>CM060354.1:188833310-190033310 GCA_030545235.1 Helianthus tuberosus
AACAGCGGGGAACGGGCTCAAACGAACTCCGATTGGACTCATTCCAGCGGCGTTGGAACCGGCTCGTCGAACCCTAACTAAGATCTCTTAACCCCTAAATCCTAACTCCTAAACTCTAAACCCTAAAGCTAAAAAATAAGGCTAAAACCTAAGCTAAACCCTAAACCCTAAAGCTAAACTCTAAACCCTAAAGCTAAACCCTAAAAGCCAAACCCTAATATATTTAGGGTTTAGGGGTTATGATTTAGGGTTTAGGGTTAAGAGATCGTAGTTAGGGTTCGACGAAACGGTTCCAACGCTGCTGGAATGAGTCCAATCGGAGTTCGTTTGAGTCGGTTCCCCACTGTTTCCCATTTTTTTAGTGTTCCCCAATGAACCTCACACTATATATATATATATATATATATATATATTAATCTCAGAACTCTAAATAACTACAGAACTTTCAGAACTCCTAATAAACAATCATTTTATATATAAGTTTTTGTATTTAGGATCTTTTTATCATCTATTATATGTATTTCTTTGATTACATACATCTTACAAGTAGTTTACATATGTTTAATTGCCAAATATATGTAAAAAAACTAGTTTACATATGTGTAATTATAAAATTAAATATAAAAAATGATAAAATTACTCTTAACATGTATGTAATCGTAAAAATACACATAATAAATGATAAAATTATCCTAAACATAAAAATATATAAATAAAAAGATTGTTTATTAGGAGTTCTGCGAGTTCTGTAAATATTTATTGTTCTGAAATGATCCTGGCCCTATATATATATATATATATATATATAGGGAGAAGATCATGCGAGAACCACCTCTTATTGTGAGAACCGCGAGAACCAATGTGAACACACAAAAAATGTCTAAAAATAGCTAAAAATCACACAAAAATTTTTTTTTTGAATTTTTTAATATTTTTTATAAAAAAATCGCTACTTTTCTAAGCCAAAAAAATTTTTTTTTTAAAAATTTTTTTTTTGCTTCTAAAAGTAGCGATTTTAACATAAAAAAATATTAAAAAATTCAAAAAAAAAAATTTAGATTTTTTTAGGTTTTTTGGGGGTTTAGTTTTTAGCATTTTTAGCTTGGGGGGGGGGGGGGGGGGGTTAGGTTTTTGGGGGGTGGGGGAGGGGGGGGTTTAGGTTTTAGGGGGGGGGGGGGGGGGGGGGGTTAGGTTTTTTTTAGCATTTAGCTTGGGGGGGGGGGGGTTAGGTTTTTTTAGGTTGTGTTCACATTGGTTCTCAAGGTTCTCACAATAAGGGTGGTTCTCGCATGAGCCCCTCCCTATATATATATAGGGAGGAGCTCATGCGAGAACCACCTTTATTGTGAGAACCAATGTGAACACAACCTAAAAAAACCTAACCCCCCCCCCCCCCCCCCCCCCCCCAAGCTAAAATGCTAAAAACTAAACCCTCAAAAAATCTAAAAAAAAAATTTTGAATAAATTTTTTTTTTTTTTGCTTCGAAAAGTAGCGATTTTTTTATAAAAATATTGAAAAATTCAAAAAAAAAATTTGTGTGATTTTTAGCTATTTTTAGGCATTTTTGGTTGTGTTCACATTGGTTCTCGCGGTTCTCGCAATAAGAGGTGGTTCTCGCATGATCTTCTCCCTATATATATATATATATATATATATATATATATATATATATATATATATATATATATATATATATATATATGTATATATATATGTATGTATGTATCTAAGATTAATTAAAAAATAATAAACGAGCCGAATACAGGCTTAAAATTTTTCTTACGAGTAGGGCTTGAAATTTGGATATTAAGCTCCGAAGGAGTCGAGATCTAACTTTGTTAAGAGAAAAAATAGTGCTCGAGACAGGGTTGTTTACAACTTTACACCCTAAGTTGTTGCAATAGCCTACATCAATAGTCGTCGGAATAATGCCACCTCTACATTTAATTCTCTCAAAAAAGGGACTCGGCAAACATGGCCGGCCCTCTAGGTGTGTTGGGTGGTCGACCGCACAAGACTCATTTTCACGGAAGAGGCCTAATTTCGTTTTTACATATAGCATATATAAAATTAATTTTAAAACAATAACTATTAGAATTCTAAACCTAGTAACATGTTTAAAACCCAGTCACCGTTTTAAAATTTTAAACCCAAAAGGTGCGGCTAAACACCTTCTCAAGCTATATATTTATATAAGGTCACTTCTAACTCACTATAATTAGATTGTCTATTACGCTTATATGAACAAAAACACCTTCTCAAGCAAAAACTCATCCAAGCCCTATAACAAGATATAAAAACAATGTGATAACCATGCATATACATATATTTTTTTGAACGGCAAATTTGGATCACTAGAGTATCTATCAAACGCAAAACATATATTTTTTTTTTCATTTTATCATGGCAACTTATTGAACATCAATTGCAATAAAAACCATGGCCATTAGAGCTAACTCATGAAATTTGGACTATGGATGGATTTGAAATCATATATGAATGTTTATATCCTTACAAATAAATGAAAACAAAAGCACAACACAACACAGCTATATTCCCCAGGCCAAAATAAGGGGTAGTAATTAAAGTCCCAACTCATCCCCTCCCTTACACAACTATACAAAATCCAATCTAAACATTTTAATTAACCCCTTCTATGTACACTAGTTCATTAAAACAAAAACAAATACCCTCGAGTCCTCGACCCGTGTCCGCATGAAGCCCGTGTGCCACAAATTTACTCTCCATCAGTCTACACATCTTGTTCTTCCCGGGCCAGCCCGTTTCGTGTTAGAAGAATGGACACATAACCCATTAGGTTAGGGTACAGACAAGCAAACCTAACTCACCCCCGTTTAATAGAATTCCTCAAGGTTTCGTCTGGTAACGTCCATGAAATCAAATGACCGTCTGAATCGCCGCTCAAAAGCTGTTTCAAGTCACTTGTGAGATGAAGTGCGGTGACCGGGTGTTTATGACCCCTGAGCACCTTTCGTAGAACCAATGTGTACTCGGGCACCTGACCACCTAACCCTAACCCAAACGTCTGGGTTTGGGCTTGGGTTGGAATTTGGACACTTTCGCTAGAGTTATGAACCATTTGCCAAACCTTAACCGCACCGCTCTGATGACCGGAGACATACCAGTTGGTTTCCAACCAATCAGAAAAGGTACAAGTGGTAACCGACACAATGAAATCGGACGGAAGTTGTGAAGTGTTGACAACCGATAAACAGTCACCGTTTATGCTCCAAACCGCTAGCATAATCCCAGCAGCTGTCACGATTTCACCCGTTAATTCGTTCATATAAATAGCCGAAACCGGAGACGGGAACACAGGAAGCTGTCTGATGAAACCCAATGAGCTAAGATCCCATAACACGACGGTGCAGTCATCTGAACCACTAATAATGACCATGTACGGCTGACAAATATGAAGACACGTGATTGTACCCGAGTGAGCAGAAAGAGCTTTTTCCAATTGTAAGGTTCGCGGTGCACGGGACCCACTGGAGCTACCAACCCGCCAAACACAGACCAAACCATCGTCTGCACCCGTGACTAGCAGATGACCATCATGGCTAGCACTAGCACACTGTATCTGGTTCCCACCATGAAGATTTTCGTGGGTCGAAAGGAGCTTATCTTGATCATAGCTCATGTATCGCAAACTGCGGTCAGGGAATCCCCACGCAACGTAAGTGGCGTAGGTTCGGGGTTTTAAAAGATTATTGGGTCCCACAATGAGAATTTTGTCATTTAACGTAGCGATTTGTGCTATGGGAGATGCGCTATTACGAATCTCGTGTGGGACAAGGAAACTAGAGTATTTGAGCGGATTTATTAGCGGTTTTTTATCTTTCTTCCTCTTCGGGTGGGCCCGTTGAAATAGCTGCTTAGGTGTTTGACCAAAGTGATTAATTTGAGCTAGAATGGAAGCCTTTAATGCGGGATCTGTAACTGCATCAATGTCCACATTTCCCTCGTATGTGTAATGGTAAAAAACGTTCGTAGCTTCCTCGGCCGCCTGTCAAAACAGGAACTTAAGTGAGTGTTTGAACTTTGAACGTGTTTAAACCGATAATTGTAATTTGTTAGAAAAACTTTAATACACACCTTCCCGCGTTGTTTATAACCAAAAATGAGGTCTATCCAGTGATGCAAATTCTCCGAAACGTAATCAGATTCGAGAGCTTCTCTATGCTTTCTGATGAACTCTCTTGCACTACCTTTGGCCCAAGGAGGTAGCCCAACATCTCCAACCTGGAAAGTAACCATCCAGTCATGAAACGGGTCAATTTGAGTTATATGTACCTCCAACGGATCAATTGCTCAACTCTCGTAACTCTTCTGATATATAGTCTGCTCAGCCCGTCCCGGGTCACTATGAACAGTTTAAAAACACTAATTTGACCCAAACCCATTTTGATTCATTACCCAACAAGCCCAATATGCAACCACTACTCTCCAACAATTGGAAATTATTAAATGAGCAAAATGCCATTTTCGTCCCTGAGGTTTGGCCAGTTTTATGATTTTCATCCAAAGGTTTGTTTTTCTGCATCTGGATCCAAAAGGTTTGAAATCTTGCAATTTTCATTCGGCTTGTTAACTCCATCCATTTTCTCTGTTAAGTCTGGGGTGTTTCGTCTTTTTTGTTAACATTGAGGGCAACTCGGTCTTTCTCACTTTATGTACAAGAATTTAGCATAATGTACAACTATTCAAAAGACCGAATTGCCCTTTAAGTTAATAAAAAAGACAAAAACACCCCTGATTTAACGGAGGAAAATGGATGGAGTTAACAAGCCAAATGAAAATGGCAAGATTTCAAACCTTTTGAATCCAGATGAGAAAAATGGCATTTTACTCTTATTAAACAATTTTATTAGGAAGGTAATGAACAGAAAGAAATCGAGAAAAAAAAAACCATAAACAGACCTTTTCTCCTGATTGTTTCTCTCCAAGGTCAAGATCGAATCTGTTTTCCAAGAATTCTGGCATATAAAAGAATTCTGGAATCAGTTCTTTTACGTCTGACGTGTTGCCTCTTCCAGCAGCACTTGACCATGTGTCACGTACACTATTGAAAAGGCGGTCAGCATGGTCAAACTGACCACCCTGCAGCTTTTGATTCTCCGTACTAAATGGTGGCAACCTTAAGAGATAGAAAAGGACAATCCCGGCACTAGAATAGTGAGAACCGTAATGAAATTTCGGTATCTCGGGATCATCCCCAGCTTTCATACCTGCCAAAAAGCAAAAGAAAAAAAAAACATTAAACCTGATTTCCCAGTAATAAGTTTCTGAGTAGTAAAGTGATTTATGAGGTTTTTTATACTTTTATATACTTTTAAGTAGGGCCGCAAACGAACCGAACGAACACGAATAAGACCTTGTTCGTAATCGTTTGTTAAGGAAATATACGTGTTCACGAATTGTTCATGAACACTTACCGAACGAGATTTATGTTCATGTCCGTCTGTTAAGCACAAGAACGTGTTCATGTTCGTTTGTTAATTTTAGGCAACGAACGTTCATGAACACAAACTAATGTTAATGAACAGAATTGGAAACAAAGGAACACAAACAAGCGTTCAGAACAGAATATATAATACATTGATACTTATTAAATAATTTTATCTGTCCGAATTATAAATTATTTAAATAAAATAATAAAACTAAAATCTAACAACACTAACGAACCATCAACACAACCGGACGTTCACGAACATAAACGAACCAAAGCGACCTCTGTTCATGTTCATTCATTTAGCTAAACGAACGAAATTTCTTGTTCGTGTTCGTTCATTAAATAAACAAACGAACTTCCCGCCGAACAGTTCACGAATTGTTTGCTGAACATTCAGATCGTTTGCAACCCTACTTGTAAGCTATATTTTTATATTACCCGTTTGACCCGTTAGAATAAAACATAGCCCGACCCGTTTATAAGTAACTGGCTGTCTGGCTCTAGATAAATCAAATCCAACCTTTTCTTAAACTCATCTTCACCCTCCTCTGTTTGACAGCCCATGGGTTTGTCAAGTTTCCGGAAAGAATTTTCATCAGTTAAGTCAAGATTTTCACTTTCGTAATCCGCCAAAACCCAAGGGAAGACGGGATACTGTGTTAGATCACTGTACCCACGACCCGCAAGTGTGTTGAGATGCATCAAGTACTGGAAATTACTAATTTCACCATTTTGCCATCTCTTGGAGAAGGACTTTGCCATAATCTTAAACGCGCTTTCTTGTTTCACTGATCCGGAAATCGTTGTGTCCAACCTGTTTTAAGGGAAAATCAATAAGATCTATTAATGAAAATGGACAGTTATTCTGATAATAGTTGATACATTAATGAAAGTTCTAAGAAGTAACAAAACACATGTTTAGGGCTGCAAACGAAGCAAATGTTCGGCAAACACAAACAAGAAATTTCATTCGTTTAGTTAAATGAACGAACATGAACAGAGGCAGCATTCGTTCATTTATGTTCGTTCACGGTAACGTGTTCGCTTGTGTTCGATAGTTCATTAGTGTTTTTAGTTTCTATATTTATTTAAATACTTCAAAATTCGACAACTAAATATTTGATAAGTGTCAGTGTATTATAATATATTATGTTCATGAACGCTTGTTTGTGTTCGTTTGTTTCCATTTGTGTTCATGAACATCAGTTTGTGCTCATTTGGGTTCATCAACGTTCGTTTTTGTTTGTTGCCTAAAGTTAACAAACAAACACAAACGAGCATGAACAAGTTCATTTCCTTAACAAACGAACACGAACATAAAATCTCGTTTGGTAAGTGTTCATGAACAATTCGTGAACACTGAACACTTATATTTTCTAACAAATGAACATGTTCGGTAAGTTTGCAGCCCTACTGACATGCCGAAAGCATAGTTGTTAATACCGAATAGCGACAAGGGACCTATATGCCACATAGCGAGTAGCAACAAATAGCGACCGCTATTTTATAAATAGTGATACACTAGAAAAAGAATTTTGAAAATTTTTATATGTATATTATATCAAAATACCTTGGTATATATGCTATTTTACATGTATATTTAACAAAAACCTATAAATCCAGCTATTTTATAGCTATATCTAAATGCTATTTACATCAAAAAAATAATTAATTGTCGCTATTCACGCTATTGGTCGCTATGACCCAAATAGTGACACTTGGTCGCCTCGCTACATAGCGCGCTATAGTGGTCGCTATAGCCGCTATTGACAACTATGGTTGAAAGATTGACCTGGCCCATCTTGACAAGCCTAAAGTTTTACAAGCTGACATGTTACAAACCCGCCCATTTTGCCACCTCTATAAGAAGATATAAACTAATTCTACAAGAGATAAGACGACATACATGCTATTTCTAGGAAGATTCATGGCCACCAAGTTCTTAAAAACTTCCTCACGCTCTTTTTTATGGAAAACGAGAAGATCATTGCATCCATCCATACTAAATATCTCAACAGCAACAGGACGTAACTGGTAATCCCGTTTCAAAATTTCATGAACACTACTAAGCTTCCACATTCGCCATAAGTGAGGTATGTTACCACTGTTAGTCACTTTCTCCTTCCCCCATGCGCCACCGTTGTAGGCCCAAGCCCGCCCTCCACTATGCGGTTTCACCGTCATACCCCATGATGATGTCATCTTCGATTGGGAGTCCGAACTCATAGAGAAATCTTTTGTTACACCTAGAGCTTGATCAATAACCGACAGTTCATCTTCACATTCTTTCTCACAGATGCAATCCGATTCGTCAATATAAAAATTCTCTATCACGTATAAACAAAGTTCACCGATAAGAAATATCCCATCGTGCTTATCGAGACCCACAACTCGCTCGCAATTGTATTTGAACTTAATTTTTTCGGCAGGTAACAGATAAGGGCGGATTAAATATTCACCGTTGTTACTTAATTCCTTATCATGTTTATTATCATCGGTTGCACGGATTTCATCTAATCTTGTTGAAGATGACTTCTTTGGAGAGCTTAAAACTGAACTTTGTTGAACGCTTTCTGATAACGGTGCGGTTGCTGAGCTGGACTTCATACTGAATTCAGCAGCCGAATGAAGGCTTTCGTCATTAATGCTGCTATCGATATCCCTATCGATGTTCTTATTCCATCCAATTTTCACACCGTCTGCATCCTTAAATATCGACTCATCATGCATTTCATCATCGAAAGATTCCTGCTTCTCGTCGTCATTTAACAAAAGCTTCACGAAACGATCGGGACCGGGACCAGAATCGGAATTGGAATCAGAACTGCTATCACCGTTTTCGGTTTTCTCCATTTCGGATTCAAATTTCCCGCTTAAAATGTGTTGCACCGTGTCTACTTTCAGTTTGCAACGCTCCAACTTCTTACGCATTCTAAACGGGCCTTCAATCGGACAAAGTTGCCATTCGGGCTCGTCAGTTGAACCCGATGATCTGGGCAATGAGAATATACCTTGCTCATGTATAAGTTGTTGAACATGTGTTTGCCATTCACTCTCAGCATGAAGAACCCACCCGTATTTATCCTGACGAACGACTCTTAATTCAGTTGACATTGCATCACGAACTAATTCTAACGCAATTCTCCTTTCGTTAACCTGTTCCCAATGTCTTTGATCCAATTTCATTGAATCCCGAGCTTTTCTACCGATTTCTCTCTTACGACGACTATCCATACCTTTAATTCGAACTCCCGGGAACTTAACGGACCCCGCAACATACTGGACCCACATAATGGCAGCACATTGTTCCAAAGTTCTATTAACGATTAGCTCAGACACCTTAAGCCAATCGAAAAAGGTGGTCAAACGTCCAGTAAGAAGAAGGTCAAACCCACCATGTAAAACATCCAAAACCGGACCTTGGTTCAGTTTCGTAACAAGCAGGTCCTCAAGTGCAGCTCGCCGGTGCACCAGAAGATGTTTGAGGATGTCCACGGCTAAGTTCCGTGCGTTTGGTCTCTGATCATGTAAAAGCGAGATCATGTTTATACAAAGACAGCAAGTCAATTCAGTATCGGGATTACTCGGGCAAAATATCAATCGACTATGAGCCACCAATAACTGTAAAACCGTGCATATGTCAATCACCCCATCCTCTTGTGAACTGTTGGTGAATAACTTCTTCCTTGGCTCTATTTGTAGTCCTAATCGCGAAAGAAATTCATCTTCACCGATTGATATCAAAAACGTAGGAAGAAAACAGTACATTGTAACACGATTCATGTTTTTGAAAACCGAGATGACGTAAGAATCGATCTGTTTTGTTCCTCTACCAATTGACAAAATCCCTTTGCCAGTTGGCAGTGCTTGTTCGACTCTACCGTCTTTATTCGCCAGCTGTAACATAGACAACAGAAACTCGAGTGTTTTCAGTACAGCAGCCGGTTGCGGGAACGCACCCATATATACACGGTCCACTATCAAATAACACAACGCATCTAAATTCAAGGACCATCGGTTTTTATCTAGTTTTTTCTCGTCTTCTTCGTCGTCACGCTGGAGCCGTCTTTCTAGAAAGTTCATGAGTCTGGTAAGACACAAACCTTGGAAAACCAATACAGATTCGGAGTCCACATACAAAGGCACGGTTTCCAAAATGGTTTCGATAACGGGTGTTGCTTTTATATGCTCAGTTACAAAATCAGCAAGAACTTCCACCATGAAGTCAAGGATGGCATTTGCCGCCACAAAACACGGACCGCCACCATAACCGGATTCATCCACATCAAGAAGCAGTTTTGGATTAACCGCAGAAAACGAATTTGTCGGTATTTGGGATGAGGGGTTGGGGTTCAGGTTCAGATCAGGAGTTGAGTCGAACTCGGTCAAAGATACAGAAGATTCCATGGACGGAGATGCAACCGATCCAAGCCAAGATGAAAAACCAAGAATCTGTGATGGAGATGGAGAGGGTACCGACGGAAACCGAGAATTCGAATTCGACCTCTCGGATAAAATCGGTGAATCGTATATACTTAGAGATGGAGAACCCAGTGAACCCGTTGGGTGAACATTAACCGGAGAAATTTTGAGGTCGTGGAAATTGAAATGCTTGTTGTCGGATAGCTGGTCAACTTCTTCAGTTAACTTTTGTGAATCCAGCATAATCTCGGTTTTGTTTCCATCGATGTTGTCAGTTGCAATGGGGATGTCCTCGGAACTTGCACTTCCTTGTACCGGAGGGAAGCTTGTGAGGCTTACGGAGGTTTTAACAGACTCTTCTTGTTCATGTGGCAAGCTGGAAAACGTGTTCTGAGAACTGCTCGTATCATCACCATCGTTTATGTTTTTGTCTTTTGTTTTAACTGACAGCTCTTTTGCAATCATCACAGCATGAGCAGACCTACAAACAAAGGATTAACAAGCTTAAATAACATTAGCAAGCTCTAACAGAACAGTTTACCTTAACGGTTTAAAACGTTAAAATAAAAAGTGAAAAGAAAATGAGTCATGAGGGTTGAAAGTTGCCCAATATGGTCAAATTTTAATCTCAAGTTGATTGAATGATAAACAGATTAAAAGGGGTGGATCGAATGGGTTGAAAGTTTGCAAAAGGGTGTTCTTAATGCATACAACCCCCTGAATCGTTTTATTCAAAGATTCAAATTTAATAATTAATAAAATTGTTTCGGTAATAATATTTAACACATTAATTATTGGTTGTAACTTTTTAAAATAAGCGGAGAGAAATGTGGTATGGGTCGCCTAGCCCGACCCATAGAAATATATGGCCTCCTAAATTATTTTAATCAATAAGATCATATAAGCGTTTAAACAAATTAAAGTTTTTGAAATCAAATTTCTAAAAAGTTGACCGGAAAACTACGCAGTTAATATCGTTGATATATCACCGATATCGGTCCCCTGGTGAGATATTGGTGCAAAATACCGTTCATAATATCGGTACCAATATTATTGGCGCTATTGACCGATATTGGACCGAAATTTGGCCGATATATCACCGATTTTCCCAATGTCAGTGCCTTTCTTCTTGGTTCTACCATTCGTCTTTCTTCATATTGCTGCTATTAGTGTTTAAAGTCTTAATTGTTAGTGTTTTAAGTCTTAATGAGTTCCTACTTGCTACAATTGTTAGTGTATTGCAAGTTGCAAAAGGTTAATGTGTTAATGGTAGGAGAGTATACTAATTGTTAGTGTTAAATTGCTATATATGTATAAATTCAGCATGATATTAAAATTACCGATATCCCACCGCAATAACCGATACCTCAAATATAGGCTTGGGTCTAAAACCAAAGCGCAATTCGCAAAAGCGGAGGGCTTTCCGTATGCGAGGCGCAAGGTGCTTGTATAATTTTTTTATATACCCTATAGGTTTTTAGCATCCCTTACCCAAAATATAGTTATAAATAAGATTAATATATGATTTCATGTGGAAATCACTTAAACGTACAACCCTCAGTGGGATTTTTTTTTCCAAAAAAAACTCGCTTTTTGTACAGAGCTCGCCTTACGTCACAAAAGGCGCAGCTCTTTGCGTCTAGGGTCGCTTTGCGCTTAAGGCGCGCTTTTTTAAACCAAGAACATCGGTCCTTGACCGATATCCGATTTTACCGCATTAACTGCATAGCTAGAAATTGTTGGTGGGTCGATCCAAACCGACTTGTTTTGATTCGCACCAACAGATAACTTGTTTGGAGTATAACCCATAATGACCAATTACCTAACGAGCCCGACCCGTGCATTTTGCCATCTGTAACCTTACCAAATTAAAAAAATAAGAGAAAGTAAGACCTGACACAGGAGAAATAAAGATCCACACAACTTTCAACAAACTCAGCTCGTCTGCAAGCAGCAGAAAAAGGAGGACACATTTTGGCTAGGTCAACCATGAACCTAAGAACCGAAGCTGTAGCCGCAGGAGCCGAGGCCTCACCACCCATAAGACGTGCCGCATAAGTTTTGTGCATCAAAGCCTCACCCTGAAGGTCCACACTCATTTCCGTATCTCCGTCCACAAGCTCCGACACAAGCCCGCCACCAACTTGAGTCTGAATAGCCAACCGATCAAATGTCGATTTCGCCATCGCAATTACAGAGTCCAAAAGCTCTAAGAACTTGAATTCAATGTTATTTCCATCATTCGGCATAAGGGCGTGAAAATCCAGCATTCGAACTTCGGGTAATCGTGGATACACCGGCTTCCCGAATATTAAACAAAACAGAACATAATAAATATCAGGGGAATCGTAGAAACTCGGAAGCACCCTCATTAACCCTTGATACCCACCACTTGTTCTAAATTTCAGAGCGAATGTAGGAGATGATTGAAGACAAACACCAAGAAGAGTCATGATCCATCGCATACTTGTGGGATGAACACCTTCATCAAGAAAATAAGTAATTAGCTTTGATGAAACAATCTTATGCCATTGTTCAAGAAGCTCTTCTGATGTGATTGTGACTAAAAGATCGATTAGCATCTCAAGCAGCATATTTCTAACAATAATATGCTTCCCCATTTGCTCTCTCGTTATTTGAACCCGTGAGGTCGGTTCCGGGGGGTCAAAAGTCATAATCACAAACCGAACAACGTGTTCGAGTTCAGAAATGACGAAGCCATCCTCCAAGATAACACCTAAAAGAACAACTAATTTTTCTAGTACGGGTACCTCAACGTCACCTCTTTGGAGTGTTACAAGCAGATGTTGTACAAGGTTAATTCTTCTCAAAATTGTGAGATTATGATTACGGTACCAATGCATCGAAACAAGATTTTCAAGAAACCCGAGAAGAGTAATTTGTATCGGAATTTCAGCTGTTACCCAAACAGTCCAGTCTAATAGCACATGCTCAACCATATCAGCATTTGAAAGAACTATGCAGTTTGATGTTTCAGGAGGTATGTCATTATCGAGTTCAGAGATATGGCTAAAAGTGTCTTTTTGCATAGA
Source organism: Helianthus tuberosus (assembly GCA_030545235.1). NCBI lineage: Eukaryota > Viridiplantae > Streptophyta > Magnoliopsida > Asterales > Asteraceae > Helianthus > Helianthus tuberosus. The sequence goes on from CM060354.1 coordinate 188,846,260, forward strand.
GAAATCATCCATGTCATCACGCGAACCATCAGAAGAAAGCTCATCACGGGATTTGGTTAAATTAAGCTCATCAAAAGTCGTTTCGTTAACAGTCACAGAAGGCGAGATATTGTTCTGAATTTCTTCAAACCTTTTGGGCTCGGGAAAAGAAGCCTCACAAGCAGCAATTTGAAAAAATATCTCGAGTGAACGCATGTCAAACATCGACATGCGCGAATGAAGAAAGAGAGCTAGTAGGTGATAGCCTCTGAATGCTTGCATGTCTCTAATATTTTGTGGATTTTGATTAAGCGCACATGCAAGCAGTGTTAATGCCATGTGCAGCATTTCACGGGTTTCCGCTACTTCGATTAGGGCTAAAACAACAGCTATTCCACCAATCGGACGCACGGTTTCACCGATTGTACAATGCTTACATACATACACATCACCATGAAGACGTCCAAAGCGTGGTATACCTGAGAAAAAGATACTATTAGAAAACTTTCGAAATGATAAAACAGCAGCAGAATTCATTATAAGGAACATGCAGGTTGTTTATATAATTATAGAGTAAATTAGTAAAATGCCATTTTCGTCCCTGAGGTTTGGCCAGTTTTGCGACTTTTGTCCAAAAGTTTGTTTTTACACATCTGGATCCAAAAGGTTTGAAATCTTGCGATTTCATCCGGCTCGTTAACTGCATCCATTTTTGTACGTTAAGTCAGGGGTAGTTCCGTCTTTTTTATTAACTTTTTTCACCTTATGTAAACTCACTGGAGATGTGTGAAAAAAACCTAACTGTCCTAAGTTGACAAAAAAGGCAGAAATACCCCGGACTTAACGGAGAAAAAATGGATGGAGTTAACGAGCCAGATGAAAATAGCAAGATTTCATACCTTTCGGATCCAGATGCGGAAAAACAAACCTTTGGACAAAAATCGCAAAACTGGCCAAACCTCAGGGACGAAAATGGCATCTTACTCTATAATTGTAACATATATATAATTCATAACAGACCTCCAATGGGGGAAGCAGCAGCTGACAGCGGATCAACCAAATTGAGCATCGACAAAGTTCCAGAAGCTGGAAAGGCTTCTGTAGATGTTCCGTCAAACGCAAATATAAGCTTCCTTCCCGACAGTTGTAACGAAAGATTCCCTAATCTTTCAAAATCCCAAACCATTCCGCTACGATCGTTCCTAGGGTTTCCTTGCTTGAAACCACTCTCACCCCTTTGACTATTAGAAGTCAACGACAAATCTGTTTCCAATGAATCTAAAATGGCCATACTTCCGCCACGACAAGCCTGATTTGGAACAAACTGCAATAGATTCATGTCTTGGAAAAGACCCCTATACCCTCGGCCCAAAATATACATGAAAAAAATGGAACCCGGTGTCAACACTTCTTCGAACAGATAGCAAGACCGTAGTGTCCACGACATGTCACTGACCCGTGCGTAAGTTATTGGTGTACCGATGGTTACTTGAAGAGACTTGCCAGCTGGCGAAGGGGAATATCCTAACCGCCCAGTGTGTCTAAGCTTCCCGTTAAGATATACGTATGCGACACTAGCTTGGAATAATCCTGCCAAAGCATTCGGTTTGCTATGAACCACCGCAAGGTGATGCCATTGGTCTTCATTCAAGTCTAACCCTGAAAAGGTCAAAGATGACGAATTGCTGGTTGCAAGGGTCAAAGTTCCGTCATCTTGAAGACGAAGTTCTGCGTAAAATGTGTCACCGCCATCTGCAGAACCAACCGAGAAAATCCGCAAAACTTGCGGGCTTGTGGTGGTTTTATTTCTTCTGGAAAATATGGATTTGGAAGATTCTGTGTCTTTTACGGTTGGTTTCAAGAAATTTCGATATTGAAACCAGCAAACGAACGAATAACCTGCAGCAGGAGGCCATGATCTCTCTCCCAATGACACGTGTATCGATGCATAACCAATTTTTCTCATATCCATTTCTATAAATGGTGCCAATGGAACTTTTTCTAAAGCCGTATCTTGCATAACAGCTATCTTTTCTATCATGTTAACAAGAATATGACCAGGGTTCCTCTGTCGTACTTGCAGAAGACATCTTATAATCATTCTAAGTTCTGCTGCTGATAACCTGAAACCACAAAAACATACATCGAGATGAAGAATACTATTTCATGGGAAGATGAACAATTGATTATAGTTTCGTAACATGAAAATGTTTTAACCTGTAGGCCCCAAGTACTTCAACAATCTTTAAAGCATGGGATAGGAGAGAGGATGAGCCCGAAAGGAACGGAGATATTGTCTCCAGAAGAAGTTCCACACAACCTGAACAAATAAACACATGGCAAAAATAGGATAAGAGTTGTTTCTAAGTAGAGGTGTTAGATTCAACCCATTGACTTATAAATAGATCAATTCGGGTTATGTTCTATACCCAACGGGTCAAACAGGTAAAACAATAAATAAATTACATCCAAAGTGTACCTCCTAAAGCTTTCAATTAAAAGCAATAAATAATAATTCGTGTAATCATATTTTACACATTAATAACTTATAACAAAAATGCCATTTTCGTCCCTGAGGTTTGGCCAGTCTGGCGACTTTCATCCAAAGGTTTGTTTTTCCGCATCTGGATACAAAAGGTTTGAAATCGGGACATTTTCATCTGGCTCGTTAACTCCACCCATTTTTCTCCGTTAAGTCAGGGGTATTCTCGTTTTTTTTGTTAACTTAAAGGGCAATTTGGTCCTTTTTCAGGGGTATTCGGTCTTTTTACAGATAGAAAAAGGCCGAATTATCCTTTGAGTTGGCAAAAATAACTGAAATACCCCTGACTTAACGGAGAAAAATGGATTGAGTTAATGATCCGGATGAAAATGACAAGATTTCAAACTTTTTAGATCTAGATGCGGAAAAAACAAACCTTTAAACGAAAGTCACCAAACCTCAGGAACGAAAATAGCTTTTTACTCTTATTATAAACAAAAAGTGTTGCAGGTCAACTGACACATTCCAAGCTACAAGAAACTCGTATGTATTGAACCAAACCCATTGTGACCCATTACAAGACCCGCCCGCCCCACCTGCTTTGCCACATGGCCCACATCTACTTTTAAGAGTACATGCCACACGTAAAGAAAGTTACCGGTAGATGTTAGGTTTTCCTGATTAAACGGGCCAGCACAAGCAAGTTCTTCAATCAATTTCAGCAACTCGAGCTGCAGTTTGGGAGTGAAGAGTAACAACGAACGAATCAAAACCCTAAGTGCACCAGCATTATATATTCTCTCCTTATCAGGAACAAAAGGGCCCGATTGCGTAACTATTGGAAAGCTAGCGGACGAGTTTCCAACATCATTTGTTTCAGGGGTCGAAAAAGGTGGAATCACTATCTCTAGCGCAAGTTCAAAAAGCAACTGCATTAACTGCCGTTCACACTCCACGCAAATTAAACCAGACTCTGACAAAAGATCATAAAAAGTGTGTGAAGATAGAATTGTGTTTAACTTTTCCCTATTGACAGCATTATTGCACACTCCAGCTGTTGTTACACGCAGTAAGTATGTGAAAACTTTCATGCAAATGGGTAAAAAGGATGGTTCAATCTGTGCTTTATCGTTCTGGAAACTATGAAGAGTTGTTAAAAGAAGAGAGAACCCTGTGGCTTCACCAAATACCCTTTGAGCGGAAGTATTAGCTCCTAGAACACGCCATATTGCTCCAAAAACGTCGCATTTTGCATTGATTTGCAGGTCGTATTGAGATCCTAAAGCACTTGTAACCATTCCACTCTTTGAAATTTCAACCAGTGTGCTCAGTTCCTCAGAATGAACCTTGATGAAATTTAAAATTATCGGTCAATTTGGGTACTTGAATTTCAATGAAAAAAACTCAAGGATTAATTTCATATATACCCTTACAAACTTTAAAAATTTCTCATATATCCTACCAAAGCTAAAGATGGCATATATGCCCTTATAAAGTAGTTAAAATATCCAGTATACCCAATTTATTAAAAACAACCTCATAAATGATCATTTTACCCTTATTTTTTTAACGTCAAGTTGTCATATATGCTCATCTTTTAACTTTATATTTTTACATAACACAACTTTAGCTTAAATTTATTTTTACCCATTTTAACTTCTACCCATAAACAGTAGTATACTCCATAAATAACATTTAAGCTAAATAAATTATGCTAAATATGAGTAAATATAATATTTGAAGTAAAAGGTCATATATGAGATTTCAAAGTATTAGAAAAATAAGGGTAAAATTGTCATTCATAAAATTGTTTTTAATGAATTGGGTATATAGGATATTTCAACTACTTTGTATAATTGTATAGATGATATTTATAATTTTGCATGGGAATGTATGATATTTTGCGAGTTTGTAGGGGTATATATGAAATTGCCCCAAAACACAATGCATAATTGCATACAGCCATACACATGAGGGTTTTTCATAAAATATTTAATAAAATTATCATAAATATAGAAGCTTAAGAATCAAACATAAAATTTGGCTAACCTGTGCAGAATCTTCAATTATTAAACACGATAGCACGCGAAGAACGCCAGGACGGTGAATATCAGACACCAGAAAGGGAAGAGCAGCATTAACACCATTAGCAGAACGGTATGTCACTTGATTCTGTTCGGCTTTCTTCAACAAATAAAACAAACAATCCCAAGCAACTGAAATCGTGCTTTCGGTTTCAAAAAGAGAAAACTTTCCCGAACTTGAATCCAACAACTTTGGAGATGATATAATTGCATCTTTATTGTCTAGATGTTTCTTAAAGCTGCTGGAGTTTGACTGCCTTTCTAAATCATCACCGTAGTTACCGTTATCTTGCTCCGAACCAAGTAGAAACTTGTGCTGCTTAAGATCATCTAACAAAACTTCCAACACACCAACTTCCCGTAAAACCTTTTTGTATTGTTGATCAAAAGATAACAGCTTTATAAAGAATGATAAGATGGTGTGTTTCAGTTCAGATGTTATTTGTTGTTGTAACAAGCAGCAAAGTGCGAGTAATTCTTGTTCGGGTATGCAGTTAACAACTGTTACTGCATATTCGAGAATCTTAAGGATGATTTCTTGCAAAGAAGACGGGAAACCGCCCATATTTAAAATCAATAATGGCACGGTTCGTAATTGCTGACACAGCATGTAATTCTCTAAATGACTAGAGAAAATCTTGAACATTCTGTTGAGTACTTCCGCTTGCAGATCCCTGCTGTCTGCTTTTAAAAAAATGTCTTGTAAAACTTGGATGGCATCGATATCTTTGACTTTATAACTGTCTTTTTCCCAACTGGCGTCCGGGAAGCGCTCAGAAGATGATGTTCGACTTTTGCGATTACCCTTTGACCCGGTCAACCTGATATCACTTGGACCAGTTTGAGATAGATTGACCAGAACATCAAGCAATCTGGACAACGTGAGTGAGAGACCTTGTGATGAGGTGTCCTCCGTTGCTGACTCATTAGTTTCGAAGTTGTGATCTTTTGAAAGAACTAACGCAAACTGAACAAGGTACTGGTACCCATGAGCATTACGAACGTCCTCCCTGAGCCTGATGTCACCAGCCTCTACAGACCATATTGTTTTCAGTAGGGATTATCAGAAAACTTTACACAATAAAAACATTATTATTATTATTATTTTCAAAAAAAAAATCAGCATTGATAATTCTCATAACAGCAACTGACCAGGTCTATATGATAACTCTATGCATTCAAGCAACAAGTCCACAATACTCATTGTATACGCAGGGTCTCCTGTTTCTAGTTTGAAGTCCTTCACAGCGGTTAGCAGTACTTTCATCTGCATGTGATTAATAATTATATAATCTGTCAACTGTGGGGTAACAGAAAAAAGAACGTGTACTCTCAAAAGGTTCTTTAAGATAATTGAAATATATTAACAAATATAATTCAGAGGAATATGATCATTACCAGCTGATGCCTTCTTATGTACTTAGCGGTGCTCCCGTTGTCATTTGTCATAAGAAGACCAAGTATCTGGATAACAAGATGACAATGGACAATAAAACCAAATAAGATAAACTTAATGATGGTAAATTTATCACAAAACAACCAATGATGGTAAAGATAAACTGAATAGCAGGCATACTTCCTCTTATTATATATGTCTTGACATATAACTAGCTACATTAAATCAGATAATTAAGTTGGAAGATCACCTGCATTGCATGTCTATGGAGCTGAATATTGTGCAAGGGTACAAGACCTTCTTTATATCTTGAAAATAAAATTAAAGATCCATTGGCAACCATTTCAAAGAGTAACTGAAGTGAGTTGTCTTCGATTAAACTCAGAGCAGCTGCAGGATGACTCGCCAATGCCATCATAATATGCACAACACTGCCCTCTACCTTTGAATATAAAAATATTTGTAAGACAAATTTATTCAACTATGTGATAAAATAATTTAGGCGTGTGCATGGTTCAGTTAGGTTCGGTTTTATGGCAAATCTGAAACCGTAACCAAAATGTTCGTTTTTCGGTTATTGAAAACCATTCGGTTCAGTTTTTTTGGTTTTTGGAACAAAATTAAGTAAGACTCAAAAAATAAAAGTTATAATAAAAAATTTAATAATCTTTCTTAGATGTTTACATTTAAGTTATTATCTTTAGCCTTTTTAATTAAGACCGTTCACATAAGCCTAACTTCTAATATATTTATATGTTTCTCCAAAGTTTTTATTAGGACATTTTCTTTTAAAATACTTTGAAAATCATTTATTTTTTATGTTCAATTTTGTTATTTCTTGTAGGCAATGGATAAATCATTTCAAAGATAAACAAACATGTTAATGTTTTTATTATAAATACTTGACATTTGAGAATAAAACTAATAATTCCTAAATCAATATTTAACAAACATTAAAAAATGATTTTTTAGGTTATTCGGTTCGGTTCGGATTTTTTCGGTTTTCATAAAGTGAAAAACCGTAACCGAACCTTGTATTTCGGTTCGGCTTTTTTTAGTTTTTTTCGGTTTTGTGCTCACCCCTATAAAATATAGTGGTATATTAATGTACGGAGAACACATAAAATACCTCAAGTCGTCGATCTGGACCTGTATTATCCAAAACTTCGGACTCATCTTCAGTGGAAGTAACTTTTTGCCTTGTAATTTTTCCGTCAGAGCCCAAAAGGGCATTCAGAATATAAATGAGACAACATAAGATCCCAGAATCAAGAAGAGATTGTTTATCGATAGGCTGCAAACAACATAGCGTAAATTCGTATAAAGGATTATACGTGTTAGATATATTATTTACCCTATAAATAGCTAAAAACATACCCCAGATACAAGGTATTCCACTGCCTGCAAAAGATTTGAACCAGGCTGAATTCCATCCTGCAAAAATGCAGGTAAGAAAAAAATTACAGACTAAACAGATTGATAACTTTATCTAAAAAATAAATAGAGACTTGAAGGCAAACCTCTGTGATCTCTGAAAAATAGCCTATTAAACTTTCGATCTCCAATAATCGTGTTTTGCTGCCTAATCTTAATTTTTCAATATCGGTAACAAACGCTCTACCCACAACAAAAGAAAATATGTGTGTCTCTACTAACCTGCAAATCAACAATACTTGTCAAGATCAATGTATACTGGAAGAAATAACTAAGTTCAAACTATATCCAAACAAATAGTATATAGTGTAGTATAATTGAAGATTTTAAAACGAGATTTTAATACAAGCCTTAATAATGTAGTTGTTGCATTATATAAACACTAAAATGTGAAGTAACAAGAGCTGTATAGTAAAGTTAAAAACATCTTTGGGGATAACAATAAATGTGTAAATAAACAAAAATACAATAAAAAGTTTTTAATACTATAGATGAAGCAAGGTGAAGGCGTTGTCATACATGGTAATCAATTGTGCTACATTAGAATGCTGCTTTACAAATCTACAAAAGATGTCGACGGTCATATTCAAGGCCTTTTCTTTCTCCTGCATAATAAAGTACCATTAATAAGCATATCTGCACGTGTCAACAACTTTTTACAATTGACTGACTATATGGTAAATTGTGTGCACAAACCTTCTCTGAAGATGATGAGCGAAACTCTTCCCAATGTCTCTTGAAGTCCAATTCCAATTCATATTTGTCTCTGAGATGTCAGGTGATAAAAGTGAATCATGGGCTTTTTTGGCGTATACATTTTACAAAACTGATATTATGTTGAACGATTTACTATCGACACGACGACATCTGAATTCAGTACTCCTCTCATTGGCTATGTTTGCAAATATGTGCCATCTTTACAGATTAGGATACATGCTAGAACGTATTTACTTCTTTGTTAAAACTTAGATAGAATATTTAGCACTTAAAAAGGATAAGAGTGGGCACTTCAATATTTTCGAATCTTGGTTTTTAATATGACTAACTATTGTAGCTTGTTCAAGTGATAAAATGCAAAATGATGTATATATACCAGTCAGGTAAGATGCCTTAAAACAAATTCTACTACAACCATCACCAAATTACAAATGCTTAGTTATAATTATGGTGGCTCAACCTAATAATTTTGCATCTCAATGTCGACACAAAGATCCTTATCAGTTGCTTACTTTAAATGGTTGATCTAGTTATCGAAATCTTTTGCTCTAGCTAAAACGAGTTTAAAATCCCAGCACTATAATTAACTCAGTCTTTTAAGTCAAACTCTGACTCTTCAATTAACTCAGTCTTTTAAGTCAAACTCTGACTCTTCAATTACACAGAAAGGGTTAGAAAATTTCAACTAAACAAAAAACTTAACAGATAATGATTCTTTTCCGTATCAGAAATCTAACAGTTAGATCTCAAGATCCCAGCACATTAATAAAAATACATCAAAAGTTGCTTTACAAAATTTGTTTTGTTACAAAAAAGAGCTGCATTAATAATAAGTGACCACTCATGAGACAAAGAAGAATAAAAAAGAACATAAGTCACATAACATTTTGAAAATCACACAACTAAATTTTCATTTCCACAATCACTATTAAAGTTGTGATAAATAATAAATCTTCTCGTTTATCCAAACAGAAGACCACTCTGCTTTACATAAACCATGTACATATTTGATCAAAATCTTGTAGCAACAGAGTATGATCAGATGTTCAACTTATTCATATGACACGAGTTTTAGATCGATTGAAAAGCATAAAAAGAATATCAGTAACGTTTACGATGCTACCGAACCAATGTTGTTCGGTCAGATCGACACGATACCCACGATACCGGTATTGTTGGAATTTAACTAAATCTACAGTTCTATCATTTTAAATAAACACTTATAAACTATATTATGTTTTAACTTTTAACTAACATCATCTTTCCAGATCTCTTAATTCTTAAACCCTAATTTTAACAACAACAACAACACTTCCTGCAAACACTTCAGATTCAACAAACAAATCATAAAACAAAAGTTACAGAACCCTAACCTCGGAGTAGACGACGAGAAGTAGTTGTTCGACGAAGAACTCGCATTGCTAACATCATTATAAAACGGCGACGGAGCGGCGGATGACGACGGAGATGACACACTAGAACCGGCAGGAGCAGTTAACCCTACCTTCTCCTTGAAGTCCTTAAGCAATGATACCCATTTCATCGTTATAGTTACCTCTCATCCGCCGGAAAATCAATCATCCACCGAAAAACCACAAAACCGCCGCAAAATCACACAAAAATCACCGGAAAATCGGATCGGATTACTTCGATTAGAGTTGTATTAGTTAAAAGGTGTAAAAACCACCAAAAAACCTCACGTCAACCGATTTTCAACGGAAATTGAAGGGGAATCGATTCGAAGTCAGCTGATCGGATGAAGTCAAGCGGTGGTTAGGGTTTGGATTTGAACGGAAGAGATTGAGATGGAAGGATCTGAGACTTTGGTGAAGAATGCTGACGTCAGTGTGTGTGTGTGTGATTTGAGATTTGTTAATGGAGGTTTTGTGAGCCCTAATTGTTGTTGATGTTGCTGGACGGCAACTCGGTGAAGGATGTTTCTCTCTCTAGATTTTCTTTTGCGCTTTCTCTCTCTAAAACTTTTGTTTTTTGAAAGAAACTCTTGGTGATGTTAAAACCCTTTTGCTTTTTTTGGTCTTCTTTTCTTCTTCTTGCTTGGTGGTTTTTCAAAAGGGTGGGTGAGCTTTTTAGCCCTTCTAGTATACAACAATGATAATTGAAACCCTAACACTTTTTCCTTTTAGAGTTAAATGCCCGGATAGTCCTTATGGTTTTTTCTTTTTTCGATTTTAGTCCCTAACTTTCTAAAATTACAGCTATAGTCCCCAGATTTTCAATTTTCGCTTCCGGATAGTCCCTGGGCCTAACATCAGTTAGTTTTCTCAGTTAAGAGGGTGTGAAATGATATAAATACCCTTTCCTTTAAGCCTTTGTTTGACATCAAGGTAACATGAGGGCTCATCAAACATATAAATCTCAGCATTATGTATGGCAACAACAGCAATTGCAAACCTTTGAAGCTCCCATCCAGACAAATCGCCAACATTACAATCAATAACTTGATCCAACTCAAGATCTACACAAAGCTCTGCCTTAACATCTCTCTCATCTTTTTGGTCAAGTACCTGTCCAACATTCCCTTGAACTGCTTTTGGAATATGATCAACATACTGTGGCTTTATGATTGCCTATTTTCATGGAACAAAATTTCTCTTCAAAGATGGCACTAAAATTGTCTCATAAGAGCTAGAATTACAAACACACCTTCAAATTATCTTTAAGAATATGAGTAAAGTTGTCACACCCCGATATTTCCACTTTTCGCCGGTGGGCCGGTAGGGGAGTATCGTGACGTGGTTGGTAACATTACAGTCAAACAACACAATATTTAAATGCACAGCGGAAGCAAAGATAGATATATTTCAACCGAATATAATTGTAATATCAAGTATCACAAACAGTTGAAAATAATCCACAGGTGGATCAAAAATAAATAGGAAACATTGTTCAACAGTTTTGACATCCAAGCTTGCGAGACTTATTGTGGACGTTAGGAGAAAGCCAGCCTAGTTCGCGTAGTACCTGCACTTAACCTTTTTGGGAAAATACGTCAGTTTACACTGGTAAATACAATTAACTGACTCATTTAGAAAAGGTTTAATAAAATTGATTTGAATGCACGTGGCACAAACTCTTTATAACTTGGGATAATTATTTGAATATAATCTTGTAAAAGAATTACATGTTCCTTATGCGTTCAGTAGCCCGATCCGTAGACCGGGTTAAAGATCAATAGACACACCACATTTATTTATTTCGGCACTGATGGGTGTACGCCTACACCCCGTGCTTAGGTCGTGGCCATTTCGTAAAATGATGCCAAGGATATCCGGGACATGGTCATTAACCCCCCAAAGGCTTTAAGCAAACAAAACATTTCAAAACGGAGCATATCAATGGTTTAACCTCTATTTGATTAAAGATTCAATGCCCGACCAAGCGGTATTTTATATACCATACCCCAAGCCCGTATAGGGAAAATAAGTTAAAAGTATTTACCTTTGCAAGTATCAATCACAAATAGCAAGTGCGTGTAGCTTTTACCGGGTCTCCTATTCTGGAACGAAGGTTTATGATAACCTATTAGAATCCTAACGGGTCTTTAATTAAGCCTAAACTTAGACCGGTTAGTTTTAGAGAAAGATACGGTTCGTACGCAGGATTAAGCGAAGACCGGATTAGGATGTGGTTTAGACCCAACAAGTTTGAAGACTTGTATAATATGGGTAAACTAAACACATTCTGGATTTTGAAATAAAAACGATAAGGATGGGTCCCTTCGAAGTGCATAATTTTTGTTTGGAGAGTGAACATGGATCGCATTCCTACTAGATCGGCTCTGGCGAAAAGAAACATATCGATCGACTCTATTGATTGTGCTCTTTGCGGGGAAGGAGTCGAAACAGTGGAGCATTTGTTTACGGGTTGCAACGTCACTATGAGGGTATGGAACCGGTTCAGCGAGTGGGTCAAATGCCCGCCGATTTTCGCCTTCTATTTCAAGGACATTTTGCGTATTCACAAAGGATGTAATGGGGATAAAAAAGGTAAAGAGATAATCAGGGGCCTTGTTATGGTTACGTGTTGGGCTATCTGGAAAGCGAGGAACGAAAAATTTTTTGATAACGGTAAAGGGAATAGCGAAGATATCTTTGGGGATGCGAGATCTTTAGGATTTTTTTGGTTAAAAAACAGGTCCATTCACAAGAACATTGTTTGGAGAGAGTGGTGTAATTATCCTTTGTATATGTTGTAGTCTTTGGTTGGGTGCGGTGCTGTTTTTGCAGCCCGGCCTGTTTTAATAAAGTTCCCTTTTCAAAAAAAAAGTTACATAAACCGAACCGAACGCGTAAGAAGCGTAACGGGTAACCATAAGAGTCGCTAACAAGTTTCCTAAGTTAATATGTTTTAAATATGTTGGGATATCAGTATGATACCTTCCATTATGCCCAAAACGAGTTTAATCTCAAATTAAGCCACGTAGGGGTATTTTGGTCATTTTAAAGATTATAAAAGAGATTATTTATAATTCTGAGATTCGGGTTCGAATACATCAGAAAAATAACTTATTTTAATAGGTCATATCGGTTGGTGATAAGTCTTTTATGCCAAAATGGTTTTAAACCCATACTAGGTGTTTAATACGCGTAAAAAAGCCGTTTTAAGCGATTTCCGGGTTATACAAGAAATCTGAGTTTTCTGATCAGGTTATAAAGTTCAAAATACTTCATTTATTAAATAAAATCAGTAGCAATTGGATTGGTGTCAAAATATTATGTAAAACTCATTTTATACACAAAAAGGGTATAATCGGTATTTACCGAATCAAGGCCATAACCTTAGGTTATGAGCAGGTTAAAAATAATTAAAAATCTTCAAAAATCCCAAAATATTATATTACATCAGTGGGTAAAAGGTCTGGTGTCAAAAATTGGGTTTAGATAGGCTTTATGCTAATTGCGCCGTTTAATTAACAAAAAAGCTTCTTAAATGCGCTATTTAGCATAACTCCTATTCTGGACCTCGAACTGATATGAAACTTTAGGGACATGCTTATAAATCAGTAGCAAAGATTATTGTCCTCTCACATCTCTAAAATCCTCGTTTTATGGTCAAAAGGGCATATTGGTCAACATTAGGCAATTAACGGAAACGTGTAAACGAATGGGGCAAACAACGAACCAATCACAGAGGGTTATACCATCATGTAACCTGGTCCTAAGGAAGCTCAACGGCATTTCCAAATCATACTAAATCCGTAAATCGGGTCAGAACTGAAGTCAAAGCAAAAGTCAAAGTTTTGCGACTTTCGGTTCCGAACCGGGTCTAAATAGAAAATTGTCGGATCAAACAAGCTTAGACCAATTCTTATACTTATTACCAAGTTATATGAGTGATAAAATAGGTTACATGCCTTCTACATTGCTAATTATGCGTTAATTCGAAAATTAAGCTTCTGTTGACTTTTTATAAACAACTTTGACCCGACAAAAGTCCTAAACTTCATCGTTGACGCTTTTAATCCCTCGTTTACGAATTTTATCATAACTTTCTCATACGATAATGAAACTTGGTGAAATTTTCATCGTGCATTCTAGTGAGCATAATTAATCGTTACAAAGCTTCGGGTTTGCTAAAAGGTCACTCAGAGGTATAACTTAAACATGTTGACACATTTGACCCCTGTAGTTTGTATTCTCTCACTTTCTTTCACAGTTAGCTTCGTATGATCCATGATTCATTCGTTTAAGGGTATAAACATCATGTAGGGTTAATGTAAAGTATATTTATCCATTGTTGACATTTTGAACCCTTACATTATCATACTTTCCTTGTCTGTTAACTTTAGTCCCTCTAGAACCTTCTTTCACACGTTCAAAGCTTATGACACGTGTCAACACATTATGGGACGTGAATTTCCGAGGTGTTACAGAAGTAGTTTTGCAACTCATAACCTCGAAAGTAAGTTAAAATTTCTTGCCAATCTGGAGGGTTCTGGAAAAAAAAAATTAAGCGTCAACCATAACTACACCACGTAATAAAAAAATAATAGGGTGTTCCAAAAGATTACATTAAAACGACCCAAATTGGGTTTCGAATTTCCAGCCAAAACTTTGAGAGTTGTAGACTTTTCGATTCCATTTATTCCAACCAAACCGAGAACTTGCCCAGGGCTCATTGTCGTGTTTCACCTTCCATTTCTCGTATAAACATGGAAAAGACCAAAGAGATACAGAGTGTGTGTAAGTGTGTGCTCTTGTGGAGAAGATGGGATGATGGAGTTGTAGGGTGAAGAGAGACGAAAGAGAGAGGAAGGTGGGGGTGGGGTGGGGTTGTTATTTTGTTTTTATAAGGGAGTGGGTCCTACAAATAAATAAATCTATTAAGTTATTTTGTTTTATAGTAAGGGTATTTTGTCATTTCACACACTCTTAACTGAGAAAACTAACTGATGTTAGGCACAGGGACTATTCGGGAATGGAAATTGAAAAGTTGGGGACTATAGCTGTAATCTTAGAAAGTTAGGGACTAAAGATGAAAAAAAGGGCAAACCACATAGACTATCCGAGCATTTAACTCTTTCTTTTAAGTAAACTGCAGTTTTACACCCGGTGTCAACTTTACACCCTATTTTGAAATTTCGTCAACTTTACATCATGAGAGTGTTTGAGATTCCTTTTTTTAACTCCTTTTGACTTCTTTAAAAGTTAGTAAGTCAGAAATTGTGACTTATTAACTTATTCTCCTCACAACATAAACAATCTCCAACAACTTTGTCACTTTTCAAAAAGTTAATAAGTTAAAAGTTGGTGAAAATAAGCAATCCCAAACACCCCTTATGTCGCTTCCAAAATGAATCAATATTGGACCTGCACCTTAACGACGTTAACTGTCAACGTTACTCACTAAGGTGCAGGGGCAAAAGCCATTTCACCTCGTTTTTACTTAACCTGGTCAATTGCCCACCCTACCTTTTTTCTTAACCCTCTCATTTTTACACCCGCTAATTCACACGCATACTTAAATACGTTTTCGGCAATATTCCGACCACCGGAGGAAAACCTACAACTTGTCTTCTCCAGTGACCACCTAAACTATACTCGTAACTAGTGGCGAACCCATAATTTTTTTTCCAATTGGGTCCATTTTTTCGGTGTTCACAATTTTCATAACAAAACGTTAAAATTTTCGGGTCGGGTCAGAGCGAGGTTTGAATTAGATTTAAACAAATAGTTTATGGGTTTCTTTAGTTTGCGAGCTCACTGTTATAGAGTTCTCGAGATTTTTGAGTTATTTATTTTAGTTGCAACCACCAACTATTACCATCCCCACCAAATCTCCCACTCTGACCACTGTTAAACATCGTAACATAACCACGTAAGCACTGGAGCACCTGTAGCCTTCACCTTCGGCACCCATGCCAACCAACGACCACCATACACTTCCAACTTTCGTCTTCAAACCACCACGACTCACCATCTAACATCTCCGACAAACGTCACCGTACTTCTTGTTAGCTTATGATATATTTGAAGAAGAATAAAACTTTAAATATACAGGGACTTAAATTGTCAGTTATTAGAAACCACATGGTGTAAAAAGAAAGGGTCCAAATGTCATTTCACATTCAAACTAACAGAAAGATGAAGTCATCAGACAGCAGGGTCCAACATTGATTCATTTTGGAAAAGACAGGGTGTTGTGTTAAGTTGATGAAATTTCAAAATATGGTGTAAAGTTGACACCGGGTATCAGCCACAAGGTCTAAAACTGCAGTTTACTCTTTTCCTTTTCTTGTTCTTTTTCCTTTTTAAACGACATATAATAACCATAAAAACCCAATATACATTGTCAATCAAACGTTGTTTCATTGAAGGCGTTGAACGATTTAAAATACACGTATAGGTAAGACTTAACATTTAAAATACATGTATATGTAAGATTTAACATGTCCATAATCATTACATATGTGGTGCCACATGTGTGACTTTCGTTGTCGTGGATGTATTGCAGACTCTTTTGCTAATGCATAATACTAACTCGTTGATTTTTAACTAATTTAAATACAAGCGTTATGTAATGTGTCAACTATATGAAAACGTGTATTTTGACGTATATGATATAACTCAATGTAACCTATATACGCATTGTGGTTTGATCAAAGGTAAAGTAAATCAAATTTATACCGTATTAAAGAAACGAAATCGAAACCGGGTTGGTTGGTTCGTTTAGTGAGGTTCCACCTAACCACTACACCACCCTTACATTTTCATCAAGACTTAGCGACATAAAAACGTACAATAACCTGTACGTCAAAACGTAGACCAACTGAAAACATACATAAAAATAAGCATGAAAACATATTATATTTGACCTGACTCGTTTGCGGATAAAAAATATGTCAAAATATGAATTTATACCATTTACATCGAAACGTGAATTTATACCGACACATATATAAAAATAAGCACGTGAGAAAATATATTTTTTTTACGTAAAAAACGTAAACCAACTGAAAACCTATATAAAATAAGCATGAAAACATATTATATTTGACCCGACTCATTTATAGAAAACTTTAGGTCGAAACGTGAATCTATATCTTTTACATCGAACGCTGAAACGTTAATTTATACCGTTTTACGTTGAAACGTGAATTTAAACCAACACATTCATAAAAATAAGCACACGAGGAAATATTTTTTTAAGTTAAAGAATGAAAATAAGGTGCCCACGCGTTGTGGCGAGATACCTTTTTATACTACGTGCTTAAGGGCACATTTGTGTTCGTTAAGCGCGTTGACACGATGACATTAACATGTTTAAGCACACGAAATAAACTTATAAAAATACAATACAATTAGGCGAAATGTATAAAGTTGTGACGATGTTTAAGCACACGAAACTTATACAGATACAATACAATTAAACGAAATGTATAAAGGTGTGACGAATCAGCTACCCACTTCAAGTTTATAGCGACACATAAACGTAATATACATTAGAAAAGAAAAAAAATAAAAACCTAGGGATCGAAAAGTAGAGTAACTCGAATATATATCATATAATGATATGTAATAATATATTGTAATTTTAGTCGACTAATCTTCCATATAAGTCGGTGGGAAACCCCACTGACTTTGTCTTTTAAGATATATAACAATAGGAAAAGAAAGTTACAGTGAAGATTATATATTAATCACAATACTTGTTATAAATATTGTTGGAAATATGATTAGTTTATATAAAAACAATACAAATGCAAATATGTGAATGATAAAAGTTGAATAAGAATGTATAGAAGTTATTAATCTATACATAATATATAACTACATCTATCTATACTTTCTATAAAAGAAGAAATCCCAATGACATAAGAAAAGCTGATGTGTCAGCAGGAGAGGCTGACCAACAAGACTTTTCTTATGTCATTATTACATCATAAAGCCTAATATATAAATAACTTTAAAATACATTTAATTTAATTTCAAACCACTGCCTTGTGTATTCAAATGTTAAAGGTTTGGCTCACATTCCAAAGGGCAAACCACTGCCCATCTACAAGAAAGTAGCAGATGGTTCCTTTGGCAAACGTATACCTAGCAGCAGCAGTTGTTGTTATCTTCCATAATGCTTTTAGATCAGCAAATGTTTAAGGCTAATTACCGGGAAATTCAAATTCAAATATGCATGGGAATAAATAATTAGCAATTAATACATGTCACTCAGAAACTCCTGTCAATCATCCTTCTTATATAAGGCTTTTCTTCTCATTTCGCTCTTCATATTTCATCACGCTTTCAACTTCTCTGATTTTGAAATTTTAAATTTAATCACAATCCGAATTCCGAATTAGAAGCATGTCAATATCAATTGACAGTAATAATCTTAGTTTTGTTAACGATTTGAATCCTGGGAAAGATATGTGGAACATGAAAGCGAGAATTATTCGAAAATGGAATCAGGGTTACAAGATGGATCTCATCTTCATTGATGAGAAGGTAATTTGTATCTCTGCTTTTCCGTTTTATTAGAGAATGTAGTGTTGTATGCTAAGAAGATACTTTCTTTAAATGTGATTCAGGGTGCTAAGATTCAAGCAGGTATTAAGAGTCATCTGATACCTGTTTTTGATGGACAGCTTCAAGAAGATGCTGTTGTGATTCTGTCGAAATTTGATGTTGGTGAGAATAAAGATTTATATAAAGTAGTAGTGCAGCCTTATAAAATCAACTTTTATAGATGCACAACTGTGACTCCTGTGAGATATTGGCAAGGCGTTGAGTATGGTTTTAATTTCAGAGCTTATGAAGATATTCTTCAAGGAGAGGCGTTAAACGCTTTGAGTGTTGGTAGTGTATATTTTTGTAATCATGTCTTGCTTGTATAATATTATAGATTTTTACTTATATTCTCGTATAATGTGATCATATAGATGTTGCTGGATCTGTGATTTATTGTGGAGATTTTGAAATCTTTGATCGACCTCCAAAGGAGACTAAGAAGATGAATTTCGATATTGAAGACTTGGAGTAAGTTGTTGTTTATATGTGCAGTCATGTACTGATCATTGTTTGTACTTAATGATGTTAATAAATAAGATGAAGAATATTGGTATTTAATATGGGATCATGGTAATGGTAATAAATTAGATCTATAGTGTTTGTATGTAATGCTGAATCATGGTAATAAATGAGGTCTACAGTTTATTCTTAGTGAATATGGTAGTTAATTTATGGCTCATTTGCTACTTTAATAAATGTCATAATTTTCCTTTGATTTTCTGTTTTTATCCATTCAATGTTGTTTTGATATTAGAGATTTGTAAAGAAATGGTCATAAATTAGTCTTTAGTATATCGTCATATGAATATTCTTTACATGTAAGGGTAAGGTTTTGCGGTTTACTGTGTGGAATGATTATGCTCTGCAGATTAAGGACTTCATTTCTAAAATCTCACCTCATGAGCATGTGATGGCTGTTATACAGCATGGAAAGTGTAAGGAATGGAAAGGTATTCTTGTTACTTTATGCAAATCATAACTATATTGTTTATTTCTGGCAATATAAAGACAGGTATACATTAAATATCTATATACTTTTCCATGTAGGTGAATATACTGTTCAAAGTAATAAGTTTGCAACACGAATTTTTTCTGAATGAAGAAATTGATGAAGTTAATGAGCTAAGGAGGAGGTAATTTGTCAATATAATTTCTATTGTATATAGATGTTCAAGTCAAATACTTGGTTTCATGTTATTTGTATACTAATTCTAATCATTTGTGGTATTCAAAAGGCTTATACTGAAGTTTGGACAAGGGAGTGGTTCTACTTCTCAAACAATACTATCGTTTCAGAGTGTTTTTCCATTGCATAAAGAATTTGTAACTGATGGTGTGAAGAAACATGTTGATGAGATTAGTGAGATAGAAAAGGTTTCACATCTTTTTATATAGTTTGGTTAGTCACATGCATGTTTTTACAGGAAGTGTCTTGTGTTTTTACAGGAAATGTCTTGTGTTGTGGTTGCGACAATTAAGATTGTGCAAGAAGAGTATGGTTGGTTTTATGCTGCATGTCGTAAGTGTTTCAAGAAGGTGATGGGTAAAAGTGAATACTTGCAGAATGTTGAAAATGTTTCAGACGATATTGTTCGATTGCCTGCGACTTCTTTGGTTTGTATCAAATGTCATACTGAATGTACATCGATCACCACAAAGTAAGCAATGATGATTATTTAGCGTTATATTTATATAAGTAACATTCTAAGACTGATATTTGAATATAGTTTTGCAGTTTACTTAGTTAGTTGTGTATATTTCAGGTTCAAGGTGCAAGTGCGGGTGCAGGATGAGAGTGGTAGTGTTTCTTTTGTTATGTTTGATAGAGATGTTCAGAAGCTTCTTGGATTAGCGGCGAGTGACATAAGAGAGAGGCAGGTTAAGGCCAATGATACTGGATTCCCTCATGAGATATTTCGATTGGTTGATAAGAAGGCTGCTTATAAGATTGATGTTTCAGAGTTCAATCTTAAAAATGACTATCGTGTTTATACTGTGCAAAAAACATGTGATGATCCAGTAATAATTGCTGAGTTGGT
The DNA here is from genome assembly GCA_030545235.1 of Helianthus tuberosus. Lineage (NCBI taxonomy): Eukaryota > Viridiplantae > Streptophyta > Magnoliopsida > Asterales > Asteraceae > Helianthus > Helianthus tuberosus. The sequence continues at coordinate 188,866,416 of CM060354.1, forward strand.
TGGTGGAGATGGTAATGGTGATGAAAATACTGATGAGGTAGCATATAAAATTACTCTTTCAATCTATTTATTTTTCTTTTGAGTTTTAAACACTTGATTCTGCACTTTTTTATATGATATCATATATTATGATCCTTTAGGTTACTCAAGAGGTAGCTGACGTTAAAGATGTTAACCTTTCAGAATCTTCCCAGGTGTCTGCTGAACGAACTTAAAGGGTGAGTATTTATTTTTAAAGTATGTTTAGTATGTTTAAAAAGAGTTCATTATTTTATTAAATGAGATCAATAGTTGTTTTGTGATCTGTTGAAAGGATGCTGTCTCTATTACGGTCGACTCTTCAGCCGTTTAAGTTGAAAAGGATTCTGGATCAAGTCCCAATGGAAAGCGGATGGCTCAAGATGCTGATGTTGTCAACGTTGGTGAGCTATCCACTAATGTGAGAAGAACCCGGAAGAAGGTGACTAAGGTTAACAGTTAGATGCTTATGAAAAAACAATTCTTATGAGAGATAAGTATAAACCACTTATTTTTGAAGAATCCTTGTGGTTTTTATTTATGTATGTTAACTGTTGTTTTAACAAACTGTGGTTAAAAGTTTGGTTTGTAAGGGCTACGATGATGAATATGGTATGTAATGTCTATGGTTTGAATATCAAGTAAGGTTAACCTTTTGTTTGTAATATAATATTGTTATTATACATTATATACATTTTTGGTGATATTGATGGACTGGATAAGTAGTAGGGTTGTATATTATTGTTAGATTGATGAATGAAAATTTAATCAATTTGTTAGTCGGAAAAGTGTTGGGGTCTGAGATACATTAACATCTGTTAGAGGCTAAGCATTGTTATAGCGTGCTAACATCTGTTAACCCCTAAGCACTGTTAAAGATCTGTTAAAGGCTAAGCACTGTTATAGCGTGCTTCAACAGACCTTATGAGCTGTTGATCATCATCTGTTAAAGATCTTATATCATAGATCTTCTGTTGAATTGTGTAATATATTTTGGTGCACAACAGAACTTAGGTTCATCATACATTTTACTTCATCAACAGAGGTTCTCTTTAGCAGACCTTTGCTTCAGCAGTCTTTGTCTTAACATACCTTTTGGTTCATCAGCAGAGTTTGTTTGGCTCATGAGCTGAGGTTATTTGGTTTAAGTAACAAACTTTTCTTTCAACAGTGGTTGTCTTCAACAGACGTTTTGGTTTGCAAAGTTTAGCGAAACAGATCTTGAGTTTGTCCCTTTGGTAGGAGCAGTTTTTAAAACACTGTTATTTGTAATTACAAGTTGTATACTATTTTATTAATTTTGAGTCTTATATTTCTTTTTGTTGAGTGACCGGGAAATGTAATGGAAAAATAGTAATGTTTAGATGCAAAATATAGTAATGTTTAGTTGAAAAATATAAAAAGGTAAAACCACAAAGTTTTGAAAGTATATACTAAGACTACATAACTTCATTCTTAAGTTAGTTTCCAAGGAATAAATTTTTCCATCAAACATGTCAACTAAAACATAAATTATTAAAGGCTGAAAAGGTGTTCAAAGATCATGTCAACAAACTTCAAAGTGTATTTTATCTCCTCTTACACTTTTTTCTTCGACTATCTCGAACCTCAGCTTTTTCCCCACAGATATTCCAGTTTCATCCATGATACGCTGCCAGTTTGTATGTATCACTAGATGGTTGTTGTCGTTAGGTCTTCTAGGATCTCTCATAACAACCAGCTGTACCAAAAACTTCACATGACCAAATGACAGCACAGCTCTACGGTAATCATTTAGCTGGTGTTCTCGAACAAAGTTCCTTGGTATTGCCTGTAAAGGAAAATTCTTTCTTTAGTTATTCATTCAAAACAACATATACTTTAATTAATAACAGATAGATCCAAGATTATAAGTAAAATCAACCATATTAAAAGTAGATATGTAAATACCAAGCTGTGTGTCTCTAAAACATGGTATTCAAACTGTTTTTATAATGTGGACGCTTTTTGCGGTGATGGTGATTGGTACGACTGCAATGATGTTTTGTCTCCCCGTGAAGTGCAATCCCGTATTTGTTAAAAACCTTCACAGTGAAGTTAAAGTCGTCTTCAGGAGTACTTCCCATCCATTGAAATAGCAGTTGGCAGCTTTCCTCAATGTCATTTTCGAAGCAAAAAGTTGTCCATCCTGGTCCCATAAAACCAGCAGCTAATCCCTTTTTGTTTTCAAGAGAGAAAACATAATGCACATCAACTTTACTACTCTGCTTTGGTCCATGTACTTTTGCAACCAAGTTATCAATTTTTAATCTCCTCTGCGACAACAGCTTCAGCAAATCGTGTGGTAAATGTTATAATTTTCATATATTTCAGAAATGTCATATTAGATTTTATATAGGATACCAAATATAAATTAGAAGTTTTTCTAACAGTCCAAAAGATACACTGGCAATATATAAAAATAAGGTAGCAATTTTTAACCTGCTTGCAGTATGTTTCTTCTTCAGCCTGTATCAAGCAACCATGAACATAATCTCTGTTCGAGCCATCGTTTCTAATCTCCAGTCCCTCATTGTTCAAAACATTTATCTCAAATTTTGCTTTCTTTAATTTTTTTAAACACAACTTGTCTATGTTGTTATTTCTATAAGTTTCAACAAACCGAGTCCATTCTGGCCCGTTTATCTTCTTACTTTTATGACCAATGCTCTGTACTGCAATCTTATACTTAAAACCCGTATAATCAACCAACTTTATTACTTTACACTTTCTTGGTAATTGGTTACTCATTATCATTGGAAGTACCTATGTATATAAAATACACAACATTTAATATATCTTTAATTTTATAAATACAGTTTTTAGCATACAATTGTGATTTGAGCTTATTTGTTCTAAGAATATAGCTTACCAATCCCTCATTTAGGTCTGCCAATTCAGAGACGTTGATAATTATCATAAACTCCATCTGAAAGTAAAAAATACAATAACAGTTAAATACTAAAACATAAAATCAATTGTATCTGAAAAACATTATATTTAAGGTATAAAAAAATATCCAACACTCTGTAGGACCAAACTTATATGTTGTGTACTTCAATATGGTCCCTACAACCAACAATATGAATCTAACACTGTGTAAGATCAATTTTTTATTCTTGTATAATAAAAAAGTATTATATGGCAATAAATTTTTCAAGAGTAAACTGCCATTTTGGTCCCTGTGGTTTGGTCACTTTTGCCACTTTAATCCAAAACTCAAACTTTTTGCATCTGGGTCCCTGTGGTTTCAGTTTTATTGCCATTTTGGTCCAAAAATGAAATCAGGTCATATTTTCCTTATAAAATCCTGCTATTTTGTCATTTTCCCCAGGGGCAAAATGATTATTTCTCTTTTATAAATAAATATCATATTTTATAAGACAAATATGACCTGATTTGCCCTTGAGGAAAATGACAAAATTGCAGGATTTTATAAGACAAATATAATCTGATTTCATTTTTGGACCAAAATGGCAATAAAACAGAAACCACAGGGACCCAGATGCAAAAAGTTTGAGTTTTGGACTAAAGTGGCAAAAGTGACCAAACCACAGTGACCAAAATGGCAGTTTACTCATTTTTCAAATATACATGTTTGTGTCAACTTCAAACTTCAGTTTTTTTCAACAGACAAGGCTATATTCACTTACAAATCAGGCATATGAGTACTATAAACTGATTGAAGAATATTTTATCAAATTTAATATTGATAGAACAAATGTATCAACACTACATGGCAGTTCATACAATAATTCTAAAACCATTCGTAAAATTTACAACCAAATATTTATGAAACAATAATATTTCAGATTGTTATTTAGATGGAATGAATCAAAATGTAACTAAATAGGTTGATATAAATCTTATTATAAAATAAATAAAATAAGTTCATATAAGTTTATCTATTTTAACATCAGTAGATTATGATTTTGATGTTTATATAATTTGAAATGAGGAAACTGATAGGAACATGTCAAAGCATACCTGTAAAGTACACAAGAGAACAAAAAAAAATACATGATCTAAAACTTTAAACTTCTGATTGTCAAGTCTGAGGAAGAAGAAACTGTAGAGTTTTTTTGCCGGAGAAGAAGATGTGAGATTGTATTGGGATTGTTGAAAATAAGATATTTATCTGTTAACTTGTAATTGTTTATTTATTTAACTTATAATAATCTTTAATATCGGGATTTAAAAACTATTTTTAATTATATAAATATAAATATATTAAATTAATAGATAAGTTTTTCGTATTTAACATTTTAAATTTTTAGTCAAACAGTGGTTATCGTTGTGCAAAAATTGCGTTGTTTTAATGTAAAAGGGGGTAAAGTATAAATTTTACAAAACTTAATTTCAACCAACCAGTGTAAATGTAACATCTGTATTAACTCCATTTAATATACTTTTCATCTCCATTATTGAATATAAGCTCCAGAAAACATATTCGGAAGTTTTCTCAAATAACTTTCTTATCAAAATCGGCAAGGTTCTATTGCATAATATAGATTGCACGCTATAAAATCAAGTATTGTATCTTTGAATTTATTGTTTGTATTATATATGTTAGATTAATCATTATTTGATGTTATGAGTATGTGTTTGTCACTGACGGCGTTTCATATTCTCTCTTGAAGCAAATAATAGTTGCTGTAATCCGGTGTATTTTTATTGATTAACTAATGCATTAACTTAAATGAAGTTACTGATAGCATTCTCTGTCACAATTTGTGTATGCATCTTTGTGATGTTGTCTTCTACATTACGATTGATAAATCAAGCATATAATTTTTGGTTGATGTTCATTCGCTTAACTGTTGTGAGAGATGATGATTTTCGTTTTGTGCTTTGTTTTTATAATACCTTAAGTGTGTGATTATACAAATAGTCCGGTTAATATTTGGTACTTTTGTTTTTTAAGTGCTGATTTATTTTAAGGGATGTTAGTGATGTCTATTTTATAATGTTGGATGATGTTCATCTTTATAACTTGTAAGTTTAAATTGTTTATTGCAGCTATGAATCTATCCAATCAAACACCATCCTTTTTTACAATTCCTTAATGAAGATGATTTTATAGTTTTGGTATGTTTTTTTTACTTTGTTGCTACTATTAGGATTCTACGTTAATTTTTGATGTAAGATGTTTGTTAACTACTGTTGCAGAATATACCACTTGATTTTCAGACTCTGTTGTGGGGCAAGGAGGTCTCGTATGGGCGAATTGTAGAGTTACTTGATGGTGACAAATCATGGTTAGTACGAGTAAGGAAGAGAGATGATCATTGTATATTTACGGATGGATGGACAAAGTTTGTTAGAGTTTGTTGTTTGAAAACGAAAGATACTGTATTGGTGAAAGCTATTGGACGTTTGTCATTCGTTGTCTCATGTTTTAAAGAAAATGTCTACGAGAACTCTTACATTTCAGCAAATATTAGCCGGGAAGTTGGCATGACTGTAAGTAACGATATATTATTTTGTTACATACTGTAAACATTTTTTGCTAGCTCAACAGCTTGCTAACATCTGTTTGCCCTTTTAACGTCTGTTTCCTTATAATCTTAACAGCTATTGACTAACCTTTTTAACATCTGTTGACTAAGTCTTTTAACCTCGGTTTTCTAACATCTGATATTTAAGATCTGTCCACGTTGCAACCTCTGCTGGACATAGTGGATGACAGTTGTTACGAAACCTCTGTTGGATAGCAACAGAGGTATGTAATAGTTAATAGCCAAACAGTGGTTAGGTTGTGTGTAAATACTGTAACTACTGTTGACTAACCATGTTGAGTAATTCTCATTTTAACTTTTGTTAACTAATCCGTTGTAATTTCTGTTGCTCATTAGTTCATATCAAATTTGTAAGTCTGCACTAAATATTCCTTTGCTTCTTCTATAGCTAACTGCTGACAAATTTTGGAAACAATTCTATGGTAAAAATTACGAGTATGGGATGGCAACTATCTATGTTGGCGAAAGGTTTTGGAATGTGATGATGAAAGGATGGACTGATGGATGCGGATTTACTGATGGATGGTCAAAATTGATTGAAGAAGTTCCCATACCAGTTGAATCTTGGTTGGTTTTCACCATGATTGCATCTAAAACGTTTGAGCTTTCCGTTTTCCATTGCGAGACTGGAACTGAGGTTTCCTTCAAGAAAGCTGATGTAGTTGTTTTGGATGATTCAGTTTATGGAGATGATGGGTTTGATTTATTGGTTGCGGTATAAAATTTTGATGGTAAAATACATTGTTTGATAACATGACGGTGATAAGTAACCTTTATTATATTATGCTAATAACTTTTGAAATCTCATTTTGTAGGCTAAACACAAACAACTTCTGGATTCCGGGGAAGTTGCTTTAGATGATGAGGATACTGGAGCTTCGGTTGGTAATTCTAAGCAGTTTATGAGTTTTGAGGATATTTTTAATGTATATATACACATGTAATATTTATATATTATTATTATTATGATTTAAACTATGGTTTCTTATATATGATCCTTTTTATAAATATAGTTTGCTGATGATTGGCTATTTGATTCAAAGATTGCGCATCTGGTTGATGAGTCAGATGTTAAAAATGCTGTAAATTTATAATTTTCTACGCATATATTTTATTGTATAATAAGTATAAGAATGTTTTTTTAAATTTTGTTGTAGTATGAAGATCATTCTGTAAAAATAGCTGATGATGTTAACGATCCTCAACTACAGTCTAAAGATTTTCCTGTTCGTGACATTTCTGCCTCTTCAAGTGTTGTATCTAATGTAAGTGTTTATTAGTTTTATACTGTCTATTTTATTATTGTCTCAATATATTGATATTCTTCTGTATGGTTGAGTCTTAAACTTCAAAGTTGAGTTGAGAAGATAGTTTGTGTTGATAAAGAAAGTTATAAAATTTCAAGAATTTAGAGTTGTTATATTCTAAATTAATTTACTTAGGTGGATAAGATGCACAAACTTCGTGCCAAGACAATTGTAGAGGATAACCAAGCTGTTGATAGACCGTGTAAAGTTCGAAAGGTTCGTTTAGTATCATCCACTTCAGAATCAGTCTTACACTTCACCATACATGCTGAAGACAGTCTTGTAAGCTTTTGCAGTCGTTGCTTTGTTTCGTTATTTCAACAATTTCAGTTATATATCAATATTTTATAAAATTCACTATTCAATTTTCTGTTTTTTAGCATCTGCCATCAGATGTATCTTCTGCGTTGGATCTGCATACTGATAATCCTAAGCCTATCAAGATCCAGAATCTCAAATGTGAAGTCAAGGAACTGTTTACAACATCTCAAAAAACCAATACTGGATTCAACTATGCTGTTGTTAGATGGTCATCTTATCTGAGATCTTGCAATATTGCTTTTGGTGATGAACTTTCGTTAGAGTTTCACAAGTCTACTCAATTGCTGAAGTTAAAAAAAGTTGTGCATATCGTGGCAAAGATAAAGTCGTCTTAGTTTCATGTCATGATTGTTTGTGGTTGTACATTTGGTTCGTTGGTGGTACTAATTTTGCTTCTTAGACATGTTCTATATGTAGTTATGTCTATAAACAGGTTTCATTGTCAATGGGTGGGTGCTACTTTTTTTTGTGGATAGGACAATGGAAATACTCATATGTATCTTATATATTAACTGATGATGCATGTCTATAGTTGTCTTTTAGCTATAATAGATAACACATTTTGGTACAATATCTATACACATATCTATATGTTCTATCAATATGTGTTATGCATGGTTGTCTAAGAAACGACCCGTGTTTGCAGCTCTCATTTTTAATGAGAGTACTAAATTCTTTGTTAATAACATTATTCTCATAACATCTGTTTACTAACCTTTGTAATTTCTGTTGTCTGTCCTTTTTAACATGGGTTGACTAACATCTGATACTTACTATCTATCCATCTGGCAAACTCTGTTGGAGATAATGGATAACAGTTTTTAGGAAAGTCTGTTGGAAAGCAACAGAGGTTTATAACAGTGGCTTGCTATCAACATAATGGAATTGCTGTTGAATAAACCTATTGGCCATTAGTTTATATCAATTTTGTAAGTCTGCACTAATTATTTTTTTACTCTCTGTCAATATGTGTCAAGAATAAGTAAAAAAATTATAACTTTGTTGTGGATGTGTGAATTGTAACTAATTATCTATAATAGTGTTGGGTTAAAATAGTGTTTTATGGAGGTTGAAGGAACATGTTTGAATGCAAATGTTATTTCGTTTACAAAAGATTAATAAATTGTATATTTTTTGTATTTTTTATACTCTAAACTTTAAGTATTTACCGACTGACTTATTTATTTATTTATTTTATTTATAAGTCTATATAAATATAACTATATTCATCATTTATATTTGTTATGCATGGTTTTCTAAGAAACGACCCGTGTTTGCACACGGGTCTTACCGCTAGTACTATATAATAAAAGAAACCATTAAAAAGACACATGTCATTCATTGAAGTCATCTATTTTTTAGTTTTTTCTCCTCTATCCTACTTAATTATAGATAATTAGTATTAATTAAAAGATAATTATAAAATTAAATTTAATATAAATTTAAACAATTCGTATAGTAGATAATATAATATTTTGAAATATTTATTAGATTTCAAAATTATTTATCCTGAAATTAACAAAAGACGTACACTAAATATGAATTAATATAATGTAAATGATTTATTTATTTTATTAAACTAAAGTAGTTAAGGGTAGAACCTATTTCATAAATGTTTATAAAGGGTAAACAAAAACATTAATTAATGTTTATCGGTTCTATACTTTTATTTTCGTATTCAACTCTCAACTCAAATACGCTATTCACTATGTTTACGTGACATTTATAAGAATCATCACCGCAATAATCCCATCCATCATATATCGAGTATATCCGTTAGTTTTTTTTAAAGATATAATTTTTATTAGATTCATTCAACCCGTGTAATAAACGAGGTTTTTTAAAGATATAATATTTTTATTATTTACTATACAAAATTACAGTTATGCAACTCGTGTAATACACCGGGTTTTAAAAATATAACTTTTTTTTTATTTTATGGTATATAAAATCAGATTAGATTTATTCAATCCGTATAACACACAGGGTTTATAAAGATATAACAAGATATAATTTTTTATTGATTGATATATAAAATTACATGTGTTCAACCCATACAACACATGAGGTTCTTAAATGTAACTTTTTCATTATTTAATATACAAAATTAAATTTACTCAACCCGTACTGTGACAACCCGAGATTTCAAGTCTCTTCATTTACGTCTCTTCATTTATGTACCTACTGTGTGACAATTCTGTTTTGATTTAAGTGTCTTGTGTTATAACAAGATATAATTTTTTATTGATTGATATATAAAATTACATGTGTTCAACCCATACAACACATGAGGTTCTTAAATGTAACTTTTTCATTATTTAATATACAAAATTAAATTTACTCAACCCGTACTGTGACAACCCGAGATTTCAAGTCTCTTCATTTACGTCTCTTCATTTATGTACCTACTGTGTGACAATTCTGTTTTGATTTAAGTGTCTTGTGTTACTATTTGAAAGGCTAGAGTTGTGTTGATTTTTGAATTGTTATGTTTTTGTGAATGAGCAACTTAAACTGTTTACAATGAAAACCACACATGACGAAACACTTGAGTGTTTCTCCATAAGCTATCTCCACGAAACTTAGGGGTTTCGCCACAACCCAATCTCGACGAAACCTAGGGGTTTCGCCATGCTCCTCACGACGAAACATATGTGTTTCGTCGGCCCGATCCATTCAAAGCCCAGTAAGGGACCAACACTTCTACATTCGTATATAAAGAAGTAGGATGTTTCATTCTGTAACGTAACTGACATCTTGCAACCCTAGACTTCCCTAAACCTAGCGACGACAGTTCCCTCATCTCTCATTCGAGACTCTCATTCTCTAGGCACCACCGATCTATAACACATCAAGCTTAGTGTATAAACATTGTTGCTGAATTAATTGTTGATGACTAGGGTTATGTTGCCATGATGTTGTATGGATTAGGGATTGTTATCAATGGTGTGAATCTGATGATTTTATATTAAGGTTGTTGTCATAATGTGAACGATTCAGTCTGAATGATAAATCGATTGGTGTTATGCATATTTGAATGGTTAAATGCCTTGTTACGTGTTGTATAATTAATTGAGGATTTGGTATGATTAAGCAATGTTTACAACTGATCATTTTGGCATGAATGGAATGTCGGCAGTTAGGGTTTCGGTGTGTGTTTGGTTATCTGGTTGTGCCGACGAAATGTAATGCCTTTCGTCACAGGGGGAGCCGACGAAACTCATGGAGTTTTGTCACATGCTAACTCGACGAAACTTGTGCTGTTTCGTCACATGTCCACTTGACGAAACTCATGGAGTTTCGTCACACAGGGTTTCGTCAAGTGCATCTTTCGCCGAAGGCTTCACATGAACAGTAGATTATGATAAGTACACTACTTGCATGTATAATAAAGAACGACTGGATTAATGGAACCTTGTTACTGCCTGTTAATAATGGCTACTTGCATGATGTTAGGAATGGTACATTTCACTGATAGCTACTGTTACGAAACATACATGTGAGTGACGGGTTTGTATGAGTAGACTAACCGTTATGTGCTATTCGGTGACTGTTACATGTATGCACACTATGATTACGAATTATGTGTAAATCTTGTGAATGTGAAACTGATTTTATACACATGAATACCATAGGGTGTGACTGTTTAAGTGTGAACAAGTAATTACTCATACCGTGCAAACCAAGGTGAGTTCACTGCTTTTTCCAAGCAAGCGTCCCAGGGAGGGAAATATGGTAAACGTTCAGGGGAGGAATGCTAGGTTATGGGGATGTTTGTTAATACTCGGATATCTATCACCTAAGTCCCATCTACCGATCGTTGTCGGGGAGGCAACGGGATATTAGTTAATAGCGCTATTTAGGTTTGGCAACCTCACACCGTACCGGGGAGGTCGGGAGTGAACTAATGATCCCAGTCTTGACCATTGCTTTGATAGAGGCAATGGGGTTTGGGCAAAACAACTTTAAGCCATCAGCGGTAAACGAGTTATTACAACATCAAATCATTGAATCGTCTTATACTTATATCTGGTAACTAAAACGTGTAACAAACTTTGAATTCACCAGCGTCGTCTGACACACTTGTCTGCATGCTTGCAGGTCTATAGATTTCTGATTATGGACTTGCTATCTGGGAGTGCTAGAGTGGTCATGGATCGAGACTCTTGGATATTTGATACATTGGTTTTGAACACTTATTTAGAAACAGTTGTTTAACAATTTACTATATGCTTCTGCTTAATGTTTTCTTTGGTTTAAACGTATGACTTGGCTTTATCTTATGCAATGAATCGGATGTTTTATTAAATATTTATTATTGGTTCAATGTGATTGGTGGCTTGGATCCTGGTACATCACATGTCCCGCGGTGATTCCGCATGTGGTATTTTTGAGGGTGTGACAGTTTGGTATCAGAGCCACTGGTTATAGTGAACTAGGTTTTAAAACGTTTTTATAAAACCAAACTATAACCGAACAACTTCGAAAATCGACCATGACACTCAGCTCCATATTGCAAGGTTCGTCTTCTGATTACTTTATGCATTACTTGTTTAGTAGTCACACATACTCACAGCTTGCATGAAACGATATATTAGATACTATGGTGATTTGACAGTGTGACACTACTCTTCAACTTTTGTGATTCGTAATCCTATAATACCTTCTGTTTTGCTACTTGAATGCGGGGGAAACTTTTAGCGCAAGTTAAGAGGCACCGAGATGAGCGTGCAAATTGCCTTATTATTATGGGTGCACACATAATAATAGCGTGAGGTGCATGCAAGTCCTAGCGAGGCTTAACGAGTGTGAAAAGGGTTCTGCCTTATTGTGTGTAAACTTGGTAGTTTGTAGATTTCAACGTGATACTTGATTCTTACCTCATATCGACTCTTAAATTTGTTCCCTCTCCTTATATAGAGTTATGAGTGGACGAGGACATGGACCTGGTCACATCGCGATGACCCAAGCTGAGCTGACAAACCTAATTAACACACGTGTGGCAGAGGCTTTGGCAGCCTACCAAGCTGGTACGATATGTGCCAATTACCTTTTTGTTCTTGTGTCGCGTACACAACTCTTACCCCTGTAATGTGTTTTCTTTCGTCCATTAGGTCAGCAAACGCAAAACCAAAACAATCCACCTGCTTGTACGTTCAAGATGTTCATGGATTGTAAACCACAGACCTTCAGTGGGACTGAAGGGGATGTAGGACTCCTACGATGGTTTGAGAAGGCAGAATCAGTATTTGCTATGTGTAGCTGTCCTGTTGGGGACAGAGTGAAGTATGCTACGGGCACACTCGAGGATGGTTCCCTGACATGGTGGAATACCCATGTTCAGATGTTGGGCATCGAGGAGGCAAATGCCACTACTTGGGATGATTTTAAGGAATTGATAAGGGAGGAGTATTGTCCTCGTGATGAGATTCAGAAACTGGAGAATGAGTATTACGATCTTAAGATGGTGGGATCCGAGATTGAAGCATACGTGAAGCGGTCTCATGAGTTGGCTATCATGTGTCCGAACTTGTCCCGACCTCCGCATCGGAGGATAGAACTGTTCATCAAGGGATTAGCTCCACGGTTGAAGGGTCTGGTTACTGCAGCTAACCTTAACAACTTACCTCAGATTGTCCGTTTGGCACACAAGATCACCGATCAGGAGGTGGAGAGTGGTTCACTACCACCGCGTGTTTCTACCACTACTACTACTGCCACAACCACAGTTACTACGTCTGCTAGTGATAACAAGCGCAAGTGGAACGATACTGATAAAGCAACCAGTGCGAGTCAATCTCAGAAAAGGCCTGACAACAGCAACAACCACAGTTTCAGTCAATCGTCCTCAGTTAACCAAGGCCAGGGCAGCAATCAGAATCAAGGCTCCTACGCTGGTAAGAAGCCGAAGTGTAACAAGTGTGGTTATCATCATCATGGACAGTGTGTCCGAGTTTGCCGTAGATGCGACAAGTTGGGCCATGAGGTAAAAGACTGTAGAGCCACGTACCCAAAGCAGCAAAATCAGCAGCAACAACATCAGCAAAGGCAGCAACCCCATCAGAATCAGGGCTTTAAGAAGGGGTGTTTCCAGTGTGGGGACGAGGGACACATCAAGCGAGATTGCCCTCAGCTGAATCAGAATGCCAACGACAACAACCGCCAGAACAACAACAATGTTGGGAACAATAATAACGGCAACAATGGGGGCAACGGAGCTCGTGGAAGGGCATTTACTATTGGAGCTGGTGATGCTAGGAACGACGGCAATGTCGTGACTGGTACGTTTTCTGTGAACAATCTTATTGCTTCTGTGTTATTTGATTCCGGTGCCGATTGGAGTTATGTGTCCCTAGAGTTTAGTCAGCGATTAGGGTTAACTCCAACGCCTTTAGAAGTTAAGCATGTGGTAGAGTTAGCCGATGGCAAAACGATTGAAGCCTCACATGTCCTTTTTGGGTGTAAGTTAGATCTTGTAGGACAGGTGTTTGATATTGAACTCCTTCCTGTTACCCTCGGTAGTTTCGATATAGTGGTTGGTATGGATTGGCTGTCTAAACACCAAGCCGAGATTCTGTGTAAAGAGAAGATTGTACGTATTCCTCTCCCTGGTGGAGAGTCATTATCGGTTCAGGGGTATCGCAGTGGTGCGATGGTTGGTATCATCTCAGCTATGCAAGCGCAGAAATGTCTACGAAAGGGGTATCCCGCTATTCTAGCGCTTGTTACTGATACCCCGTCAGGAGAAAGAAAGATCGAGGATCTGCCAGTTGTACGCGAATTTGCCGATGTATTCCCTGAGGAACTTCCTGGTTTACCTCCTCACCGCCAAGTGGAATTTCAGATTGATCTTGCGCCAGGAGCGGCCCCAATTGCTCGTGCTCCTTATCATTTAGCACCCGGAGAGTTTCAGGAATTGTCTAATCAACTGCAAGAGTTATTGGACAGAGGCTTTATTCGACCCAGTTCTTCGCCATGGGGAGCCCCGGTTTTATTTGTAAAGAAGAAAGACGGGTCCTTTCGCATGTGTATTGATTATCGGGAACTTAACAAGGTGACTATCAAGAACCGTTATCCTTTTCCACGCATCGACGACCTGTTTGATCAGTTGCAAGGGTCAAGTTTTTATTCGAAGATCGACTTAACATCGGGCTATCATCAGATGAGAGTCCGAGAGGAGGATGTTCCTAAAACGGCTTTTCGGACGCGTTATGGGCACTATGAGTTTTTAGTTATGCCGTTTGGGTTGACGAACGCGCCAGCGATTTTCATGGATCTCATGAACCGTGTATGCAAACCATATCTCGACGATTTCGTCATTGTGTTTATTGACGATATTCTTATCTATTCAAAGAGCAAGGAAGATCATGAGCGGCACCTGCTTATTATTTTGGAACTTCTGAGGAAGGAGCAGCTTTACGTGAAATTCTCTAAGTGTGACTTCTGGATTCGAGAGGTACACTTCCTTGGACACATTGTGAATGAATCTGGGATACATGTGGATCCTGCACAAATTGATGTTGTTAAAAATTGGGCTGCACCAAAGACTCCTTCAGAGGTGCGACAATTTCTCGGTCTCGCTGGGTATTATCGGAGATTTATTAAAGACTTCTCGAAGATTACTCAGCCTCTTACTTCATTGACTCCGAAAGGCGTTGTATACTCGTGGGGAACAAAACAGGAGGAAGCTTTTCAGCTACTGAAACAGAAACTCTGCAGTGCACCGATCTTGTCTCTACCTGAGGGTACAGAAAACTTTGTAGTATACTGTGATGCTTCCATACAGGGTTTGGGTTGCGTACTGATGCAACGCAATAATGTGATAACTTACGCCTCTCGACAGTTGAAGGTTCACGAGAGGAATTATACGACACACGATTTGGAGTTGGGAGCTGTTGTTTTGGCGCTCAAAATCTGGAGGCATTACCTGTACGGTACTAAATGCACTATTTATACCGACCACAGGAGCCTTCAGCATATTTTCGACCAGAAGGATTTGAATATGCGACAGCGTCGCTGGGTAGAGCTTTTAAACGATCATGATTGCGCAATCAAGTATCATCCGGGTAAGGCCAACGTTGTAGCTGATGCTCTCAGTCGAAAGGAATCAAAACCCAAACGTGTTCGCGCCTTGCAGCTTACCATTCATTCTAACCTGCCTGACCAGATTCGTTCGGCTCAGATCGAAGCGTTAAAGGAGGAAAACTATGAAGCTGAGAATTTACGGGGCATGGAGAAACGACTCGAGAAGAGATCAAATGGCATTTACTATTTTATGGAGCGGATATGGATTCCGTTGTTTGGTAACCTTAGATAACTTGTGATGGATGAAGCGCACAAGTCTCGATACTCTGTTCACCCAGGTTCGGATAAGATGTATCAGGACCTCAAAGTCATGTATTGGTGGCCGAATATGAAAGCTCACATCGCAACTTATGTGAGTAAATGTTTGACCTGCTCGAAAGTTAAAGTGGAGTATCAGAAGCCGTCTGGATTGCTGCAACAACCAGAAATACCCATGTGGAAGTGGGAGCAAATTGCAATGGATTTTGTCACTGGACTACCGAGAACTCAAAACGGGAACGACATAATTTGGGTGATTGTTGATCGTCTCACGAAGTCAGCGCACTTTCTGGCAATCAAGGAAACGGATAAGTTCTCGCAGCTAGCTGCCGTCTATCTTAAGGAATTGGTTTCTAGGCACGGGGTGCCGACATCTATTATCTCTGACCGTGACCCGCATTTCATCTCAGATTTGTGGCATTCGATGCACAAATCGTTTGGCTCACAACTCAGCATGAGTAATGCTTATCACCCACAGACGAATGGTCAAAGTGAACGAACCATCCAGACACTAGAAGACATGCTGCGGGCGTGCGTTATTGATTTTGGCAAGGGTTGGGAGAAACACTTGCCTTTGGTAGAGTTTTCTTATAACAATAGCTACCACACCAGCATTCAGGCAGCTCCATTCGAAGCATTGTACGGACGAAAGTGCCGTTCCCCTCTCTGTTGGGCTGAGGTGGGTGACAGCCAGGTCACAGGCCTTGAACTCGTGTTGGAAACTTCATAAAAGATTGTTCAGATCAGGAACCGTATGGCAGCAGCGCGCGACCGTCAAAAAAGCTACGCTGATAAGCGTAGGAAACCTTTGGAATTCGAAGTTAATGATCGTGTTATGTTGAAGGTCTCACCCTGGAAGGGTGTGGTGCGTTTTGGGAAACGCGGCAAGCTAAACCCTCGTTATGTAGGACCATTCAAAATTCTGGAGCGGATTGGTAAAGTGGCCTACAAGTTGGAGTTACCTGCTGAGTTAGGAAACGTCCATGATGTGTTCCATGTGTCGCAATTAAAGAAGTGTTTGTCTGATGAAACACCGGTGGTACCGTTTCAAGAGCTGAAGATTGACGACAAGATGCAGTTTGTCGAAGAACCAATAGAAATTATGGATCGAGAGGTCAAGGTCCGTAAGCACAGTCATATTCCGATTGTGAGAGTTCGTTGGAACTCAAGACGTGGACCGGAGTTTACGTGGGAACGTGAGGATCAGATGAAGCTTAAGTACCCACATTTATTCCCAGAGGACAAGTCTAAGCCTGGCAAACCTAAGTCTGGAACAACTAGTGAATTTCGGAACGAAATTCCCATTCAAGTTGGGGATGATGTGGCACCCGCGGAAAATACACCGTCATCCTGACTGGACGCCGTGCATTTGTGGATTGCTTATCAAATTTCGGGACGAAATTTCTTTCAAGTTGGGGATGATGTGACAACCCGAGATTTCAAGTCTCTTCATTTATGTCTCTTCAATTATGTACCTACTGTGTGACAATTCTGTTTTGATTTAAGTGTCTTGTGTTATGTGATGTATTACTATTTGAAAGGCTAGAGTTGTGTTGATTTTTGAATTGTTATGTTTTTGTGAATGAGCAACTTAAACTATTTACAATGAAAACCACACATGACGAAACACTTGAGTGTTGCGCCATAAGCTACCTCCACGAAACTTAGGGGTTTCGCCACAACCCAATCTCGACGAAACCTAGGGGGTTTCGCCATGCTCCTCACGACGAAACATATGTGTTTCGTCGGCCCGATCCATTCAAAGCCCAGTAAGGGCCCAACACTTCTACACTCGTATATAAAGAAGTAGGATGTTTCATTCTGTAACGTAACTGACATCTTGCAACCCTAGACTTCCCTAAACCTAGCGACGGCAATTCCCTCATCTCTCATTCGAGACTCTCATTCTCTAGGCACCACCGATCTATAACACATCAAGGTTAGTGTATAAACATTGTTGCTGAATTAATTGTTGATAACTAGGGTTCTGTTGCCATGATGTTGTATGGATTAGGGATTGTTATCAATGGTGTGAATCTGATGATTTTATATTAAGGTTGTTGTCATAATGTGAACGATTCAGTCTGAATGATAAATCGATTGGTGTTATGCATATTTGAATGGTTAAATGCCTTGTTACGTGTTGTAACTGATCGTTATGGCATGAATGGAACGTTATGGCATGAATGGAACGTTGGAAGTTAGGGTTTCTGTGTGTTGAGGATTTGGTATGATTAAGCAATGTTTGCAACTGATCGTTATGGCATGAATGGAACGTCGGCAGTTAGGGTTTCTGTGTGTGTTTGGTTATCTGGTTGTGCCGATGAAACGTAATGCCTTTCGTCACAGGGGGAGACGAAGAAACTCATGGAGTTTCGTCACATGCTAACTCGACGAAACTTGTGCTGTTTTGTCACATATCCACTTGACGAAACTCATGGAGTTTCGTCACACAGGGTTTCGTCAAGTGCATCTTTCGCCGAAGGCTTCACATGAATAGTAGATTATGATAAGTACACTACTTGCATGTATAACAAAGAACAATTGGATTAATGGAACCTTGTTACTGCCTGTTAATAATGGCTACTTGCATGATGTTAGGAATGGTACATTTGACTGATAACTACTGTTACGAAACATACATGTGAGTGACGGATTTGTATGAGTAGACTAACCGTTATGTGCTATTCGGTGACTGTTACATGTATGCACACTATGATTACGAATTATGTGTAAATCTTGTGAATGTGAAACTGATTTTATACACATGAATACCATAGGGTGTGACTGTTTAAGTGTGAACAAGTAATTACTCATACCGTGCAAACCAAGGTGAGTTCACTGCTTTTTCCAAGCAAGCGTCCCAGGGAGGGAAATATGGTAAACGTTCAGGGGAGGAATGCTAGGTTATGGGGATGTTTGTTAATACTCGGATATCTATCACCTAAGTCCCATCTACCGATCGTTGTCGGGGAGGCAACGGGATATTAGTTAATAGCGCTATTTAGGTTTGGCAACCTCACACCGTACCGGGGAGGTCGGGAGTGAACTAATGATCCCAGTCTTGACCATTGCTTTGATAGAGGCAATGGGGTTTGGGCAAAACAACTTTAAGCCATCAGCGGTAAACGAGTTATTACAACATCAAATCATTGAATCGTCTTATACTTATATCTGGTAACTAAAACGTGTAACAAACTTTGAATTCACCAGCGTCGTCTGACACACTTGTCTGCATGCTTGCAGGTCTATAGATTTCTGATTATGGACTTGCTATCTGGGAGTGCTAGAGTGGTCATGGATCGAGACTCTTGGATATTTGATACATTGGTTTTGAACACTTATTTAGAAACAGTTGTTTAACAATTTACTATATGCTTCCGCTGAATGTTTTCATTGGTTTAAACTTATGACTTGGCTTTATCTTATGCAATGAATCAGATGTTTTATTAAATATTTATTATTGGTTCAATGTGATTGGTGGCTTGGATCCTGGTACGTCACATGTCCCGCGGTGATTCCGCATGTGGTATTTTTGAGGGTGTGACAGTTTGGTATCAGAGCCACTGGTTATAGTGAACTAGGTTTTAAAACGTTTTTATAAAACCAGACTATAACCGAACAACTTCGAAAATCGACCATGACACTCAGCTCCATATTGCAAGGTTCATCTTCTGTTTACTTTATGCATTACTTGTTTAGTAGTCACACAAACTCACAGCTTCAATGAAACGATATATTATATACTATGGTGATTTGACAGTGTGACACTACTCTTCAACTCTTGTGATTCGTAATCCTATAATACCTTCTGTTTTGCTACTTGAATGCGGGGGAAACTTTTAGCGCAAGTTAAGAGGCACTGAGATGAGCGTGCAAATTGCCTTATTATTATGGGTGCACACATAATAATAGCGTGAGGTGCATGTAAGTCCCAGCGAGGCTTAACGAGTGTGAGATGGGTTCTGCCCTATTGTGTGTAAACTTGGTAGTTTGTAGATTTCAACGTGATACTTGATTCTTACCTCATCTCGACTCTTAGATTTGTTCCCTCTCCTTATATAGAATCATGAGTGGACGAGGACATGGACGTGGTCACATCGCGATGACCCAAGCTGAGCTGACAAACCTAATTAACACACGTGTGGCAGAGGCTTTGGCAGCCTACCAAGCTGGTACGATATGTGCCAATTACCTTTTGTTCTTGTGTCGCGTACACAACTCTTACCCCTGTAATGTGTTTTCTTTCGTCCATTAGGTCAGCAAGCGCAAAACCAAAACAATCCACCTGCTTGTACGTTCAGATGTTCATGGATTGTAAACCACAGACCTTCAGTCGGACTGAAGGGGCTGTAGGACTCCTGCGATGGTTTGAGAAGGCAGAATCAGTATTTGCTATGTGAAACTGTCCTGCTGGGGACAGAGTGAAGTATATTACGGGCACACTCGAGGATGGTGCCCTGACATGGTGGAATGCCCAGGTTCAGATGTTGGGCATCGAGGAGGCAAATGCCACTACTTGGGACGATTTTAAGGAATTGATAAGGGAGTAGTATTGTCCTCTTGATGAGATTCAGAAACTGGAGAATGAGTATTACGATCTTAAGATGGTGGGACCCGAGATTGAAGCATACGTGAAGCGGTCTCATGAGTTGGCTATCATGTGTCCGCACTTGTCCCGACCTCCGCATCGGAGGATAGAACTGTTCATCAAGGGATTAGCTCCACGGGTGAAGGGTCTGGTTACTGTAGCTAACCTTAACAACTTACCTCAGATTGTCCGTTTGGCACACATGATCACCGATCAGGAGGTGGAGAGTGGTTCGCTACCACCGCGTGTTTCTGCCACTACTACTACTGCTACAACCACAGTTACTACGCCTGCTAGTGATAACAAGCGCAAGTGGAACGATACTGATAAAGCAACCAGTGCGAGTCAATCTCAGAAAAGGCCTGGCAACAGCAACAATCGCAGTTTCAGTCAGTCGTCCTCAGTTAACCAAGGCCAGGGCAGCAATCAGAATCAAGGCTCCTACACTGGTAAGAAGCCAAAGTGTAACAAGTGTGGTTATCATCATCATGGACAGTGTGTCCGGGTTTGCCGTATATGCGACAAGTTGGGCCATGAGGCAAAATACTGTAGAGCCCCGTACCCAAAGCAGCAAAACCAGCAGCAACAACATCAGCAAAGGCAGCAACCCCATCAGAATCAGGGCTTTAAGAAGGGGTGTTTCCAGTATGGGGACGAGGGCCACATCAAGCGAGATTGCCCTCAGCTGAATCAGAATGCCAACGACAACAACCGCCAGAACAACAACAATGCTGGGAACAATAATAACGGCAACAATGGGGGCAACGGAGCTCGTGGAAGGGTATTTACTATTGGAGCTGGTGATGCTAGGAACGACGACAATGTCGTGACTGGTACGTTTTCTGTGAACAATCTTATTGCTTCTGTGTTATTTGATTCCAGTGCCGATTGGAGTTATGTGTCCCTAGAGTTTAGTCAGCGATTAGGGTTAACTCCACCGCCTTTAGAAGTTAAGCATGTGGTAGAGTTAGCCGATGGCAAAACGATTGAAGCCTCGCATGTCCTTTTTGGGTGTAAGTTAGATCTTGTAGGACAAGTGTTTGATATTGAACTCCTTCCTGTTACCCTCGGTAGTTTCGATATAGTGGTTGGTATGGATTGGCTGTCTAAACACCAAGCTGAGATACTGTCTAAAGAGAAGATTGTACGTATTCCTCTCCCTGGTGGGAATTTATAGCGACACATAAACGTAATATACGATTAAACAAAATGTATAAAGTTGTGATGAATCAGCTACCCATTTCGAATTTATAGCGACACATAAACGTATATACATTAAAAAAGAAAAAAATAAAAGCCTAGGGATCGAAAAGTAGAGTAACTTGAATATATATCGTATAATGATATATAATAATATATTGTAATTTTAGTCGTCTAATCTTTCATTTAAGTCGGTGGGAAACCCCACTGACTTTGTCTTTTAAGATATATACAATAGGAAAAGAAAGTTATAGTAAAGATTATATATCAATCGCAATACTTGTTATAAATATAGTTGGAAATATGATAAGTTTATATAAAAACAATACAAATGAAAATATGTGAATGATAAAAGTTGAATAAGAATACATAGAAGTTAGTAATCTATACAATAACTAGTATTAAGCCCCTGCGTTGCAGCGGTTGTTGTAAAACTGTGTCAAGTAGTACCAATGTTATACCACTGTCAGCGACCACCAACATCGAAAAAGCTCGTAAAAACAAATTAAATAAAAACGAAAAAAATAACGCCGAGCGAAAAGCAGACGTAAAATCTTTGAATCACAAACGCTCGTTGCAGAAATATTAAACCGAAACGTAAAACATAGAAAAAAATAACTAAGTCAACCCAGAACCCGCGCGTTGGTCGAACTTGTTAAACGGAGAAAAATAGATGTGCTGCGACGGGCCAGTCAAACGGGAAAATTATACGAAAAATGTTGAATCCCACACGCACATTGCGGTGCATTAACTCACAAAATTTAGAACGAAACAAAAAACTTGGGAAAGATGATAAGTATGGTTGACCAAAGTTGAAAATAAAAAAGAGCAAGGATTAAATTGCAAAAAATGAAAAACTTTGGGTTAAAAGTAAAAAACAAAGGGTCTAAATTGCAAAATTGAAGTTATTTATTAATCTTAGATAAAGATAAGGATAAAAATAAATGATATCCATATATTAGTTATTAATATTAATATTAAAATAAATTTATTAAATAATTATAAATAAAATTTATGAGGTTGAAGGAGAGAATGCCATGTGGCATTATTTGTAATCTTTTATTATAAGTTAGATTAGATATATAACTACATATTTATATATGTTATTTGTACTTTTTAAAAACTAAAATCTTAGAAAAATAGAAATCGTAATCCACTTCGTCATGAGTCTTTGATGCCCCGTACATACTATATACAAGTTGGTGTAAACGGACCTCGCATTAAGGCAATGAGTTTGCCATACCATCAAACATACAATTTTATATGCAAATATTTTATAACAAACTAGGTATATGAATTGGGCAATGTTTGGATTGACGTGTTTAATCACATAATTTTATATGTGAATATTTTATAACAAACTAGGTATATAATTTGGGCCATGTTTGAGTTGACGTGTTTAAATACACAATTCATGTTCTGGTTTACATATTTAACCCTTTTAATTAAGCAACTCGATTTGTCAACATATTTAACTAAATAATTCGACCTATTAACATATTTACATCTCGTTTTATCCATTTATTACAATCCAACGACCTTATCAACAATTTTACAACTTGATTACTGGTCGTCAATTTATCAAACTGTTTGGCACGTTTAAATAAATGGGTTAAAGAAGTTGTGTTCGAGTTACATAATAAGTACATTAAGGTTGATGTCTTTGAAATAAATAAAAATATTGATGATGTTCGGTTGAACAATTTAACCCACTATCCCGACACAATTGATAATCCTTGTTAAAAATTGTGGTCAAAAGTATAAATTAAAACAATGTAGGGTGTAATATGATATTATTTGATAGTATAGTAGCCAGAAATAACCTTTTGAAAAGATTTCAAATTTTGTGATGACCAAGTCAGAGAATCCACGCCTCTAGAAGTGCCACGTGTTATGTTGCGATCTACTGCCAAAGACGTGAAGCCCTCACATGATTATTTTCCTTCAATTTGTGCTTTTGGCTTTTCCTTTTTATTTTAAGAAGAACAATTAAGTCATAACTTTTTAATCAAACAACAAGCGAGTTAGTAACTACTGGCGATGGCGACTATTGCGATGTCTAAGCATCCACTAACCCAACAAATAAGGAATAAGAATTGTATAAATACAATCAGAAAAACGTGTGAAAGATGAGAAAAAGGAAGATGACGTGAAGTTATGTAAGCATAAAATGGAAAAAAAAAAAAGACCCCATGATTTGAACTTGAGTCTTTTTAAAACACATACAACCACAAAACCACTCCACCATGATGAATAAACTAACTAACTTTGAAGAAAATGGATATATATACACACTTAAAAAGGGTATAGGGGAAAAAGTCAACAAAAGATGACTTGAAGTTAAGACAACCAATAAGGAAAGTTTACTATTCATTATGATGTGACAGCTACTATTCATTAGCTTTGTTTTTTAATATATATATAATATAATTCTAGATTAAAGAAAATACTTTTCAGAAGTGCTTTTGGCTTTTCCTTTTTATTTTAAGAAGAACAATTAACTCATAATTTACTACGATGTTTCCTCTTTCCAAAACTTCCCGTATATAGTGGAATTTTCTGAAAATATGTTTCGTGCTGTGATATGACTTTGGTTTTCTTTGCCTGAGTAATTGCACCTGTATTGTCGCAAAATATCTCGATAGGCTTCTGTGTGTTTGGTATAACTCCGAGATCAGCTATATATTCTGATTTAGTGGTCGACAGGGCCACCACGCTTTGCTTAGAACTCTTCCCAAGTTATAGCACCACCATTTAAAGTAAAAACATAGCATGTCTGAGATCGTGAATCTTCACAATCCGTTTGGAAGCTTGCGTCAATGTAACACTTTACTTTCATCTCTTCTTCCAAACTGCCAAACATCGGAAACATATCCTTATTTCTAGACTAAAGAAAATACTTTTCGGAAAATTATAAATCCCGTTTATAACTTTTATTACAACTTGTGAGTTGTTGATATAAATTTAAATATATATATATAATAAATAAATAATGAGGTTAACTAAACTTTTTTGAAACAATCTGATGATTAATTTTAATTTAAAAAAAAAACTTGTTATAAGCAACAATTATTTAATTTAAAAAAAAACTTGTTATAAGTAACAATTATTTTATAATAACACTAAGTTTAGATTAAAAATTTCAACCAATAGGGTGATGGTCCATTGGCAAAGGCAAAATCTTTAAACACCATGGGAGAGAGAAGTCTTGGGTTCAAGTATCATAGACGATATGGAATAAAAGAAATTGCCGTTAAAAAAAAAAGATTAAAAATTTCAAAAATAACACTAAAGTTTAGATTAAAAATTTCAAAATGCGGAATAAAATATGAGATTGCTATATAAGTTATAATAGAAAATACGAGATTGATATCTAAGGGTGAGAGGGGTAGTCACCTAAAGGGGAGTGGTAAATTCCTACCACACCCAATCAAAACATGTCATGTCAACTTCCCACTTCAATTCTCATTTTACACTTAATCATAAGGGTGTAAGGGGCACTCACCTAAGAGGTGAGTCCCCTCTCTTACACCCAACCAATCCTCTTGTGCCACGTCAACTCCCCTCTTAAACTCCCCTAACACCCCATTTTGATGGCGGCACTCCCCTCGTTAGGTGACTTGGTTTGTTTTTTTTTTTTTTTATTTGTTGAAATTATGCATGTTTATAAAAAAATATTAATAAAAATTAAATAAAATTTAACAAACTAAAACTACAAAATAAAAATAACATTAAAACTAGAAAATACATTAAAACTAGAAAAAAAAATTACATTCAAACTAGAAAATAAAAATTACATTCAAACTAGAAAATAATAATTTTAGAAATCGATTGGCCAGTCGTACTTCTTAGCGATGTCGCGTTTTCGGGCGAGGATGATCGGCAACATACTTGGCGGAACATCGTCGTGCGGCTTGATGAATATTTCCATATCTCGATCGTAATTGTAGTTTTTCATCGTCTCGCGTTGTTCCGATATGAGCTCGAGAGCCTGCTCCTCTCTTTTCATCCTCAATTCAGCCGCCTTATATTCAATCGCGGTTTTCTTTTCTTTCATGGCGGTGTACTCTTTGAATTGTGCCGCCAACTCGGCCGAGCTTCCCTCGGACGATGTAGCTTGACGCTTGTCTCGCCGTTGTGGTCTTTGTGGCGAGGGGTCTTCGTTCATATCCGGTATCGAAGGGTCCACCTCAACGGGTTTTCTTTTATGTGCCGAACCTTCACCTTCCTCACCCAACAATGGGACTTGGGCCCATTTCTCGTGACTTCGAACGACCTCCCACGCCTCGATATGTTGAAAACCGTTCGGATATCTTTCTTTAAAATCTTTTAACGCGACTGCCATCACGTCGAAATCCTTGCACCCGCTCCCTCGTGTGCGATCCTACATATTATACAATAATAAAAATAAAGTAATAAGTGTTAAAAAAAATAAGTTGAAAAAGTGTATAAAAAAAATTAAAAATATACAATGTTAAAAAAAATATAATTTTTACCGCTTGTTGGTATAGGCCGTTGAAATGGTTTATTTTCGTATGCATCGGGCCCCATTTAGACCGTACTTGATGCACGGTCCGGTTAGTTCCACCGACAGTTTTGTTAAAATGCTCTAAAATCTTACGCCAAAAACTGTCGCGGTTTTGTTGATTGCCCTTCTTTTTGTTGATAGAGCAATGTACCCACGCCTTAGCCAACGCCTCTTCTTCGAGCCTTGTCCAATTCGTGCTCTTCGTTTTTCCCTTTTTTTCCCGAGCGTCGTCTTCTTCGTTGCCCGCGTCTTCATCCACATTGTATTCATCGTCCTCGTCGCCCAAATTTTGAGTTTCGGGCACTACCTCATCGTCCTCCTCGTCTAAAATAAATGGACGACGTTCGACATTTCCTCGTGTAGATGGAACTTGTGGGGAACGAAAAGCATATGGGTCGAAGGCGGGGGATTGAGGAGCGTCCGTTGATAACAAATTTTGAAAATACCCGAAATTGGGTTGTTGGGTGTTGTAAAACGAGGGGTGTGAAGGTTGTTGGAAAAAAAACGGGGGTTGTGAAGTGTATCCGAAAGGGGGTTGTGGTTGAGCACTTGCACCGCTCGAACCACCACGAGACGGTTGCGAGCCCCGTCCCTTAGTTTTTTTCTTCGCCTCGCGGGGTTGGTTCTCCATTGCTCGGTGTGAAGGAGGTGTGGTTGGAGAGTATAAAAAATAAAGTGAAGTGGTGTAGTTGGAGAGTATAAAAAATAAAGTGAAGTGGTGTAGTTGGAGAGTATAAAAATTAAAGTGGTGTAAAAAAAAATGGAGTGAATGGGATGGTTATTTATATATGTTTTAGAAAAGTGAATTTTTTTTTTTTTTTTTTTAAAATCCAACCGTTGCATATGACCGTTCCTCGAATGTAGTGCACAAACAAGCGGTAAGTTCCCACCGATCTCACCCCCCGATTCGGGTCCCCGCGTTGATGGCGGCGGTGTTCCCGATCGGGGACTAGGGTCACCGCACCCCTTCCCCGCGAACGCCCCGTACACCCTAAGAGGTGGTTCACCCAAATAATTTTTTCTTAAAAATAAAAAAAAAAACAAAAGAAAAAATTGTGGTTGGTTGAAAGAGAGTGGAGCCCACCACTACCCCCATCTCTCCTCTTCCCGCATGCGGTAACAAGTTACCGAATTTTTAGTTCACCGCATGGACTTGGAATGTTGGCGGCGGATCAAATTGCGGCAACTCTACTCCCCGCTCACCTCCACTCATGCACCCCGTTCACCCTAAGGCTAGATGGTATAGAATGACATTGCGTCAAATTAGCGTCACGTAAACACCAAGGCTCTATTGCCTCTTTCTAATAACACTAATGTAATTAGATAAAGTCATTTGTTAAAAAGGAAAAGGGACAAAAAAAAAAAACTAATTACCACCTTCTCTCTGTTGCTGCTCTTTAATGAGGTGGTGACATGGGGAATGGCATCCAAGCAATGGAGAAAGGGGGCGTTATAGGGCTGAGGTAGACGGGATCAAGGGCGTAGCTTTTAAGGGGTCGGGAGGGGCGCTCGACCCCCCGAACTTTTCGCTCAGTAGTGTTATGTATGTACGTTTCGTATAGAAATTTTTAGCTATATACGTTTTCGACCCCCCTGATTTTGTAATTTTTTTTACTTATATAGAATTTTTAGGTTCGGTAACTTCCGACCCCCCGGTGGAAATTTTCAAGCTTCGCCACTGGACGGGATGCAACCCCATCCCACCCAACCTAAACAATAAAACGGACTTTATGACTTTTAGTATGGCCGTCTTGATTTTAATGTGTGTTTTTTTGGCTTTTAGTTTTCTAGACTCCAATTTAAAGCCATTTTTGTTTATACATTATTTGTCTTAATAGGTTAATTAATACCTGTTTGGTTTAAATAGAGTGGTCGCTAGCAAACCATTAGAGAAAACAAATGTGTTATTTAAATTGTCAATCGTAATGATCAGATGCTAATACATAAGTGATCGATAGACGACAGTGATAGTTGTAAATGTTTAATTTATGACGATGATGAATGTATTGGATGGTGTACAATAGGCAGGGCCGGCCCCAAGGGCTTATGACTCTAGGCAAAGGCCTAGGGCCTCCAAAATCAAAGGCCTCAGAACTTATATTTTGTTTCATATACTATATTAGTTTTGGCCTACATAAACAAAGTGTAAGGCCAAAATATTAACAGCTTTATTTGTAAAAAAAGGGAAACCTTTCTTGCGGCCTCCAACCCTCAACGTGCGCACATGTATCCCAAAATTGGGATCAGATGATTACCCTCATATATCTTGCGGCGTTTGTTGAGTTATCGATGTGAAATATGATTGCCCTCAACACGTATTTAATGTTTGCATATGTAGGGTGAGTTTGTATGGCTTGTTTCTATTTTTTGTTAGGTGAATTTGGCTGTTGTAGTGCTCACTAGAGACAGCGATGTGTACATATGGTTGTTAGAAATGAATAAAAAGTGTTTTGTTGTTAAGAAAAAACTAATCATTGCTTCGATGTCTCAACTATCTATCTCAATTGCAGATTCGCAAGTCTCAAAACAGTAACGACTATTATTTTGCAACATCTACTAATCCTGTGTTGTGTATATAAATTGATGATTGCTCAGCCCTAACAAATAATTCAGTTTTGCGATTTTAATTTTTAGTGTTCGTGATTTTGATTTGCTATCGAAACTTCTTTATTTTGATTTGCTATTGAAACTATTATTTTGTGTTTTGTATATAGATTTGGATTAGCTATTAAAAGTAAAGCTATTATTTTGCAACATCTACTAATTTTGATTTTCATTTGAAATTTCTTAGTTTATAATTTTTCGGGTCTTAAGCCCGGGTAAAGGAAGAGGGCTTTTAGTTTATATTTTTTGTTGTTTGCATACCTGTTTTGGAAAAAAAAATTATACAAATTTAAAGGGCCTCCACTTTGTGTTTCGCTTAGGGTCTCCAATAACGTTGGAACGGCTCTGAGTCATTAGGCTGGAGGGTGTGGGGGCGCCACCCAACCCAGCTGGCCACCCATAGCGCCCCACGGCGCCATCGTCCCACACCCCCGGCGCTATGCCGGGGCGCCATTGAATCATCGCCAAGATGGTAACGAGCTTCATTGCGCTTGGACCGAGGAACATTCAATTTTTTGACCGTTGAAAACGGTCATATTTAAAAAAAAAATTTACTTTTTATTTTATTTATAAATTAACACTATAAATACCCACTATTCTTTAACATTTTCACATCATTCCTATCACTTTCTACCTCACTTTTTATACAATTCTCTTCATATTTTTAAAAACTTCCCAACAATGTTTCCCAACAACCCCAACAACCCATGGGACCTGACCAATCCGTTTTGGTAAAATATGCAAAACAACGAGCAAGAGTACCGCTATCGCCGAGACCCGCGTACGGGTGAGGTTGGATATTATCCAATGCCAACAACTTCTCCTCATCCCACTACTCAACCGATGCCCACATATTTCGGGTATTATTTCCAACCCCCATTTTTTCCGTCAAACATGCCACCACCAAACATACCCGCCCAAGACACAAGTGAAACCGAATACGTTCCCGAAACCCAAGTCGAATCCTCTTCTATAAAAAAAAGAAGCCATAAAAAGAAGGATGAGACCGAAAAACGTACCCTAAGGAAGAGTTCGAGTTGGCAAAAGCAATGCTCGACGTGTCGGAGGACGAGATTGTTTGTAAATAATATTTTTTATGCTTTTGTAAATAATTTTTTTATGCTTTTGTAAATAATTTTTTTATGCTTTTGTAAATAATATTTTTTATGCTTTTGTAAATAATTTTTTTTAGGAGACGACCAAGACACAAAGGTATTTTGGGGTCGTATACGCGAGAAGTTTTTCGCCGCAATGGGTCGTGGCGTGTATCGAACCGCCGACTCTTTTTCGGGAAAGTGGGTGCTATGAGGACGAAGGTTAACAACTTCAACAACATATACAATAACCTCGTCAATAACACTCGAAGGAGAAGTGGTGCGAGCGACGTCGATGTCTTGACAGAAGCCTACAACGAGTATAGAATGCACCATGGGCATATGTTTACGTTGGTAACCACATGGGAGCTTCTTCGCAAATCTCCAAAGTGGCATCTTGTGCCACCGTTCGACCCAACCCGCCCTAGATCCAAACAGTCCAAATCGACATCCACCATCGAACCATCTGGGTCCGATGCTCGTACAGTAATTAATCTAAACGAGGATGCTGACGAGTTTGAAGAACCACAAGAGCTGCCTCGTCCAACTGGTAGGGATAAAAGTAAAGCCAAGGCACGTGGAAAGTCTACTAAATCAGATGGCCCGTCAAAGATTAGCGAGTTCCAGGCAGATCTCAAGCAAATAATCTCCATTAGGGAAAAAGACCAAGAAATGAGAATGGAGAAACAAATCCAAAGAGACATGGACTTTCTCGCAAGGGATGTGTCACATTTACCAAAGGAGGACCGAGTCATTTTGGAGGCTCGTAAGACACAAATTCGGGCCAAATATATGTAGTTTTTTTTAAGTATGTTGTCTTTTTTTTCTAGTATGTTATGTTTTTTAATGACTTTGTAGTGTTTTTTTTTTTAATGAAATTATGTTTTTATTTTTAATTTTGTAGTTATTAAAATTGCCATTTAATTTAAAAAAATAAATATTTAAATAAATAATTAGTTCATCATGACACGTGGCTCCATCCACACCCTTCAAATTAAAGGGGGGCATGATAAAGCCCCCATGCTGACATGACGATGACGTGGATCCTAGTTGGCATGATAAAGCCCAAGGGGGCTCCATCCACACCTCATAGCCTTAGTACCGAAAGTATCGGTACCGAAAAACGAGAAAAGTGGGTACCGGTATCGAAAAACGGGGAAAGTGGGTACCGGTACCGAATATACCCGATACCAAATGCTCATCCCTAGTGGACGTTGTGTTGTCAGACTCGATAGCTTAGTCAAACAGACCAATCAAATAATGTAAAGCGCCGACGTCTTTATTGTGTTACTTATTTCACTAACATACAAGTTACTTGATATTCCCGACTAGACGACGATTAATTCCCAATTCATCTTGATTAATCGTCGATTAATCACAATTAATCCTAATAAATTATGATTAATCTCCCATAAATCCTGATTGATCGCTAGTCTCTACCCCAACGCCCGACCAACGACTAGCGATTACTTCAACACTATAATACCTAAAAAGTTGTTTTGCTATAAGTGATTTAATACAATCAGATGAGTATTTACAAGTATCCAATAATAAATACTTATGGTAACTTTAAAATCAGATTTGATTATTTTGATATATGGTAGTGTTTGGTATAATCAGATGAGTATTTACACGCCACCCTCCGCCATCAACACAAGATAATGATTCATTCAATTCCACATGATAACCAAACAAGACCATTAAATGTAATGGTGTAACACCTCGTAAAATCACGTTCAACGAAGTATTGACACGTGTAATAAACCCTAGTAAAGTCAAACCTTGAATATAAGGGACTAATTTTTTGAAAAATCGAAAACTTTGATTATGAAAGAACTGGAAGTATTATCATACCTAAAATAAGTTTCTAAATAACCTTTTACAGTTTTATATTCACAAATGAGCCACTTGTTAATCAAGTGTAGCCGTTTATGTAATTAATTGAAAGTTTGCGCAGAAAAAGGTTAAAAGCGTCAACATGTTAATTCTTACCTCTGAGTGACCTTTTAACAAACCGAGAGCCTCATGATATTTTATTATACTCTCGGGAATGCCAATCATTGGCCATTCAAGGCTTTTATGCCCAAAAGTGAAGTTACGCGCAACTTTGCAAGTATAAGGGACTAAAAGTGTCAATACGTTTAATTATACCTCTGAATGACCTTTTATCGAGCCCGAAGCATTATGATGTTTAATAATACTTTCAAGAATGCCTAATATGGATTAGACGAGGCTTCAATGATATTAAGTGATGAGTTACGCAAGTTTGCGCATTAGAGGGACCTAAAGCGTCAAACTACTAAAGTATACCGATTCGTATGTTATCGGACATTCCGAAACATGACCATAAGTTAAACATACCATAAATATCCTTTACATAGCTTAGAAATAGGCTTTAAGGGGTTCGGTGTGCTAAAATAAACTTGTGGGTCATTCAGGGACTAAAAGCGTCAAAAAGTGCATAAGTTTGCATTTTCGCGCATAACTTACGTTCTGAATACACCCGGACATCCAAAAATTTATGTAAACACTAAAATATTTTATTTTAGTGTTTGGCATAAGAAAAAACCATTCGTCACGCAATTTGGATCGTTTTTCGCGCTTACGCGCATTCCGTCGTAATTAACCGAACATCGCGATCGTACGACCAAACAAACGTTGGTGACCGACCGGATAATATTTAAATCCCACAAATATTCTGTTATGATTAAAATCTTATTTTAGTCAGGTCCGTGTTGAAAAATAAATTAAAACGCCTAAAAACGTTATTTTTCAAAGTTTAAGCGCGTACCGTGTGTTTCTGCGCAACACAGTGCTTCTACTGCAAAACGCAGACAACGCAGCCAGTCCTGGCAACTGAAATTTATTTCAGTAATATCTTGGCGAGTTTATTTTTATAGAGTAATAAAAATAATTCAGAACGCCATAAACCGGGATTTAAACGCTAGATAAAATACACGGTACCCAGTTAAATACCCGTTTTAACCATATGCCAGGAATATGCTAAGGTATATGCTAAGGAATATGCCAGGAATATGCTTGGAATATGCTAGGAATATGTTTGGAATATACTAGGAATATGCTAGGAATATGCTTGGAATATGCTAGGAATATTCTATATGGAATTTCCTATAAATACCCAACCCTTTCATTTGCAAAAACCCACAAATCTGATCTAAAAGCTCTAAGTTGAAGCCATTGCTTACCTGAGTTACTTGGATCAAGATTAGCTTTCGGGGACCCTTTGTAAGTGTTCCTTCGTTCTTTTATTCGTTTTAGCGTTAAAGTCAAACCTGCATTGACCAATTTATGGTCAATGCGAAGTTCGTTTGAACTTCATAACGTGAGCGTAATCACGATGGTTATAGTCCCTAGTGACTATACCTACTGATTACCACGTTATCTAGGCTCAGTGACGAGTCGTAGTTTCGGCCAAAATGCGTATTCTTGCGTATTTTTGTAACCAAACTACTCTTAGGTATCAAAACCATTGTTTTGATACCAAACCTGTTTTCTAAACTTAGTTAAGCATGTTTTAACATGCTTAGCTCGTCACTTTTAGTTTAGTGCTTATATAGGGTCGTAAGGTAAGCGATCTAAACAATCGCTTATACTTTCGAACCCGACCCGTTTGGTCGATCATTAGGATCCGACCAAACACATTAGGTGACCATAGTATATAGGGAATAACCTTCCGAGGTTATACCTTATGGTCGCGACGTTTAGTTAGTTGTATGACAGGTAGTATATATGCCTTAGGTAAATGACCAAAATACCCCTTCGGGGCTTATATTGAGATTAAACTCGTTTTGGGCATATTGGAAGGTATCCTACTGATATCACAACATATTTAAGGCATATTAACTTAGGAAACCTGTATATGACTCTTATGGTTACTCGTTACGCGCTTGTCGCGTTCGGATCGGCTTATGTGACTAGTTTGCATAAATTAGCCGAAACGGGTCAAACCATATCTTTTTGGTCTCAAAATCCAGAATGTGTTTAAGTTACCCATATTAAACAAGCATACAAGCTTGCCGGGTCAAAACCACATTCTAAACCGGTCTTCGCCTTATCATGCGTTTGAACCGTATCTTTCTTTAAAATTAACCGGTCTAAGTTTAGGCTTAATTAAAGACCCGTTAGTATTCTAATTGGTTATTTATACCATCATTCCAGACTAGAGCCTTCCGGTAAATTGTACCTACGCTTACTTAAGTGAATACGGCTGAATTATTATAATTCTTGCTAATTAAGACAGGAGCTAGCTCAGGTAAATACTCTTAACTTATTTTCCCTATACGGGCTTGGGATAAGGTATTATAATAATACCGCTTGGTCGGGTATTGAATGTTTAATCGTATTGTGATTAAATTATTGAGGTAACCCGTTTTAATCTGTATTGTTTGAAATAAAAGCCTTTAGGGGTTAATGACCATGTCCCGGATATCCTTGACATCATTGTATTATAAAATGGCC
Source organism: Helianthus tuberosus (assembly GCA_030545235.1). Lineage (NCBI taxonomy): Eukaryota > Viridiplantae > Streptophyta > Magnoliopsida > Asterales > Asteraceae > Helianthus > Helianthus tuberosus. The sequence goes on from CM060354.1 coordinate 188,900,438, forward strand.
ACGCCTTAAGCACGGGGTGTAGGCATACACTGAAAGTTGCTTAAAGGGAAACGGTATCTCACTCTCTTGTGGGCTTATACTTGTGGCGTGTCTGTTAATCTTGACCCGGTTTCTACATCGGGCCCTGAACGTATAACGAACCTGTAAATCTGTATACAAGATTATAAATATAATTATCCCAAGTTATAAAAGATTAATTTTGCCTTGTGCATTTTAATCAAAGTGTCAAAATATTTTGTGCCTGGTGCACCTAAACCAATTTTCATAAACATTTTCAAATGAGTCGGTTGAGTGTATTTACCAGTGTAAACTGACGTATTTTCCAAAAAGGTTAAGTGACAGGTACTGAACGTAATTGGCTGGAAGCTCAGGGCGTTAATAAGGAATCTTGCAAGTTCTAGGCGTCTAAAGTCTGTTGAACAATGTTTATGTTTTAAGATCCGCCTGTGGATCCTTTACTTTCCGTTGTAATACTTGGATATTACTTTTTATTCGGATTGTAATATATTTATCTTTTGCTTCCGCTGTGCATTTATATATTGTGTTGTTTGACTATGATGATATCAACTACGTCACGATACTCCCTACCGGGCCCACCGGTCAAATGTGGAAATATCGGGGTGTGACAGGTTGGTCCATTTCATTCATTTGTCTCCACCATTAGCTCGTCAATAATTCAGCTTATTCGTTAATAATTTTCTGTATTTGCATTTTTCTTTAAAAAGATATGTTTTTTAACGATTAAACTTGTACACTGTGTGGTTGAACCCATAATCTCCTACTACCTTAAACTATATATATATATATATATATATATATATATATATTTTTTTGAAAGTTAACTTTTATTCACAAACTACCCTCAAGCCGAGGGCAGCCCACAAGAAAAACCAATTACATCAGATTAAACGAGCACCAATCTATCCAAAGAATACCTCTATTTTTCGATCTATTATGATATCAATGGAAACCTAACACTTTAATATCTTGAAAAATATCTACTATCTCTTTTCTTTTATTGTTGAATCTTTTATCGTTTCTGGCCGTCCAAATACACCAACAACCAACAATGATGATACCGTGGAGGGCTTCTCGGGCGGTCTTCTCCAAGCCAGCGTGTTCGTGAACTGAAAGCAGATTCTGGACTGAGAAAGCATATATAGGGCTAATTTTACACCCTAAACTATATCCAACTCTCTAACATAAGTGGGTTATTCTCAAAATGAATTTCAGAAATTTAATGTATTGGGAAGGATTAGATAGTATTTAATGTATTGGGAAGGATTAGATAGAATGCAAAAGTGGAATATTTTAAAAATATTTTAGTTCTTAAAGTTTTACTTAATTTTATTTTGATCTATATTAATAAACATTTGTTATAGTATTATCTGAAACTTTGGTTTATTGAATGAGACTTTCAGCCTCTTAAAGTGGTTAATTTTTATTTACTTAACCTGTGTAATACACAGGGTTTTAACCTAGTTTATTTTAATAACACTAACAATAATAATAACCGACTATATGATAAACCTAGATATAGCTTATCAAATTCTTGTTCTAATATACATCTTTAAATATATCTACACCTAACACCTAACCTTAATTATCCGGTTTATCTAACCATAAATTAGTATTGAAAGTTGGTGCTTCGGTAATGTTACTTATAAACATTGATCAAGCAAATCAATTGTGTAACGACACACGTTTACAAGTCAAGAAACTCGAAAAAGTTGTGATTGAAGCAAAAATGATCACATCAACTAATATAGGTCATCATAATTTGATTTCAAGATTAAAGATGACAACTTCTGATAAAAGAATACCAGTGAAGATTGCTCAAAGACAGCTCCAATTTCACTATGCGTTGCAATGACAATAAATAAAAGTCAAGGACAATCGCTTAAACGTGCTGGTTTGTATCTTCCACGTCCTGTTTTTAGTCATGGCCAACTGCGTGTTGCTCTATCTAGGGTAAAAAGTAGGAAGTGCCTGAAGATTTTAGTTTGTGATAAGGCAAAACAAGTTTGTATAACCAATACTAATGTGGTTTACAAACAAGTTCTACAAAATCTATGATTACATGTTATGTCATGGTTGCTGACTTTTGAACACCTAATTGTATCTTCTACTTACTCATATTTATTATAAATTTTGGATGACGTTTTTTAGATGGAAAAACATGTAAAAAAAACATTATAATGCTTTACAAAACTATTATACTTATGATATTAGTATGGATGCTTTGAATTTATTATGTGTAGTGTTTTTATTAAGTGTTATATTAGTGTATAATGTGGATTATTATTGTAAATGACTGTTTATGAATGTATGAATACTCTTGCAATTTGTAAAGAACAATGTGTAGTAATTTGTGTTTTTAATAAATTTTTATATGTAAAATCTCTAAAGACTACCCGTGTTTTTACACGGGTTTTACTTCTACTTTATTGTATAAAGCACATAAAATACAAATATAACTAAAGAACCTTCTAGGCTACTCATGCTTAATATAAGCTGCCATCTATTTTGAATGCTAACATAATAAAGTGGTGGATTTTTTAATTAAGTGGTTGTAGGTTCAAATCTTATAAAGAACATGTATTATGATTTTAGACGTTCGAAAAACCTAAATTAAAGGAAAACTTGAGAGAGAGAGAGCATTTAATAAAGAGTTAAATGCTTGGTTGGTCCCTGTGGTTTGCAAAAATTGCACACTTGGTCCCAAAACTTTACTAATTACACTCGTGGTCCCTGAACTTGTCAAAAGTGCACTCGGTTGGTCCCTAGCCCTAACATCAGTTAAATTTCTCAGTTAAGTCCATGTTAAATGACCAAAATACCCTTGCCTTATTTACCCTCTTTATAAAAACCATCTCTGCCTCAATCTCTGCCTCAACTCTCTCTCTCTACTCTCTCTCTACAATATGCAGACCACCACCGCCGCACCACCTCCGCCTTCACACCACCGCCATCATCTCCGCCATCATCACCGATCTCCGCCATCATCTCCGATCTGTTCAACCACCACCGATCGGTCTCCAATCTCTCTGATCTGTTCAACCACCATCATCTTCGATCTCCGCAATCATCTCCGATCTGTTCAACCACCATCAACTCCGATCTGTTCAACCACCATCAACTCCGGCGGTGATGACGGTTCTGGTCTCTTCGACAAGCGAGACCCCCTGCTCCTCTCTCTTCTTCTCGGTTCGAGTTCTGGTACCCCTATCCTTCTCCTTCCTCACCCAATCACTCACCTCTGTTCGAAGGGACGACCGGCCACCACCATCTTGGTGGTGGCTTGCGGCGGCGGACACAGCGAGAACGGAGAGAGAGAGAGAGAGAGAGAGACGGAGAGAGAGAGATCGGAGAATGAGGGCAGCGGCGGCGGCTGTCAAGCACCGCGTTTGGCTCGATTTCCGTCAACAACACCTCAGTTTCAGGTTCACTCCTGATTCAGATTTGGTCAGTCTTAGCTCGGGTTCAAGTCGGTTCAAGTTCGGGTGCACATCGGTTCAGTTACGAGTATCAGATTTTATGTTCAGTTCGAGTTTGATTCGGGTCTTACTTCAGTCTTAATTCGGGTTTCAGCTATGTTCGATTCGGGTTTGTTTCGGATCCTCTCCCGTTTCGCGTTCACAGTCAGTTTCGACTCAGGTTCAGCTCAACATCAGTCGCGGGTTTCGGTTCGGTTCATGTTTGATGAGCTTTGGTTCAGAATCTTGGTCCGGGTTGTTTTCGTTTTAGTTTTGGGTCAAGATCGGTCAACAAAGTCAGCTTGGTTCTGTTCGGGTCAGCTTTCAGTCCGGTCAAACGTAGTCAACAGCAAGTCGAAGCAGTCAGCTTGGAAGAGATGAAGGCGGAGGTGGTGACGGTGGTGGTGATGATGGCGGTGGTGAAGTGGTGGCGGTGGTGATGAGACAGGGTTTGGGGTTCAAGGTCTGATGAATGAGACAGGGTTCACTACCCTTTTATAGCTAAAAGGCAAGGGTATTTTGGTCATTTAACATGGACTTAACTGAGAAATTTAACTGATGTTAGGGCTAGGGACCAACCGAGTGCATTTTTGAAAACCACAGGGACCACGCGTGTAATTAGTAAACATTTGGGACCACATCTGCAATTTTTGCAAACCACAGGGACCAACCAAGCATTTAACTCTTTAATAAATTCATATCTGTAGATTGTTGTTGGTGATTGTTACACTACACCCATCTATAGTCAAAACTTGCAATCAAATACAATTTAAAAATAAGGAGATGTGCTCACTTTAGAAGAGAATAAAAATATGTCTTTTCTTCGGTAAAATATAGGGGAAATATGGGTCATTAGGTTGGGATAAATGGTGTAAATGATACCTTATCAATATGTAATCATTGTGTATCTTTTGGTGGGTTTCTGCTTCTTGCTAGATCGCGTTGCTATATGAATAAGGTCCTTTCGTCGTTCAAAAAAGTACAAATAAAAAGACTATTAAGAAAACATTTTCTTTTATAATATGAATTTCCTTACAAAGTGTTTATCTATCTCGTTGTGTAGAATCACACTGTCTTAGTCGACCAATCTTCCATATAAGCACATATGGTCTAGTCATTAACTCGTTGATGTCTTCTATTTGAAATCTATCACCTTATTCCTCTAACTTGACACCTAAAACACATATACGTTTAGAGGTGTACAAAAAAACTGGTTTTAAAACCGAAACCGGGAAAAAAGCCGAAACCGGTTTTTTTATAACCGGTTTTTTTAACCGCCGGTTTTTAGACCGGTTACTATTCTTGACTTCAAAAACCGGTTATTAACCGAAACCGGTTTTAAAAAACCGGTAAAAACCGGTTTTTTGGGAAAAACCGGTTAAAAAGCGGTCCCAACCGGTTATACCAGTTATTGTTTTGGACCTCAAAAACCGGTTAGTAACCGGAACCGGTTATAAAAAAACCGGTTTTTATTTTGGGTGAAAAAAACCGAAACCGGTTAATAACCGAAATCGGTTCTTGAAAAAAACCGATTTGTACACCTCTATATACGTTACTAATGGAACTTAGTAAAACACGTGATTATTAATTTAAAATATAATAACTAAATCAAAGGCATGTGTGTCCATTTTATTTTGACTTGGCATCTACTTTGTTTTGACAAGTTCACCTTAATTCAATAAAACACTACTCTTACGTCTTTGATCGAGTAAATAAGTGCATCCTTTACTTGTACGAAACATTTAACCGGTATATGGATTATTGACAAAGTATAAGGTGTTTGACTTTATCCTCTATTTGGAGTAACATGTGTAATTCCACCACATATTTTAAGACAAAAACAAAATGTGTACCCTAACATTAAAAAAACTTCACGATATGTAAGGCACTAAAGTGTAAGAATTGTTTTAAACTATTAGATCTTTGATTTAATGGTTGAGATCAATAAGCTCAAATTGTAAATTGTGTTTTAATTATTTGGACTGATTTGAAAATTGTAGGGGTAATAGTGTCTTTTTATATGTTTCAAATAAGGTAACCTCTCATAAATTCCAGCGATCCATTTTTTAAACTTATTCTAAAAATCCGGAAACATGTAAATGCTACTATATAACACTATATGACAATATATAACACCATATAACACTATACATCCATCATAGACCTACTACCAGAAAACATAACACTATATAACACTATACATCCATCATAGATCTGCTACCAAAAATATAACACTATAACACTATATAATAATATACATCCATCATAGACTACAACAATAACAATAACAACCATACCCAGTAAATCCCACAAATAGCAAGCTACTTATAGGGTCTGGGGGGGTGGGATGTAGACAGACCTTGCCTCTGTCCGTAGGGATAAAGAGGCTGCTTATAGAGAGACCATCGGCTCCAAAACGAACAGCATAACAACACACCAAATCAAAGAATATAGAAATAAGAAGTCACCAATACCAAGCAAGTGATCAGAGTGACACAATATAATGTAAATCATGTATAACAGCATACACATCATTTGGGCATAAACACAAGAAGACAGTCACCGATAAAGACGCTTAAAGAATAAGAAAAACCTACGTCCCTAAAAATACACCTAAAACCTTACTACAATTTCCTCTAGGAGTCCTTAACCCTAATCATACGCCTCCACGAAGTCCTATCTTGGACCATGTTCTCAGAAAGATGCAACTCTAGTAAATCATGTCTAATCTGCTCATCCCATGTCAGTTTGGGTCTGCCTCTTCCTCTCCTCCCCTCCACAGTAAGAGATTCCCCTACTTCTATTTGGTGTCGTCATTTGCCTCCGCTTCACATGCCCAAACCATCTCAATCTCCCCTCTTTAACCTTATCCGATATACTAGCCACTCCTAATCTTTCCCTAAAGACCTCATTTCTTATCAGATCTAACCTTGTGTGTCCACACATCCACCTCAGCATCCTCATCTCTGCTACCTCCATCTTACGCGCTTGTGTCTTCTTGATAGCCCAACAGTCTGTTCCATATAGCATATCGGGCCTAAATGCTACCCTGTAAAATTTCCCCTTTAGTTTAGTTGGGAACTTCCTATCACACAATACCCCACTGGCTGCCCTCCATCTACACCAGCCAACCTGTATGCGATGGGTTACATCACTATCTATATCACCATCTCTTTGTACAAACGATCCCAAATACTTAAATTTAGTTGTCTGCGGGACCAATACTGCTACCAGAAAATATAACACTATAACACTATGACACTGTATAAAAACCTTCATTTTGCATCCATCACTATATAACACTCTAAACCTTCATTCTGCGATCTTCTGAAATTATAATTGATGAACGATAAAAAAAACAAATTCATAGATTAATTCGTATTCCTATAATAAAGGGTGGTGATTATGGAAGGTTATCAAATAATTGAATCAATGAGAAAATTACTTATTTACCCTTTTGAATTAATTTAAATTGAGCACACATGCCACCACACAATATTTCTTACACTTTGGACCCTTTGTAAATTCATACGTTAATCCAAATCTTTAATAACCATCTAAAAATGCAACACTTTAAATCAAAGCGTTGTAAGTAATTTTATATATAATATAATTATGATGTGCTCCTCCATTTTGGGAATTTTTTGTTCAAACTTCACATTAGTAAGATCCATAACCATTGACGTTAAAATAAACAGTTTGAGGTGGCATGTTTATCATTTTCATCAAAATAACTTTTTTGTATCATATAGTCCTTCACTTTTGGAATTTTTTGTCATTTTCATCAAAATGTCTAATTTGCTTTATTTTTTCTATCAAATATTTGGATGAAAATGACAAAAAATCCCAAATATCAGGGACGATTTTGGCAAAAAAAAAAAAAAACAAAATAGACGTTTGAATGAAAATGACAAAAAATCTCAAAAGTAAAGGACTATATGGTAAAAAAAGTTGTTTTGAATAAAAATGACAGACGTGCATGGACAATTTTAATAATTTACTCAAAATATTTTTAAGAGTTGTTAATAATAAAATATTAATTTGACCACCAACACCAAAAAGGAAAGTTGCTAATTGCTATCCACAAGTGGGCAGGCGGGAGTTGATGCTAACGTTGTCTTTTTCATTTGTCAAACGTGATTTACGGTGTAACGGAATCGTTGATTTTTAATTGTTTATACTAATAAAATTAAAAACATTAATCTTAATAAGTCTTTTATGTTGATTTTTAAATTTAACTGGTTTTATTAATAAATGCATAAATCTTAATCAATCTTCTATAAATAAAACTAGCGTGATTATATCATGTGATGTGACGAGAATTCTACTACGTTTTGTATTGGTTTCATTTGTTATGATACCGGTTTATTAAAAAAACCCTAAAACTTAATTTATCTTGTTTACATTTCAAGAAAAGGCTTATACTCACATGCTTAGGCTGATTCTATAACTCAAAAAATAAAGTTGTGATATGTCTAAAAGAATATCAATACGTTTTTTCCATAACATTGATACCAACACTCGGTATAGTTTACAATACAAAATAATATCTTATTTTGAATACAACCCCATTTTCAATCAAATTTACATATAAATGTTGCGAGAAAAACACAATTATGTGTTTATATAGGTTAACGAACACAAGTTATTAGAGAAAAATAATATTATGTAATAATGAGATATTATTAAAAAGTTAACTGGTTAATATGTAATAATGACATATAATTAAAAAGTTAACTACATTATTTATGGTATAAGGTTGGAATTAAATTGAAAGGAAATGTACTTTATATATATATATATATATATTTTTTTTTGAATGGCTAACGTTGCACACCATGGGGATTGAACCCCTGCCATCTCCTATCCTAAGCTCTATCTAAACTCACCAACACCACTGGGCTATTCGGTGCTTCTCCTCAAACTTCTACTCACATGTTTAAGTTAAAGATACTTTACTATTAAAAAAATAAAATAGAGTATGTTTAAAAGGTGTTATTCAAACAACATGAAATTTGATGTTATAATATTAATGCTTGTTTAATAGATAATTAATCTTAACTAGAGATCCACATGAATCATATAAACACTTATACAATATGTTTTAAATATGATACACATTTTGCTTATAGGTCTCTTTTGAAAGAGCAACACCCGAGGAAGGCTACACCAAAATTACTTTCAAGCAATGCGGCCATGCGTCAAAAATTCTATATTTACACCATTGCCTAGATTTAGATCTGTAACCTCCCATTAAGAGACGAGAGTCTCTACTAAGTGAGATAACCCATATTAACTAATGGTAAGGGCAAATGTCTCTTTGGTGAAATCCAGGTTCGAACCTGGTGGTTGAAGATTTAGACTTTGTTGAGGAGTAGTTAAAAAAAAAACGCCGTTAAGCGCCTCTTTTTTTACCTCTCAATGCATAGAACACTGCATAGAAATGATTATGTTATTACAGTGATTATGTGATATTTCACCGTTACGTACAATTGCTTTTATATCAAACGTGTTTACAATATAAAACCGTCATCCTATTATTACAATATATATTGAAGTATGCACAAAATAAGAGTTTGTTGTGTAACACTATTTTAAAATCTTCGTTCAACTATTTTTCTCACTCTCCCTAATAATGGATTGGTCTAAAGCCAATCATAAAAAACGCGTAGAATCCACTCGGGCGAAATTGTACAACACTGAAACATGGAGCATTTAATTGCATATAAATAAAAGTTGAAGGACCAATATTGAAAATACACAAGACCCTAAATCGTGCATGTTTGATTCCTTCGACATGTTCACGATGGACCGTATCTATTCACGTACATCAAATAAAATAAATATAAACAATAACTAATATGTTTGCATTAATTATTTCAACATTTGATCCATCCACCATTTTAATATTAAACACTTAAAATGATTTTTTTATTATTATTATAGGAGCTTGAGATAGATTTGAAATTTGGTCCCAAAAGTCATTTGCCACAATAATTTAAGCTAGTGAAGGGGTATGGTCTTTAAACATGTGCTGACAAGAAAAGAAGTTGCACGTAAAGGACCATACCCATGCTTAACAACAACAATACTTAGCAACGATACAAGATTTGACGCGGACCCAGAGGTGTGCGTGCATGAATGACAGCTAACTGATAGTACAATAGTATAAACGGCAGGAGCCTGCTACCAATCAATGTACGCCAGGCTCTGCCAAGGCGACACCCACGATAACCAATTGTGCAAGAGACAAAAAGTACAAAAGTATGAGAACATGTAGCCAATCACGTTGCGACTTTCACTGTTCCATGATCTCCACATACCTCTTGATGCTTTGTTAACTAGCTCGGACCATGGGGTTGTAATGGCTCGATTGCCAGACAAGGAACAACGTGTGTAGATGCGTATTATTGTATAGTTCGTTTTTAGGGTTCCTAGCTGTCGCAACCCCCGATCCCTTATTCCCGGGAACGGGCGGACGCGATCTCAGTTGTGGTGGTATCAGGTTATTTAATCTCGCAGCGGAATTTTCATCAGGACCGTAGTTAGGAAATGTTTATCAGAGTAAAACCACCATATTTTATATTCATAATCACATGGATAACATCCAAGTTTCTTATTACAATACTTTTATAGGGATAAACCCTATCTTATTTAATTTAAAACATCGTTTATTTGGTAACTTTTATAGTCACATTATCCCCAAGCCTTTAGTGCTCTCCAGATGGCTTTCTACAAGTTGGCTGTCACATTGGGTTACCTGAAACGCGTTTTAAAAACATTTGTCAGTCGGAAATACTGGTGAGTGAATCCCAGTTTAATCACAAAACATTTTATTGATTAAAACAGTATCGAGGACGATTACAATGTTTATGTCTACACAATTACTCCATTTGGTACTATCAATCCACTGACTTGTGGGTCATATTACACATTAGCTAACTCATTGTCCAATGGTAACGTACTGTCATACTCGACTTACTACTCACAGTGTAGTAAATTTTGTATACAAAACCCCAACATACCGGCAGTAATTGAAGACTACAAAGACTCAATCACCGCTTAATCACATTGTAAAACATTTAAGGTTTTGTAAAACATTCCAAAAACGTTAACAAAAAGAGGATAAACTCACTTTGCTATCTTAGGCTTCTTGTAAGGGTTTCCTGGTATAATCTATAATTTATACAAATGTACATTGGTTAGTATCATAACCCTTTGAAATTATTAATGATACCCTCCCCGAGACGGCATTCCAACAACTACGTCGGGTAGAACCACGACAGTTGTTACGGAACCCTAAATCAATCGGGCAGAGTAACTATTATGAAACTGGGGTTATAATACTTACAACGTAGCAGAACCTCGCTAATTAGGGGTATAATACCCGTGTATTATAACTTTTCTACAGAAATGGTGATTTGAGATTGAAATGTGAGCGACGAAAAACGTAAACTGATGAGTTCTATATATAGTTGTAAAACCCGACTCTCACGCGGCCCGCGTAAAGCACAAACAAGCCAGGGTTACGCGGCCCGCGTCAACCCTGGTCAACAGAATAGTTTGGCTGAGTCGATGTGTAGGTCCGCCACAATGTCGAGACGTGTCGGCTCAGGATGTCTCCGCGTTTAATGATCTCTCGCGGCCCGCGTTAATGTAAGCTTAAGCTTACGCGGCCCGCTTGAACTAAAGAAATCAACGGAGTCTGGTTCCAGCCTTGATACCGCCCGCCCGCGTAAGTGGTTGGGGTGGGTCTACGCGGCCCGCCTCAACTTATTTTTTCTAGTTTTTAATTTATTTTAAATATTATAATGTATTTCGGGCTCGGTATTCACATACGGGGTATAATATAAGACATATTGGGACATTTTAAGATATAATAGGGTGTCGAAAATATTATGAGGGTGTTGGTTTTACCGAGGGTTGTTACATTCTCCCCACCTTGTTTTAGAGCTCGTCCTCGAGATCTACTGGAACAAATGCGGATATTTTCTTTGCATTTCTGATTCAAGCTCCCATGTGTACTCAGGTCCTCTTTTGGAGTTCCACTTTACTTTGACTAGAACTAGTCTCTTGTGTTTGAGATTTTTGACTTTTCTGTCTTCAATCTGTAGAGGCATTTCTACAAACTTGAGTTGTTCATTTACCTCTATATCCTTAAGAGGTACTATCTGTGATTCATCAGCTAAACACTTTTTGAGATTTGATACATGAAACACATCATGTATTCCTGCCATCTCTTTTGGCAGTTGTAGCTGATAGGCTACATGTCCTATTCTTCTAATAATCTCAAAATGTCCAATATACATGGGACTTAGCTTTCCTCGTTTGATGAATCTTACTACTCCTTTCCAAGGAGAGACTTTCAACAATACTTTATCTCCTACCTGAAATTCCAATGGTTTGCGTCGGTTATTGGCATAACTCTTTTGTCGATCACGTGCTGCTTTCAGTCGTTCCTTGACTTGAATAATTTTGTCGGTTGTTTCTTGCACTATCTCAGGTCCAGATAGTTGCTTTTCCCCAATTTCTGCCCAACAGACTGGGGTTCGACACTTTCTTCCATAAAGTGCTTCAAATGGTGCAGCATTGATACTTGTGTGATAACTATTATTATAAGAAAATTCTATTAAAGGTAAGTGATCGTCCCAATTACCTCCAAAATCAATTACACAAGCTCTAAGCATGTCCTCCATTGTCTGAATTGTTCTTTCACTTTGTCCATCTGTTTGAGGATGATAAGTTGTGCTTAGCTTTAACTTGGTTCCCATTGCCTTTTGGAAACTTGACCAAAAATGAGATGTAAAGCGGCTATCTCTATCAGAAACAATTGATAAAGGAATACCATGTAAAGAAACATTTCATTTACATACAATTTAGATAATTGTTCCATACTAATTGTTTCCTTCATTGGTAGAAAATGAGCTGACTTGGTTAGCCTATCTACAATCACCCAGATTGTATCATTTCCTTTCCTAGTTTTGGGTAATTTAGTAACAAAATCCATTGTTATTAATTCACATTTCCAAACTGGCATTTCTAATTGCTGTGACAAACCTGAAGGTTTCTGATGTTCAGCTTTAACTTGTGAACAAGTTAAACATTTAGAAACATAAGTTGCTATATCCTTTTTCATTCCTATCCACCAGAAATTTTTCCTTAAATCCTGGTACATTTTATCACTTCCTGGATGCATCGTATATTTGGACTTATGAGCTTCTTCTAATATACGATGGCGTAAATTTCCTAATTTAGGTATCCACATTCTCTTTTCATGGAATTTCCAAATTTCATCTGTTCCTTGGTTTAATTCTTTTAACATACCTTTTAACTTTTCCGTATCTTCCTTGATTACTAACTCTTGTGCTTCTCTTATTTGATCATTTAAATCTACTTGCAGATTTAATTTAAGAGAACGTACTCTTCTTGGTTTTTCATGATACTTTCGGCTTAAAGCATCTGCCACTACATTTGCTTTTCCTTCATGATACTGGATATCACAATCATAATCACTAAGCATCTCCATCCAGCGTCTTTGTCTCATATTCAACTCCTTTTGCTTGAAGATATACCTTAGACTCTTATGATCGGTGAATACAGTAAACTTACTACCAAAAAGGTAATGTCTCCAAATCTTAAGAGCAAAAATTATAGCTCCTAATTCCAAATCATGGGTTGAATAATTCTCTTCATGATTCTTAAGTTGTCTAGATGCGTAGGCTATAACCTTTTGTCGTTGCATCAATACACATCCATAACCTAATTTAGAAGCATCACAATAAACAACAAAGTCTTCAATTCCTTCTGGTAATGCTAGTATGGGTGTATGGGTTAATCTTTGCTTAAGAATTCTAAAGGCTTCTTCTTGTTTTAATCCCCACTCAAACTTAACAGGTTTACAGGTTAGCTTAGTTAAGGGAATGGCTATTCTAGAGAAATCTTGAATAAATCTTCTATAATAACCGGTCAATCCTAAGAAACTTCTAACCTCGGTTGGTGACTCAGGGGTTTTCCATTTAGTAATTGCTTCAATTTTTGTTGGATCTACATGAATTCCTTCATGATTGACTAGGTGTCCAAGGAATTGTACCTGTTCTAACCAAAATTCGCACTTTGAAAATTTAGCATAAAGCCTTTCCTTTCGTAGTAAACTCAAAAGTGTGTGCAAATGCCTTGCATGATCTTCTTTATTCTTAGAATAAATTAGAATATCATCTATAAAAACAATTATGAATTTATCCAAATATGGCTTACATACTCGGTTCATCATGTCCATAAATGCAGCTGGGGCATTGGTTAAACCAAATGGCATGACAGTAAATTCATAATGACCATACCATGTTCTAAAAGCGGTTTTAGGAATGTCCTCTTCCTGTACCTTTAATTGATGATAGCCTGACCTTAAATCGATTTTAGAGAAAAATCGAGCTCCTTGTAGTTGATCAAACAGATCATCGATTCTTGGTAATGGGTACCGATTCTTAATCGTAACCTTGTTTAATTCACGGTACTTAATGCACATACGCATCGATCCGTCCTTCTTTTTAACGAACAGTATCGGCGCTCCCCATGGCGACGAACTCGGTTGTATGAATCCTTTCTCTAATAATTCATCTAATTGTTTCTTTAATTCTTGCATTTCAGCAGGTGCCAACCGATAAGGTGCTTTGGCAATTGGTGATGTTCCTGGTAACAGGTGAATTCTGAATTCAACTTCTCTGTCTGGAGGTAGTCCTTGTAATTCTTCTGGAAAGACATCTGAAAACTGAGATACTACTGGAATATCTTTTAGTTCTTTTCCTTTAGTGTTAGTGATTATAGAAATCAAATACACTATAGAACCTTTTCTTATACAACTTGCAGTTTTCATCACAGAAATTAATTTAGTGGATCTAAACGGCTTATCTCCTTTAATTGTGATCGTTTTACCTTTTTGTGAATTTACTTGAATTAACTTTTGATCACACAAAATATTGGCTTTATTGGCTATTAACCAATCCATTCCTAGTACAACATCAAATCCTACCAGATTCATGGGATAAAGATTTGCAATAAATTTCTGATTTGAAATTTCTATACTTGCTCCCTGCAAGATTTCAGAAATTCTAACGGTTTCTCCATTTGCTGTCTCTACTAGACATTCTTGTGGTAGTTTAGTTAATGATTGAGTTAGAATTTTGCAAAACAAAGTATTAATAAAACTTTGGTTTGCACCAGAGTCAAATAATACTTTAGCAAATATATCATTAACTAAAAACGTACCAGCGATGACATCTGGAATCATCTTGGCTTCATCTGTAGTCAAAACAAATGCTCTAGCATTTTTAGTATTCTTGTTGTCTGGAGCTGGAGCTAATTTTGGGCAGTTTGGCCTGATATGACCTTTTTCTCCACAGTTGTAGCATAATCCATTACTGGATTTCTTCATGCAATTTTCTTCCTTGTGCCCTGGCATCTTGCAATAATTACAGAGAATGGAGCATTTTCCTGAATGCTTTTTCTTGCAATTCCTACAGTAAGGTGTAGAGGTATAACCTATATTTTTCCCACGATTAAAATTTCTAGAACGAAATTCTTGTGTGAGCTTTTGGGTTAGGTTCCTTCTTTGATCATCTTCTCGGGTACGGACTAACTCATCAGTCAAAGTATTGGCTAGCTCTACAGCTTCTTCTATGGTTTGAGGTCTAGCTGCCTTGACTACATGTCTTATCTCTCCGATTAATCCCCAAATATAACGGGAGATTAACACTGGTTCTGGTGAAGCAAGGGTCGGCACTATTCTAGCATATTCAAAGAATATCTTAGTATATCCCTTACTATCCACACCAGTCATCCTAAGGTTTAGGAATTTGTTTGCTATCTGCTCTTTTTCATTTGGAGGGCAGAATTTCCTTTCTACCATATTTCTAAATTCTTCCCAATCCATACTATAAACCCTATCACTTCCTCTAGATTGAAGGATAGTGTTCCACCATTCTAAGGCTGCATTTTTAAATAAATTGGAAGCAAACATTATCTTGTCCTCTTCCGCACATTTACTTATTTTTAGAACAGCCTCAGTCTTTTCTATCCAACGTAGAGCTGCAATAGGTTCTTCATTGCCCGAGAATTCTATTGGTTTACAGGACCAGAATTATTTGTATGAACAACCGTAAGGCACAGTTCTTCTTTTTTTGGGAATGAGCATTTGAAGTATAGGTCCATTGTTCACGCTATGTTCTGGTTCAATTGGTCGCTTACTACTATGTTTACTTTTATTATTCGCTTCTTGAACCGTTTGAAGAATAAATGGCATTGTGTCTATAATTCCTTGTGCCACTATATGTTGGATAGCACTATTATCCATCTGATTTCCATTGTTATTGATGCTTGGGTTTTCATTAACCACGTTAATGTTACTCTGATTATCGTTATTTAGATTTTCTTGATTTTCTTCGTCGGCCATCTGAATTTTAAACATTTACCCCGTATTAATATCACAAATAATAGGTAATATAGTAAATCACATAACACGCAATTTAACCAAAACCGTCGATCATTGCGACTTGTACTCTATTTTCATATACTATGCGTCTATTACACACTAGTACAGAAATAAAGATTACAATACCAACAGAAAGAAAATTACACTAATAATACTATGCATCCGTACACACATATTTTTTTTATTATATTATTATTATTATTATTACTACTACTACCGTTTCCTCCATTCTCATATTCATGGATATGGATTTATCCAAAAATCCATATTGCGCTCATCGTATTTCCATACGAGACGCCCCCCACCTGTCTCATCCTCTTACTGCTTTCTAAAATTTCCTCCCCGAAAGTCCTAAGTTCTTGAACGTTTTCTGCACTCATTGGGGGTGCAGGTTCTTGGACTGGGTTTGGAATCTGGGGTGCGGTTTCCTGATATGGGGGTTACAGTTCCTGAAATTGGTAAAGATCCTCTAAAATCTCCCTAATATAGTTATCATGGTAATAGGGATCTAAAGGGTCCATACCTGGATAGGCTTCTATGTTCTGTATGGGTGGATATTCTTGGATAGGGTAACGTTGCACAAAGTCCCTATTGTCGTCCCACCAGGGGTCGTAATTTGGGTCTAGGGGGTTTGGTGCAGGTATCCTAGGAATTTCTTCTGGATTAAAGTCATGCATCTCCACTTGGTTTTCCTGGTTTTCTATCTCCATGGGTTGTTCTGGGTTTTGTGGTTGTGGGGCTACTAATTGTTCCAGACTTGGGTCAGTAGCAGTTGTAGCTAGGATATGGAAATTAGCTAGGCTTCTATTAAGCATATCCTGAGTATGGGCATCTGTTTCTCGCTTAATGGCTGCTAAAGCCCTTTGCTGTTGCAATTTTCGCATTCTCTTCCTACGAGCAAAAGCTTCTTTACTGAACCATCCTCGTTTCTTATTAGGAAATGGTTCTTCAGATTGAGCTCTAAAGGCAAATATTCCCTCCTCCTGATCAGCATAATACCCTGAAAGGGCAGGCTGTGATGATGTACCTTCACTCCTAGGTGAATCAGCTAACTGACGATTCACGTCTGATGGTCCTTGATCACTCATACTGAAAACTAACAAATAGTCAAATAACACATAACAAATAATTACAGTTATACACGTATTTCCGTAATTTATTTCCTAACACAAAATTTTAAAATTTCAAGTGTCAGCAGAACACTTCTTTGGCTTAGACCAGTGGCTAGGCTCTGATACCACCTTCTGTCGCAACCCCCGATCCCTTATTCCCGGGAACGGGCGGACGCGATCTCAGTTGTGGTGGTATCAGGTTATTTAATCTCGCAGCGGAATTTTCATCAGGACCGTAGTTAGGAAATGTTTATCAGAGTAAAACCACCATATTTTATATTAATAATCACATGGATAACATCCAAGTTTCTTATTACAATACTTTTATAGGGATAAACCCTATCTTATTTAATTTAAAACATCGTTTATTTGGTAACTTTTATAGCCACATTATCCCCAAGCCTTTAGTGCTCTCCAGGTGGCTTTCTATAAGTTGGCTGTCACATTGGGTTACCTGAAACGCGTTTTAAAAACATTTGTCAGTCGGAAATACTGGTGAGTGAATCCCAGTTTAATCACAAAACATTTTATTGATTAAAACAGTATCGAGGACGATTACAATGTTTATGTCTACACAATTACTCCATTTGGTACTATCAATCCACTGACTTGTGGGTCATATTACACATTGGCTAACTTATTGTCCAATGGTAACGTACTGTCATCCTCGACTTACTACTCACAGTGTAGTAAATTTTGTATACAAAACCCCAACATACCGGCAGTAATTGAAGACTACAAAGACTCAATCACCGCTTAATCACATTGTAAAACATTTAAGGTTTTGTAAAACATTCCAAAAACGTTAACAAAAAGAGGATAAACTCACTTTGCTATCTTAGGCTTCTTGTAAGGGTTTCCTGGTATAATCTATAATTTATACAAATGTACATTGGTTAGTATCATAACCCTTTGAAATTATTCATGATACCCTCCCCGAGACGGCATTCCAACAACTACGTCGGGCAGAACCACGACAGTTGTTACGGAACCATAAATCAATCGGGCAGAGTAACTATTATGAAACTGGGGTTATAATACTTACAACGTAGCAGAACCTCGCTAATTAGGGGTATAATACCCGTGTATTATAACTTTTCTACAGAAATGGTGATTTGAGATTGAAATGTGAGCGACGAAAAACGTAAACTGATGAGTTCTATATATAGTTGTAAAACCCGACTCTCACGCGGCCCGCGTAAAGCACAGGCCAGGGTTACGCGGCCCGCGTCAACCCTGGTCAACATAATAGTTTGGCTGAGTCGATGTGTAGGTCCGCCACGATGTCGAGACGTGTCGGCTCAGGATGTCTCCGCGTTTAATGATCTCTCGCGGCCCGCGTTAATGTAAGCTTAAGCTTACGCGGCCCGCTTGAACTAAAGAAATCAGCGGAGTCTGGTTCCAGCCTTGATACCGCCCGCGTAAGTGGTTGGGGTGGGTCTACGCGGCCCGCCTCAACTTATTTTTTTCTAGTTTTTAATTTATTTTAAATATTATAATGTATTTCGGGCTCGGTATTCACATACGGGGTATAATATAAGACATATTGGGACATTTTAAGATATAATAGGGTGTCGAAAATATTATGAGGGTGTTGGTTTTACCGAGGGTTGTTACACTAGCATACTCAACCATACCGCTTTGAATTAGCAGCGAAACGCCACTCAAGGTCGGGTATAGTAT
Organism: Helianthus tuberosus; assembly: GCA_030545235.1. NCBI lineage: Eukaryota > Viridiplantae > Streptophyta > Magnoliopsida > Asterales > Asteraceae > Helianthus > Helianthus tuberosus. Next base: position 188,919,193 of record CM060354.1, read on the forward strand.
CAATTTTTATATACTTTAAGGAGTTTATATTACTTGTGTCTATTAGTCCGTCGACGAGCCGTCAATTCCCCTAAGGTAGTTACTTTTATATAAACTAAGTCATTTACATCTTGGTGTTATCTCCGCGCAAAGGCAAGGGCTTACCCAACCCGAAGCCTCATCCAAAACTTTCAACCTCCGCTTAGAGTATCAACTTGTTTTAACTCTACACAGACATAGAATACATGAACAGCCCAAGTTAATGGCGTCACAAGATTGTTGGTAGATTTTAAGGGTTAGGCGGAAACTCTAATAACCCAAGTTAATGGCGACATTAACTTTCAGTAAACTATTTAATTAGTTGAAGTTATTAACACACACACCCTTTATTCACCCATGACCTTACTTAGTTAAATCAACATCAAGGGGTAAGTTATCACCAAACACCCTCAGGAATCTAGCCAAGAATGACCATGGAACTAGATGTTACCAAACTTGAAAAGATTATATTAATCATAAAAAGCTTGATTACACATGATTTTTGAGTCTTCCTAATGATTACAATGACTAGAGATCGTGGGGTAAAAAAGAAGTGTGTAGTGGAGAATAGTGGGGGGGGGGGGGGGGGAGACGAGCAAAGAAAAATGATGGAGAATGGTCTCTATTTTTAGGCTAGCTAGAGCCAAGCATGGGGTGTGCCTGGAAGACATGGGGCGTGCATACGAGACACGGGGCGTGGTCAAATTTGCCGGTCCACTGGATCTTAAAATCTTCCAAAAGACTTCATTTGTCTTATACTGTCGAGGCATGGGACGTGTCTGGCTTTTCTTCACTGATCTTCGTGCCGATGACTTTTGTAGGTATTTGGTGGTAATTCCTGGATTATTATGATATCTTGCTGGTCTACTTAGAAATCAAGAAACGGTAAAACTTTCAACAATAAAACGGTGTCGACATAAAAGATCCACGAAAAAATTAAGTTGATTGGGTTTTTATTGGCCAAGAATAAATCATAGTCTCACTTTATAAACTAAACTAAATGGTGTAGTTTTATTTTTTATTTCCCTCATGTATTTTTACTTTAAGCCTCTTGCTAGTATTTATATTTCTATGATACACATTTTCCCGTTTAAAAACAGTACCCACATGGATTGAACATATAACTTTCAAATGAAAAATAAGCGAAAATTTCTATAATATATACGTGCAACACCAGATTATAATGGTACTTAATGTTTTAAAAACCGGTTTTTAAATCATACCGAGTTGGGCTCTGAAAAAGGTTGAACCGGGAGACGAGCAAAGAAAAATGATGGAGAATGGTCTCTATTTTTAGGCTAGCTAGAGCCAAGCATGGGGTGTGCCTGGAAGACATGGGGCGTGCATACGAGACACGGGGCGTGGTCAAATTTGCCGGTCCACTGGATCTTAAAATCTTCCAAAAGACTTCATTTGTCTTATACTGTCGAGGCATGGGACGTGTCTGGCTTTTCTTCACCGATCTTCGTGCCGATGACTTTTGTAGGTATTTGGTGGTAATTCCTGGATTATTATGATATCTTGCTGGTCTACTTAGAAATCAAGAAACGGTAAAACTTTCAACAATAAAACGGTGTCGACATAAAAGATCCACGAAAAAATTAAGTTGATTGGGTTTTTATTGGCCAAGAATAAATCATAGTCTCACTTTATAAACTAAACTAAATGGTGTAGTTTTATTTTTTATTTCCCTCATGTATTTTTACTTTAAGCCTCTTGCTAGTATTTATATTTCTATGATACACATTTTCCCGTTTAAAAACAGTACCCACATGGATTGAACATATAACTTTCAAATGAAAAATAAGCGAAAATTTCTATAATATATACGTGCAACACCAGATTATAATGGTACTTAATGTTTTAAAAACCGGTTTTTAAATCATACCGAGTTGGGCTCTGAAAAAGGTTGAACCGGGTTACTAATTAACCCTATAACTAGGGTTAAGAGCCGCCCGCGTTGCGGCGCGAGTACATCGTAAACATTGAATGGATTAGTCCAAACGTTATATGATGCATTAATCATATGAAAACACACATTTCGATGTATCTAGTTGAACTTAGTGTAACCTGTATAAGCATTGTGATTGGATCAAACGTAAAGTAAGTGGAATTCATATCGAACAATCATAACGTATTATATGTGACACAACTTATGCAAAGAAAGCGTAACGGGTATGAAGGAAAATATGCACATGTAATCAAAAGGGATTAATTAGAGCTTTCGAAAAAATGGGAGAAAAAAAACCATAATTTGACTCAACTCGGTTCGAAACAAACTTTACGAAACGTAAACGAAAACATATTATATTTGACCTGAATCATTTCCCAAAAAAGTTTACGTCGAAACGTAGAACAACTTGAATTTATACGAAAACATACATAGAAATATGCACATAAAAATGGTTTCTTTAAACGAAAACGTATTATATTTGACCTGACTCGTCTATAAAAAAAAAGTTTACGTCGGAATGTAGAAGAAATCATATTTACACATACCCGTACATAAAATATGCACGTAAAAAATAGTTTTTAACTAAAGGAAGTATAGGGGTAAACCGAAATAAAATATTAATAAAAAATTTAATAGGTTAAAAACGTTCGTAAAACCGTGCCAAGTAGCACCAATGCCACAATCACATCGACTCTCAACATCGTAAAAAATAAAATAGATAAAATGGTAAAAATTACACTGAACGAAAAGCAGACTAAAATCGTTGAACCACACACATCCGTTACAGTGTCTTAATACGAAGAAATTAACCAGAAACGTAAAACGTAGAAAATAATAACTTAGTCGATCTACGACCCGCCCGTTGCGACGAACTTTTTTAAAAGAGGAAAATGGACGCGTTGCGACGTGTCAGTCAAATATGAAAAAATAGAGCAAAAAGTTGAACCTCACATGCATGCTACGACATGTTAACTCACAAAATTTAGAACGACGCGAAAAATAAAAAGTATGGGGTACGAAAGTTGTAGATAATAAAGTGTTGTGTTAAATTACAAAAGATGGAAAACTTTAGGTTAAAAGTAAAAAAATGAAAAGGGGTTAAAATGTAAAATATGAAATGTTTGGGTTAGAAGTGGAAAAATCAAAATTTTTTTTTGAAACAATCCCTAAGCCAAAGGTACAAGTGATGATGCATGTTGCTTCTTAATATATGGAATAATTCCATAAAATAAAAACTCATCTCAAAAAACAACCCAATCTCAATTAGAATTTATGTAACTGATCATAGTTTTATCTAAAAAACAACTATTTTATTATAAAATATTTTAAGCATTTTAAGAGCATTTTTATTAGTTATAAACAATATTGTATTATACGATATGGAAAACAATTTCAACGGTGACGAAATAGTCCTAACCGTGAATCATAAAAAAAAAACTATATCCCAACGACCCAACCCAGAAAAAACTCCAGCACCGTTTGGGTGGTGGGCTTCACTTCTAAGATTTAAGGGCTAACAAAATCTATTGGATAGTGTTAATGGGCTTTTTAATTTTGGTGTTTTTAGTTTAGTGGGCTTTTTAATATTTGTGTTTTTAGTTTAATTTAGATAAATTGGATTGGAGGAATATAAAAAATGTTTGAAATAGAACTAAGTTTTCACTGGAAAAAATGTTAATGTCATTACTATAATAAACTTTCACTGCATGAAAATACCATCATCAATTAATGATTTCAAGGTTATAGTAAAACTTATAATTTTGTTTTCATTTGAAACGTTTTTTAATAAATGATTAGATATATACATAGGCTGCCTTGACCAACAAATTTATAAATGCCATAAAGAATGAACAAGTCCTCACTAAACAGAAGTGTGATTTAGCCACACGCAAGAGACATTCCAACCAGTGGCGGAGCTAGCCTATTAATTTAGGGGTATCCTATTTTTTTTTACCGTGCAATCAAAGGATCAGAAAACTAACAAATCAAAGGTCAACGCCGGTCATCGATCAACAGAGATGACTTCAGGCTGCGCAGGGACGATTTCAACGATCAAAAGGGACGTGAAATCTGAATCAGCGAACAACAGGGACGATTCCAGCGATCATCAGGCCAGCCAGGACGATTTCAGGCTTTCAGCACTCAACAGACAACAACCAGCACTTCAGAGTTCAGGCAGCAGGGACGATGTCGATTTCAGAAGCTGTATTTTGTTCGACGTTTGGTTTCCAAATTGCCGCCCATAATCAAAAGGTGTATTTTGTTGTTTTAGGTCTTGGGCAAATCTTTGTTATTTACCAATTGAGTCTCTTTTCAATTCTTTTATTATTAATTTGGGCCTATCTATTCATTCGGGCTTAATTATTTTACAAGTTTTGGGTTATAAAATGTTTGGACTAATAAAAATTGGGATTTTAGTAATATCAAGTATCCAATTTTTTGGTTAGGATTATCCTCGTATTTTTTAGGGGTATCCTTAGTATAAAAAAACACGAAGAATACGGGTTTGAGCCGCCTAATACACTAGTTCCGCCCCTGATTCCAATCCTCTTGTTTAGGATGAGCGACAAACAAGAATCTTGGTACATAAACAAACGTCTTACTAACCTCAACGATGGAATGACACTTTAAGAGCATCCATAACACAAGCTGTTAGCATAATAAGTTTTTAGGTTAACTGGAGTTAGCTTCCTTGTTTATTATCTTGCTTTCCTTTTTTTTCATTGCATACTTTTCTCTAATAATAAACCTTAGCCGTATTCTCTGTATACTATATCATCGTGTTCGCTTGTTTAACTTTAATCGAACAAACGATCTAATACAAACTTTTAAATGAACAAAGTTTTCTTATTTGTGTTCGTTCATTAAGAAATGAACGTGTTCGTGTATGTTTATGTTGGTTCGTTAATATAGTATAAACGAATGGTTTACGAACGAGCATAACTAAACATAGATGAATGAACCTAACTAAGCTAATATCAACTAAAACTAAGTATAAATAACAATGTGTTGGGCTAAAAAAATTAATATAACTAGACTAAATTGTAATTGGTGATTTTTTAATTTCATAAAACTACACTAAATTCTAATGGTTTGGGATTAACACACAACTTCACAAGTGCAATTTTCAACAATTTTTATATTTGTTGATATCATATAATTGTGTCTGCCTTCACTTAAAACATTTCCAACAATGTTCATATATGTTAATGCAAGTCTCCAGTTCCAAAATCACTTTACTCTTCTCACCCTTATATGTAGTATTATTCTGGATTAGTTTTAACAAATTTTATCCGTTGTTTTCCTCATTAATTAAAATATATTATGGCATAAAATGACGATTATACCCTTCAATTAAGTGAGGAAAACGACAAAAAGGAGAGAAGTTAACAAAAAATTCTAACCCAGTTAGCCAATCGGATGAAGATGAAAACAAAATTGAAACCTCAGGGACCCAGATACAAAAGGTTCCATTTTTAGACTAAAGTAGCCTAAACTCAGGGACCATTTTGGCATTTTACTCTATAATTTGAGATAGTGGGCCCAAGAATATAGTGAACTTGGGCTGGTACCACATGTAATATGATGGTGCTAATATTTTATGGGCCAATATTGATCCACTCATCTTACAGATACTTTTCATTGCCATACACATGACTTCTGTTCTTTTCTTTCACTACTTTGTTAGTTTATGTTGTTTGTCATTTTGACTTGATAATTAAATCATCATCATCATCTCAGTATATCCCACCAATAGCAAAGCTAAGGTAGGGCCTGAGGAGGGTGAGACGTAGACAACCTTACCTCTACTGCGTAGGAATAGAGAGACAGCTTCCAATGATAGTAGTTTTGCATCAAGCCTTGGACATAAGGCACATAACACTCAACAATTGAGACAAATGCCGATTAGTGCATGTACCCCTTGTCTTTCGGCTATAAATGCCACCACATGATGCATGATTAACCATCCCCCTCTTTTAACGTTATTTTCACGAAATTAGTAAAATAACGTAAAAATTAGTGCACTTTCACTTTTGCCCCCGACCGCCCACACATATATACATTATATGAGCATACCGCAAACAGGGCGCCTGACTTGATAATTAAATACATACCCTTTAACATTTTGCTGTCAGCTGTTGCTTTGTGTTCTTAATATCAGTAACAAAGAATATGCACTAATAATTCTGTAGATGTATTAATGTAGAAAATACAGTAGTAACTAGTAACAAAGAAGTTTGTCTTCATTCCACCTTTTTGAAATTTGTTTCCTTGTATTTTTTGTTCTAGATAAGGTTGGACAATGCTTTTGTTCTGATTCTCATGCTTACAAGTTGCAAGAACTGTAATCTAGCACACATCTCTTACGATATATTTGATGAACAACTCGATTTCATGAATGAACTTCTTAAAAAGAAAGTCTTTTGCATGCTAGGCATGGAACAATCTTTATGGTATGTTGCCAATTCCTTCCTACGTTGCATTATGTTTTTTTTTTTTTTACTTTTGGTGGTTGGTATTCGTTTCTTCAGGTAGTTTTCGTCGATTTACTTTAAACAGAAGGTTAAAAGAACTTAACCTTGTAGTGAATTCTTGCTTTTTCTTGTTGGATGGACTTGTAGACACTTCCATATTCCTTCAAACTATGACTTAAATTCAACAAGAAAACCATGATCATCATGGCTGGCATATTGAAATAAAAAGAACCCATGAAGGTTGAGTTATATGCTATATATCAAATGGGTCAAACAAACAAATAAAGCATAGATTATAACTGATAACAAAAGGATACGGTAACGTTGACTGAGTGTATTCTTAATCTGTTCTGTATAACCTTTGGAAATTTTTACTCGACAAACTTGGATTATAACCGTAATAAGGCGTAGATTGTTTACAAATTTTTATGAGAAATGGACAAAAGGGTATTTGCAGGGTTAATCCACGTGGCTGACCCGTTTGACCCGCACTCAAATTACTAGTATCAACCCAAACCTGCATTGCCCGGTTGGCTTAAAAGAGTTTGATTTTGTAAAGCTTGCTCATTTTGATCGTTTAAGGGATTGACATGTGTAGCTGTTCATTTCTCCGATTTCACAAGAATGTATTCATTCAAATGCAGGATTTTTATTTTTTTCCTTTCAGTCTCATTTCCATTTTCTCAAATTTATATCAATAGCTAACACATATTACCTCATGTGTATTTCTAATTTTCTATTCAACTTCATACACAATCCACACTGCAGTTCATGCACTTTTGCAAAATATGTCCATGTTCACCAAAAGCAAACCATCATTAAATTCTAAAGCAATCTTGATCACGACAGGCTTTATCAACACGTCCAGTACACATTCTAACGTGCTTTATATCGTGTTACAGGCATTCAAGACTCAAGTACTCATTACAGCGAATTTCGGGAGGTAAAGTTCAGTAGCCCAGAATTTATAAGTGGAATGTGACATCTGTTGATACCGACGTCTTTAAAGAAATTGGTCCCTCCAGTGGTCTCAAGTTGTAAATCGATTCTCACAGGTGTTGTTAACCTTTTGTTTTCTCTGTGAGTAGAGTTAGTTTTGTATCATCTCCATACATTTTTTTTTGTACTTTTGACTGTTTATATTCTTCTCTTTTTCCTCAACTCATGATTGATGATACATAGGAATTTTGCATTATATTAGATTTATAGGACCATGGTTTTGTTTTACCCATCAATGGATATGGTAGTATATTGTTCTTAATTTAATTAGACATATGAAACAATGATCACTAAATTAGATATACAAGTTCATAGAATTAGGCCTGTAAATGAACCGAATGAACATGAACATATAACCGAATATATTTTTTTTGTTCATGTTCGTTTATTAAGAAAATGGTCATGTTCTTGTTCGTTTGTTTAAAACCTAAACGAACAGTTTACGAATATAAACAAATGAACTTAAATGAACATAATTTAACAAACAATAAATAACATAAATGAACATAATTGAACAAACATAAATGAACATAATTGACTAAACATAAATGAACATAAAGTAATTTTTTTATATGAATTAGTGATTAATTACGATAAATTCCATTGGAAAACTTATTTTTATTACTAGAAAGCCCAATTACCAATTAGATATATTTATATAAGTAGTAGAAACTTACTTTTAGTTTAATATTTATATGAATATAACTATGTATGTATTTAAATTGAAACGAACATAAACGAACGGACATAAACAAATGTAAATAACTGAACATATTATGTTCCGATGTGATCTGAAGTTACAGATTATTAGTTGTTCAAAGCTGAGGACAGGTTTTGATCATTTTTTTAAGAAGCAACTTCAAATGTTAATAATCAGTTAATTTTTTGTTGAACTTAGTATATGATAACTTCAAAATATGAACACCTCAGGATGACCCAGGCCACATTTACATTCACTGCACTCGGCCACTTGTCGTTTTCCTGTCTTTTATGGTGGGTCGTCTCGTGTTATATTCCTCTTTAACTTTTCTTTTCGCAACTACTTCCATTATCTATTCAGGCTTTCGAAATATACACGTAATTATATCCAGATTCAAGTACTTAAAGCTGTGCAGTTTGCAAAAAAAAAAAAAGAAAAAAAAGCAGTTGGTAATTATTGTAGAAAAAAAAAGTAGAAAAATTGTGGATTGAGATTCCATCTTGAAGAATGAAATGAAGTGCAAGTTTTGTTACATAAAGAAAGAAAGAGTACATAAAACTTTTGGTTTGTCTGGTTAATATACAGTCTTTATTGTAGGCAGATAGTATGTAATGTAACTTAACATATGTATACTTTCTAAAAGCTTTGCATGCATGTCCCATGAAACCCACATTCTCCTTGCTTTAACTTCTCATAGGACCACTATTCCACCCTCAATATATGCTCTTCTTTTACACCATTCTTTGAACATGGGCTGGGCCGGGTTGACCCAAATCACAGCTTGTACAAATTTTTTTGATTTTTTTAAATAATTTTATAATGTATGAGACATGATTTAGAAAGTTATATTCCCATCTTTTACATCGTACTTTGAACATGGGTCGGGTCGACCCAAAACACTGTCTCTGTACATTTTTTTTATGATTAACAAAGTTGTACTATCTATGTAACAATCTATATTTTTAATAAAAGAGTAAATTATGATTTTGGCCCCTGTGGTTTTTTCACTTTAACCTTATCAGCCCAAAAATGAATCGTTTTTATAGGAGATAATCAAGGTTTTTTTTTTTAATTTATTTATTAAATGGGGTAGATATGGTTGTAACAAGTGAATTGACATAAATGCCCCTCATGTGAGACCAGTTTTTAATCAAGTAAATAGATGGGGTTAGTGATAGGAGCCAATAGGGTTAGAAAACATGACGTTAGGGGTTCAGATGTCAAAAGATTCTCTTTTAGACTGATAAGGTTAAAGTGAAATAACCACAGAGGCCAAAATTGTAATTTACTCTTAATAAAATGATCTAAGAGCCTTCTATGCATTACATATAAAACTTTAAAGTGACTTGACCACTTTTTCTTATTTCTTTAAGTATAGACAACCCAAATCAACGCATTTGTCAGTAAATGCGTCGAAACAGCCACCTCTAGGTATATTTGACAAAATTGTATTTTTCTCTCTGCAGAGTTTATCTACAATCATGGATGTTGAAACGTTATATCTAGCCACAACACAACACGTCGATACGCAAAGAGAGGCGAAAACGACGCTCTGACACGCTAACGCCATGTAAAATGGATTCGTATTCGATTTGTGGGTCACCCTGGCGAGCACTCGAGTGCACGGAATTTAAGAAAGAATTATCTCCCAAGAATTTGTGATGGTTTCAATAGCCGTTGACATTTTGGTACATTCCCACTCTTTAATTCTCTTCTTTCATTTTCCTGTTATCCTTTTGATCTTGTTGCCACTAATCAATTTCATTCTCACCGGACCACCACTTAGTTCCTTTACATGCTCACGCTTACCACAGGTTTTTATCTTACCTTAGCCTTTATAAAAGGCTATGTTACTTTGATATTTATTTCATTTTCTTTATTATGTTTTTGACTTTTAACTGCTTGTGTTTATGTTGTCTTATTTTACTATATACTATATAGATTCGCTCGTGGGACCCTTGGATCGTTGGACGTCCCGTTCGACAAGTATTGATGAAAATTTTGAGCTGAATCGCTAACTACAGTTTCAGGAAATGACATATTAAATTGGCTACGTTGGGTGCAGTGGCGAAGCTTGACCCGAATGACCGGGGGGTCGAAAACGTATATACCCAAATATTTCTATAGAACCAGGGGGTCAAAAACGTATATACCCAAAAATTTCTATACGAAAACCACATATATAACACTACTGAGCGAAAAGTTGGGGGGGTCGGGTGCCCCTCCCCGCCCCTTATATCCTTCGCCCATGGTTGGGTGGGCGGCTGGACCAACCTGTTTAGAGATTTGGTGGTTTGACGGTTTGGTTTTGATGGTTTGAGCGGATTCTTTTATATTTTTTAAAAACCTTAGTTTGTTTGAAAAAGTTGTAAAATAATGTTGATTTATAATAATAATAATAATAATAATAATAATAATAATACATATACATATACATAGTTTCGTAAATTAAAAATATAAAAATGATATGAATCGTAAAAGTTAAACGACTAATTCCATGTTCCAGATCGGATCAAACCACTAACCCGGCAAACCGTCAAAACCAGACCCTGACCCGAATCGTTTAGGTATCAAACCGAAAGGTTTGGAAGGTTCGGTCATTTTGAACATTTTACTATGATTATGGATCACGATTCTAAATCTTTTCTTCGACCATGTCTTTTGATGTTATTTTATTATTTTTGTTTAAATTTCTTAAATGAAAGAATCTATTAATTGTAAATTAACATTCCTATACCTTGTATCAGTTGAATTATTTTTGTTTATATAGCAAAAAAAACTAAATATAATGATTTGAGTAAATTCAAGAAACTTCCCAACAAAAAAAGTAAAAAAAGGGGCATGAAAAATATGAAACCATTGGGAGTGGTCATTTGTAAATTCCATGGCTCAAAAGGGTCTTTCTTGGTCTCTACAGGGGTACTTTCGTCATTTCCAATGCTACTCATGAAAAACTTTAAACTAAAGAAGGTCGTTCTGTATTTACTTTTTTTTATGGTTTATCCAAATATCTTGTAACATTATATCATGAAAATATCTTTTGTTTTTTCTTTCGGTGAAAACGGAGTTTTTTCCCAAAAATGCGTCGCGATGGAAAAAATATTTATCAAAATAGATGTAGAGGTGTAAACGAGTCGAGCGTCTCGCGAGCTACTTGAGATCGGCTCGAGAAAAAGCTCGAAACGAGCCGAGCTTTATCGAGTGCGAGCCGGGTTTGAGCCTAAAATAAAGCTCGTTTGTTTATCGAGCCCGAGCTCGAGCCTCGCATGTGAAGCTCTTTAGGCTCGTCGAGCCTTAGTGTAAACGAGCTTATTTAAACTTGTTTACAAGCCGAGCTTGAACCTAAAAATAAGCTTATTTAGTAAACGAGCCCGAGCTTCGCTTATCGAGCTCGCGAGCCTAAAAAGTCTATTATTTATATTATTTTTATTTAATATATTAATTAATAGATAATAAACGAGCCCGAGCCAAGCTCGAGCTTGAGAAAATACCAAGAAGCCGAGCTCGAGCTTTGAAAACAAAGCTCGAATCGAGCCGAGCTCTCATAAGTTAATCGAGCTCGAGCCTGGTCGAGCTTGGGCTCGGCTCGGCTCAGCTCGTTTGCACCCTAAATGGATGGTTTAAAAAATATTTACCAAAATATGTTTTTTCTAACAAAAACTTGTTTCCTCTCTTCTAATCTAATTGGATAAAACAAAATTTAATGATAACTAATGTAATATTATTATCTAATAATAATTATAAAATAATTTTTTTATCTTTGTTTTTCCATTTGATGTTTTCGTGCCTGTATCTTCTTCTTCTTCTTTTTTTTTTTGGGTAAGAACATTCCTTTTTAAAATAGTAAAACTCAATTTTATTTAATTTGGCTTTAAAAAAGTAAGTTTTCCATTTACTCTATATATAGATATTATTACACTATTTATATACACTAAGCTAAAAGAAAATATTTTCTAACTATATATATTAAGTATATTCACAATATAAATAACAACATAACAATGAAATACTAATTACTTACAAAAATATATAAATTATTTTATAAAATTAAGCATATCTTATCATTCCAAATAATTCGTAATCCGGATAGTTTAGCTATTATGCATTAATTTGTTTATGAGCTTCAACTTGAACGATTAATAAAGTTGTTTTTATTAGTACTTTTGCTTGAGCTGTAAGCTTTGAAAAAAAAAATCACAGGTCAAACAATGCTATTTAATCTTATGTAAATTAGTTTGTAAAATAAAATCAAGTTCTAAAGCTTCTCACCAAAAGTTATTGTTCAATTTTAGTCAATTTAAAAGAAATATTGTAAAAACGTTTCTTTTTACATTCTCTAAACTATTTTTAAAATATACTTAAAAATATATGTAGTTAAAACAAAAGTAAAACAAAACGTTTCTAAAAAGGTTTTTTTCTTAAAAAAAAATCTATATATAAAAATTGAAAACCTGTCTATTAAAAAATTCACTAAAATTTGTTTAAGAAAACATCTTTAGAGGAATTAAAAAAAAACTGTTAATAAAATATCATAATCTAAGGGAATGATTTCTTTTTAATTTTAATCAATAATTTATACAAGCCTAATATTAATTAGTAAATAGCAATACCTTAATTACTTTAGTTAATATTGAATTAGGTTATATCCAATGAGATTAGAAGAGAGACAAACAAATTATAAAAGACTAGTTAAAAACAAGGAAAAACACCCATTTTGGTAAATACTTTTCAAATCACCCATTTTGTTAAATACTTTTTCCACCAACATTCATTTAGGAAAAAACTTGGTGAAAATATCAGTAAATGATTAATATTTGTAATTTGTCACATTTTTTTTCTATATATTTTTCTTTGATTTTACTATATTATCTTATTTTTAAGCATACACTTTTTGTGGTGAATATGAACTGTAAATGATAACTAATTTAGGGTTAGCAGTCTAAACAACTTAATAAACCGGCCATCTTAAGGTTCATATGTTAAACCAGTTTAATTAAACAAGTTGATAGTCTAACTTGCTAACCCGTCTATGACATTTTTTAACTTTTATCCATTTTACAACCCCTAAGTTGTGAATCTGCTGTCTCGTTTAGATAAATAAGTTGTGTTTGAGTTACATGATTTTAAATGTATACGGACTATGATTGATGTTTATGAATTTTGACACAAATAAAAATACGGGTAAAGTGCTTGTTAAATGATTCAACATGTTCACCCGACACGTTTGCCACCGGTACCTCCATCGATTTGCGTATTAGTGTGATAATTGTATTATACGCCCCTTGTCAAATTTAGACACATGAATGTTTTTTTACCGGATATAATAACTGAAGTAGTTTGAGAAACAATTCACGTTATAAAAGCACAAATTAAAATGATGTTTAAATTCAAGAAAACTCCCAACAAAAAAGAAATAACGACCATGAATAATATGTGAAAATTTGAAACGGGAGTAGGCACTTGTAACTTGTCTCCATAAGCTCAAAACTCTTCTTGATCCCCCGTGAGGGGTAATTTCGTCATTTCAATACTTTTGGCGTATTACCGTTCTACCCTTTACGTCGAAAACCATGCTTTAACCACTTGTACATTACGCTTTAACAGTTGCCCCATGCATCCGAACCACTTGTACCAAACCCTCCATCGGCCGGGATCTCTATACCCCCGGTGTACGTTAGCATACTCCTCACGTTCACGTTAGCCTCAACCCCACCATGGTGGTCAACCTCTTGATCGCCGGTCAACCCAAGAAAATCTCTAGTCAAACGGTCCGTTTTATGCCACGTGGCAATACTCCCTGACGTCAGCCCCACGTGCTGGTGGTACCCCACAGAGCTTGTCACGTGACCCAACTCACCCATATCCAAACCACTCATAGTTGACCCCACATGATCCCCCACGTGACCCACCGTCGCCGCCTTTTGTAGTAGCGCGGTGGCGGAGAGGTGATGCGCCGGAGGTTGATGTACGCCGGTGCTGACGTGGAGACCGTGGAATGTCGCTGGCGCCCCTGTAATTATCCGGGTTGGGTCCGGGTCTTGGTAATAGGGCAAAGAAATGGCGGGAAGAAGGTGGTGGGTCGGGTGGGGGTGGTTGATGGTTTCGGGTTTGATTCGGGCCGGGTTGGGATCTTGGGTGGGGATCCAAGTAGGGTTTGGGTTTGGGTGGTTGTGATTGAAATGGAAAAGTGAAGTTGTGGAGTTTTGTGAGCTTAGTTGAATGTTGAAGGGGGTATTTGTAACATTGTTGATAATTGAAGGGTGGTGGGTGTTAGGAATTGAAATTGAAGCTGCAGCTGAGAGTCTGGCAGTTTCTTCAGCTAAAGCATCACAGAAGGCTCTGTGAGTAATAAAGCTATCTTTCCTATACACCATAAATGTAGAAAGTTAATATTAGTACTTTACAATAAAATTTACACATTATTAAAAGATTAATTATCAAATACTTTAAAATAAGTTGCATAATTAAATATTAACTTAAATAAGATAAAATAATAAGGGCCAAACTATCTACACACCAAGGGTGTAGATAGTCACCTTTAAAATGTGTTTTTTGTCTTTATATGCACACACTGCAGTGTCGAACTGTGACTAAAACGCGGCGTTTTGGTCAGGTTAACCAGACAAAGACTGACGGGTCTGTTGACCGGACCAAAACGCCGAGCTTTGGCAGCGTTTTGGTCCTGTCAACCAGACCGGGTGTCAGTCTTTTGTCTGGTTGACAGGACCAAAACGCGGCCAAAGCTCGGCGTTTTGGTCCGGTCAACAGACCCGTCAGACACCCGTCAGTCTTTTTCTGATTAACCGGACCAAAACGCCGCGTTTTGGCCACAGTTCGACACTGCAGGGTGTGCATATAAAGACAAAAAACACCTTTCTAAGTGTGTATATAGTGAAATGAGTGTGCCAATAGGTACACCCAATAATAATAATAAAAGTATGTCACATTTTGATGTAGTGTCTCATGTGTGTATATATATATACTATAACATAATTAATTATAAAATGATAATAAATTATTATAAGATGGGTGTGAACCCTTATTATAAAAGTTCATGAATAGGATTCAAGCTTAAAAGCAAAAGACGAAATTTTCATCATTGTAACACTACTCATTTCCATAAATAACATGCACATGTTTGTCCATTTCTGTCATTTTTAGAGACAATAATTCAATTTCTATGAGCATACACAGTGACACACTATTGGCTTAATTTCTTTTTAGTTTTATAATGATTTCATAAGTTTTTTTTTTTTTTACTTTTTATAATTGTAGTTTGTCACAAATAAAACACTCGTTAAAATATTGAGAAAACCATCAAACTATATGCTAAAATGAACCATGCTAACAATTAAAATATCTCATATTGTCATACTTTTGCTTCTTTTAATTTTCAAACATGAACAATTATAAGATATAGTATATAAGGTGGGACGGGGTGGTGCGTTATCGAGGCCGATAACGCGTTATAGTACCACGCAACACCGCCGCCGGCCAATTATTAACGCGTCAAACTTGTAACGCGTTGAGTGGGTCACGCGTTGAACTCTTGAACTTTTCGACCGTTGGTTTTTTTCGACCGTTTAAAAACGGTAATAATCTTTTAAATAAAAAAAAAAAACCTTTCAACCATCTATTTATATCTCAACTTTATATAATTTTTTTACACACACCAATCTTTTAAACCCATTTCACACAAATTTTAAATCTTTCTCAAATGGAATTCCCTACTGATTCGACGTATCCGATGTCTAGCGATAGCGATACCGAGTCGTCTTCCGACAACGAGACGCTAAAGTATTTTGTTTCGGTGTATAACGAGCTTGATGCCGAGTCGTCCCGCCCAAAGAAGAAGATGGTCGACCGTGATCGTATACGTGCCAACGAAGTTTTGATGAACGATTATTTTGTGGAAAACCCGCTATACAATGCCGAAACGTTTAGAGATCGATTTCGTTTACCCAAAGAATTATTTTTAAAGATTGTTGGAGACATCGAAGCAAGCGAGGAATGGTTTCAAGAAGGTTACGATGCGAGGGGCAAACCAAGTTTCACGACGATACAAAAATGCACGTCCGCCATTCGCCAACTAGCGACAGGTAACCCACCCGATCAATATGATGAATACCTAGCTATGTCTGAAAGAACTTCACGTGAATGTTTGCAATTTTTTTGCAATGCGGTAATTAAGTTGTATGCTAACGAGTTTTTACGTAAACCAACGAGCCACGACATCTCACGTATTTACGCCGCACACGAGGCTAGATGGCATTTTCCCGGGATGCTCGGTAGCATCGATTGTACACATATCGAGTGGAGAAATTGTCCAAGAGAGTTGCGAGGGGCGTATGTCAGGGGAGACATCAAAAGACCAACCATCATACTAGAAGCGGTGGCGTCGAATGATTTATGGATTTGGCATTCGTATTTCGGTGTTCCAGGTTCAAACAACGACATCAATGTATTGCACACGTCGCCGTTGTTCCAAAGCGTAACGGATGGTACCGCACCTTCCTCTCCTTTCTATGTTAACGGTCGACATTACAGACGAGGTTTTTTTCTTGTGGATGGTATCTACCCGTCTTGGTCTGTTTTTGTGAAAGCTCCCTCATTTCCTGTCGAGCATAAAGAAAAGGTGTTCAAAAAATTGCAAGAATCGGCAAGAAAAGATGTTGAGAGGGCATTTGGTGCTTTAAAGGGTAGATGGGGTATACTACACCGACCGGTTCGTTCGACGACCAAGAAATCAATACATAGCATAGTGTATGCATGTATCATTTTGCACAATATGATGATCAAAGAAGACGGACGAGCAATATCCCCGGATTGGGTGCCGGATCCTCCTACACAAGTTCAAGTTCCACAAGATATCCATCTACAATTGCGTAACGAAGAAACTCACTTTCGGTTGAGATACGATTTAATCGAACTAGTAGGTTCTCTAGGTTTGGAGTTGCCCGATTCGGACGAGGAGTAGGTTTTTTTTTTTTTTTTATTGTATGTTTCTAGTATGTTAACTTGAAGTAGTATGTTTTAAATTTAATGAAATTTTTAATTTTAGTGTTTAAATGAAATTTAAAATTTTAAAAATTAAACAATTTACTGAAATTTAATTTTAAAATGAAAAAAAAAAAACTTGTGAGTGATAGAATTTGATCACTAGTGATACCACCCCCCCTAAATTTCTATCACTAGTGATAGAAATTTGGTTGATGACATGTCACGATTTAATTGGACAGTGTGAGTGATGAAATCCATCACTAGTGAACCACCCCTCCCCCCCTAACAAACTACTAGTACAATCACTATAAACCTAAAATATTCATATATAAACTATGAGGACTTTAGGGTTTCCTGTTAACAACATACTCGACACTCATTATAACTTCCTGAACGTAAAGGGCATTTTTATCTAATATAGTATTATAATTTGAACAAAAAAAATTGTAATTACCTTTTTTGCCTATACTTTAGAATGTAATTCTAAAATGTAACAAAAAGAAAGTTGCACGCGTCAAGTTAAGTTGTTTCGACTAGACTTGTAGGTTATGTACCACCTGTAAGTATGTGAGAGGAGGGGGGTGTAAAAAGTAATTAGAGGGTGTAGAAAGTAGCACCCTTATGTAATCTGCATGCATACAAGTAGTGAATGATGATGATGTTTGCAGGTGATGAATAATTCATATACGGAGTATAGGACTGGCTATATATATAGCTTTCAGCATCAATGTTTATTATGCCATCAAAAGCAACAGAATAAACAGCGGGAGTAATAATCAGTTCTGCCAATCTGTCTTTAATGCATTTTAACACTTGTATCCATCAACATATTCCATGCAAAACGTACGCCATTTTTATGCACATGACACCAACAAAAGACTAGCAAAAACAGTTGCAAAAAGTAGATAAAATTAGTCAAATGAGTAAATGATCACCAAATTTAAACATATTGATCAATCTTTAGGACAAGATTTTAAAAAAATGAACAAGTTTGTTTATAAAATATGAGTGATTTTGAACAAATTATGGGGATTTACAAGTGAATACCTAGGTAATTAACAGTTGAAAAGAGTTAATATATATATATAATATTGCATTTAAAAATGACGAAAAGTAGATTAAATTTTGCATGATGACAAACTGGCTGACAACCATAACAACTTATGATAATAAAGGCTATGTAAACTTCAAAAGAATTGTTTTTGGAAGTTTTATGTTTGACTCGGTAGTTATATAACAGTGACGGAACCAGAATTTCATAGACGGAGCAACCGGCTACAATAGTAGGTACAACTCATGTTTTTTTTTTAAAAAACACTAACATTGTATGCATTTAATTAATCAAACAAATTCTGGTGACCGGTAGATCAACAAACCCTTTTGACCCCTCTTCGTTCCACCCTTGGTTATACACATCATGAAAACTGAATTGTGTACTAGGCGTCATCGTATGTTTACTAGAGGTCAATTAGAAGCAATGCTTTCATAACAGTCGTCTTACTGGTTCACTGGTTGGTTTCTGGTCTAACTAGCCGGTTAAGTCCGGTTATGAAAGCATTGATTAGAAGATGTATATGAAAATTTACCTGGAGAAGAGGGTACCACAGTCACATCTATACTCCCTAGTGCCACAAGTTTTAGAATGTGCTTTCCAATCAGATTGAACTGCATAGATCTTAGAACACTTGTCACACTTCCACTTCTTTTCACCATGTTTTCTGCAAAAGTGTTTCTTGATCCCAGTGAGATCCCCAAGAGCCCTAGAAGGGTGGTGGTGCACACAAGTAGGTTCAGGGCACACATAAGCTCTTTTCTTGATCTCATCTTTGTTGTTTCTTTGCTTCAGTTTCCATGGTAGGTTATGACCTCTTCTGTGAAGTTGCAAGTTTTGATCTCTCTGAAACCCTTTGTTGCAAATCTCACACACAAATCTGTTTGTTGCCATCAGTGTTTTTGGTGATAATGCTATCACTTCTGCATCTGGATCTTTTTTGTTTTCCAAAATAAAAAAAAAACACCATTAAACATAAACAAAAAGTTAATCAAGATTATAGAAATATGTGCTATTTTGTTTTAACAAAAAAATCTAGACCCTTTTATTACATATATGTGTGTATATATAAAACCCATTGAAGATTAACAAGTCAAATAAGATCTTAGATCATCAAAACACATATTTAATTCATTTTACTAATAATTTTTGTTTACCAAAAATTGGAAACTGATTTTAAGTTTTCTTTTGAGGACAAAGATTTTATATTTTGTAACTATCTACTTACAAAAAGTTGATTGGACTCTATTGCACTTACTAGGGGAGCTGGTAGGTGAAGTCCCCCCTACAACTTTTGTAACTAGAAATTAAGTACAAAATCACTAATTACATATTTATGCAAGATATTGTAACTATCAGTTTGCAAATTTAGTCTTTTTCTAGTTGATTTCTTGATCCAATACTACTGTTCAGTGGCGAATCCAGGAATTTACTTTAAGTTATTGAATTCGAATAACTAATTAGTGTCCATATTATTTATGAAGAGAAAACAAGTGATATTATATGTATATATAATATATGTACCTGGATTTCCTGGGAGGTTTCTCTTTTTCTTGATCTTTTGAGGACTAGGGTAGAGATGATCATGTTCTTGAACATGACTTGAAATTGAAGAAAGTGTGATTGAAGGAGTGAACTGATCATGATGAATCTTGCTTGTAATCACAGGGGAAACAGCGCTGGTTGCAGCATCTTGATCAGATAAAGAAGTAGAGGTTTTATTGCTAGAAGAATACACTGATGCTGAAAACATCATTTTTTTCAGGGTTTTCTTGAGATTTCAAGAAAATGAAAGAAGAAGAAGAAGCCAAGGGATGAAGAATCAAACAGGAGATAACTAATAAAACAAATGAAACAAACCCACTGCTTGCTTTTAAACAAGTAGCTTTCTTTTTTACTCTCTCTATATATATGAAATTTGTGAATATTTGTTGGAAAAAAGCCAAAAGATAATGAGGAAATTTTATTCTTAAATGAGAGGAGTCACTATCTATGCTAGCTTTTACTACTCCTTTTATTAGCTACCTCATGTGTCTTGCTTATTATTATCTTTCTGTTCGTCTCTATTTGCATGTAAATCAAAAGCATACACACTTCAAAACCCTACAACTAGAGATATTTGCATGTACACATATAGATATATATACACACATGTATATATGTAGGCTTGTTTGTTTGTGTATATCTTCAATGTACTCATGTGGGTTCATAATTTTCTATAATTATAACTCTCCTTTATAGTCACCAAAGTATCTACTTGAATATGTGTGTATATATGGCTAGAAAAAAAAAGCAAATCTAATTAGTTCGTTTAATTTTTAATCCGTGCTTCATAATTTTAAAATTTAATAATTATTACACACAAATGTGTATGTTTATATATATAAAAATTCCAAACAAATTTTATTATATGTTTTAATTTTTTAATAGTTTATTTACACATGTGTAGGTTATATAAACAAAACTTGCCATTTTTTTTTTTGAATTTCAGAAGAGGCGAATAAATATTGCAGTATATGTAAAGTAAAGAGTAGTTTTTTGATATATACAGTTATTATGCATACATTTTTGGACTACCCCACGCTATATAAAAGTGACAAGTCAATCTTATATAACGTTACACTACATTTATAAAAAAAAATATGGTTAGTAAACCAACACAATATTTTTTGGACGGCTATGTATTCAAATAAAGAAAATTACATAAGAATGCCAAGTAAACGGGTATGTCTGCAAACGAAACA
Organism: Helianthus tuberosus; assembly: GCA_030545235.1. Lineage (NCBI taxonomy): Eukaryota > Viridiplantae > Streptophyta > Magnoliopsida > Asterales > Asteraceae > Helianthus > Helianthus tuberosus. The sequence continues at coordinate 188,940,134 of CM060354.1, forward strand.
AACGTTAGCGAATAGTTCGTTAACTGTTTGGCGGAAAGTTCGTTCACGTTCATTCATTTAATAGATGGACGGACATGAACAAATTATTTCGTTCGGTTAGATAAACGAACGGACACAAACGATTCGTTCAATTATGTCTGCGAACGTTCGATAATGTGTTCGTGAACATTTGTTCATGTTCGTCTGTTTTATGTTGTTTACTAAAGATTTTTATGCATTAATTTATTTTATCTAACCTTTTTATATTCGTTAATTCTTATTTATTTTATTACCCTTGTTTATGCATCGTTCTTCTTTCCTTCTCATTATCCACATCAATAAATACTATCAACGTTTGTTCAATGATTAGGGCTTCAAGGTCTAGCACCACTCCCTCCCGTGATCCACCTCTAGCCTCTGCCAATTTTATATGTGTTCGTTTGTGTTCATGAACTGTTCGTGAACACATTCGTTTCCTTAATAAACGGACACGAACAAATTATCTCGTTCTCTAAGTGTTCATGAACCGTTCGTAACACATTATTTCCTTAATGAATGAACACGAACAAGGCCCTGTTCATGTTCATTCCGTTTATTTACAGCCCTATAAATGAGCAACAAACTGCTTCGCAACTCTCTTTTGAATAACAAATCCATTTTTTTTTATAATTACATGTTTGACAAACGATGAAACTTGTCCAAAAAGTTTGTAAATCATGTAACACTCTCTTTGTTTTCTATCATTTTTCCATATAACTCTCAAAAGAGTAAACTTCTATTTGCTCCCTGTGGTTTGGTGGTTTTAACGCTTTTGCCTCAAACCTTTAAAAATGGACATTTTACTCCCTGATCTATGCAAGCTATCTCTATTATACTCCCCGCCTCAAACGCCGTTCAATTCAGCTGTTAATTGACTGTCACGTGTGTTGGTCCAGTTCTGTTTAATCATGAGGGAAAACAATAAAACATACCTGTCACAGCAGAAAGTGCAGTGGAGAATCCAGTAATGGAGTTCGACATGCTTGTCATCTTGATCTGGTTCCTCCTTAGGGTGCTGACTGATGATGGGGACTTAGAAATCAAATAGGGGATTCGATTAGGAGAGGAGGTCGAAAATTGATGTTATTGACTAATGGGTTGTGTCTAATTGTGTAACTGAGTAACCCTTTAACCTCCACATAATTCTCCTTATATGAGCACCCAGGAGGAAACCTAATTAGTTAATAAGGGTAATATGGTCCATCAACAATTACCAACTAATTATTTAATAGGTTATTATATATTTTGATCTTTATTATGTAAATGATTATAATGGCTATAGATTAAATATTGTTACATAATATATTTAATCTTACATTCTCCCACTTAGCCGAGTAATCATTTACTATGAGTATTAGATAAGCCTGATCAGGAGTTAACACTCATTTTAGCCTTAAACAAGTACTATAGCAGAGAAATACAGCCGTTGAATCATTATGCGACTCAGGACCCCCATTAATCATACTATAGCCTTAATTTAAAACCTAATCATCATGATCAAAATACGCGTAAGCCCTTTGTTTGACTTGTAACTTTATTTGTCAATATGCCATTATACCGGTTGAACATATTCTAAGAGACATACAAAATCAAACTGAGGAAATTTCATTAACATAAACATAAGCTAGTACAATATGCTCAAATAAGGTCTTTACAAAATCCCATATTACGAACATGTTCTTCATAAACCTTAGGAGGGAGACCTTTAGTCATCGGATCCGCAAGTATATCCTTAGTACTAATATACTCAATACAAAGATTATTTTCCTCAACTCGTTCACGTACGAACAGATATTTTGTATCGAGATATAAACCAGCTCCAGTCGAACTGTTACTGTTCGAGAAACTAACGGCAGCTGAATTATCACAGTAAAGCTTCAATGGTCTAGAAATGGAATTTACGATTTTGAGTCCAGTGATCAGATTTCTAAGCAACATTCCATGACAGGTTGCGTTATAAACAGCAATGTACTCTGCCATCATTGTGGAAGTTGTGGTCAACTGTTGTTTATGACTCTTCCATGAAATAGGGCCGCCTGCTAACATAAAGATATAGCCCGAAGTGGATTTCTTGTCATCTTTGCACTTGGGAAAATCAGAATCAGAATAGCCCACCACTTCTAAATGATCACTTCTTCTATAAGTCAGTTTGTAGTCTTTCGTCCCTTGCAGATATCGAAGTACCTTCTTAGCTGCTTTCCAGTGATCTAGGCCAGGATTAATCTGATAACGGCCTAGCATTCCAGCAATATAAGCGATATCTGGACGAGTACAGACTTGAGCATACATCAAGCTCCCGACTACTGACGCATAAGGTATCTGGCTCATTTGTTCCTTCTCAACCTCTGTTGTCGGACACTGGAATGAACCGAAAACATCTCCCTTAACTACTGGAGCGACGGAGGGTTTGCACTGTTGCATGTTATATCGTGTAAGGACACGATCTATGTAAGCCTTCTGGGACAATCCTAAGATCCCTTTGTGTCTATCTCGGTGAATTTCGATGCCAATGACGTAAGAAGCCTCTCCAAGATCCTTCATGTCGAAGTTATGCGAAAGTAACCGCTTCGACTCATGCAACATGTCTAAACTATTACTTGCCAATAGAATATCATCTACGTAAAGGACAAGTATAGTAAAGTTGCTCCCACTCATCTTGAGGTAGGTGCATTGATCCACTTGATTCTTCATAAAACCTTGCTTCTTCATGACTTCATCAAACTTGAGGTACCATTGACGTGATGCTTGTTTTAACCCGTAAATGGATTTCTTCAACTTACAGACTAGATGCTCCTGACCTTCAGGTTTAAATCCTTCAGGTTGTTTCATGTAAACATCTTCGTCCAAATCTCCGTTAAGGAAAGCGGTTTTAACGTCCATCTGATGTAGCTCTAAATCGAAATGAGCTACTAGGGCCATGACGATCCTTAATGAATCTTTACGAGAGACAGGTGAAAACGTCTCTTGATAATCAATTCCCTCTTTCTGAGTGTAGCCCTTTGCAACCAATCTCGCTTTGTAGCGTTCAACGTTCCCATTCGGATCCAGTTTTGTTTTGAATACCCATTTACATCCTACGGGTTTTGCTCCGTTGGGTAATTCTACCAAATCCCAAACGTCATTTTTCTTCATGGATTCAAGCTCATCAATCATTGCTTTATTCCATTCAGAAGACTGATCACTGCTAATGGCTTCATTGTAAGAGATAGGATCATTGAGCTTTCCAGGATCCATTTCAGTCAGGTAGGTAACATAATCATCCATATTAGTAGGCCTTCTTTGCCTAGATGACCTCCTGAGTGGAATATCGGGTTCAACGTTTTCTTGGTTTTGAGCGTTTGATGTGCCTTCGTCATGAGGTATAATGGGTTCTGATTGTAGAGGTAAATTTGGAGTTGGTGCAGTAGCTTCAGGTACAGTAGTTGCATTAGGTACAAGAGGAGTAATCGGAGTAATGGTAAGCGATGAGTCTCTCCCCCCCGCGTCTTGTACTTCTTGCAATTCTTCGTAAGGGTTGGTACTGCTCCCACTGACCTTGAAATCCTCCAGGAACGCGGCACGCTTGGTTTCAACAATACGGGTGACATGGGAAGGACAATAGAAACGATAACCCTTGGAGTTCTCAGGATACCCGATAAAGAAACAGGTAACTGTTTTAGGGTCAAGTTTCCTTAGGAAAGGATTGTAAAGTTTTGCTTCAGCAATGCAGCCCCATACTTTCATATATTTAAGACTCGGTTTCCTTCCTGTCCAAAATTCATAAGGAGTTTTAGGGACAGACTTAGAAGGAACTCTATTGAGTATATGAACAGTTGCTTTTAACGCTTCAGTCCAGAGGAATAATGGTAAATTAGTGTTGGCTAACATACTGCGCACCATGTTCATAAGGGTACGGTTTCTTCTTTCAGCAACACCGTTCTGCTGAGGTGTACCAGGCATGGTGTATTGGTTCACAATCCCCTGGCCCTTACAAAACTCATAAAATGGACCAGGAGCTTGACCCACATCAGTATGTCTTCCATAATATTCACCGCCTCTATCTGATCTCACAACTTTAATCTGACGATCTAATTGCTTTTCAACTTCAGCCTTATAATCTTTAAAAGTTGTTAGAGATTCAGATTTCTCCTTAATAAGATACAAGTACATGTAACGAGAATAATCATCAATAAAAGTGATAAATGAAGTATGTCCTGTTATGCCAGCGATTTGGTAGGGACCACTAATGTCAGTGTGAATGAGTTCTAATAAATTAGAACTCCTAGTGGCACCTTTCTTATTCGCTAATGTCATTTTACCTTTAAGACATTTGACACATGTTCCAAAATCAGAGAAATCGAGAGGAGGTAAGACTTCATCCTTTACGAGACGATTTAATCGTTCTCTTGAGATGTGGCCTAAACGCTGATGCCACAACATGGATGAAGTTTCTATGTCTCGTTTCTCTTCCATCTTTGTGAGTGATTCATTAATGTTATATGACAACAAAGATTTGGAAAAGTTATCTTCTAGTTCTAATCTATAGAGACCACCATCCAGAATACCAGTACCATAAAGAACAGAATCATAAAGGATAGAGAGTTGGCGATGACCATGGGAAACAATAAAACCGTCCATGTCTAACTTTGGTCCTGATACAAGGTTCCGAGTTACCTCAGGAACATATAAGGTATCATAAAGTTTAATACATAAACCAGTTTTCATAACTAATTGTAATGTTCCAATGGCCTTCACTTTTAATTCTCGATCATCCCCAACCTTAAGCGTTCTTTGGTTTCTTTCCAGCTTCCGGATTGAAAGGAATCCCTGAGTAGAATTGGTAACATGAACCATAGAACCAGAATCAAACCACCAAGAATTAGCAGGAACACTTAAATTATAGGACTCAAGTATCATAAAATAATCGTTACCTTTCTTAGCCAGCCACTCCTTAAAGTCAGGGCACTCCTTCTGCATGTGTCCTGTCTTTTTACAGAACTTGCAGCGGATACTGCCTAAGGAGTTCTTAGAGCTAGAGGGTGTACTTGTATTAGGATTAGGATTAGGCCTTTGGACTTTTGAAGCATCCTTCCTTTGATGATTATTCTTCCTCTTCTTAGAGTTGGAGGTAGTGAAGTTTGCAACATCAGTATGGCGATCCATCCTCATACGCTCTTCCTCCTGTACACACATAGCGACCAGCTCACTCATCGTCCATTTGTCCTTCTGAGTGTTGTAATTGATCTTGAATGCTTCAAAGGACGAAGGAAGCGAAGTAATGATGAAATGAACAAGGAAACCATCACTGATTTCCATTTCCAGCCCCTTCAGCTTATTGGCCATGTCATTCATCATCATGATGTGCTCGCGAATGCCGCTCCTCCCATCATACTTAGTTGTCACCAGCTTGAGAATAAGAGTACTAGCGTGTGCTTTAGACGTCCCTTTGAACTGAGCCTCCACATGTTCCAAGTAGGTTTTAGCATCTTCAGAATCAGGAATGGCTCCCCTGATTGCATTGCTTATGGACTGCTTCATAAACATGAGAGACATGCGGTTACACCTAGTCCACTTGTCATGAGTTAACTGCTCAGCAGCAGTACTTGTGGCAGTAAGATCCGCTGGCTTATTCTCTCTTAGAGCATAATCAAAGTCCAGCAGCCCAAGAGTAAGCATGAGAGCATCCTTCCATGCAGCAAAGTTATCACCAGTCAAAGGTGGAATCCCGCAGTTGGGTGCTGATAGTGGAAATAAGATGAGCAAGTTATGATACTAAGGAAGAAATCCTAATGTGATCTAAGGGCACGTTAAACTAAGGCAGGCATAAATAATGACCATTTTACATTATGAAGCTGTGATATTGTCTATTACTAACATCAAAATAATAGACTTAGCTAAAAAATTCTACTTAAACGAAGACAAAACAACTTTGGCCAGAAGTGTAATCATTTAAGCATGTGTGCAAAGTGTTTGTAACAAATCAGCTTTGGCCAGAAATTGAAACAATCACTTTAGTTATGCACTTGTTGAGTATGCCATCTATGAATGAATTAAATCAGCTTTGGCCAGAAATTAAGACATTCATGCTTATGATGCACACACAACATAGCTTTCGTAATACTTGAACGATAAGTAGATGTATCAAGTCAGCTTTGGCCAGAAATGATATATCAAAAACTCATTCAAGTTAAGCTATTCTGGTTTTGCAAAACATTATCTGATTCTGATTAATTAACTAAGTAAATTACAAAACCATTTATTTAATAGCAAACCACCCGTTAGCGCGGATCGAACTAAAATAATGAGGTTTCGAGTCACAGCCTTGTTGTCTCGAGTCGAGACCTTTGTCTCGAGTTGACACGTTATGGTCTCGAGTCGAGACGTTATGTTCTCGAGTTGACACGTTATGGTCTCGAGTCGAGACCTCTGTCTGAGTTGAAAAGATTTAATGGCCTGATGATTACGAGTCGAGACCTTGTTGTCTCGAGTCGAGACTAATGGTCTCGAGTCGTAATCTGATGGTCTCGAAACTTCCTGTCAACAGCTGTGCATGTGAAACATAACTGAAAATTCGAAATCTAAGGGATGATGAGATATTATTTCCTGTTTTAAGATGATCTAATTTTATCAACATATTTCGAAAAATTGTAACTATTTATCTAATAACAGTTTCGAATAAAGTTAAAAGATAAAATTGGATCAAACATGGAAAAAACACTCATTAATCCTAAAACATTCCAAAACATAACAGAATTATCGAATTTTCTCAAGAACATGATGAACCCTAAAAACATAAAACATAAATTCTGGAACCCGAAACCTGAATATTAATAGTTTTTCTAAACAGATTTCGGCTAAAACATAACCCAGTTGAATTTGAGTGAACATATAATTAATCTTTTTTCCCGAAAACAGAGATCTCGAGTCGATCTTCATGACACGAAACCGGCTGTCATAGTTTTAAAGTTACAAAAATCCGTTTTCCAAGTTTCAATCCCAGAATTATGGATACGAAAACAGAACTGACTAATCAACATATGCTCTGATACCACATATTGGTCCAGTTCTGTTTAATCATGAGGGAAAACAATAAAACATACCTGTCACAGCAGAAAGTGCAGTGGAGAATCCAGTAATGGAGTTCGACATGCTTGTCATCTTGATCTGGTTCCTCCTTAGGGTGCTGACTGATGATGGAGACTTAGAAATCGAATAGGGGATTCGATTAGGAGAGGAGGTCGAAAATTGATGTTATTGACTAATGGGTTGTGTCTAATTGTGTAACTGAGTAACCCTTTAACCTCCACATAATTCTCCTTATATAAGCACCCAGGAGGAAACCTAATTAGTTAATAAGGGTAATATGGTCCATCAACAATTACCAACTAATTATTTAATAGGTTATTATATATTTTGATCTTTATTATGTAAATGATTATAATGGCTATAGATTAAATATTGTTACATAATATATTTAATCTTACAACGTGCCCCTCATGTGAGGGGCAAATCTGTCATTTCCAAACCCTGATATTTATATACCATTTAAAACCCTAATTAGCCCTCATCTTCTTCATCTTCTTCTTTCTAAATCCTCTACCTAACCTTGAATATGTGTGTTGTTCTGTTTTTCATTTTGGTCAAGAAATTAGATGCTACCTGACCTCAAATTAGATGCTAAACAAGCTCAAGGGTTTCTCACGTTCTTCAAGAAATTACCCAATGATGCGAAACCCATTTGCTTTTTCGATCAACAATCGGCCGGAGGCGGAGGTGGTGGTGTAGAAGCGAGGGGTTAGGGTTTGAGTGGCGGTGGCGAAGAACGACGGTGACGGAGGTGAATTGGAGGTTTATGGTGAAGTGGTAGTGGGTTATGGTGGTTAAAAGGCAGTGTACGGTGGTTACCACGGTGGTGTTGACGGCAGAAGAGTAGTTTTTTAAAGTGCAGATCTTAGGGAGCTTTGTACGGTGGTTGTTGATGGCATTTGGAAGTAACCGGAATTGGTGTCTCGTGACCGGGGGTAAAGATTGCAACAGTGGTGGGGACTGGATTAGGTGAATCAAATCCTACTGTTTCGGAGAAGATGAACAGTCTTTTGCGACGAGCTACCACACAGATTGGTTCGCACACAAAAAATGTTGGAGGATCAAGGATTATGTTGGCTAGGTGGACCAGTACAGAAGCGGTTCAAAGTGATAAGGGGTTCAAGAAGAAGATGAGGGCTAATTAGGGTTATAAATGGTATATAAATATCAGGGTTTGGAAATGACAGATTTGCCTCTTACATGAGGGGCACATGACAGTCATTTAACAGCTGAAATGAACGGCGTTTGAGGCGGGGAGTATAATAGAGATAACTTGCATAGATCAGGGAGTAAAATGTCTGTTTTTAAATGTTTGAGGCAAAAGCGTTAAAACCACCAAACCACAGGGAGCAAAATAGAAATTTACTCCTCTAAAAAACTTTGCATCAAAACCCTTTTCACCCAAAATCTTTTTTTGTATATTCATACACACGTAAGAAAATGTAGGACAACAAAGATTTAAAATCTATAAGAATTAATTACCTGTCACTTAGGCTAAAGAATGTGGGGTTATGGTTGGGACATAATTCGCCACGTAGGAACATGAATGGAAGGCTACACCACCTCTTGCCTGATTCACCATGGTTTGAATGAATTATTAAACCATGACAACCATGGTCCTCCTTTTCATTTTTCAAGAAACCATTTGCTTTTTCTTTAGACAAAGATAAACTAAAATAAATAAGGAGATAGTGGTTTGAATCATTATCACACCCTTAGGGTAGTGGTTTTGGATGATGAATTAGAGGTGAGTGATATGACACTGACGTAGAGGGTCATGAGAGTAATAACCACACCCTATAGCCTTATCTTTTGGAGCATTTAACTTGTTTCCGTTTATAATTTATCTCTTAAATCTGAGCTGAACAAGATTAGTAATTTTGTTTTATTTTTATCTTGACTTAGTTCTTACCGTTTGTATAAATTATTTCATATATGTGTCATATATATATATACAATGGAATTATAGGAAGAAATCCCATGTAAGTTGCAAAAACTTTGAAAACCTAATTAATGGATATCATGCTACCACGTACGTGCCACACTTTTCGCTGTAACACTTTTACTGAAACCTCCAACATTTTCTGACAGTGACACACTTTTCGTAACAATGGAGAGAGGATAGAGAATGTGTTATATTTTTCAGCTATTCACTTTTTTTGTAACTCACCTGTAACATTTTTTTATTGTTTTTTGACAACAATTGTTTAGATTATATGAAGTGTATGGATTTTAGAACTAATAATTTACGAAGTTTTTATTTTGTAATGTGCGTTAAAAATATGTTACATTTTTTACAGCAAGATTTTTATGTAACAAAACAATTATCACATATTTTTTTTGTCAAATGAGAGAGGAGAGAGAAAAGTGTAACATTGTACACTTTTTGTTAGACTGTAACATTTTTCTGAAAAAATTCTGAAAATGTAACTTTTTTATATCTTTTTAATATCCACCATTGATCATATGAGATGGATGGTGAAAAGAAGTTTTATGGGTTTCTTTAACTCATGTGAGTTTTTGATTTATACTTTCCATATATATATAGGCAGAGAAGGTAATGTAACGCCCCAAAAATCGGAATGTTAATAATTGTAGTATGTTCTTATGTGACACGTCATGAAATAAATAACTAGGCTATTTAACCTAGTTAAGGGTATGGTCAAAAGTATTAAATGATAAAGGTAGTGTCAGTTATGTTTTAAAAGGAGAACCCGAGGGGCTAGAGTGGAATAGATGAAAGTTGATTACTAATTAAAAGGTCTATACACACACAAACACACACATTCGTGCGTGTTCTTGAATCTCCAGGAGCTCACAAGAGCTCCAAACCCTAGTTCCACTAAATCACCAAATTAAAGGGTGAATCGAAGCTCAAATTCAAGAAGGAACATGGATTAATGATCACCCTCATGAGGGGATCATAAGGTATGTCTAAAAACTAAGATTGGTGATCTTGTATGAAGTGGGTTATGTTTTAATCCGTGAATCGGAATGAAATTGAGTATGAGTATGTGTTAGTATCATGATATAGAACATAGATTATGAATGGTTTAGGCTAATTTGATGTTTAGATGATAAACCCATTAGTTATGGTGATGAAGATTACTAGACTCATCACCTATGTCCAATTCTTGTTAAAAGATTGATGTATTATGTGGGTATGATGAATTCTTGTTAGATGAATTAGGAGAAAAATGATGATGATATGATTGATGTTTATTTGGGAATGATTCATGATGATTAGTAGTAGGCTTTGATGGGTTATGTAAGAGTTTAGAAGAATTATGCATGAATAAGTTGTACGTTATGCTTAAAAGGTAGTACATCCATCAAGTGAATGATAAAATGTATATAGTGTCGTCCGTATAGTCGATTATGATGTTACGGGTATATGTTGATAAGTCGATAGTTACATATGGTTAATAGTTGACTTTTGAAAGTCAACTAAGTATAAGAAACATGATTTGACTCGTTGTCGTAAATATAGGTTGATGGGAAGTCGTATGGTACATGTAGTAGCAATCCGTGTTAAATGTAATGACATGATGAGTTACATGAGTTTAAAACGTATACGGACATGATTATATGAGTTATGTTTGTTAGAAATGATTAATGAAAGTTAAGTGTGAAATATGTGATTGATACGATTGTTATCATGTACGAATTCATATGCTAATAAGAGTGTGAATTTGATGAAAAGAGGGTATAGGAATCATGTCAAGACGGACTCAAGCATGAAAGGCTAACGGGTCAAGGAAAGGCGAGGAATCGGATACGAGCACGGACGCATAAGGTAAGTGATTCCTGTAATCACTTCTTAGTTTGTTTAAGTAATATAGTGTTTTAATTAAATTAAACATGATGTTTGAAGTTAAGTATATGTTGAAGTCTTTCGTCGTAAATGATGGAATTAAAGTTGACCAAAACGCCCTTGATGGGTGTTTTGGGCAAATGATCTTAAAAGTAGTTTTAGAAACAAATTATTTGATTAGCGTAATGTTATGGTCGAGTATGAAAGTGGGGAGTATGGTTTGTTAGTCATAAACCATTTAATGCGCAATTACCCTTAATGGGTCAAAAATAAGCTTTTGGGCGTAAAACGGGTGGAATGAGATGTAAGATATCCGGGAATGAATTTTTATGATAAATGACCTTGAAATTATCTAGTTATATGAAGTTAAGGTCAAACAAATAAGTTATGTGGGTAAATGCATGAACGGGTCAAAATTATGGAAAAGGGTAATAAGTCGAGGGCTTGAAAGTTATAAATTTCGGTAGTCCAAATACGGGATTTTCACTCCATGTGATGGAGAATTAAATTACGATCATGTAGGAAAAAGAATCGGGTAAAACGGATCAAAAATGAGGAAGTTATGCTCGTTTTCGTAAAATCCGGACGTGCAGGGAACATGCAGCAACAGCTGCAAATCTTTCTGTCGTTTTGAGGGGGGTCGCGTAGCGCGACGGCCCGTCGCGTCGCGCGACGGGTGCTGTTTCTCCGAAAAAATTGTTTCTGAGCCTCGTTTTGTCTTGGGAACTCGTTTAAACGCGTTTTAAGTTACGTACGACTAGTTTAACTTACGGTTTTATGAATTTAAGTGTATGCCCATACTTGCTAGGTATGTATGTATGTTTATAACTACGTAAGAAAGTATACGTGGATATATGAGGGTATGTTTGAGAGTAGTCGTGTATGTTGTAATTGGGGATTATGTATGTATATAGGTATAGTGTCATGGGTGTACGTAATGATGTAGGTATGTGTAGATGTAGATACGTATATAATGATAGAGATGTGGTTATATATAGGTATGCATGTTGGTTGGCGCAAATGTGTGTGTATGTATGCAAGTAGGTGTGTATGTGCATGTGTACGTAAGTATGCATGGAAATAATATGTATGAAGTTAGGCACGTATGTAAGTTATTCAGTATGATTAAGTTTTACGTTGTTATTCGCGTACCTGGAGTTTTAGGTGTAATGCAGGTACAGTATCGAAGACTCACCAGAGGTGAGGTACGCGGGAAGAAATGTTTAATGTAAAGGAAGAATGGGATGTAAATAATTCAAGGATAAGTATCGTTATTATTGCTAATATGCTAATGACTTGTATGTGTTGGTGAGTGCAGGTTGTTCGAGCCAGATTATCTTATGAGGAAGGAGCGATCAAAGGTCGAGTCACAAGATAGATTGTACGGGAGTGACGAGTACGTAATTGAGTGAAGCTAGGTTAAGTTTTCTTATTGTAAATGAGTATAATAAACGTATTTATCGTAAAAGGATTAACCTTAGAAATGATTTTAAGTGCATCAAGGTGTTTGTAACGAAAGAAATTTTTATGGTACGAATTTCCGCTTCGATTTTAGTCAAATGCGAATTAGGGTCTAACAAGTTGGTATCAGAGCCTTGGTTTGAGGGAATCAAGTACGAGAAGGTAAGTACTTGAACTCAAACTTGTGTGCTCTTGACATAAGAAACCCGTACAATCTAAGACTCGATCAAGATCCAAAGGTAAAAGCTATTGTAAGTATGTACTTATGTATACGTATAAGGAAACTGACGTTTTTGTATGTGCAAGGTAAGCATAAGTGTTTGAAGAGGATGATTTGTGAATGTAGTCTAGGATGAATACTAAGGCAGGTAAAGAGGTAATAAGCCAAATTTGAATCCAGGTACGTAAATTCGATATGTGGGTATATGAAATAGTAAAACTCGTTAATAGAAGGAAAAATGTTAAATGAAGGATAATGATAGTATAGTAATGAAGTATGGAAAGTGATACACGCGCCGAAACCTACGTCTACGGACATAAGGTGACAATTACATGAAGGCACGAAACTACTATGTGGATTGTGTACCTGGCCAGTACACGAGAAACGTATGACGTTCGTGAGATCATGATGATTGTTACAGGTATGTCCGGTAAAGTTGGGTAGCGGGCGGGCGTGTGGGTAAAAATAGGAAGTAAGACTCTTGGGAAATTGAGAATACTAAGTGAGAATGAAAAACCTGCCTGATAAGAATGAAGAATGTTGAATCCGTGATTAAGTACGGATCAACAAGATATGAATAATATGTTTGAATCCGGGAGACGGATTCAGGGAATGAAAGGTATGAATGCAATGTTTGAATCCGTGAGAGGGATTCAAGGATGAAAGGCATGAATAATATGTTTGAATCCGTAAGACGGATTCAGGGATGAAAGGCAGGGATGATGTGTTTGAATCCGCGAGACGGATTCAGGGAATGAAAGGCATGAATTAAATGTTTGAATCCGCAAGACGGATTCAAGGAATGAAATGCAAGAATTATATGTTTGAATCTGCGAGATGGATTCAAATCATAGAAGGAAGAAAAGGTATGAATGGTAGGTTAGAAACCGCTAGACGGATTTAAAATATAGAAGCAATAAAAGGTATGGATGTTACAGTTGAATCCGCGGGACAGATTTAAATCATATAAAGGGTAAAATATATCCACATCAGAATTGTGTCAATAGTTGACGGTAGTTATGTCAAACGAGTCCTAAAAGTAAATGTAAAATAAATGAACAAAAGAATGATCATAATGGACACGCAAACCTAAGTTTTTAAAATGAAAGAAAGAAGTTTTGAACCTGTGATGTGTTAGATGTGTTAGTAATCGACTCGTAGGAGTTATAATGTAGGGCGGGCTATGACCCGGACAATAAATTAAGTATGAATAAGAAGGGTAAGCTTGGTCATGAGTACTGAAATAATGTAATGAATGTCTTTGCAAGTAAGCATGAATGGAAAGAAGCACGAACGTGTACCTCGATGCATCTATGATAAGTAAGAAATGTCAGTTGGACTTGAAAAGTCAGACCGCAAGGGTTGACAAAATAGGTAACTAGAGTAAAAGAATTGTATGTAAGGAATGAAGTATGGAATGTGTTATAGTATGTACGTAGGAAGTTGTAGAAGAATTATGGGTGCGTATTCACCTAGTAAAATAAATGTTTGAATGAAATGTGCACGATCGGAAGCTCATTACAAGTATGAATGAAACATGGCCGGGTAAGGTTAGTACTCGTGAAGAGGAGGATCGATCTGGTTTACGGATCGTTGAGTTATGAAATGAAACCGAGGTCAGTAAAATGTTCAACTTATGCTGAATGTGTACGAAGTAGAAGATTGGAAAGCGGCCTATGAAGTGAAGGATAGGATAGGTATGGTATGGTATGTGACGTTTGACTTTTAACAGTTAACATAGGAAGAAAATGGTAAATCCCAAAAGTTTTGAGTGAAAAATTCGGGTAATGATTAAACTCTCGTATAATGAACTGGCATGATACACTTACTTATGTAAATTAAATAATGCATGAAGTGAGAGTAATTGTAAGGTGAAATGAAAAAGATGGGTTAAAGGTAACGTTAAGGTATGCAAGGTACAAGTAGCTGTAGAAAACGTAGAAGGATGTTCACATTAAAGTTAAAGTACGTATATATGACTATGAAATGGTAGTTTTGTGTGGTAACAAAACAAGAACTAAATGTTAAATAAGATATGTATAGAATGAAATCTTAAGAGATAAGATGAATCTGGTAGATCCGTTATGAACAGATCATATGAATGGATGTATGATTACAGATTGAGGAAGTATGTGTATTGACCTGTTGTTGACATGTTAAGGGAATGAAAAGGATATGCGAAAGTATGATAAAGAAGGTATGGAATGGTTATGAAGAAGTCAATTATATGAACAGTTTATGAATTGAGAATGTTAGTAATGGGATGTTGGAACGGTTGCAAGTAAGTAAGAAGGTATATGATGCATATGATATACGAGTGTTAGAATGATGAATGAACAATTAGCTATGAAGGCTGTTAGGAATTAGCGTATTAGTGAAAGCGACACTAATAAGAACTCCGGAGCGGGTTCTTTAAGAAAGAAGATAGTCGTTGTGATGGGCTAGCCATAGAGAAGAATTAATTAGTGTTAAATAAGAGGTAAGAAAGGTTTCGGGGACGAAACCTTGTTTAAGGTTGGTAGACTTGTAACGCCCCAAAAATCGGAATGTTAATAATTGTAGTATGTTCTTATGTGACACGTCATGAAATAAATAACTAGGCTATTTAACCTAGTTAAGGGTATGGTCAAAAGTATTAAATGATAAAGGTAGTGTCAGTTATGTTTTAAAAGGAGAACCCGAGGGGCTAGAGTGGAATAGATGAAAGTTGATTACTAATTAAAAGGTCTATACACACACAAACACACACATTCGTGCGTGTTCTTGAATCTTCAGGAGCTCACAAGAGCTCCAAACCCTAGTTCCACTAAATCACCAAATTAAAGGGTGAATCGAAGCTCAAATTCAAGAAGGAACATGGATTAATGATCACCCTCATGAGGGGATCATAAGGTATGTCTAAAAACTAAGATTGGTGATCTTGTATGAAGTGGGTTATGTTTTAATCCGTGAATCGGAATGAAATTGAGTATGAGTATGTGTTAGTATCATGATATAGAACATAGATTATGAATGGTTTAGGCTAATTTGATGTTTAGATGATAAACCCATTAGTTATGGTGATGAAGATTACTAGACTCATCACCTATGTCCAATTCTTGTTAAAAGATTGATGTATTATGTGGGTATGATGAATTCTTGTTAGATGAATTAGGAGAAAAATGATGATGATATGATTGATGTTTATTTGGGAATGATTCATGATGATTAGTAGTAGGCTTTGATGGGTTATGTAAGAGTTTAGAAGAATTATGCATGAATAAGTTGTACGTTATGCTTAAAAGGTAGTACATCCATCAAGTGAATGATAAAATGTATATAGTGTCGTCCGTATAGTCGATTATGATGTTACGGGTATATGTTGATAAGTCGATAGTTACATATGGTTAATAGTTGACTTTTGAAAGTCAACTAAGTATAAGAAACATGATTTGACTCGTTGTCGTAAATATAGGTTGATGGGAAGTCGTATGGTACATGTAGTAGCAATCCGTGTTAAATGTAATGACATGATGAGTTACATGAGTTTAAAACGTATACGGACATGATTATATGAGTTATGTTTGTTAGAAATGATTAATGAAAGTTAAGTGTGAAATATGTGATTGATACGATTGTTATCATGTACGAATTCATATGCTAATAAGAGTGTGAATTTGATGAAAAGAGGGTATAGGAATCATGTCAAGACGGACTCAAGCATGAAAGGCTAACGGGTCAAGGAAAGGCGAGGAATCGGATACGAGCACGGACGCATAAGGTAAGTGATTCCTGTAATCACTTCTTAGTTTGTTTAAGTAATATAGTGTTTTAATTAAATTAAACATGATGTTTGAAGTTAAGTATATGTTGAAGTCTTTCGTCGTAAATGATGGAATTAAAGTTGACCAAAACGCCCTTGATGGGTGTTTTGGGCAAATGATCTTAAAAGTAGTTTTAGAAACAAATTATTTGATTAGCGTAATGTTATGGTCGAGTATGAAAGTGGGGAGTATGGTTTGTTAGTCATAAACCATTTAATGCGCAATTACCCTTAATGGGTCAAAAATAAGCTTTTGGGCGTAAAACGGGTGGAATGAGATGTAAGATATCCGGGAATGAATTTTTATGATAAATGACCTTGAAATTATCTAGTTATATGAAGTTAAGGTCAAACAAATAAGTTATGTGGGTAAATGCATGAACGGGTCAAAATTATGGAAAAGGGTAATAAGTCGAGGGCTTGAAAGTTATAAATTTCGGTAGTCCAAATACGGGATTTTCACTCCATGTGATGGAGAATTAAATTACGATCATGTAGGAAAAAGAATCGGGTAAAACGGATCAAAAATGAGGAAGTTATGCTCGTTTCCGTAAAATCCGGACGTGCAGGGAACATGCAGCAACAGCTGCAAATCTTTCTGTCGTTTTGAGGGGGGTCGCGTAGCGCGACGGCCCGTCGCGTCGCGCGACGGGTGCTGTTTCTCCGAAAAAATTGTTTCTGAGCCTCGTTTTGTCTTGGGAACTCGTTTAAACGCGTTTTAAGTTACGTACGACTAGTTTAACTTACGGTTTTATGAATTTAAGTGTATGCCCATACTTGCTAGGTATGTATGTATGTTTATAACTACGTAAGAAAGTATACGTGGATATATGAGGGTATGTTTGAGAGTAGTCGTGTATGTTGTAATTGGGGATTATGTATGTATATAGGTATAGTGTCATGGGTGTACGTAATGATGTAGGTATGTGTAGATGTAGATACGTATATAATGATAGAGATGTGGTTATATATAGGTATGCATGTTGGTTGGCGCAAATGTGTGTGTATGTATGCAAGTAGGTGTGTATGTGCATGTGTACGTAAGTATGCATGGAAATAATATGTATGAAGTTAGGCACGTATGTAAGTTATTCAGTATGATTAAGTTTTACGTTGTTATTCGCGTACCTGGAGTTTTAGGTGTAATGCAGGTACAGTATCGAAGACTCACCAGAGGTGAGGTACGCGGGAAGAAATGTTTAATGTAAAGGAAGAATGGGATGTAAATAATTCAAGGATAAGTATCGTTATTATTGCTAATATGCTAATGACTTGTATGTGTTGGTGAGTGCAGGTTGTTCGAGCCAGATTATCTTATGAGGAAGGAGCGATCAAAGGTCGAGTCACAAGATAGATTGTACGGGAGTGACGAGTACGTAATTGAGTGAAGCTAGGTTAAGTTTTCTTATTGTAAATGAGTATAATAAACGTATTTATCGTAAAAGGATTAACCTTAGAAATGATTTTAAGTGCATCAAGGTGTTTGTAACGAAAGAAATTTTTATGGTACGAATTTCCGCTGCGATTTTAGTCAAATGCGAATTAGGGTCTAACAGGTAATGATTACATTACAGACTAAACTTGTGAGGTTAGACCACACGGTGTGGCAGCGTGGAAGAGGCGTGGAGGCCTCAACCACGCGGCTACACCGCCTCTTCTCCGGTGTGGTGGTGAGGGCGGGGAATCTTGTCTGGTGTGGAGGGCTTTGGTTTGGTGACGTAGTGGCTCTTGATTAGTGGATGTTGTTTGAGTTGGTTTTGATTAGCTGGTGTTTATTTTTTTATTTTTTAAAAACGCCACTTTCAAGCCCCATCCACCCTATATGTTTTTTACCACGCCCCTGATGATGATGTGACTGCCACATGGTGCTTCATGCCCCTATACACCATGTAGTCTTAGTAAAGTTGTGTAGACAAACTCACAAACCAGAAAGATAGAAACATAGATATAGAGAGACTGAGAGAGGGGGGGAGGGCGGGACAGAGAGAAGAGAGTCCAACAATGATCGTAAGGACATATGACGTACGTAAGTGTGCTGGGGCGGCTCAACCAATTTGAAGATAGACGAAACAAAAATCCGGGGCCCTTTTCTAAATTTCATTGACAAAACTTTTTTTCTGGCTTGTGAGAGAAAAATAAACTTTTCAATTCACATATAACACTTTTGGATACCTTATCAATTAATGTTAAATCACACTCAATTTATATAAGAACTAAACATAATTGTAGAACACAAACTAAATAATCAACTTAAAAATCATATTCAAACATATTCTAATCACTCACACAAATCAATCAACAATATCATATGTTTAACAAAACCATGGATTGGGTGGACTTGAGATTTCTTCACATTGTCGATACTCGTCACTTGATGGCTTTGGCAATAAAGTAATTAAGTAGATTAGCAGCTTGGATATAGATAATAGTGGGCTTAATATTTGGGGCTTTTAAATAATGGGGGCCCTAGGTAATTGCCTTATTTTATTAAGCCATAGAGTCAACCTGCGTATGTGGGCGCAGGTGTGAGGCTGCCAATATGGCTCACACTCTCTCACACACAACATTCCTTACCCGTTAGTTTGGTGTGAGGCTGAATTAAGTGAGCATAGCAGCGGGCTCGAGCCAAAATCACTATCAAAATTGTTTTTTTTTCTAACCAATCAAATCACTCTATATACGCATCACCTTTAAAATAATCAATATTAATTGAAGAAAACTAACACCTAAATTATATTAAAGAATAGAAAATCACCCACTCGATCACACTCACGCACACATGGTGTTCCTTCCTCATGTGAGTGTGATAGGGGAAACAACTTCTGCTCACACTCACACTCGCCCAGGTACGATGGATGGTCTAAAACCATCAACTCTAGTAATCAATTTTCAAGGGTAGCATGTTAAATATAAAGATTTTTTATACAAAATTTATAGATTTTTATGTTGACTATAAGTTAAAACTTTAAAACTAAAAAAGAAAGAATAAAAGATGTTTTAAAATACTGAATCATATCAATACACTGCTGTTTAGTTTCTCTTTTAACCGCCATGTCCTGTAGGTTTGAAAGAATATTATAAACTCAAGATTGAGACAAAATGAAGTCATAATATATATAGAAGACTTTGGCCACTTTTAGATAAACCCCTTTTAATTGTTCCTCAATTATAAAACACCCACATTTCTAAAGCTGAGTTTGATTTGAATCATTCTAAAAGTAGAGGATATTATTTTATTTAACAATGCATGTAAGAATCAATGGGATGCTGAATGATGTGGGTAGAAAGCGTAAAAGCTAAAGTGCCTCCCCTTCCATTCAAATCATTCCTTTTGCCCCACAAATCCAACTCAATTTTTTTTTCTGTTCATGACTTCATGTTAATCAACCATTAATCTTTTTGTTATCTTAATTACTATTATACATAATATTTTACAGAATATAATAATTAGATTTTATTGTAATTATTTCTAACATAGTTAGGATATAAGATACAAGTAGGGTTTTTTTTTTTTTTTTTTTGTTATAATTATCTTCATCCTATTTTGATTAGGTTTCCTTTGTAATTATACTAATTGTATTCCTATATATAACTAATTAATAACATGTTATATATCACAGGGTATTCTTAATTCTATATGTTAACAAAGCTTTTGGCTCTTGTCTTGTTCTCCTTTCTCCATAAACACGTCTCTTCCTTACTTTTGCAGACATGTATTGTTTGGGCGTTATCCCTCTCACCACTCGCCCCCTATGTACAATGACTTTCTTTCTCTTATTCTCCTTGCCGTCCTACCCGAGGGACACATTTTACAAATATATTGATTAGATATTATTTGTTTTTCTATTGTCACCGTTGTCAAAGCTTTTGTTGGCGTAGCTCTAGCAACGTGCCAAGCCGATATAGCTTTAGAATTTTTCTCGCCATTTGCCACCAATAACAAATTAAAAACCAGGCATCGACCTTGAGTTTTAAAAACCATGACAAATTCATATTAAGCACCGACCCTAAGTTTTAAAAACTGGAACAAATTACAAATCATGCACTGACCCTTGACCATTACAATTTCAAATAAGACACAAACCCTGAATTTTAAAAACATTAGTTTTTTTTTCTCTTATTTTTCAAGATTGTTTTTCTTTTTATACCTTCACTGTTTTTTAGCCCCCCCCCCCCCCCCCCCCCCCCCCCCCCCCGCGGATTTGAGAGAGAGTATTAGATAAAATATATTAGTAATGGTCTATTGTAATTAACTAACCTTATTGTATTTTGATTAGGTTTTCTTTGTAGCTATCCTCAATAATCCTAATATATCATTGATTGATAATGTATAATATTTCACGAGCTAGGTTTTCATTATTCAACATGATATCAAAGCCTTAGGTTTCTTACCTATCATCTTCTCTCCTTTCACATCTCTCTTTGCCACTTTTGAAGCCTAGATATTGGTTGATCGTCAACCCCTTCGATCACCCTTTGTCTCCTTTGTGTGACGACTATATATTTAATCTTCTCTCTCTCTCTCTCGTCATGCCTTGGGATGTATTGTAGAAATATATTGATTAGGTTATATTTAATTTCTCTTGTTGGCACCATGCGCCACATTCGGCGTAACTCTTGTCATCATAAGTCAGTTGCCATGTCTCTTATCCATGGCGCCATGGACTTTGAATCTTTGTCATCATTTAGCGTTACTAAACAAATTACAAATCAGGTATCGACCCTGAATTTTCAGAAAACCAGAACATATTCAATTCAAGCTAGTGGCAAAGCTTGAGATTTCCGACCGGGGGTCGAAAACGTATATATAAAAAATTTCTATAAAACCGGGGGTCAAAAACGTATATACCAAAAAATTTCTATACGAAAACTACATACTCTCCACTAACGAGCGAAAAGTTCGGGGGATCGGCCGCTCCCACAAAGCTACTCCCTTGATTCAAGCATTAACCTTGGGTATTAAAAATTTCATTGTTTTGTTCTAAATATTTTATGAAGATTACATGTTCTTGTACTTTGTCTTTCGCTTCAATCCAAGCGTCCGAATTTTGATAAGTAATACATAACATGTCACATGGTTTTTATTATTTCATAATATGTCACATGGTTTTTATTATTTAATAATATTAAATTTTTTAGATGTTCTATGTAGCAAACTTTATTTTTTTCCTTTATAGAAAATAATAAATGTAAAATGTAAAATATAAAATACATATGTAGGATAATAGGAATAAGACATTGTTCAAAATCAAAGTTGACCTAAAGTACACTATTTTTAATATATCATTATTTTGTTGGTCGTATATGCATTAAAGAATGGAAAACTAGAAAATATATGATATATAAGGAAACTAGCTTTTCATATTAAAATATTAAAATACTATTATTGTACATATGAGACCAATATCCTCTTTCTTTTTTATTTGTTATATGTTTCACCGGATGTTTTTAAAATGTAAGACATGTAAAAAAAATTACTAGATCGAGCTAGGAAGCATCTTAGTCATGTGAACATATATATGAATCATAATCATTATTTGAAACAGAGAAAAAACATTGATTGATAGGTTATAATAAGGAATCTGAACTGCTTTCTTGTTTACAATAATTTTCATCAAGATTTGTTTCATCTCTCTTCTTATTCTTTTGCAATAATTCTCATGGTATCCCCATTAAACAGTAAAAGTTGATCTTATACTCATACATATCTCCCATACCCCACCACACCAGAATTATATTTTGGAAGCTGTCTTCCTTGCCTTAGCTTTTCCCTATATTCCAAACCAAAACCTAAAGCCAAATAGTAACAAAAAAGTCTAATACAAACTCAACTCATTATGTGGTCATTTTTAAAATAATACTGTTGAAAATTTCTTTTTACCTAGATATAGAATGAGTGAATGACGTTACATAATTACAAAGTTACACCACTCGGTCCAAGACACGACTAGCTTTCGATCTACTACTAAACTACAAAAAACCAACCGAATTAATTTCACTAATGATATCTTCCACCCGAACTTGACTATTAGAGAACCTATAACATCGTTTCTGGTCCGCCATATGCTCTAACACCCAATCAAAATAATCTAGTGAAATATCTCAATATCTCTTTCGATATGCCAGCTCGCAAACCGACATGATCATGAAGGTCCATAAGCTCCCTGACTGTGTGAGCAATAAAAGGCGCAACTTTACACCATCTCGAAATATAATGCCACACTCTACTCGCCACCATACAAGAAGTGAAGAGATGATTGCTCGTTTCGTCTTCAGCTCCACATAAAGGGCACGCAATGTCTTCTATCTCGACATGCGTACTTCTTAACGCCATTCTAGTTGGGATTTTATCCATTTCAGCTCTCCATGCATGAATGTTACACTTCATCGGGATCCATTCACACCATTTCTTTACATAATTACTGTTGTGATCTGTTCCTCTTTTAAGAATTCTTCTAACCGTTCCAACCGAATAATCTTCCATCCCGATCCATGACCACTTGTGGTTTCGGTCTTCAAGCTTAATCGAATCCAAGTCCCTAATGACCCGGGACTATTTCTCCAGCTCTAGTTCATCCTACAGGTGCCGTGATGACCTTTGTTTAATACATATGTTTCAAAATTTTGATGGTAATATGTATTTATCTTTTAATAATATATATATATATATTTTTTGTATAAAGTAACAAGTTAAAGAATTATTAAACCACCTAAAACCAAAAGATAATATTCGGTTTATATATTCCCTTTATAAATTTTGAGACCATGTTACTATCTAAGAGAAATATTAGGTCTACATGCGTATTTAGGATATTCAAATTTGATCTCTCGTTTACAAATGGGGAATCCAATGTGGTATTTTTCATTCCTTGAAGGTAGCTTTAGCTTATATTCATTTTTCTTTAACTTTTTGTGGATAAGGTTGGTTTTATGCTTGAGTGATTCAACTTTAGGTACAATGTAAAAGCATAGTTCTTGCCACTTGATAGATACTCTCCCTAAATACATCCCTTTCTATTAATTGTTACTTATTATCTAAATGAAATCATTTAGTTTGGACATGGTGTAGTAGTATGTTTTCTCATTTCTATCCTGGACTGTATTTAGGAGTACGTTAATTTGCCGTTATAAAAATCATTTAGTCAACTTTTATTGCTTCATATTTATCTCATACGTTGTAATTAAGAATGTTAATGGTTGTTGTAAGGTTTATATGTCATTTTCTTGTTTGGTGAATCATATATATGAGTTATATTATTTGATGCATGCTTATCTATATAAACAATATTATAATACTAGAGAGGTGCGAACACCCCTCTAGTATACAATAAAGTACGTAGGCTAGTACTCTTTCAGTTCTAAGATACAACAAAGTATGCAGGCCAGTACTCTTTAAGTTATAAGATGAAAGCATCTTGGGCGCGATGAGCTCTACACGTGTACGGTATTGAGGGTATGCGTTGGCTATACATATCATATATAACATGTTAAAAGATATTATGATTTAGTGGTCTTAAGAACCACCGTCATATGGTAAATTCATGTATATGTAAAGCTAGGAAGATGAGTATTTTGAAGAGAAGGTTAAAGTCCAAAGACCTAATATGTAAGAATCAAAAGCCCAACCCTAGAACACAACAAAAGCCCATATGCTTTGTACCTTAACAATTATCAAGATTCAATCATATATAATGCACTAAATAGTTGAAAGAACAAAAATGGATTGATAATGATGTCAAATCCAAGATAATGACACTTAAAAAGTAACACCAAAAAAACAAAAATTCATCAATTAGAGTTTTAAAGACTATTAACACTATACAACTTATGTCCCAAATTGCTTAACAGATCTAATGGTTATCCATTTACCAAATATAATGAATTTCTTGTAATGATGTATGTCGACAATCTTAGATCGTAAGGATTTGTCGTTTGAATAAAGGACAACGACAGTTGGCAAAATTATATGATGTACCAAACATATCATTCATCATAGGAATCATACCATATTTTAACTATTAGACAAGAGCGTTGTCCAACCACAACTTCAACCTCAAAGAAAACATATTACTTTCTAATACAAGTTCCCTTACCTTAATTTACCAAAAATGTGCATAAATGTTGGCCACTATGTAGCATGATACACATCTATTAGCAAGTCTTATTATGCTTGTGGGTATGCACATATATATTTGTAGTCCTTTTCTCCTAAAGTAGAAGACCTAAATCAAGAGTAATGTACAACTTTTAAAAAAAAATAAAGTACAAATTGTTATAGCTCGTTAAAGCAAGTACTTTGTTTATATTGTTGTAATCATTTCGTTTGTCTATAAACTCTAAAGATCGACAAAAGAGGTCCACACATAGAGTTAGTTAGAACTATTATTGCATGCAAATGTTTTAAAATGTGTCTACATTCAATTTAACTACATGTTCATAAAACTTCGTTTACTAGACAATTTTAGGAATTCTAATGTAACATTATCTTTTGATCTTAAATAGGCAATTTGTTTTTAGTCTCACGATGACACTTAAAAATGGACTATGTGTAGAGTACAAACAAACTGAACGTTCAATAAATTGTTGCTTCACTAGATCAACAAACACAAATAGACGTATTTTTCATTAATGTATATTCGTGAACATTCATTATTCAATGATGTATTCACGGTCTGTATATCTCCATAAGTTGCATACATGCAATTTATTTTTTCTTAATAATTTATGTCCATAAGCTATATACATACATTTTATAGTTTCTTAGTAAAATAGTTATACGTATACAAATAAACATCAGCAAAAATGCATGAAACTGAATATTATGTTTATTTTAAATTAAATATTTTTAGCAGATTATATTATAGATATTTGTATTATTGTATCTAATCCTAAATGAATTAACACCAACAAACTTATGTTCTTAACAAAATAACAAGGAAAAGACAACATGTTTGTCTAAATTTTTCTGTCCCTCTGTTTGGTTAAACTTAAAGGAACGCATATGAACAAGTCTTGTTTGTGTTCGATCAGTTTATTGACAACCGTAATACTTATGTGTCATGTTTAGAGATGATAATGGAACGGTATGTGTTTCTCAAACCAGGGAAATAAGTGTGTTGTCCCAAACTTGGGACACATGCTTTTAGTAAAGAGTTGTGAACTCACCTTAGTTTTGCTCGATAAAACTTAAATGCTTTATAAGTTGATGTGGTCAACCATGACCTAGTATGATACCCATAGGGTTATTAGTGTGTTTATGCAAAGTTTATAAGTTCTACACTCATCTAGCACACATAGCACGCGAAAAAGTTGTCACAAGATATTTTATCGTGTGGTTTTCATGCACATGGTCATAATATAACCTGCGACATGTCATATATCATTTATGCAAACACTAACCAAGTGCGGGCACATAAAATAACAATTTCGACTCTTATAAGTTTATCAATCATACATAGCAAATTCACTAAAATTAGGTTGTTTTTGGAAGCTCGTTTATCATACTTACGATGTTGAAAATACTATAATCTTTTGTGGGACGTATCCCTCGGTGGGGTTGTCCTTATGTTAAATTTTTTAGGCCTAACTCTTTACCAAAAAAATTATAAAAATCCTTTACTATGCAGTGGCCAGATTCGTCACTTTCTGACTGCAACTTATGGAAAAATTCATTTAAAAATCCTCGATTACCCGATTGACCCGAATCCACCTGGAGATTCGTACCGACACCTAAGAACATCTACTGTATAAATTTTATGACCTAACTCCAAGTATTCACCGAGATATGACGTAAAACACAACACAAATTCTGCAGGAAAATGCAGCTTTGACCACTGAAACGAAATAATTTGTTTAAAATATCAAACGACGTCCAAAAATTGTGATTCCAGTGCCATTAGAATCGTATTTCAAAATACTATGTTTTGAACTCAAGAAAATCTAGTTTTCGTTAGGTTATGACCCGGTTGCAGCCACTTAAAATCCGGTTGTAACGTTCTAAACAGCAACTGTTTTCACATATACTTTACTAAAACAGGATTCCAAGCTTCATAGACATGTTTCACGATTATATGAACCTAATAAATCATTCTTAGCAGGTTATTGGTTATTTATATCAGATTCATTGTACCAGTTCATCAAAACACATAGCATGCGAAAAAGTTGTCACAAGATATTTTATCGTGTTGTTTTCATGCACATGTTCATAATATAACCTACGACATGTCATATATCATTTATGCAATCACTAATCAAGTGCGGGCACTTAATATAACAATTTCGACTTTTATAAGTTTATCAATCATGCATAGCAAATTCACTGAAATTAGGCTGTTTTAGGAAGCTCATTTATCATACTTATGATGTTGCAAAAATTATGATCTTTTTATGGGACGTACTGAGGTTGTCCCTGTGTTAAATTTTTAAGGCCTAACTCTTTACCGAAAAAATTAGAAAAATCCTTTACTATGCAGTGGCCAGATTCCTCACCTTCTGATTGCAGCTTACGGAAAAATTCATTTAAAAATCCTCGATTACCTGATTGACCAAATTCCACTTGGAGATTCGTAGGACACCTAAGACCATCTATTGTATAAATTTCATGACCTAACTCCAAGTATTCACCGAGATATGACGTAAAACACAACACACAAATTCTGCAGAAAAATGAAGCTTTGACCATTGAAACAAAATTATTTGTTTAAAATATCAAACGACATCCAAAAATTGCGACTCTAGTGCCATTAGAAGCGTATTTCAAAATACTATGTTTTGGACTCAAGAAAATCAAGTTTTCGTTATGTTATGACCCGGTTACAGCCACTTAAATCCGGCTGTAACGTTTTAAACAACAATTGTTTTCACGTATACTTTACTAAAACGAGATTCCAAACTTCCTAGACATGTTTTCGTGATTATATGAACCAAATAAATCATTCTAAGTAGATTATTGGTTATTTATATTAGATTCATTGTACCAATTCATCAAAACCATCAAGCATCTCAAACCCTAATTGTGATACATCTATCTATACATGCATAAAACTATTTCTAAGCATATCACTTGATTTTTATGAACCCTATACCACAAGTAAATCATCATAACATCACCAAGAAACCTTATAAATCCAGAAAACGCAGCCAAGAAACGAATGATTAAACACGAATTAACAAAACCGAAAAATGCTTAAAGTGTTACCGAGATCTAGGAGGTGGTGTAGGGCCAATTTAAGCTTGTATCGGTGAGTGTGAAGGCCTTGATGTCACACCCCAACCGATGGCGGAAACATCGGGGCGTGGCACTGAGCGAAACAGATTGTCCAGAAGTTTCCATAACAACTAAAATTACCAATTATTTAAAGCAACATGTCCCATACCATGTCATAAAGATAACATAATTATTACAGACAAGTTCACGTCAAATTATTCTGTTCCGACAACTCAGATTTCACATACAGACAATTGTTTATTTGTTTCTAGACCTTTCCCAGCCTCGATTTCACAGCAAGCCAAGCATATAAACATCCTAAGCACCTGTCACATACGTTAAAGTAAAAGTCAATACACATAGTGTAAAGGTGAGCATACAAGTTTGATAATAGCATATAGAGTTCGAAATCGTAACGCATAACCAGCACGTACACAGTGTGAAATGAAGCACGTAAGTTATCGACATAAACCTATCAATACCAATGACTGCGGGTTGACTGCCCAAGGCAGTTCGTTAATACACACTCACCACTGTGAGCCATGTAACAAATTGTCCTTAACAACCCCTGAGTGAACAGGTTCTAAGTCCAAACTATAGTACTATTGTTGCTAAGGCAGGTAGACAGCATTCCATGTGTAAAAACAAGCATTCATTAAGTCACGTAATACATGTGATAACGGTTAGCGTTGAAATATTGCGTAGTGTGTTCGATGTGATTTAATATAAGTAACGTATGTAACACCCAAAAGTGCGCAAAGCAAAAAGGGTTCGAGTATACTCACAGTGATTGATGGATTGAAGGGAGCGCTAGAGTGAGATTAGCCTGATCAGAACGATAGTATAACGATAAGTGATACGTAAAACGAAACAAAGTGTCAGTGGGTCGAACAGCAATCCGATCGGATGGTAGTCCGATCGGGTGGCTGATCGATCGGGTGACAACCCGCTCGGATGGTCATCCGATCGGGTGACCTTTCGAGTGGAGTGTTACTTCGTTTGGGAAGGATGTGTTTGTATATGATGGCTTGTCTTTTGAAGTTTTTGTTGTAGCATTTTTAAAACATAGAAGTATCTTTACCTTTCAGGTCGGTCGATCGAACAACCGTTTGATCGGACGACAAACCGATTGGTTGGACACTTTAGTGAGAACAAGTTCACAGCAGTTTGTCACTCGATCGGATTGTAGTCCGATCGGGTGACAATCCGTTTGTAGTGAATCATGTTGAAAATTGTTTAAGTGTTTGAGTCAGAACATTTCATGGTCGAGTGGCAATCCGATCGGGTGGTAATCCGATCGGACAGTAGTTCGTCAATGTTCACAACTCCAGATGTTTGAAATAAAAGTTAAGTGTGGGGCTAAGGTGCAAGCCGATCGGGTGGCAACCCGATCGGGTGACAATCCGATCGGACAGCAGTCCGATCGGGCGGCACTCCGTCCTGGTCGGCCTGATCGTCTTACACTTGGTTGTTTTCGATGGTTTGTAGTTTTATCGAGACGGTGTGACAACGTGCTGATCAACGGAACCCCATCCTGACACAGGTGACCCGATTGAACAGGAATCACCCAAGTTCAACCCGTTAACCGGTTCAAGACGGTTGTTCTTGCTTAACCCGAAATCGGTTGTCTCGTTGATAGAACTCAGATCTTGAACTAACGCATTACCAAGAAGGTGTAGAAGGTTAGAACAAGGTCCGATCCTATCGGTTTTGAGTGCATTGAGTGTAAAAGAGTTGAAAGAAAGTTAGAAACCATCTTTCAATCCTTTTTCACCATGAATATGTTCAGATCTATGCAAGATCTTTGTTTATTTGTGTGGAAATCGTTCAGATCTAAGTTGTTCTTGGTGGATTGAAGCCAAAACATGAAGTTCATAAGAACACCATGGTGACATCATCCTAGAACACCTCAAATCTAGTGATTTCACGGTTAAAAGTTAAGTTTCAAAAGATAGAAAGGTGTAGGAGTGCGTGTAGATTAAAAAAGTACAAGATTTAGGTTGAAAACTTACAAGAATCGCGAGAAATTTGAAGAAATGTGGGAAAAAGCGCTGGTCGGACGAGAGGTGCAGAAAAGGTAACTTTGTGAGTTTGACAGGGGTATTTATAGGGTTTCCATAAAAGGAAAGGGGGAGGAGAGGGCTGGTCGATCGGGTGGTAACCCGATCGGGTGACTGCTCGATCGAGTGGCACCTCGATCGGGTGGCAGCTCGATCGGCTGGCGACTCGATTGGTGTGCAGGGCGCGACGAATTTTGCTGTTTCGATTGCGATTGCGAGCATTGCGATGCGATAGAGTTTCCTAGTCAAATTACTTTTAATCCCAACTACTATATCAACAAACAATCATCTTTATTTCATATTCGTTTAGCGTTTGCGATTCAATTGCGATTGAGTTTCGATTGCGTTTCGATTAATCACCACACATAAACATAATTAAACATACACAAGTAACACGTAAGGCACACACACACATAGAACAATATCCAGAACGCGTAATTCGAGTTGCGAGTGCGATAGCGGTAAAGCGATAAAACATGCGATGAATATCGAATAAACCTCGATTATTAATAAGTACTCCACATAATACAACTAACGTAAAGCATAAATAGACTAACTACAAGTCAAAGAAGTCAAAACACGAATTGAGCAAGGAGTGGCAGATCGCAATTAGCAATCTTGTCTCCCTTTGACTTCAATCTTGACTTTGACTTTGACTTTCGAAACACGGGGTGTTACACTTGAAGCTACTGATCTTCGCTCACAACAAAGAAGGGGTGTCGCACAAGGGTTTGGGGATTTGTGGCAGTTAGCATGCATACATACATACGTAATATCAAGTGGGATTGGGCCGAAACATAATGGTGGGGTTTGGGCTCGGTTGATTTGGGCCGAGAATAAAGAGAGTGGGGAAATGGGGTGGCGGTTTGGGTTTATAAAAAGTGGGCCGCAAGTAATTAAGAATCAGGTTTGAGTTTACAGTGTGTTGTGTTAGGGTGTTTGGATTAAACACATTGACGTAGGTTTTGGGCCGAGGACGTACGTGTGGGTCGGGTCACGTGAGCGAATTCTCGTTACGTATTACAGATTCGATATAATTATATATATATATATATCGGCTAAGAATCGATATATTACATAATCGTATAGTTATTCAAGTAGGTGTGCTAAACAACACAAGCGATGTAATAAAATAAGACATAAACGTGAGCGGTTTTTACCTCAGACAAACGGGTTGTCACACCATCCCCAACCCAACCCAACCCAATCCAACCCAACCCTACCAAACAATGTGTCATTCACTCATTCAGGGGTCGGTCTATGTGAGAGCCAAGGGGTGCACGAGATACCCCTCAACTTTCTTGTTGAAGTGCAATTTGTTTTTTCTTCTAGATCCGCCACTGATGTCATTTGTACAAAAATCAGTTACGGCCTTTAAAAACCTATCCCAAGCCCAACCCTACCAAACAGTTTTTTTTTTTTTTTTTTTGTACAAAAATCAGTTCCGACCTTTGAAAAACCATCCTCAACAAAACCCTACCAAAATGTTATCTTAAGACAAAATCAGCTCTACCGCGGACAACCCATCCCCTACCCTAGTGCAACTAGTTCGGTTTGTGGTTTTTAGTTTCTCTACTCGGTTTCGAATTCTTTCCCATTCCTGACCAAGGACAAGATCTCAAAAAATACAGTTCTTAAGCACATATGAAAAATCGATTGAAATTAAAAAAAAAAAAAAAAAATTACGATGACCTTAAAGTCATGCAAACCCAAAAGGTTAACTCAACACAATTAAGACATGGGCCTTTCATGCCTTTATTCGGCCTACACAATTAAGTAATGGGATCTTTAAGTACTTGGGTCCTAAAGTTCAAGTTACACTCAAAATTACCGAGCACAAATATTAATGGGCCTTGATACAGATTTGGCCCGGCCCATTTTAATATAAATAAAAACAAGTCATGAGTAGCAGTTGGAGCTCATGAATCATGATCCATATCATCCGGGTTACCCCGTATTTCCGCTACGATGAAACTTTTAAATATACCAAAACTACATACTATCTGCGTTCCAAAACCGCAACGATAGAATCTCCGGTGCAACCGGTACAATATCGTCTGTGAGATCTACATTGTAAGCCAGAAAATAAGCGACCATGACAAGAGCTAACCGGGTTGAGCTCATATTTACAATAACTCAAACTCCGCTTGTTTCAAGCTCTGTGGTTAAATGTTGAGTTTTAATAATTTTTCAAGCTCAAGATCAGCATAGACTCAACTTGGTTATTATTTATCAAATTTTATCATGTTATTTATACATATACATAATTATTCTATATTATATAAATATTGTTATAACAAAATTTTTATATATAAAAGATTTGTTTATTTAGTTATTTTACTATAATTCTATATATAATATAATATAATAATATTTAATATGTAATTTATATATTTGTAATATAAAATAAAAATTATTATATTTGTATTAAATAATAGACTCGTGCCTAAGCAATCAAACTCGATAAGGGAAACTCGAGCTCAAGCCAGTTTAATAAACGAGTTCATTTATTAAATGAGTTTCTATTTATGAACGCGTTCGAGCTCAAGCTCGTTTAAACTTAAATCGGTTCGAGATTTCACGATCTCGAGAAGCACAGAGCGCCTCGACTCTTGTAACATTTACGAATCAACATAACGAACCTTGAGATATAATCAGAACAAGCAACTTCATTTGAGTCCAAGAAAATGCTTCCAATCTAATCTGATACGATGAACAAAGAGTTATATAAGAGAATCAAATGTACAAAAACTTAAAAAGAACCCATAAAACAACAAATGATTTCTGGAAAAACTTCTGAAGGAATAGTTGTGTTGATGACCTAATCTCCTGAGAATCACAACAAAATCTTGAATCAAAATCTGATAAATCAACACTAGACATTTAGACATAATTGTGGATTAGATAGAAAATAACCGAGCGAAAAACAGCATCCTAAAATCTGTCAAAGATCATCATAATCTTCAATCACCAATTGATGTGTTTGTTCATAACTACAAAGATCAATAACAAGGAAGATCAAGATTCAATAAACAGTTATTCATGAGTTAAAACATCCGTTAACGGGCTTCCTACTTCGGGCTCGAGCCCAAGAAATCCAACTTATCAGCCAAGAAATTCACATCATCAGCAGATTGTTCATATGATCTGTCACTAAACAACTCTTCCCAGAATTCATCATCCAGTTCTTTCTCCCCACCGTCAAATTCGAGATCATTTCGTTCGTGTTCGCGTTCTTGTTCTTGTTCTTGATTTCTTTTCGATCTACCAATCCCTTGAATCTCTAACGCAAGCGCCTCGAGTTCCGACACTTGGAACGAAGAACTATCCATACATTCCTCCGGTTCGGATTTAATAAGCTTCGACCCGCCACCAGTTTGACTCGATTCGCCAATCTGGTTCTTGATTGCTTCTTGAAACTCCTTACTTTTACCATGTTTGACCAATTTCTGAACGAAGTCCGGATTTTGCATTGCTTTCGCCAAGAAATTCATCATCTTTTGTTGTTTTAACTCGGTTCCTTGTAACCGTAGCTCCATTGCTTGAAGTTGGGCCCGCGTGGTTTGTTGTTGTTGTTTAAGCTTAACTAACTCCATCATTAACACCTGTTTTTCGTGTTTTAGATGACCAACTTCATCGAAACTTGACTTTCCAATTTCGTTAACTGGAGATAACGCTTGAGCGTTAGGCGTTCTTCTTCTCTTGATGTTCTTTAACACGTGTCGTTTACCTCTTACAAACGCTTCGTTAGCGAATTCCCATGTGTCTGGATCGATCTTTCGAAATCCCTGCATTCGAAACCGAAGCCCTGAAGCTAAGAATTTCCAAAAAACAGGAAAAATGTGAAAAAGATTCAACATTTGATCAAGGATATTTAGATCAGGGTATGCAGTATGCACAAAATTATCAAATTTTTTTTTTGTTGTCTTTTTCAATAATTTCTTTCAGGGTATCTGGTTATGCACGTGCATACTCTGGTTTCCATGTAAATCCAGCCATGCATAGTTCATCTTTATGGGTTACCAATATATTGTAATGAACACACCCACAAATATCATCTCTTTTTATTTCGAGGATCTGAATTTCCTTACGGGTTTGTAGCTGGACAAGCAACAAAAAAGGCAGAATCGAAGAAAGTTGATAAGCACGCTAAAGCTATGCAAAGAACCAGCATATTTTTGTCCATTTTGTCTTTGACACATTTGGCTCCCTAGCACCAGAAGTTATCTAATTCCTGACCAGGGTCCAACGGGTCATCCACAGCAGCCTCAGGGGCTTTTGTCTTTGGTAAATTAGGGTTTGCAATTCAGAAAGAGGTAGCGAAGCAGCTTGTTGCCCGTCTACCTTCTGTTTTGATGTAACTTGACAAGTATGAATATACGAATTTTTCTATTAAAAAAAAGAATATTTTTGTGTTAATTTTCAAAATCAAATTTAACAAACAAATAGATTGATACCAGAAATAGCTTCCTACTAGTAAATGTAAGATTAGGAAAGAGAGAGACTTGAGGTAGGTAGGCCCACACACAAAAAAAAAACAGTGGATTATGAAATCAAGATCATCCCAACATACAAATGTGGATCAAAATCCTACAAAAAAAAAAAAAAAAAAAACCTTTGAACCTACAATGGATTATGAAATCAAGATCATCCTAACATACAAAAAAAAAAAAAAAAAAAAAAAAAAAAAAAAACCTTTGCAACAACAATGGATTATGAAATCATGGTCATCCTAACATACAAATGTGGATCAAAATCTTACAAAAATAAAAACAAAAACAAACCTTTAAAACAACAATGGATTATGAAATCATGGTCATCCTAACATACATATGTGGATCAAAATCTTAACAAAAAAAAAATCCCTTTGAAACAATGGATTATGAAATTATGATCATCCTAACACACATGTGGATAAAAATCTTTGAAACAGTCTATGAACATGAACATACATTAACACAACAACTCCCTCATTTTGGCTGCAAATTTGACCAAATTTCAAGATTTTTATATTTTTTTAATATTTTTTAAATAGTCACAAGAAATCTGAGATTTGGGGGAAAAAAGCAACTTACATAAGTATTGAGCTGCCTGACAAAGCTAGAGAAATTATTATGCTTAAAGTATCTTGGAAGAAGATTAGTAGAAAAAGCATGTGGATCCAACACCACAAAGCTTTGACCTCCTCTGCTCCAACAAATTATGTGATCAATTCTTTGGTCATTCACCATATCATAGATTTTTGTCAAAAAAGGTGGGGGCCCAGCATCATGTAGCCCCTCCATTGGCTGTGGAGCTTGTACCACCACCACTGGTTGTTTACCACCATCACCACTACCACCACCACCACCACCATCATATTCTTCTTTAATAACTGAGTAAAAAGGGTTCATTTTAACCCTTTAGAACCCTTTTCCAGTTTTTCACCTACGTAAAATCAGTAAATTACCAACCTTTTTTATAAAAAAAAATATAAAAAAAATAAAAAAAAAAACTGAAAAAGATCACAAACCCACAATCTTTTTGCTGTAAACTCAAATGGGTCTACAACAGTTTTCAGGAAAAAATAAGAAAAAAGTTTGCTTGAAAACAACAAAACCAGACAAATTAAAGCAAGATCATCACAAACCCTTGACTTTTTCTGTAAGAAAATTAAACTAAACAGACTAAAAACAGATGAATCGGAAATCAACAATCTGTTTCCTATGGGATGATCAAACTTTGAAGCAAAATCAAGAAAAAAAATTGGAAAAAAGTTCGTTGAGACAAAAGATCGAACAGTTGGTGTGCACAAAAGATTTGAACAAATTCAGTTAGAAACAGATGACATAAATGGAATCCAGAGGACAAAACGACATTAGGGGAAAGATTTGACAACTGCAAGATTCATTGCAAGTGATGAGTTATCTGATTTGGGAAACTTTTTATAGGTCAAATTAATGGGTTTTTTTAATGAAAACATACGTTGATTTGGGGAAAATGGAATAAGAAAATGCAAGTTGGAAGAGCTTCAGGCTGGTGGAAGGAAGACGAAAGTTCTAGACTCTACTTATACGAACCTTCTCTTCGTCTAAATATTTTTTTAAAGATTTTTGTTTAATTATTGAATAAAAACAAAGTGTGGGGCATTATGGGCGTCAAATGATGAAGATGTGACATTATTTTTGGTTTTGGAAACTTACTAAATAGAGAATAGTGGAAGTAGAGGTGTAAAAAAAAACTGGTTTTAGAATTGAAATCGGTAAAAAAATTGAAATTGGTTTTTTAACCGGTTTTAGAACCGAACTGAACCGCCGGTTGTAGACCGGTTAGGGATATTTATCTTCGAAACCGGTTATAAAAAACCGGTTTAAACCGGAAAAAAAAAACCGGTTTTTTGGAATAACCGGAACCAGTTTTCGAAAAAAACCGATTTGTACACCTTTAAGTGGAAGCCAATTATAAACCTATAGAATTAGTATAAAGGTGCTGGTTAGTGTTTGTGTTTTATTATTATTTTTATATTTTAAATAACTAATATTTTGTTGTTTTATGTTGTTGTATCATAGGTACGGGGAAGTCTTTCAAAAAAAAATATTTTTCATTTTTCGTCCAAAGGATTTTATCTTTTTATTTTGACCTCTTTGATTTTTTAACTTTTAACCCAAAATTTTTCATGTTTTGCAATTTAACTATAACACTTTTTTATTTTCAACTTTGGTCCCATATAATTTTCATCTTTCGCAAGTTTTACGTTTCGTTCAAAATTTCACGAGTCAACATGCTGCAATGTGTGTACGTGGTTCACCTTATTTTTGTCTGTTTTTCCCTTTTGACAGCGTTACACCCCAACCGATGACGGAAACATCGAAGTGAGACGAAAACGAGATTGCAAGAGACTTCATAACACTATTTTGTGACAAGTATTTAATAAGTAATATTTCATTTCTAAAATCAAATACATCGTTTGGAAACAAGGTACAACAACATAAGCAAAGAAACAAAATACGACATAAGTTCTAAATTAAAAATGGGTTTCTAGTTCATCCTACTAGATTATGTTCATCATCATCATCATCATCATCAATTTCCTGCAATACGTTTTAAAGTACATGTCAACACATAGAGTATTGGCGAGCATAAAAGTTTAACTACTAGCATAAGTATAAAAACGGTTAAACGAATCCACATGGCATAAACGAAATCTAGAATATATCATGGCAATACTAGCATGCAACTCTTATTTGTCAACCCAAAGATTTCCGCTAGCGTAATCTTATCGTAACAACGATATCCGTTTTGTTTACTTAACATGACCTCAAGAATAGGGGCGGTGTGTTAATCCTGTAGCACTATACATGTTAAGGGAGGCTTGATCGAAGTTGATGACAAAGCATGGTGCAAATAAGTTCTAGTATCTATGAATTTTTAGCATAACGTATTAAGCATGTATATCGGATTGTTTGTTTGTGATTTAAGCATAAAGTATGTGATTGAGTGATTTTCATAATGTATACGTATTGCACCCAAAGTGACGGAATTTAAAGGGGTCATGTATACTCACGGTTTGCAAGTAATCCGAGTTAAACTACGAAGTTGATAAGTTTTGTTGAGAATAGAGCACTGAAGTTACCCTACATGGGGGAAACAAAGGTGTATGAGTATTCGGAGTTTGTGGGAGATTAAGATTCGGAATTTAAGTATATAAAAGTATAAGTACACGAAAGTATATCTTGTCTAAATACTCGTTTTGACCCTAAGTTCGTATGTGATTTCTTGGGTCCTAATTTTCCCATTAGAATCAAAACCGAGGAGTTTAGAACAAAGACAAAGTAACCTATGTTCATAACATATAACCATAATCTGGTTAATATCACAAATTCGGTTAAATATATATATAAATTATCTGATGTGGGAAACTTTTTATAGGTCTGGGTTTTTTAATGAAAACATACGTTAATTTGGGGAAAATGGAATAAGAAAATGCAAGTTGGAAGAGCTTCAGGCTGGTAGAAGGAAGACGAAAGTTCTAGACTCTACTTATACGAACCTTCTCTTCATCTAAATATTTTTTAATGATTTTTGTTTAATTATTGAATAAAAAACAAATTATTGAATAAAAACAAAGTATGGGGCTATGGCCTATGGGCGTCAAATGATGAAGATGTGACATTATTTTTGGTTTTGGAAACTTACTAAATAGAGAAATAGTGGTAGTAGAGGTGTAAAAAAACTGGTTTTAGAATCGAAAATGGGAAAAAATTAAAACTGGTTTTTTTAACCAGTTTTAGATTCGAACTGAACCGTCGGCTGTAAACCGATTAGGGATATTTATCTTCGAAACCGGTTTTAAAATTGAAACCGGTTATAAAAAAACCGGTTTAAACCGTTTTTTTTTAATAACCCGGTTAAAAATGACCCTAACCGGTTGGACCAGTTATTGTTTTGAGTAAAAAACGGTTAGTAACCGAAACCTATTAAAAAATCGATTTTTGTTTTTGATGAAAAAACCGGTTCGGTTAATAACCAAAATCAGTTTTCGAAAAAAAATCGATTTGAACACCTCTAAGTGGAAGCCAATTATAAACCTTTAGAATTAGTATAAAAGTGTTGGTTAGCGTTTGTGTTCTATTATTATTTTTATATTATTAATAACCAATATTTTGTTGTTTTATGTTGTTGTATCATATGTACGGGGAGTCTTTCAAAAAAAAATTCACTTTTCATTTCATTTCTAAAATCAAATACATCGTTTGGAAACAAGGTACAACAACATAAGCAAAGAAACAAAATACGACATCAGTTCTAAATTAAAAATGGGTTTCTAGTTCATCCTACTAGATTCCGTTCATCATCATCATCATCAATTTCCTGCAATACGTTTTAAAGTACATGTCAACACATAAAGTATTGGCGAGCATACAAGTTTAACTACTAGCATAAGTATAAAAACGGTTAAGCGAATCCACAAGAATATATCATGGCAATACTAGCATGCAACTCCTACTTGTCAACCCAAAAATTCCCGTTAGCGTAATCTTATCGTAGCAACGATAAGACCATTTTGTTTACTTAACATGATCTTAAGAATACGGGCGGTGCGTTAATCCTGTAGCACTATACATGTTAAGGGAGGCTTGATCGAAGTTATGACAAAGCATAGTGCAAATAGGTTCTAGTATCTATGAATTCTTAGCATAACGTATTAAGCATGTATATCAGATTGTTTGTTTGTGATTCTAGTATAAAGTATGTGATTCAGTGATTTTTATAATGTATACGTATTGTACCCAAAGTGATGGAATTTAAAGGGGTCATGTACACACACGGTTTGCAAGCAATCTGAGTTAAACCGCGAAGTTGATAAGTTGTTGAGAATAGAGCACTGAAGTTACCCTACATGGGGGAAACGAAGGCGTATGAGTATTCGGAGTTTGTGGGAGATTCAGATTCGGAATTTAAGTATATAAAAGTATAAGTACACGAAAGTATATCTTGTCTAAATACTCGTTTTGACCCTAAGTTCGTATGTGATTTCATGTGTCATAATTTTCCCATTAGAATCAAAACCGAGGAGTTTAGAACAAAGACAAATTAACCTATGTTCATGACATATAACCATAATCTGGTTAATATCACAAATTCGGTTAAATATGTATATATACATTATAGAGTATATAGTATAAGTTAATATTTGCCCATCGTATAATATCATAGAATTCATGTAGGTTGTTGGTGCATGCGTCTGTCGACTTCGTCTTGTATCGAGTCTTGTATTGTATAGTTAGGTCAGGGCACGCAAAACGAGAAAACTGTCATATATGGGTTGAGAGGTAATTTCGCACGAAATTATCATGCGTGTGAAGTGTGTATATAAGTTTAAATATATTTTAAGCCTCTTTTTACACTTTTGTAGCCAAGTTTTAAATTTATAAAACACGATATTTACTAACACTAAACACACATATGGGCAAGTGCACCCATCGTGAGCGTAGTATAGTATTGGTAAGATACCGAGGTCGTCCAAGGACACAAGAGCTTTTAGTACCGGTTTATCCTCAACGTCTAATCAAATAAAAAATTAGAAAAAAAGGTTTTTAAACTAGAAAAATAAAAACTAACTAAAATGCTGAAAATAAAATATAAATAAAAACAGATAGACAAGATGAATCACTTGGCTCCGACTCGTGTATAGTGTAACCTTTGATTATTTTCGCACTTTTGCACTTTTTAAGAGATTATCTTAGTTATTGTAGTAGTCCCCTCTTTTGAAGGTGACGTTACCCTCAACCCAGTAGTTTGAGTCAGCAAGGATACAATCCTAAAGGATCGGATTATTGAAAGATAATTAATTAAGTTATTAATGCATATTATGGTAGGCCCCTCTTTTGAAGGTGACGTTACCCTCAGCTAAGTAGTCTGAGTCAGCAGGGATACAGTCCTAAGTAGTCGGGTTAAAGTATTAATAGTAGCTTACATATGAGGGGGTCAAAGAGTTTGGACCCCCGCCATCCAATACCGTTAAGTATTGAAAGAGGTCCTACTAAATTTGACCCAGGTCCTTGCAGGATCTATACACTGAACAAGGCAAGACTCTTACCAAACCGTTCCCTTAACCCCCAACCAGGTAGCCAACATACCTCCATATAGACCGTGGAGATATGAATGGTGAAAATCTTTTATTTTATATAGACAGTAAAATAATGCCAAGACACCACGGGCAAACGATAAGGAAAAATCACCTTCAACATAAGAAACTAGTTATTAAAGTCATTAATACAAAACCAAGTAAAAAGTGCGAAAAGATTAAAAATAAAAAGTATTACACTAGACACTTTGTCTTCACCAAGTGATGTAAGAGACTTAGGCAAACATGGCCTTGATTGTCAAGAACTCTTACGATCAATCTTGGATCCCGAGACGACTCACACACTCTATGATGGACAATGGATGATGGTGTTATGGTGGTGGTGGGTGGTGGGTGAAGTGTGAGAGAGGTGGTGTGCCAAGGGATGATTTGCACTTGAGCCAAGGACTCCTATTTATAGGCTGAACAGAAGCTCGGGCACGGCCCTGTGTCCATTGGGCACGACCTCGTGTCCATCCTCTTCTCTGTCTTCATTAATTGCAGTTTGTCTGCATTAGTTGACCACGCCCCCGTGTCCGCTGGGCACGCCCCCGTGTGCAGAAGCATATCTGTACTATCAAGATTTGCCTGGATTCTGCGAATCTTATAGTTGACCACGGCCCTGTGTCCGCTGAGCACGGCCCCGTGGTGGGCGATAGAAGCTTCTACAGCTTTGTCTTTTCTGCTGGGACTTGGGCACGCCCCCGTGTTCACTGAGCACGGAGCGTGTTCAGCCTTCTGTTTTCTTGTTTTGCTTGGGAAGATGTTGTCGTGGGGTCGGGCATGTCACGTTTGTTCCTTTTCTTGTATTTATGTTAGATTTAGCTGTCTTTTTGCTTCTTTTGTTAATTTGAGCTCATTTAATCCTGAAAATACAAAAGGAAGACAAAAGCACACTTTTTTCCAACATTAGTACTAAAAAAGGGTTAGTTTTATGCCACAATTGATGTAATTTATATGTTGCATTTTGCACACATCAAATACCCGCACACTTGAATCTTTGCTTGTCCTCAAGTAAAACTCTTTATAATGTGGCTTTACACTCCCAAATGGAATGGGTAAAAAAGAAGGTTTTTGGGCTTGTCATAGAGTGTCGGGATTTCCAAGATTCTTTATTAAGTTTTATTTTTTTATTTATTTACAATCCTATTCGTCATGATTTATTTAAAACTTTTCATAAGATAAATTACTTATTAGGGCATAACATGCCTCTTTAAAATTCCATTTATATACAAGTTCACATACCTCACGGAGATCACTCAACACTCGGCCGAAAATGTATTTTAGTGAATCACTCGAGAGCGGCATGGAACTTACTCCTACCATAGGCTTGCCAAGCAATCAATCCTCCTCCTTTTTAACTATATACCTTTGTAAATATCAAGAGGACTTTTGGGGTGAAGGGTTAGGCTTGGGTTAAAGGTAGGTGGTTGGGTTAGTGGTTAGTGAAAGGGCGAAAAGCGTAACAAGCGTCGGTTTTCGTAAGACTTTTTATTTTTGCAACTTTTATTTTGATGAAGCTTTTATTCAAACAAAGTTAGTTTTGATAAACTTGTTTGTTTATTTCTCTTTTGCTTCATCATCAACAAATTTGTTTTTTGAAAAGTCATACGAAAAACCGAGCTTGTTACTAAAACAAAAGGTTAAAAATAAAAAGGGTTTTGGTGGGTGAAAGGGTGTTTGGTTTGGGTTATGAAATGAAAAGGTTTAGGCTCAAAGGGGCTAACTAGGGGGATTTTGGGTAGGTGGTAAAAAAAAATAATGGTGTAGAAATAAAAAGGGTTAGTCCTAATGCCTCCATCATTTACTTACTCGGGTTTAAGTTGGTAAGGACTGGGAATGTATCGTCGTGGCAAGTTCTAGAGTCGTAAGAACCAAGCGGCTATTCACACAAGAAACGAAAAATGAGTATTTAGTTTAAAGATATATATTTGTATGCTCAATAAAGGCTCAAAACTCACTTTTGTGGGAATGAGTTTTTATGTGATCAAGTATATATAATCAAATTTTAACTAAGCTTGTCATGCCGTTTCATAATTTTCTTATGTTGGTTCTTTTTATCACGACTCTATCGGTTGTAAATTTATAAAAATATAACCTTTTTAGAACTTGAAATTCCCAAGTTAAACCTAGACAAGTAAAAAAAATGAGAATTTTTGAAAAAATTTTGGGGTGATTAGCGGTTCCAATAGAGTTTTGTGTAAGGCTTGTAGTTAGGACTTGCAAGATTTAAGGTTTTAGCATCTTCCCCACACTTAAATTACACATTGTCCTCAATGTGTCCCAAAAATAAGTTTTTAGGTTGATTGAATGTGTAAAAGGGTGTGAAAAAGCAAAAATTTGTGTTACTGGGCGTCTGGACACGGCCCCGTGGTGTCCGGACACGGCCCCGTGTTCAGTTGCCAGTAACAAAATTGAAAAAAAGAGAAACAAAAGCATGGACACGGGGGCGTGTTGGGTGAACACTGCCTGTGTCCAGTTTACCTGAACTGGGTAATTTTTTTGCAGACTGTGCAGCACGGGGCCGTGTTGGGCGGACACGGCCCGTGCTGAACTTGCTGTAACGAAGAAAATTTTGTCGGATGGCCCTGTTTTCCTGCATGGGGTGCTGGTTCAAGTTTCCCTTGTTTCCTTTGCCATCCTGAGTGTGTTTTATTCCTGAAAATTAAAACTAAACTAGAAAACATAAAAATTAATCTAAACTAAACTAAGGGTAGTTCCGCGGAATGCCTCCGTGGTGCGCCACGTTTATAAGGGTCCTTGGCTAGACCCAAAGCCTGGTCATATGTTACCCAAGTGGGATGTTTTGCATCCCATGCTACACCGTCGGAGAGCATCATCAAACTTGAGTCAATGACCTTCATGTAGTTGACCGGGTCTTCGTCTTCTACTCTTTTTCCGACTCCAAATTTTACTTCCTCGTCCCCAACCCTCAATGTTAGTGTCCCATCATTCATATCTACCACTGCTTGAGCCGTAGCTAGGAATGGCCTCCCTAGGATGAGTGGTACTTCGGTATCTTCCTCCATATCTAGTATGACAAAGTCGGCAGGAAAGACAAATTCTCCAACCTTGACCAATAGATTTTCAGCGACACCTTGTGGATATTTGACGGATCTATCGGCGAGTTGTATGCTTATTTTTGTAGGACTTGTTTTTCCTAAGCCGAGTCGATTGAACATCGATGAGGGCATGAGGTTGATGCTTGCCCCGAGATCGGCTAGTGCATTACGAATGGGGGATTCCCCAATCGAGCAAGGAATTGAGAAGCTTCAGGGTCAAGCTTCTTTTGCGGGAGTTTGTTGAGTAGT
Source organism: Helianthus tuberosus (assembly GCA_030545235.1). Classification (NCBI taxonomy): domain Eukaryota; kingdom Viridiplantae; phylum Streptophyta; class Magnoliopsida; order Asterales; family Asteraceae; genus Helianthus; species Helianthus tuberosus. Next base: position 188,983,697 of record CM060354.1, read on the forward strand.
AAGGCGGAGCATTCTTCGCCTAAGTTAACTAATTGCAATGATTCAATTTTCCTTTTATGAGTGAGGAAGTCTCTCATAAATTTTGAATATTTAGGCATTTGAGTTAGGAATTCGATAAATGGAATATTAACATGCAATTGTTTTAGTAAATTTTCGAACTTTGCGAATTGCTCATCGGTCTTTTGACGAATTAACCGACCGGGGTATGGAACCGGAGGAGTCTTAGTAGGCTCTTAAACTGGTGGAGAAGCCTTTTCTTGTTGGGGCGCGGGTGGAGTTGTGGTTTGGCTAGATTGGCTTCTTTCAGTTGGTGGGAGTGGAGCCTCTTCGGGACCCACGGTACGGTTTCTCAATGTTATGAGATGTACTTGCGCCTTTGGGTTGGTCTCGGTATTACTTGGTAACGCGCCTTGTGGTCTCTCGGAGAAATTTTGAGCTATTTGATTTAATTGTTTTTCAATGTTTTGAATGCTAGCTTGTTGATTTCTAAAATTCGATTCCAATTGCTGAAATCGATCCGAGTTTTTCTTTTCGGTGTCGGAGATGAGGCGAGATACAGTATCTTCAAGCCTTTCTCGTCCACCTTGTTGTTGAGAAAAAATTTGAGGTTGTTGAAAGTTAGTTCGTTGGTTTTGTTGGTTACTACTATTGCCGGGATCTCTCCAACCAAGGTTAGGGTGGTTACGCCATCCTTGGTTGTAGGTACCCGTTGGAGGACCCGACGGCCTAGGTCTATTATCAATGTAGTTTACCGTTTCCGTTTGATCAGCTAATTCTTTCATACAACTCCAATTTTCATGTGGCCCACCACATCCTTCACAAGCCATAACCTAGGCCGTTTTTTCCATTTCTAACTTTTTGATTTTTGAAGAAAGGGCCTCGATTTGGGCTTGTAAAGAAGTGCTTTCATCAACCTTATGGGCGCCCGGGGCAATAGATTTATTGCCTCGGGGAGTGTGCCATTGAAAATTGGTTTGAGCAATTTCCTCAATTTGATTATATATTTCATTTGGGCGACGATTACCTAAAAGTCCCCCGGAGCTAGAATCAAGTGTTTGTCTTGTGTGTGGCAACAACCCATTGTAGAAAGTGGATACTTGTTGCCATACCGCAAGACCGTGATGAGGACACTTTTTTAGTAGCTCCTTGAACCTTTCCCAAGTTTCATACAAGGATTCCCCATCCTCTTGTGAATATGTATTAATTTCAGTCATTAGTTTAGCCGTTTTAGCAGGAGGGAAATACTTATATAGAAACTTTTGGGCTAGTTCATCCCTGGTGTTTACCGAGCCAACTGGGAGGGTGTTAAGCCAAGCCTTTGCTCGGTCTTTTAGTGAAAATGGAAACATCCGAAGGCGGATGGCGTCGTTTGATACTCCATTGATCCGAAAGGTATCACATATTTCTAAGAAATTAGTAATATGTAGATGGGGATCCTCGTCCGCAAGCCCATGGAAGGTTGCGGAGTTTTGAAGCATTTGTATCAAATGTGGCCGAAGTTCGAAGTTATTGGCTTCGACATTCGGTGCATTGATAGCGGCGCCGAGATTACCCACAGTGGGTCGTAGGTAATCCATAAGGGTATGTTGGTCCGCCATTGGAAGTGGGTCCACCGAAGCTTTCTCTTGATTTTTAGCTTTAAGTCTTTTTCTGAGAAAGCGTTCGGGTTCTTCTAGATGTTCTTTTATGTCTCTACTAGAACCGGAACTCATACACTACGTAGGAAGTTCAAATGTGGCGCCTGGGTTCCAAGTCCTGCAATAAAAACAGAAAAGAACGTTGGTCAGAAGGTTCACCACGGCCCCGTGCTCAGTTGAACACGGCCCGTGGTCGGAGATACAGTGATTGTTTTCCGGATTCCTGTTACCGGGGAGTTGGACACGGCCCCGTGTTGCACCGACACGGCCCCGTGCTCAGCTCTCTGTAACTCGGAAAATAAAAACTGCCAGTAACAACGCTGGGCACGGCCCGTGTCCGACCAGGCACGGCCCGTGCTGAGTTCTGCAGAAACTGAAAAAAAAACTAAGAAAAATCTAAAAAAATAGAAAAATAAAAAAAAATGATTAGGCCATTGATTCCCAACTTTCTTAAAATCCTTGTGTCCCTGGCAACGGCGCCAAAAACTTGATGCGTGTGAAGTGTGTATATAAGTTTAAATATATTTTAAGCCCTTTTTACACTTTTTAGCCAAGTTTTAAATTTATAAAACACGATATTTACTAACACTAAACACACATATGGGCAAGTGCACCCATCGTGAGTGTAGTATAGTGTTGGTAAGATACTGAGGTCGTCCAAGGACAAAAGAGCTTTTAGTACCGGTTTATCCTCAACGTCTAATCAAATCAAAAATTAGAAAAAAAAGGTTTTTAAACTAGAAAAATAAAAACTAACTAAAATGCTGAAAATAAAATAAAAATAAAAACAGATAGACAAGATGAATCACTTGGCTCCGACTCGTGTATATGTAACCTTTGATTATTTCCGCACTTTTGCACTTTTTAAGAGATTATCTTGGTTATTGTAGTAGGCCCCTCTTTTGAAGGTGACGTTACCCTAGGCTAAGTAGTCTGAGTCAGCAGGGATACAGTCCTAAGTAGCCGGGTTAAAGTATTAATAGTAGCTTACATATGAGGGGGTCAAAGAGTTTGGACCCCCGCCATCCAATACCGTTAAGTATTGAAAGAGGTCCTACTAAATTTGACCCAGGTCCTTGCAGGATCTATACACTGAACAAGGCAAGACTCTTACCAAACTGTTCCCTTAACCCTCGACCAGGTAGCCAACATACCTCCATATAGACCGTGGAGATATGAATGGTGAAAATCTTTTATTTTATATAGACAGTAAAATAATGCCAAGACACCACGGACAAACGATAAGGAAAAATCACCTTCAACATAAGAAACTAGTTATTAAAGTCATTAATACAAAACCAAGTAAAAAGTGCGAAAAGATTAAAAATAAAAAGTATTACACTAGACACTTTGTCTTCACCAAGTGATGTAAGAGACTTAGGCAAACATGGCCTTGATTGTCAAGAACTCTTACGATCAATCTTGGATCCCGAGACGACTCACACACTCTATGATGGACAATGGATGATGGTGGTGGATGATGGTGTTATGGTGGTGGTGGGTGGTGGGTGAAGTGTGAGAGAGGTGGTGTGCCAAGGGATGATTTGCACTTGAGCCAAGCACTCCTATTTATAGGCTGAACAGAAGCTCGGGCACGGCCCCGTGTCCATTGGGCACGACCCCGTGTCCATCCTCTTCTCTGTCTTCATTAATTGCAGTTTGTCTGCATTAGTTGACCACGCCCCCGTGTCCACTGGGCACGCCCCCGTGTGCAGAAGCATATCTGTACTATCAAGATTTGCCTGGATTCTGCGAATCTTATAGTTGACCACGGCCCCGTGTCCGCTGAGTACGGCCCCGTGGTGGGCGATAGAAGCTTCTACAGCTTTGTCTTTTCTGCTGGGACTTGGGCACGCCCCCGTGTTCACTGAGCACGGGGAGTGTTCAGCCTTCTGTTTTTTGTTTTGCTTGGGAAGATGCTGTCGTGGGGTCGGGCATGTCACGTTTGTTCCTTTTATTGTATTTATGTTAGATTTAGCTGTCTTTTTGTTTCTTTTGTTAATTTGAGCTCATTTAATCCTAAAAATACAAAAGGAAGACAAAAGCACACTTTTTTCCAACATTAGTACTAAAAAAGGGTTAGTTTTATGCCACAATTTATGTAATTTATATGTTGCATTTTGCACACATCACTCAGCCTATATATATGTGTCTGGTCTGTGTCATTTGACACGAAATTAGATTCTGGTTTGAGAGCCGAAGTGCTGCCGAAGTGTCTACTCGCTGTAAATCTTTGTCAAATCAATCTAAAGATAGTTTAAAGTGATATTCTAGCTGAATTGAACTCAATACGTTTGTTTCCGCCTTTCGTATTGAGAAAAACTCTTCTGATCGACTCATTTGGGTAAGAAAACAATCCTACAAGTGGTATCAGAGCTTAGGAGGAAGAGTTCTTACCAATTCAGCTTCAAATTCTGATTTCTACACCTTCTTTTCAAAATTAAACAACTTTTCACGGTTAAAATCGGCTAATTTTCTCACATATTGTGTGAAACAGTGTTTTAACAAACCCTTGAAAGTTTCAAACTTAAAATCGGACAAAAACATAATCATTTTTGGCAAAAACAGCTCGAGAATGATGACATCAGCATAATTTCGCTTGAAGTTGTTGTTAATTTCGCTCGAAACCAGTATTTCGCTTGAGTGATTCGGTTCGAAAATACTATTCCGCTCCAAATTGTTATTTTGCTTGAGTGATTTAGCGTGAAATCACTAATTTCGCATCAGATTGGTATTTCATTTGGGTATTTCACACGAAATCCGATATTTCGTTTGAAAGTGTGTTATTTCACACGAAATCATGTAATTCCGTGTGAAGCTGGTATTTCGTTTGAGAAGGAAATTCCGTGTGAAGGGGTATTTCGTTTGAAAGTGTTATTTCGTGTGAAAGATTTTATTTCGCTTGAAAGTGTCAAAGTTTTGTGAAACTTGTTACCGAAACATGGAAGAGGAATTTTATAACGCATTTGCTACCACCCCGACTACACCAGCATCTGTTACTCAGCATTTGAACATTGAAAATGAAACGGGTACAATGCAAAAACCGCCAAAGCTCATGAACATTGAAGAGTATAAAGGATGGGAAGAACGGTTTGAAAATTAGGTTCAAGCAAATTACTTGGATCCTTGGGAATGCGTGGAAAGAAAATATGTTAGACCTTTGAATGATGAGGAATAGGAGATTGCTATTAAAGATCTAAGTGTTGATGATAGAAAGAAATACAAAAATGAAAAGATAATGATTAGTCTATTGCATCAAGCAGTTAAAGAAGATATTTTGGTCTTGTTGCAACACAATGGAAGTGCATATTCTATCTGGAGAGCGTTAAAATCGAAGTTTGTCGGTAGTAAAGAGATGATTAAGAATAAAAAATCACTTTTGAAGAAAGAGTTTGATTTATTTCGTGGTTTGAGAACTGAAAGCACCAAGCAGGTCATCGAAAGATATTGCAATTTGTTAGTTCAAATGAAGAGAGTGATCATCAATAAAGATAATGAAGAGTTGATTGAGAAGTTAGCTGATGCTTTGCCACATGAAACTTGGGGCACATATCTCATGATGTTGAGAAACAAGAAAGATTTTAGCAATCTAACACTGAATAAGTTTATTGAAAAGCTTGAAGCTCAAGAGATGGAACAAAGGAAAATCTCAAGAATGAAGGATTTTGATGGTGAACAAGATATTAGTGTTTATTACAAAGGAGGTGTTAGTGATAAAACAAACATGTCACCAAAGGTTGAGACTGCATTCCATGCTAAGAATTCATCTGGAGGTTCATCTAAAGGATCAAACAGCAAAACAAGTTTTTCTTCATATTCATCATATGATCCAAATGTTTCAACGACCAAGAATGGCAAGAGATTACAATGCAACATTGTTTTGAATCTTGAAAATGGTGAAAATTTCTCGGAAGAGGTTGCAAAAGGTCACATGTCGTTGTTGGGAACTGTATTAGAATCATATGAAAGTTTGGTTGCAGGGAAGATCGGAAATCCCATGTTGACAAAAGAGGATTACGATCAGATTGATGCTGAGGAGATGAAATTGATGGATATAAAATGGTGTTTAGCGAGTGTTTTGAGAAGAGCCGAAAATTTAAACAAATTACGGGAAGAGATGATTTCCGTGATGCAAATATTTCTACTATAGGATTTGATAAATCTAAATTTACTTGTTTTCGTTGCACGGAAAAGGACACTTCAAGAGAGAGTGCAAGGATCGCGAAGCAAGTGGAGCTCAAAATCCATTCAACAACAATGATTACTATCGGAAAGCAATTTATCATCAAGTAGCTCAACAATATCAAGAACCACAAACTGCACATGCTAGGAAGATAATCGAAGATACATCAAAGAGAGCTTGTATGGTGAATCAAGATAATCAAAAGTCAACAAAAGAATTCAGTTGGGATAAATATGTTCCAGCTGATAGCAAAGCATGTCTGATAAATCAAGATGATGAAAAATTACCAGAGGGGTTTAGCTGGAAAAATTTCAGTTGGGATGACTATGATCCTAACAAAAATCCAAATCACAAAGCTTTTGTTGCTCGAGTTGCTGAAGATAGTGATAATGATGATGATTATTATGCAAGAAGATTGGAAAAGCACTTAAGAATGATGGAAGAGAATGACAGTGATGATGAAAAAGCTAAAAAGAAAAAGAAGAAAGTTAAAAAACCTGTCAGCAGTGATGATGAAGAAGTTCCAGTGATAAGGAAAAAGATAAAAGATATTCTAGTTTTCACAGTTGAAGCTGAAGCTGATGTACAAAAGATTCCGGCGATATGTGAAAACTGTGAAGCAGTAAAGAAGCAGAATAGTACTTTGATTCACAACATGAACAGATTGAAAGAATCTTATGATGTTCTAAACAAAGCCATGAATCAATACAATTTGACAAGCAGTGAACAAGCAACAGCAATGAAGACCTTCAAGGAGCTTTCATGACAAAGCAGAAAGTGGTCAACAATTACATTGAAAAGTGTGTTGTGCTGGAACAAAAACTGGAAACTCAAAGAATTGAAACAGAAAGAGTTAATAGATTGTTAAAAAGTTACTCATGTACTTCTTATGTCATTGACAGGATTTATCCAACAGTTGAAGGCATGAAGGCATTTGATGAAGAGGAATTATCCGAAGACAAAATTTCTGAAGAAAAGAAGAAGGATACTGAAGTGAATGATTCTGGTAAGAAAAAAAGGTTTCAGCTATACAAAGTGTCCACCCCCGCTTGAAAATGGATATTCTCCTAGAAATCCAAATTCAGAAAGAGTAAAAAAGGCAACCAACTTAGTGTGGGAATCTGAACCATCAGATAATTTGCCCGACAACATTGATGTCACATTTACGTCGTCTGATACTGATCATGAATCCGAGTTAATAAAGAAAGTGGTCGATCAGGTGTTGGATAACGATGAAAAGGAGGCGTCCAAATCAGAGTCAAAGTCTGAATCCAACCCGTCAAAGTCAACGGTCAAACAGGACAAAAGGGCTTACAATAAAGAGTTTTTGTTATCAAAATCTAATTTGAATGACTAACCAGTCAAAGAAGCTTATACTTTGAATGATTCTGACAAATTATATTCTGATGAAGAATTTCCAATAAGAGGTGTTAAAACTGAAATGATAAAAAAGGTTTTCAAATTAACAGAAATTAATATTTCTGAAATAAAAGATGTAATTTTTTCTGAAAAACCTAAAAAATACACCTCAAGAGTTCAACAACGTTTAAATAAGAAAAAGAGTTGCATTTCTGGTTCAGGTTTTCAAAAGAAACCAAACCATAACGGTAATTTCAAAAGAAAAGGATTAGGTTTTATTCCACCGAAAAATCATAAAAATGAGAAAACTTATAAACTAAAAACTGCTTTTTGTTTCAGGGACATCAACAGAAGAAGAAAAGGAACAATTGTTCAGGAATCAATCAAATAAAGAATTCCTTGCAAAGAAGCAAGAGGAAATGAAGAAGGATGTTACTCTGAAAAGGGAAACAAGAACCTGTTTTCAATGCAAAATTGTTGGTCATATTGCCAGGAATTGTCCAAAGGCAATTCAAACAAAACAGGGAGTTTCTCTTAAACTGAAAACAAAAATTGTTGAAAACAAACTACCAACCGAACAATTCAAAGTTTTTAAAAATTCAAAGTTTGAGGATGGTGAATGTTCAAAAAGGTTTTATAAAAGAAAAGCAAATCCTGACAACCAAAAATGGGTTGTTAAGAAATCTGATGATAGTTCTAGCAATGATTCTGATTCGTCAAAATCAGAGGAGCTATTTTCAGGCGATGAATCTGATTCAACAAAGCCAGAGGAGCCACGTGTTGAGTTAAAATTGGAAACATCAGTACCTCCAATGGATGATGTCAATTTCCACCATTGAGGGCTGAAAATTTTAAACAAAAAGTTGGTAAAATTGAGATTTCAAATCAATTTTTCTCAGAAAAGAAAGATTTTGATGTTGAAAAAGTCTTTAGCCCCAAAGTTCAAAATATTTTTGGTAAAATGATTGATGGGAAAGTCAAAGGGGTGAAAGAGTTTTATGAGAAAAAATTGAAGAAACCAGGTAAAGATGTTTCATCTCAGGTTTGTGACTGGGATGGAACATATTATGATCAGTAAACTCTGGACTTGCCGGAGCTTCCAGGTTGGTAAGTGTGAAGCAGGAATCGGCATCTTTCTTGAGAAATTCACGTCTGTGATATTTCGTCTTACAAGTGGTAAATCAGGGACATTAAGTTGTACTTGATTTTCTACAAGTGGTATTTGGTGATTGAATTTAAGATTGTTAAATTTTTCAAGTGATATTGTGAAGAACAATGTGATGAATCCCCTAACCTACAAGTGGTTTTATGAATTCAACAAAACTTATTTTCCGGAAAAACCATTTGATTAAAACAAACTTAAGTGTTTTGAAATCATAATGGGAAAATAGTTTGTTGTAAGGGAAGTTCTGATTGTTTATGCCTAGTGGATGGCGATTTGAAGTGATTTGATATCAGTTGTCAATTTACTTGTACAGTTTATTTTCAAATTTCTTTAATTGATTTTGAATTTTAGGGGGAGTAAGAATTTTCAGAAAATCCAAAAACATTTGAAAATTTGGAAAAGCCAAAAACATGATAAAATTGAAAAAGAGTTTTGTTGTGAAAAAGAGGAAATGATAGTACATCAGTGGACTATCACAACATGCTAAAGAATTGGTTAGTCAAAATGTTATAAACGGTCTCACTGATGATGTGCCAGTAGGTTTTTACACATTTAGTAGATTGTGACGAGATATAAACCTAAATTTCAAACTTGCTTATATCGTGGGGAACATCTCTCAGATATATGGGTAACCCCCGAAATCTTGTTTGAAAGGTCCCTCTTTCTGAGATACTAGGTCTTTATACTCAGTGATATCTGGGGTATTATCCCGGGACTTCTGATTTTACGTAAGCAATGGCCTAGTCCCCGTATAATACTTTACACTTGCTTGAAATATAGCATCACCCTCAGTACAAAAAATGATGAAACATTGCAAAATGCTAATCATGTGCTGTTGAAGAAAAGATTCTCTAAAGGGAACACACCAAAAGTCGAAGCCGTCATCTCTCTGATTTTGCGGAAGCAATAGCCTGAGCTCTCACGGCCCTCGCATTTTAACCCTTTACAGATATCATCTGTGGTATACTCACCTGTAAGACTGAATATTGGGATCTGGATACGGGAGTATATTCTGAAGTGGGACACGCGAATAAGTTTAAGTGCTTAAAACATTAATCTCGTATCCCGAAGCAGTTGAAATTTGTGTGAGAATTTAAGTGGATTAGTATACTGACAATCTAAGTGAATCGTTTAGAACTTAAAATGTTTAAAGCTTAACGGTGTTGGTGATTTGTTTCAAAAACCGATATGATCCTCTTACTCAAACTCGCAAAAATATTGTCTGTAAATATTTCTTTACTGCATTTCATTTTAAATTCATAAAATCCAAAAAGATTTTAATGTGTTTTAGCATAAATTTTTGAAAAATCCAAAAAGATTTTCGACAACTGATGTTGGAGAGCTGATTTTCAAAATTCCGAATGCTAAACATGATGGACAAAAGGTTTGGGAGAATTTGTTTGAGATTTTTGAGATAAAAAAATGTTTGAAAATGAAAATGTTATTTTTACAAGTGGTTCATCAGTGATTAACATTGTAAAATCATTTATTGATTTGTGTATATAAGTGGTTAGCAGAGAATAAATTTGTCAAATGTTAAATTTGTGAAATTTATTGTGAGGTAGAGAATGTGCAGGTTAGCCAGGTTCTGATTTCTGAAGATCATATGGTTTCAAGAGAGCCAGGTTTCGATCATGGGGAGGATGTGAACCAGATCACGATCTTAAACCTGTGAAAACCAAACTGTGATCCCAAGTACAACTTAAGGGGGAGTCTGAAGTTGTATAGAGCATGTGAAAGTGTAAGAGCCAGTCACATATTTTAGGATAGAAGATGAAAGAGCCAAGTTCAGATCCTGTTGCTACAGAGAGCCAGGAGACGTTCCTGAACCTGTGATAATCTTAAGGAATCAAGAGATCTGATCAAGAGAATTATAGTGAGATTAGAGCCAGGTGGAGATGAAGAGAAAGGGACAGAGATTGAGGATGCTTTACATTGTTAGATACTTCAGAAGAGGTCAAGAAGACTGATAAAGATTGAAGATTGAAGACTCGACACTGAAGACTCGTCAACATTCGAGGGGGAGTCTGTTGGTGCATGCGTCTGTCGACTTCGTCTTGTATCGAGTCTTGTATTGTATAGTTAGATCAGGGCACGTAAAACGAGAAAACTGTCAAATATGGGTTGAGAGGTAATTTCGCACGAAATTACCAAGTGTAATTCCACACGAAATTATCATGTCAGTTCAAACGAAATTACTGATTTCGCTTGAAAGTGATTTCGCTTGAGCATGTTCAAACGAAATTACTCAGCCTATATATGTGTGTCTGGTCTGTGTCATTTGACACGAAATTAGATTCCGGTTTGAGATCCGAAGTGCTGCCGAAGTGTCTACTCGCTGTAAATCTTTGTCAAATCAATCTAAAGTCAGTTTAAAGTAATATTCTAGCTGAATTGAACTCAATACGTTTGTTTCCGCCTTTTGTATTGAGATAAACTCTTCTGATCGACTCATTTGGGTAAGAAAACGATCCTACATAGGTCAAGCATGAAGGTATGATATACCTCATTATATGATTCACCAAAGCACAAAGTTTACCAACTTAGTTGGTAAACCCGGTTGGTCATGAATAAAAATGAAATACAAGTAACTATCTAGTTCATCAAGAAGTAAGGACAACCTAGGTGTTTCATACCCATCATGGAAAGTGTTGGAGATGCGGTTGGGTTGTGTAATTTTAGGTCTAGAAAACTACTTGGAGTAATAAGATAAATCATCAAGTGAGGTGGTGGAACAAGTTTGGACAACCAAGGCTTCCATGGTTCACACCTTTATCAAAACACAAGTCTTGCCATATGAACTATTGTAGACTTGGATGGTTTCATCACTTGTGGGTTGTCTAAACCCTAACAAAACAGAAAGTTTATGAGGTTCTTGGACCTCTAAACTTATGAGAATCAACCTTAAACAAGTCCCATAATCATAGATGAGATTAGAGACAAGTTAGGCACAAGATTCACATGAAAAAGTAAAGTTTTTAAGGATTTACATAAAGTTCTTCCAAAACAGAAAGTTTGGACCTCAAAATGGTGACGTTCCACCTTAGTTTACCAAGGTAAACTTGTGGGAACACTTCTAGAGGTGTTCCAAGCTTTGTAGTGGAAGAAAAGTGAGTTTGAACTTACATTGAGACTTAAGACCATTATGCCTCTTCTTGCAATTCCAGTAGATTAGGAGTGATTTGAGAGTGTTAGAGGGTTTGGAAAAGTGAAAGAGAGGTGTAGGAGGCTTGTTTATATAATGGGTTAGTAGGGTTTTGAGTTTAATGAGGTTTGAAGGTGATTGGGGAGTAAAAAAAGTGGGGAAAAGGTGACCAACCTATGGCTGGGAAACAACTTGTTGCGGATCCAGCCTCTGGTGGCCCGCGAGCAGAATAAGGAGAGGGTCGCGCACCCCCGACGTCCTATTAGTTCCAGGAACTTTGTTTTATTTACATTTTGGCCCCTGAACTCGTTATCATTTTATGCAATAGCTTTGTATTTTGATATGTTTTTAAGCATAGAAAGCGTACGTAAGTATAATTCAAGTATCGTGAACGTATGTATGAATAATTGAACGTATAACAAGTGACATTTTGCAAGTAACCACGTATTTAATTGATTGATTGTATGAATAACAAGTATGTATAAAATGTGAATTTCGTTATGATCAAAGTCTCGAATCACAAAACTGGAAATGGAATACGATCATGATACGAATACAAGTTTCCATAAATAGAAATACGATTACACTTTCTAAATATGGAAAGTACAAAATGCGAAGCGTTACAGTCTCTCCTACTTTAGGAAATTTAGTCTCGAAATGTATTCAAGAGGAACTTAACGAAAATATGTTGATGTTTGGTCTTCATTTCACTCTCGAGTTCCCAAGTGAATTCAGCGCCATGTTTTCCTTCCCATCGAACCTTGACTATGGGAATTCGACTGTGCCTTAGCTGTTTGGTTCCTCGGTCCATAATTTCAACTGGTTTTTCCACAAAGTGTAAGGACTCTTTAATTTGGAGATCGTCGGGCAGAACTGGAAGTCCTTCTTCGGCTAGACACTTCTTTAGATTAGAAACATGAAACGTCGAATGAACGTTGTTAAGTTCTTGAGGTAGATCCAGTCGATACGATACCTTGCCAATCCTTTCGAGAATTTTGAAAGGACCTACGAAGCGAGGAGCAGGCTTGCCTTTCTTACCAAATTAAACAACTCCCTTCCAAAGGGATACCTTGAGGAGTACGTGTTCACCAACATTAAATTTCAAAGGCTTGTATCTCTTATCGGCGTAGCCCTTTTGCCGAATTCTAGCCTTGAGTAGATTGTCACGAATTTGTAAGATCTTGTCTGTCGTATCTTGTATGAGCTCCGAACCGGTGATTTGAGCTTCGCTGATCTTGTGCTAACAAATAGGCGAACGACACTTACGATCATATAATGCTTCGAATTGTGCCATTTGAATACTAGCGTGATAACTGTTGTTGTACGAGAATTCAACCAAAGGTAATTGTATATCCCAGTTGCCACCAAAATCGATTACGCAAGAACAAAGCATATACTCAAGAGTTTGGATAGTGCGCTCGGTTTGACCGTCAGATTGAGGATGAAAAGTTGTACTAAGGTTAAGATGAGTACCAAGAGTGGTTTGAAAGGTTTGCCAAAGATGCGGGGTGAAACGACCATCGTGTAGATACGAGCCAATTTCTCGACCTTTAGTCTTCACAAATGGGGAGGAAGTGTGCGGATTTGGTTAAACGGTCGATGATTACCCAAATGCTATCATGACCAGACAAAGTTCGAGTGATTTTAGTGATGAAATCCATAGCTATACTCTCCTATTTCTCTACCAGAATTTCTGGTTGCTCGAGTAAGCCAGAGGGATGTTGACGTTCGGCTTTCACCTTGGAACACGTGAGACATTTTGAAACAAAGGTGGTGATATCCTTCTTCATCCCAGACCAACAATAAGATATACGTAGATCTTGGTACATCTTGTCGGCAGTCGGATGAATAGAGTATCGAGACTTGTGTACCCCCTTCATTAAAAGTTCGCGAAGTTCATCGCAGTTTGGTACCCAAACGCGATCGAGATAGTAAAGGATTCCATCGGATTTGGACACGAGTTGGTTTTCAGCACCACATTTCATCTCGTTGTACATGTTATACTCATTAACGGATGAGTATTGTGCTTCGCGAATGCGATCTCGAAGGTCATTTAGAATTTGGAAACAACGGATACCCTTTACATGAGTTTTGCGACTAAGAGTGTCGGCCACGACATTCACCTTACCAGGATGGTAGCGAATCTCATAAGTGTAGTCGTTGAGCAACTCTACCCATCGGCGTTGACACATATTGAGATCTTTTTTGTTAAACATGTGTTGAAGGCTCTTATGGTCGGTGAAGACCACATACTTAGTACCATAAAGGTAGTGTCGCCATATCTTTGACGCAAAAACAACCGCACCAAGTTCAAGGTCATGGGTGGTGTTGTTCTTCTCATGGATTTTGAGTTGTCTCGAAAGTAAGCGATAACCTTGTCTCGTTGCATGAGAATAAAACCAAGACCTTGGTTAGATGCATCACAATACATGACGAAATCGTCGTTACCATCGGGAAGAGTGAGAATAGGAGCATTGCAAACAGGTCCTTGAGCGCTTGAAACGATTCCTCTTGTTTGGAACCCCAAACAAAAGGTTTATCTTTTTTAGTCAAGTAAGTGAGAGGAACGCCAGTTTTCGAAAAGTTGGAAATTAATCAACAGTAATAACCCGCCAATCCAAGGAACGAACGAATTTCAAACGTAGATTTTGGTGCAATCCAGTTCTTGACAGCTTCGATCTTAACGGGATCAACGTGAATGCCTTTCTCGTTCATAACGTGACTGAGAAATTGAAATTTTTTAGCCAAAATTCACACTTGGAGAATTTGGCGTAAAGTTGTTCGGTTTGTAGGAGTTCAAGGATTAAACGCAAGTGTCGCTCATGCTCGTCTTGGGTTTTGGAGTAAATAAGAATATCGTCTATTCTGCTGTGAAAGGTGTTGGATCAAGTTGTTAAAATACGGAAAATTATACGAGTTAAAATGCTTAACAGTCCATTCGTACGGATGGAGTCTCCTTGCTAAAACGGACCGGCTGATCAAAGTTGATACAGACTGATTTTGTTTGTAAAACAATAAGGTAATTGGTTCAAAACAGTAAGTAAAACATTCAAGTGTAATAGCTGATGTTAAAACAGAAGACAAAATGATTTGGTGTGTGTAACAGAGTTCGTTCATACGGATGGACATAGTCCATTCTTACGGATCGACTATTTGTGTTGTGAGTCGTTTTAGTTTTAAACTGATTTGATTGAAAATAGTGAAGTAGTTGCTTAGTTTATTGAAATCAGTAGTTACAACGTTTAAATAATAACAAACCAGTATGAGATCAGAGCTGAAAAGTCAAACAGAAAACGGTACTGAGTCCATTCGTATGGATAGACTTAGTCCATTCATACGAATCAACTATTCTTGTTGAAAACGAGCGTTTGATCTATTAAACGGATTATTTCTTGATGGAAATTAACCCTAATGAGGGCCTTTACCTATAAAATGAGTTGAGGGTCTGACGGGTTCCAGATTCTATCAAGATTGTGTAATAATCGAAAAAGAAAGTTATAATTAAGTTGTACAATATTTTGATTTCGTCATCTTTGATTCAATCTCGTATGGGTGATGCTCCACAGCAGTTTTGCCCAAGCAAAACGAGTGGAAACCATATATGAGATGAGTTGAATCAAGAGGTGTTATGAAATGTGATTAAAACTCAAGAAATGCAAATGAATGAGAAGTAAAAGAAAGGAGGAACCCTTACAACAATTTTTGGTCGCCAACAACAGCTTGAGAGTGTTTGCAGGGATTTGAGCGAGTTAAAATGGAGGAATTTGGTGCCTATTTATAGGATTTGGGGGAGATTAGGGTTTCCAATATTTTCGGATGAATGGACTTGGTACGGATGGACTCAGTCCATTCGTACGGATCGACATTGTGCATTCGTACGGATGAACCCAGTCCATTCGTACGGATGTACAGATTTTCCTTTTTTTTTTTGCTTTTCAAGTTTGATTATTTTACGTGATTTAATCGGTTTTTCGAGTATCTAGTATCAATGTGTAACAAAAATCAAGGATCATGCATAACGTTCGAAATGTGAATTATGAGTAAAAGTTTGCACATAAGTTTAACATGATTAACATGAATATGATAAAATAATTACGTTTTCAGTATGGTCGATTGTCTCGGATTACAAATTGAAACGCAATAGAATACAACAAGAGTACAAGTGTCTGAAAATGGAAAGTACAACATTGCTTGCTAAATCAGGAAAGTACAAATATACGAAGTGTTACACCCGGTTCATCAAATTCATGAAGACCGCGGGTGCATTGGTCAAACCGAAAGGCATGACCACAAACTCATAGTGACCGTATCTGGTACGAAACGTGGTTTTAGGGATATCTTCTTCGAGGACTCGAAGTTGATGGTAGCCAAAATGAATATCAATTTTATAAAAAACATGTCGCGCCTTGAAGTTGATTGAAGAGGTCGTCGATGTGAGAAAGAGGATAACGGTTCTTGACGGTTAGCTTGTTGAGTTTACGATAGTCGATGCACATGCGGAAAGATCCATCTTTCTTTTTAACAAAGAGGACCGGAGTGCCCCAAGGAGAAGTACTAGAGCATATAAATCCTTTATCAAGTAATTCTTGAAGTTGGCTCGATAGCTCTTTCATTTCCGAAGGTGCATGACGGTAAGGAGATTTTGCGACAGGTGTAGCACCAGGAATGAGGTCAATGCGAAATTCAATAGAACAAGGAGGTGGAGGACCAGGTAAGTCTTCAGGAAAGACGTTTGGAAAATCACAAACAACAAGAACATCACTCACACTTTTTCCTTTGTCCTTCTTTTCTACAATGTGGGCAAGAAAAGCAAAGTACTCTTTGGGTAAATATTTGTTTGCTTGAGTACACGACATGAGCTTGAGATCTTTTGAAGGTTTCTCATTGTAGACATGTAACGAGTCAACATATGGAAGATGAAGGCGAATAAACTTCTTCATAACAAACAAATTCAGCACGGACTCGCCGAAGCCAAACCATACCTGCTATGATGTCGAAACTACCCAATTGCATGGGTGTGAGGTCGATTGAAAACTTGTGATCGTTGAAATTAAGAGAACAATTAAGGAGGACGAAATATACAGTTATAGATTTACTGTTAGTGATTTCGATGGCGAATGATTTTGGCAACTTAGAGCGTCTACACTTAAGCAATTGTTCAAATTCAACGGATACAAAACTTTTATCCGCACCAGTATGAAATAAACAAGAAGCATAAACATCGTTTACGAGGAATGTATCGTTGATAACATCGTTGTTGTTCTACACCTGAGCGACGGTGATGACGAAAGCTCGTCCACGAGGAGCTTGCTGCTGCGCTTGATTATTGCATTGCGGGCATGCATTTCTAAGGTGTTTTGGGTCGCCAGATTTGTAGCAGGTGCGACCATTGTTTGCTGGCGGTTTGTTGTTGTGGTTTTGGGCAGGTGGTTGGGTCTGGTTTGGGTTGCCTAGTGGCTTTTCGCCACTTCGGCATTGCGTGTTAAAGTGCCCAAACCTATTGCACGTGGTGCAAAGGCGGCACGATGTGTGGGCTGTGTGGTGATAGATGCAAGTCATACGCTTGGGATGGGTCCCAGTGTATGCTCGTTTAGCCGGTTCAGGATTTTGTGCTATGGTGAGTTGTTGTTGTGGTTGAGGGTTTTGTGGAGTAACAACCGCACAGTTTCGGTTTGAAACCTTCCGCTTCTTATAATTTGGGTTGGTTTTGGGTGACGGTTTGGATGGTTCGGCGATTGGTTCGGTGGTGGCTTGGTGAACCATTTTGGTAGAACACTTCGTTTCGTAGGTTCCATCCAAGATTCGGTTATGGTTTAATTTGTCGGCCAAACGAAAGGTATCTTCGAGGGTTTTTGGTTAAGCAGACTCAACAAAGTTTGAAACAAAGGGGGGAAGAGCTCGGATATACTTGGCAATAGCCTTTTCGGTAGAATCGACTTGGTCAGGGCACAACACGCTAAGTTGCTTGAAACTAGTGGTGAGGCCGGGGTTGTCGCTTCCAACTTGCTTGAGGTTCCAAAACTCATTTTCGAGTTTTTGGATTTCACGGGGTGGACAAAACTCGTCCTTCATGTGCTTCTTGAGCTCAGTCCAGGTCAACACATAAGCGGCGTTGTCTCCACGTGCGTTGCGTTTGGCAGTCCACCAATCGTGTGCCCTCGATTGAAAAACGCCGGTGGCGTTAGTGGTGCGTAGATGCTTAGGGCATCCACTTTGTCGGAAGGTGACCTTAATGGAGTCAAACCATTGGAGCATCTTTGTCGCCCTCTCTTCGCCCGTAATCGACATCGGGCTGCAAGAGCTAAACTGTTTAAAGGTGAAAGTTGACTTAGGTGGGTCGACTTTGGAGTCAACCGAGGTATGAGGAGATTCGACGTTGTTGGGGGTTTGGATTTTGTTGACGATGTCGTGGATAACCTTGGCCATTCTCTTGGCCATGAACTTTGTCATGTCTTTCTTGGACATCGAATCAACGTTAGGCTTGGTGCTTAATTTGGAGCTCTTTCTTGAGTTCGAGGGCAGTTGGAAGACATCTAAAAGTTCGAAATAGGGGAAAAGGATGAGACTTGATCATAATGTGTTTAGAAAATCATATTTGTTTGCATGAATGAGCATAAAGTAATTCACATAACACGTAAGTTTCACACAGTTTGCACAACTATAACACGTATTCATTTTTGTATAACCACAAATAAAGACAAAAGGATTATAAATTTAGTTTGTTCTCGAGTATTTATTGTTTTAGATTGCGCGTAATGTGCGATTAGTGCTTCGGTTTTGAAACGAACGAAGTATCAAATATAAAACACATTAAAATGGATATCACATAAAAGAGATTCAACGTAAAACTTGGAGTGTCTCGGAACGAAACTAAGACTATTACAAAGTGATCGAAAGTTCTTTCGAGTTAGGGAAACAAGCTTTGGCCTAATAGGTAGAATACTCTCACCGAGGAGCGGTTAACGACGTTTACCTTTCCGGTTACTACATGTCCCTAGTCGATCGAAAAGTCGAGACTTTCATGGGATTGAAAATTGAGGAGTGGGATTAGTTGTCATGATGCGGGTTTCACCCTTAACTTGGCAACACCGTACCCTAAGTGTGGTTAGTACTCACCGAACGAGTCAAGTAAGTAAATCCCGACTCTTTGGTAAGGGTCCGCTAGAGTATGAATGGGAAATTTTTCATTAAGATGTGGATTTCACTCCTAACTTGACGGCGTACGTGAAAATCGAATACGCGGATTGAGGGACTTCGCCAAAAGTTGTGGGTTTTCACGCCTACTTTTGGTGAAAATCGTCTCGTTTTGTAGATGCGAGTGTCTTCACATCTTCATGTGTGTATTGTATTTGGCTTAGGAAAGACACGTATAATTTGAGACAAAAGAAATAGATAAGAAGTAAATAGGAAGAATTTAAACATTTTTAGTATGAAATCAAGAATGGTCAAGTTTGGTACCTAAAATATAGTCTAGGTCAAATCAAGGCAATTTTTCCTATTTCTCTATAGTTATGACTCTGATACGTCTGATACCAATCTGTCACACACCAACTGATGACGGAAACATCAGAGTGAGACGAAATCAATAGTCTGTTTCCTATGGCCTATGGGATGATCAAACTTTGAAGCAAAATCAAGAAAAAAAAATGGAAAAAGCTAATTGAGACAAAAGATCGATCAGTTGGTGTGCACAAAAGATTTGAACAAATTCAGTTAGAACTTAGAAACAGATAACATAAATGGAATCTAGAGGACAAAACGACATTTGGGGAAAGATTTGACAAGTGCAAGATTCATCGCAAGTGATAAGTTATCTTTTTTTTTTCTGAACGACAAATTTGGATCACTGACGGACCACTGGAGTATTATCGTGCCACCAGCAGAAACACCCGATCATGTCCCTCTCCACTAGCCATAATGTCTATACACCAATTCATGAGGAAACCCAATAAATATGGGAAAAGCCCCTCTTGTGGGAATCGAACCCAGGACCAATTTGTCACAAAGTTTTATCCCACTCCTAAAATGCAACTAGGCTATAAAGCCATTAGCAAGTGATAAGTTATCTGATTTGGGAAACTTTTTATATGTCAAATTAATGGGTTTTTTTAATGAAAACATAAGTTGATTTTGGGGAAAATGGAATAGAAAATGCAAGTTGCAAGAGGTTTGCAGAAGGAAGACGAAAGTTCTAGATACTCCTTATAAGAACCTTCTCTTCATCTAAATATTTTTTTAATGAATTTTGTTTAAATTAATTTTTAATGAATTTGGTTTAAATTATTGAATAAAAACAAATTATAGGGCTTTATGTGCGTCAAATGATGAAGATGTGACATTTTTTTAGGTTTTGGAACCTTAGTAAATACACTCAAAATTATAAACCTATAGTATAAAAGTGATGGTTAGTAAATACACTCCACAAAATTATAAATTAGTATAAAAGTGATGGTTAGTATATACACTCCACAAAAGAGTTAAATGTCTGGTTGGTCACTGAGGTTTGCGAAAATTACAGATTTGGTTCCAAGGATCCGCTAATTACACACTTGGTCCCGATGATTGTAATTTTTAAACTCGGGTGGTCCTTAACACTAACCATGTTAAATTTTTATGAAATGACTAAATTGTCACTAACAATTATAAAAAAAAAAACACTATGAAATGACTAAATTGTCACTAACAATTATAAAAAAAAAAACACCTACACCTTCAACCCACCATCACCACCACCTCATCCACCTCCACCTTCAACCCACCACCTCATCCACCACACCAATATTCTGGTGGGTTGAAGGTGGTGGTGATGGTGGGATGAAGGTGCATTTTTTTTTTTTTTTTTTTTTTTTTTTTTTTTTTTTTTGTAATTGTTAGACCATGTGTAGTGGTGAAGAAAAATAATGCTCCCACCATGGGGCATTATCCGACACGTGGCAGTCCAGTCAGCATGGGGCGTTATTGCAAAAGTGGCGTAGTGGGAATAATGCCTAATAATGCCCCTTCCAATCATTAAAAAAAAAAAAAAACAAACTAGTTGGTCATTGGCTAGTCAAACTCTCCTCCACTCCCATTGGCCACTTCAATAAACCATTTGACCACTTCCAGCGTTTTAATTAAAACGCCAAGATCCAATTTTTTCAAAAATAACGCCTAATAACGCCGGGTGTAATGGGGGTGGGGGCGTTTTGGGGAGTTTTTTTTCATTTTTTTTTAAAATACCGCCCCACTACGGGTGGTCTTAGGGACAGTCATTTCACAAAGATTTAACTGGAAAATTTAACAAATGTTAGTATTAAGGACCACCTGAGTTTAAAAATTATAAACACTGTGACCAAGTGTGTAATTACTGAACCATTGGGATCAAGTCTGTAATTTTCATAAACCTCAGGCACCAACCAGGCATTTAACTCCTCCACAAAATTATAAACCTATAGAATTAGTATAAAAGTGATGGTTAGTGTTTGTGTTTTCTTATTATTTTCATATTATAAATAAACAACATTTTGTTACTTTATGTTTTATTATGGGAGTCTCTCAAAAAAAATTTTATTTTTCATCTAAAGGTTTTTATCTTTTTTTATTTTAACCTCTTTGATTTTTTAACTTTTAACTCAAAGTTTTTCATGTTTTGCAATTTAATCATAACACTTTTTTATTTTCAACTTTGGTCCCCTATAATTTTCATCTTTTGCAAAGTTTTTCGTTTTACGCTTCGTTCAAAATTTCGCGAGTCAACACGTCGCAACGTGTGTACGTGGTTCAACTTTTTTTTGTCTGTTTTTCCCGTTTGACAGACCCGTCGCAACACGTCTATTATTCTCCTGTTGACAAGTTTTTTCCAATACGCGGGTCCTAAATCGACATAGTTTTTTTATTTTTACGTTTTGGTCTAATTTCTTCGTATTAACACGTTGCAATGGGTGTGTGTGATTCAGCGATTTTACGTCTGTTTTTTGTTCAGTGTTATTTTTTCTTGTTTTATTTATTAAACGAGCTCTTCTGTTGTTGGTGGTGTGTCATTGGGGTTACTTGGCACGATTTTATAACATTTTTAACCTGTTAATTTTTTTACTAAAAATAATTTGTTTTGAGTTTACCCCTATACCTCCTTTACTTAAAAAAAAAAAAACTATTTTTACGTGCATATTTTTATTTATGTGTGGGTATGAATTCGATTTGCTCTATTTGTCGTAAACCTTTTTTTTTTTCTGGAAACGAGTCACATCAAATATAATACGTTTTTGTTTTTAAAAAAAATTACGTGCTTACTTTTATGTACGTTTTAGTATAAATTCGAGTTAGTGTATGTTTCAACGTAAACTTCTTTGGGAAATGAGTGAGGTGAAATATAATATGTTTTCATGCTTATGTTTCATTATTTTTGTTTCGAACCGAGTGGAGTCAAATTGTGGTTTTTTTTTTTTTTCTTTTTTTTTTCAAAAGTTCTAACTAAACTCTTTTGATTATATGTGTCAGCTTTTTAGTTATACCTGTTACGTTTTCTATGATATGTCTAAGTACACATTTTTATATGGTTAACACATCACATAACGTCTGGACTAATCCATTTGATGTTTGCGATGTACCCGCATCACAATGCACGCGACGCTTATTGCTAGTTATTATTATTTTAGTAAATTGCAAGTTTTTTCTTTTATTTATATATTAATTGGTGTTGTTTCCCTTAAAAATTTATTGTTGTATTTTATGTCGATACGTAATATTGGACTAACCTAGTTATTTTTCTTTTTCTTGTAAAATCAGATCATGTGGACCTCATGGTAGGGTATTACTGTCTTTTCTCATGCATATTCAACTCTCACTTAGTGCAAAGTGAGGCACTGGTGGGCAATGATAGAAGACCCAGGAAAACCTGGGTTGAAACCTTGAGCCAAAAGGTTTACCGGTAATTTCACTGTCGTGCCTACGGGCGGGTGGGTTACCAGGTTTTCCCCGGAATTGGTGGTGGACTCGGGTTACTCTCGGAGTACTCTGTTCGTCCAAGGGTGCCCCGAGAGTGCTCAAGATTAATTCTATTGGCCGTTCAAAAAAAAACACACACATACACATCTCCACCCACCACCACCCCATCACCCGTTGCCACTCCTGTCGCAAGACCACCACCGTCCAGCCTTCCTCCCGTCGCAACCCCACCACCGGCCACCCCTTTTCTCGTTCGAACACCATCGCTGACCACCCCTCATCATGTCGCGTCACCACCTGTTCTAATCTCGATGGGGTTGTCGGCTCCCGTAGTGACTCCAACTGCAACACCATCATTGTTAACTTTAAACCCATCAGTGCTCCTGGTCTTTCTCCGGCAACGGCGCTGTCGGCTACCGGCATGGTAAGTATAACCCACTTTCTATATATGATCTATATACTACTTCAACTTAATTGCCACCAGATATGAGTGTTCACGAAAAGTCACAATGGTAGGTTGAAATATTCATATTAGGAAGGTGGTAGTGGTCGAGAAATTTATACATTTGTGGTGGTGGTGGTGTTCTCGTGGTGGTTGTGAATGGTAATGGTTGTGGCATGTGTTGTGTGTGCGCGAGCATATTTTTTGGATAGGGATGTTGATCAGTTCTGTTTAGACATAATGGAAAACATGAAAACATACCTTTGATTGCATCAACACAGGCCAGCAGAGAATCCAGATGGAGACGCAGCAACAGTGTTTGACATGATTGTCAGCTTGGTCTGGTTCCTCCTTAGGGTGCAATCTAATGATGGTGGTAAGGGAAACCGAATAAGGGAGTTCGGTTATGGAGATGGAGGCGAGATTGATGTTATGTGTTATTAGGGTTTGTGTAATTGTCTAACCCTTTAACCTCCACATTATTCTCCTTATATATGCACCCATGAGGAAACCCTAATTAGTTAATAAGGGTAATTAGGCCCATCAACAATTACCAACTAATTATTTAATAGGTTGTTATATATTTTGATCCATATAATGTAAATGATTATAATGGCTACTAGATTAAATATTATACCATAATATATTTAATCTTACATTCTCCCACTTAGCCGAGTAATCATTTACTATGAGTATTAGATAAGCCTGATCAGGAGTTAATACTCATTTTAGCCTTAAACAAGTACTATAGCAGAGAAATACAGCCGTTGAATCATTATGCGACTCAGGACCCCCATTAATCATACTATAGCCTTAATTTAAAACCTAAACGTTATGATCAAAATACGCATAAGCCCTTTGTTTGATTTGTAACTTTATTTGTCTATATGTCATTATGTCGACTTGACATATTCTTAGAGACATACAAAATCAAACTGATGAGGAAAAATTAACTAATACTTAGTCATTCATAGTACGATATGCAATTGCGCATGGCCATTAATTAATACCCGTCTATGAGCTCTCTTAATAAGACTTATGGGTAATAGCCCTTCAGTTATAGGATCCTTAAACATATCATGAATGTATTCGATACAAAACTTAGTTTCCTCAATTCGTTCATAAACGAATAATTAATTGCGTATCGAAATTTAATGCAGCACCTCTCGAACTGTTACTGTTCAAGGAGTCATGGTAGCTGACTTTATCACACTAAGTCTTCAAAACATTAATTATATGGAGTTAATAAACTTATGAGTCCACTGATAAATTTCCAACAATATTTAGTGACGATATTATGTCGTTATAACTTAGGTTGTTATTATCAGTTCATTATGACTCCTCCATGAGATAGGTTTTGTCTGCTGACATAAGGATATACCCAAAATTACATTTTATCATCTTTGAATATCACAAAGTAAGAGTAATAAACCGGTTTTAATTCTCACTTCTTCTTTAAATTGTAGTCTCTCGTTTCTTTTAAAGATATTGTAATACTCCATTAGATGCTTCACATTAATCTAGACATATCTAGTGTGTTGCAATGTGAGTAATATCTAAACGAGTATAGACTTAAACTTACATAAGGCTTCCAATTAATGAAGCGTAAATAAATAATTTCATTTATCCTATTACCCCTAAAGGAGAGCAGTATTGTTTGTTACATATGTAAGGACCCATTTAATGTTAAACTTATGGAACGGAACTAATGTCCCATTGGGTATATCTCAGTATGTTATGATATCTATCACTTAAGAGATATCTCTGAGATCTATTTTATCAAAGTTTGTGTTAACAATGCTTTAACTTATGTAACATATACCTGTCAAAAGAATATCATCTATATAGACAAGTTTATTTTAGTTGCTCCCACTCATTTTGAGGTAGGTACATTAATCCACTTGGTTCTTGATGAAAAATAATTACGTTAAGATTTCATCATATTATGATGTTTGCATTAACCCATACATGGATTTTATTGACTTACAAACAAAGTGTTCTTTAACCTTCAGTTTAGAACTTTCAGGTTGTTTTATGAACATGTAAATATGTCACCCATTTATTAAGGAAAATTGTTTTTAATGTTCATCTAATGTAGCCTTAAACTATTATAAGCTACTAGAACAGTGATGATCCTCAAAGAAATCTTTGATAATTTATCTCTTCCTAAGTATAACCTTTGACAATCAATCATGTTTCTTAGTGTCTTAACGTCTGTATCAGGATTTGGTTTAATTATGAACACTCTTAGGTAATTCAGTCAAATCCCAAACGTTATATGAACACAAAAAAACAGTTTTACTAGAAAACAATTTTATTCCATTTAGAAGATTGATTGACACTAATGGCTTAATTTGAAGAGATATGATCAGTAAACATTTCCAAAATCCATTTCAACTTCAGTTAGGGAGGTTATGTAATCATCAAAGTTAGTAGGCTTTTAAACCTAGATGACCTCCTGAGTTAATTATTGGGTTCATTAGAAGTTTCAGTTTTATGGATTAGCTCTTGGTTAGGTTGCTATCATTTTCCTTCTAAGTTTGAAAGAGTTGGTGCAGTATGGTGTACAAGAGGTGTAATCGGAGTTAAATTCGGAGTGAAATTTAATGACACTCTTCCCCCCGCCTCTTGTATTCCTTGTAAGTCATGATAAGGACTGTGACTGCTCCCACTGACTTTAGAAAACTTTAGGAACTCAGCATGCTTAGGGTCAATGTTTAATGACCAACAAATTCTAATAGAGAAACAAGTTAATGACGTTAGTCGTTGTGATTTCTCTTGTTGAGGATTATGTTAGTTTAGGTAAGAAATCTAAGTGTGCCCACAATTAAGCAACAATGAAACTTTTTGTAAGTGTAGCTTTATATTTTAAGGAGACAAGTTATGATAGAACAGTGTCGTGATGGAGCGGTGTCTTGTACAAGAGGTGCAAATTTAGGTAATGTAAATTTTCACTCCCCCACCTCTTGCAACTATTGCAAGTTATTATTAAGACACTTAATGCTCCCACTGATCTTTAATATCTCTAGAAATGCTGCAAGAGAAGTTTCAATGAGGTACGTGACGTGGGAACCTATCTTATATACGTCAGACTTTATTTGATTTCTTTAATGTCCAGATATCATAAGAAACTTTAGGGACATATTTAATAGAAATCTTATAAAGTATGTATATGAATAGATTTCTTCTAAGACCGTGGGCCATATGCGACAAAATTTAGATACAAGTTGATAGTCTTTCAAATGATAAATAAATTATGTCTGAATATTCCATTTGAAATAAGTTCCACGAATGTCAATGAATGACTTATGATGGACCCATACTTATTCCTTAAGCCAAGTAATATTTAGGGCTATAACGTCATGATTTAAAATCACTTAGAATGAGATTTGATAAAAAATCATCCTCATTAACCATGTCATGATTTCTCATGAATTTCGGTTATAATGGATGAAATTTATAAGTCTCATTTTTCCTTTTGTCAAATTCTCATTTGCATAATGACAAAAGTTGTGAAAGTGTAAGGTATCATCTAGTTTTATCTTAGTAATGTTTCAATCCAGATATTTAGAACAAATAAAATGAGAGTTTAAGGTAAGTATGACTTTATGTTGACTATGCAAACCTCACAATCTTCATAACATTGCTTAATTATGATACTATATTCTGATTAATCTTCGAAATATATAAGGTATCGAAAAGCGTTGTCAGAAGACTGCTTATTATGGTTCTTATAGTCTTAACATTTAATTTTGTCACTAACTCTCATGTTAGTTATTTGTTGACTTCTGGTAAGGAAACGTATGGAACTAGAGTCAACTAATCATGTGTTAATTGGAATATTAAAAATTATCAGACTTAAATATCATTAGTAAGTGACTATCTAATTAATTTATCCAACTGTTCTTTAGAATAATGGATAGTCTCGTTGCTTATGCCTAGTCTAATGACATAATTATGCATTGAGATTTTCCCTTTAAGAACCTTAAAGTTGGAATTAGCACTTGTAATTTGTCTATGGACCTTAGAACAATCCTTTTTTAAACTATTAGTGGTTGTAAGGTGAATAACATCTTATTTTTCAGTTTCAAACATTTATTTCTATGTACATATATTGCTTATCAACACACTCATTATACTTTGGTACTTTTGAGTGTTATAGTTGATTTATAAGGCATCAAATTGTACAAGTGAAAATCTTAGTATGTAATGTACTGGAAAAAATGTACTTATTTCCATGCGTAAGCCCTTAACTTTATGGGTCATGGTATTGTACATTATTATTTATTCACATATACCACTTAGCTTTATAGTTTAGAATTTTAAATGAAGGCATGCATCTTAGGAGTTCTAGTGACTATTCCACAATTATAGATTAGTCTTAGGAAAGACTTAATCTGGAATAACCTTTTAGTGATAGCACTTATTCTTGATTATCATAAGAGACATCATGTTCGATTTATCCTAATCATCATGCTCTATTTTTCTTCCGTAGTGCTTTATCAGAAGAGAGCAATAGGATTATCGTGTCTTAAGAGATAATCAAGGATTTAATTTAAGAGCTAATTCTTATAGAAACTTTAAGCAAAACATATTAGATTTAGGAATTAGAGTGGATGAGATATAGACTTATAGAAGAAAATTATAGTGAGTAAAATTATGGGTACTAAGAATAAGGCAGACGAAATGATCATAAAAATTAATTAAGGATCATTAATATAAGGATCATTGTGTGAAGAGGTTGTGATATGTCTATTACTAACATCAAAATAATAGACTTATTTAAAGTTCTACTTAAACGAAAACAAATCAGCTTTGGCCAGAAGTGTAATCATTTAAGCATGTGTGCAAAGTGGTTGTAACAAATCAGCTTTGGCCAGAAATTGAGACAATCACTTTAGTTATGCACTTGTTAAGTATGCCATCTATGAAGGAATTAAATTAGCTTTGGCCAGATATTAAGACATTCATGTTTATGATGTACACTTAATATAGCTTTCGTAATACTTGGATGATAAGTAGATGCATCAAATCAGCTTTGGCCAGAAATGATACATCAGAAGCTCATTCAAGTAAAGCCATTTTGGTTTTGTAAAACATTATTTGATCCTTATTAATTAACTAACTAATTACAAAAACCAATTATTTAGTAGCAAACCACCTGTTAGCGCGGTTCGGGGCGGAGCCCCGAGCTAAATCTTAGTTCACATTAAACAGCCTAAAATAATGAGGTTTCGAGTCAGGTCTCGAGTCAGTTATGAGGTCTCGAGTGAGTTATGAGGTCTCGAGTGAGATCTCGAGTCAAGTCTCGACTCAACTTATAACATTATAAGGTCTCGACTCATTAATGGTTTCGAGTCGCAACCTCAGTGTCTCGAGTCGTAATCATGGTCTCGACTGCTGTGAATTATGAGATCTCGACTCCTTATGAGGTCTCGAGTTGTGACCTTTATGGTCTCGAGTCGCAACCTTATGATCTCGAGTTATGACCTTATGGTCTCGAGTCGAGACCTTTGTCTCGAGTTGTACAGATTTAAGCCCTTAGTCGAAACCTCAGTGGTCTCGAGTCGAGACCTTATGATCTCGAGTCGAAATCGTTGTCTCGAGTTATAAACATTTGAGAACACTTATGATTTCGAGTCGAGTTCTTGTGGTCTCGAGTCGAGACCTTTGTCTCGGGTGGTTAAAACTTATCTCGAAACTTCTGTTACAGCTATTAATGTGAAAACATAACCGAAAATTCGAATTGTTAGGGATTTTAAGATATGGTTTCCTGTTTTAGTGATGATCTAATTTTATCATAATATTTCGAAAATTATAACTGTATATCTTTTAACAGTTTTTGAATAAACTTAACATATTAAATTGGATCAAACAGGGAAATAACACTCAAAAATCCAAATTATATTCCAAAACATAAAGGAATTTCGAATTTTCCTAAGAACACATGATGAACCCTAAAAATAAAAACATGATTCTGGAACCCGAAACCTGAATTTTAAGGCTTTAAACAGATTTTGGTACAATTAAGATTTACCATTATGATTCCGGGTCATTTAAAAAACATTCTTTTCCCGAAAAACATTGATCTCGGCACATATGACCCGAAAACAGCCGTGAGTTTTATTGAGTTTTCAAAACTTCTGTTTTCCAGATTTCAATCCCAGAATAATGGATACGAAAACAGAACTGACTAATCAACATATGCTCTGATACCACATGTTGATCAGTTCTGTTTTAGGCATAATGGAGAACATGAAAACATACCTTTGATTGCATCAGCACAGGCCAGCAGAGAATCCAGATGGAGACGCAGCAACAGTGTTTGACATGATTGTCAGCTTGGTCTGGTTCCTCCTTAGGGTGCAATCTAATGATGGTGGTAAGGGAAACCGAATAAGGGAGTTCGGTTATGGAGATGGAGGCGAGATTGATGTTATGTGTTATTAGGGTTTGTGTAATTGTCTAACCCTTTAACCTCCACATTATTCTCCTTATATATGCACCCAGGAGGAAACCCTAATTAGTTAATAAGGGTAATTAGGCCCATCAACAATTACCAACTAATTATTTAATAGGTTGTTATATATTTTGATCCATATAATGTAAATGATTATAATGGCTACTAGATTAAATATTATACCATAATATATTTAATCTTACAAGGGAAAGTGTAGATAGGGTGGGGTGGATTGGTTTTATTTGTTTTTTTATATTATTTATGCATTATGATGAGAAAAGAAGGTAATACCTTCAATGGGGTCCACATGATTAGATCAAACAAAGATAACTAACTAGGTTAGGTCTAAATGACGTAACATACAAATTTTGAAAACATAAAATACAAATCTTATCAATTTTAATGCAAATGATACCGTTTGAAATTTGGTATAAAGATAAAAGACAAAATTTTCAATCTTCCACCACCACCACCACCACCACCACCACCACCACCACCACTATTATTATTATTTTGCGTTTTATTTATTTACTATTATTATTATTATTATTATTATTTAGTGTTTATATTAAAAATTAACATTCATATATGATAAATTTCAAAGTGAATGAACAATAATTAGAATTTAGATTTAGAATTATTTAAAATTAGAATAGACTAAATAGTAACATCATTAAGAGATGATCAAATGGTATCTGGTATAGGTACCGGTCTTAAATTTACCAAACCGGTGTATTTTCGGTACCGGTTCTGCACAGGTATTCACCGGTTTTTACCCTTAAATACTGGTGCCGTACCAGTACCGACCAGTACCAAACTGTACCATACTAGGTATATTCGGTACCGGTACCCACTTTTGGGGATTTCGGTAACGGTATTTTCGGTACCGGTTGGTACCGAGCTCATCAAATCCTGTAGCAACGCAACAATGCAAGTAATTGCACCGTTTAGATTACTTTTCATACACACAGTAAGTAAACTGTATTTCGTTTGAATGAGGTTTTATATACACAACAACTTATTTTGCTTTCTTTTTTGTCTTTTTCTTTAATGAATGAATTGTAGCATGTAAAATTAACTTGGATATTTAGAATATTGATGAGCAAATCGTATCAAATCCTGTAAACGAAACCGGTATCGTATCGGTACCAAATTTACTATACCAAATCATTTTCGGTACCAATTTGGTACCCACCTTTTTGCGTTTTCAGAATCGTTACTTTCGGTTCGACACCGGTCTAGCAACATACCTGTATTTATTGATTTTTACCTTCAAATACCATACCGTATTGTACCGAGCATTTTCGGTGCCGGTACCTAATTTCGATGATTTTCCGGATCGGTACTTTCGCTGCCGTTACCGGTACCGAGCTCATCCATATTTTAACGTGTTAGCACCGTAATAACTGAACTGAAAACAACCGAATTTCCAACGTGTAGGACGTGTGGGTCCTATTATTATATATTAAGTTATTTAAAATCGTTTTTTATGACGGAGTGACTATCCTTACCACATCATTTTATTTATGTTTTGATATTCGGTATCTGTTTGCCTTTGCTGACACGCCTTTTGTAGTCATTGGGTCCCGCCGCAACGCGCGGGCGGAAAATAACTAGTTTTGTAATAATTTTATATGGGTTTAATTAAAGTAAACGGTAGGAATGCTAGTTAACGTTTTTCTTTAGACTTTAGAGATGGAAAAATATGTCAATTTACAATTATGTATTTATTATAACAATAATAATAATAATAATAATAATAATAATAATAATAATAATAATAATAATTATTATTATTATTATTATTATTTTGTGTTTTATATTAAAAATGAAAAGTGTGTAATCAATTTTATATGTGTTTAATTAAAGTAAATAAGGTAGGAATGTTAGTTAACATTTAGAAATGGAAAACGATGTCAATTTAGACTTTAGATATGGAAAACGATGTGAATTTATGTGAAACTAGCCTAATAGCAAAAAAAGAATAAGAAGAAAATAATAGAGAGAAGAGATCTAATATTTCAGTCCAATTAATGTGTATATTACAAGAGGTACAAGATACTATATATAATAGAGGAAAACTTGTGGAACAAACCTAATCTATTTTAGTTGTTGATAACCACATTAATAATAAATATATTCATAACACTCCCCATTAGTTATCAACATAATGCGCTTGATTCTACCCCGTTAAACACCTTGCTAGGAAAACACGGTGGGACAAAACCATAGCTAAGGGAAAAAGAGTGCAGTGTGTAATGCGCATTATCCCCCTGATACTTTTAGATCAGGTATGTTGTCTCATTAAAAACCTTACTAAGAAAACCCAATGGGACAAAACTTAGTTAAGGGAAAAAAAGTGCAACTTGAATAAGTCTCCCCCTCATTTTAACGTCTATCAACATAATGCGCTTGATCCCTTAATGTGCAATCCTTTATGTTGAGCAATGTTATATAATTTTCTAATGAGACTTTAGGTGCCTCCTTCCAAAAATATCATATGTCCACGATGGTGTTTTGTTACATTCCTGCATCTACAAGACTAACCAAACTTGTTTTGATGGGTTAGTAAAATATAATCAAATATCGTTTATACCTGAAATATTTCTTTGAACTCATTCTAATGTCTATTCGCTTGACAAAGGTTATATCAAGACAATAAGGTCAAGTGAAATATATTATAACCATACAAAGCTAGCAAAACATATTAGTGCACTTATGCATTTAACGATGGTACTTCTAGAATGAGAATCTCTACTTTGGTAGGAGATGATAATAGGCATTTGTTATAACAAATGACTTAATAACCTTTAACACACTTTAAGGTTCAATTATGTCCATACTAAAAATATCCAAACATCATCTTCTAGATGTACTTGAGGGATTGGTAAAATATAATTACATATATACTCGAACTGCAGTTCGAGTAATAATAAGGTCATTAAAAAATTCACTCTCTAAAAGCTCGACAATTTCTCTCGATGATGCCTAAACATCATTACTGTAAATTACGATTATAGTGAACTTTTAAAAGTATAATGTTGATAGAACATAACTAATTTAATCAAACTAATAACCCTCTTTATCTGAATATCTCGAGTTGTACAACACTGATCTCGACTATTTAGTTCATACGTATTTTGTCAACTTCATATAATACGTTCTTAAGGTTTTGACATCATTAATGCTTCTAGTGTAACAACCCGCACCTTCGCGTTTGTTACTCTCATTACTCTCGTTACGCCTAGCACCAAAGATTCGGATCATAATGTAAACTATAACGCTTACAACGCTATTTCACATATTTTCGCACACGCGGTATCATAACGCATACGCTTACAACGCTATCGCGTACACTATTACGCTATTCGCAATCGCTCAACGCAAACTCGAAACGCAATTACTTATGCTATGACCTAATATATATATTAATAGTTATATATATATATATATCTAAGTATTAAAACTTGTTGAAACGCGCACTCGCAGGCACGTGTAATTCAACTTATCGCACTAAAACGTGGCATAACACGATATTACTTATCTCGCTAAAATGCTTAAAGTACTTACAATAATTAACGCAACATAACGCTTAACAAACAAACCAAAGTTGGAAAACTAACAAACGCAATCCGGCTGTCTGAATGGACGTCCGATCGAATGGACTTTCGTCCGGATGACCATCCGCTCGGATGACCATCCGATCGGATGGCCATTCGACCGGACAAGCCATCCGAAAGACACCCTCGGAGAACTCACCTATAAGTAGGGGGACTTGTGTTTCCATTCCAACACTTTCACCTCTCATCCGTCCTCAGTCGCTCCCAAACGCTCTCAGTCACTCTCAATCGCGATTCAAGGCTACTTGTAAGCATTTTCTTCTCAAACCTTGTACAATCTTCATCCCTAATCACTTCTACATCATCTTCTTCATCAAGATCACACACAAGCACAAACTTTTCTTCGAAATCGGCTGAATTGGACCTCTTGAAGGTGGTTCCCACCTGTTTTGCTTAGGCAAACTGTTGAGGAACACCATTTGATCAAGATTAGTTCTAGATCTGAAAGATTTCACACTTTCAACTCAATCACCACAAGATTTCAGCACTTTATCATCTATTTTCAACTTTTCTTCAACTTTCTATACAAAACTGATGGAATATGGACTCAATCAGACCCTCAACTCGTTCCTTAGTTGAGAGCCAACTTGAAAACAGATTTCCACCCGAGAGATGACCGATTAACGGGTCAAACATGAAATTACGTCAAGTACAGCTCGTCTATCCGAAGGGGGTGGTACCCATCTGACCGGATGAACTGGATTTGGTGTGTTTCTGTGGCTGACGCGTCATCACACCATCTCCGTTAAACTCAAAACTTATTACTTAGAAAATTTTACCAAAAACACCAACTAATCGAATAGCCATCCGCTCGGATGACCATCCGCTCGGATGACCTGGTATCTATATTTCACATTGTTCAAACTACGAAACTTCAAATTTTAACGATTTACAAACAACACGCGCACTCATTCGAATGGCCATCCGTTCGAATGGTCATCCGCTTGGATAACCATCAGTCCGGATGACCATCCGTTCGGATGGGATATACCCATTCGTTCGGATCACCTATCGAATACTCCGACGTTCTGTTACGCACTGTTCAACGACTTATGCTACTGTTTATATACTCAGGCTAACTCAACGCGCTCCCTTCAATCCAATTCCGCTTGTGTTTACTTGATAAACACACACGGTGAGTATACTTGACCCCCTTTTAACGCTTTAAACACACTTTTGGGGTGTAACATATGTTCGTAACTAAAACACACTTATCAAAACGCAATACACACTCTAAAGTCTAAACTACTATCACATGCGAATAACTCACGTACATATTTACACGTGATGCTTGATACATATGTGCTAGGACTCTTACTCGTGACGTTCCACCTTAACTAGTATGGTACTATAGTTAGACTCTATAACAACCCTCCTAAATTATTTCCGACACCCCTAATACATTTAGAACATCCCTAAATGTCTTAAAATACACCCCGTATACGAAAACCGGTCCCAAATACCTTTATTTTTATAAAAATTAATTAAAAACAAAATTTAATGGGTCCTGGCGGAGCGCGAGAGAGCCCTTAAGGGCCGTCGCGTGTCCTCACGCGTGTTGAACCTATCTCATGACCAAAAAAGGCTACGCCCTAGATCCCCTATGTCGCGAGCCACGAAAGCCCTGCCTTCTTTCATCGCGGGGCGCGACGCCCTGCCTGATCAGCCTATAAATTGAGTCGAGAGGCTCAGTTCACAAATCGTCCAAAATTTTACTTTCGCTCTCAATTTCTGTAGTGTAAACATAATTCCCGGGCATAATACCCCCTAATTAACGAAGCTCTGCCTCGTTATAAGTATTTTAACCCCCGGTTAAGTATTAGATACGCTGCCCGATTGATTTAGGGCTCCATAACGGATGTCGAGGCTCTGCCCGACGTAGTCGTTGGAGTTCTGTCTCGGGGAGAGTATAACTAATGTAAATATTGGATTATTATACTAGCGCATGTACATTGTTTAATTTATTAGATTATAACCAGGAAACCACAGGAAAAAGTCTAAAGTAGCAATGTGAGTAATCTCCTTTTTGTAAACCTTTTTACAAACTATTTTTACAAAACCTTAAATATTTTACAATGTGATTAGCAGTGATTGAGTCTTTCTAATTCTTCAATTACTGCCGGTGTGTTGGGGTTTTGTATACAAAATGTGAAACACGTTACCATTGGACAACAAGATAGCCAATGTGTAATATGACCCACCATTCATGGATTGACAACACTGAATGAGTAATTGTGTAGATATAAACATTGTAATCGCTCTCAATACTGTTAAAGGATAAAATACTTC
This sequence comes from Helianthus tuberosus, assembly GCA_030545235.1. NCBI lineage: Eukaryota > Viridiplantae > Streptophyta > Magnoliopsida > Asterales > Asteraceae > Helianthus > Helianthus tuberosus. The sequence continues at coordinate 189,018,920 of CM060354.1, forward strand.
TTTATTAAATTGGGATTCACTCACCAGTATTTCTCACTGACAAATGTTTTTAAAACGTGTTTCAGGTAACAAAATGTGAAAGCCAAAATAGAAGCCAGCTGGAGAGAATTGAAGGCTTGGAAAATGTGGCTATAAAAGTTACCTAAATAAAGAAAGATGTTTTATTCAATAAAATAAGGTTTATCACTATAAACATGTTTGTCATAAAAACTTGGGTTTATCCCAATATGTTTATTATAAAAATATGGTGTTTTACTCTGATAAAATATTTCCTAACAACGGTCCTGATGTAAATTCCGCTGCCAAATAATGATAAACACCGATACCACCATCTCTGAGTAGGCCGGGCCGCCTGCCTCCTAAGGCAGGGGTCGGGGGTTGCGACAGAAGGTGGTATCAGAGCTACAGCCACTAATTTCAGCCAAAGAAGTGTTTTGCTGACATTGAAATTATTAATTTTGTTAGGAAATAATCAATGAGACTAGGTGCATACGTGTAGATTATTATTTTGTGTTATTTGACAATTTGTTAGTTTATAGTATGAGTGACCAAGGACCTTCGGACGCTTACCATCAACTGTCCAGTTCACCTAGGGACGAAGAAACCTCTTCTCAGCCAACCCCCTCGGGGTATTCGGCTGATACCGAATAAGGGATTTTCGTGTTCAAAGCACAATCTGAGGAGCCATTCCCTCCTAAGAAGAGAGGATGGTTCAGCAGAGGAACTCATGAACATAGAAAAAGGATGAGAAAATTGCAACAACAGCAGGCCTTAGCAGCGGCCAATAGAGAAATGAATGTTCAAACCCTGGATATACTCAATAGGAGACTAGCTAATTTTCATATCTTAGCTACTACCGCTGCCGACCCTAATTTGGAACAACTCATAGCACCCCAGCTGTTACCACTATTTCCCACACAACCCATGGAAATTGAGCCAAACCCAGTAGACCAAATTCCAGCACCTGCTTTTGACCCAGCTGAGATTCCTAGAGTACCAGCACCTCATCCCCCAGACTATGACCCATGGTTTGACAACCATAAGGATTACCAACAACTTTACCCAATAGAGGAACCTATTCAAAACCCAGTAGCACCTTACCCAAACTTGGATCCTCTAGACCCATATTATGATAATGACCAATATATCAGGGAGATTCTAGAGAACCCATACCCACGAGTAGAACCGATGCTCCAATACCCTGAACCAATACCAGTACCCGCACCACCCATGAGTACTGAAAATGTGCAAGAACTCCGAACCTTTGGTGAGGAAATATTAGTAGGAAGTGAGAGTATGAGACAGATAGGTGAAATGCTCGTCTGGAAGTATGACGAGCGTAACATGCAGTATTGGATGGATCCCCACTAAGTAGTAATAATATATATATATATATATATATATATATATATATAATGTGTTTGTATGAAAAAAAATATAGATAATCCTATAGCTACTGATGCCTACAAGTATTGTATTTTAATTTCCAGTTATGGTTTGTACTAGACGCATATATATATATATATATACATATATATAAAATAGAGTAAAGGTCGCAATGATCGACGATTTTGGATCAATATGCTTGTTGTGTGATTGTTTGCATTTAATATTGTTTTGCGATATTAATACTTGGTAAATGTTTATAATCCAGATGGCCGACGCCGCAAATCAGGAAAACCAAAATAATGCTAACCAAATAAATAACAAGGAAATTAGACACATTGTAACCCAAGGAATTAGAGATGCTATGCCAGCAGTCATCCAAAATGTTAGGGAAGCAGAAAATAATAACAGTAATGGTAGAAGTAAGCGAACACATACTGAACTTAGTCACAGTGTTAATAATGGGCCATTACTTCAATTGTCAATTCCAAAAAGAAGGAGAACCATGTCTTATGGTTGTTCTTATAAAGAATTCTGGTCCCGCAAACAAATAGAATTCTTTGGCAATGAAGGGGCCATTGCAGCTCTACGCTAGATAGAAAAGACCGAGGCAGTCTTAAAAATAAGCAAGTGCGCAGAAGAAGATAAAATCATGTTTGCTTCCAATTTATTTAAGAATGCAGCTTTATAATGGTGGAACACTATCCTCCAATCTAGGGGAAGTGACTGGGTCTATAGTATGGAATGGAACGAGTTTAAGAACATGGTGAAAAGGAAACTCTGTCCTCCTAATGAAAAGGAGCAGATAGCCAATAAATTCTTAAACCTTAGAATGACTGGAGTAGACAACAAGGGTTACACTACTACATTCTTTGAATATGCTAGAATAGTGCCAACCCTAGCATCACCAGAACCAGTGTTAATCTCCCGTTACATCTGGGGATTAATCGGTGAAATTAGACATGTAGTCAAGGGAGCTAGACCACAAACCATTGAAGAAGCTGTAGAACTTGCAAATATCTTGACTGACGAATTAGTGCATACCCAAGAAGAAAACCAGAGGAAAAACCTAGTCCAGAAACTTACCCAGGAATTTCGCTACGGTAATTCCAACCGTGGGAAAAATATAGGTTCTACTTTTACTCCTTATTGCAAGTATTGCAAAATAAAGCATTATGGGAGATGCTCCATATACTGCAATTTCTGCAAAATATCTGGACACAAGGAAGAAGACTGCAGGAAGAAACCCAACAATAAGATATGCTACAATTGTGGAGAACAAGGCCATATTAAGCCGAATTGTCCAAAATTAGCTCCAACCACGAACAACAAGACTACTAAGAATGCTAGAGCATTTGTTCTAACTGCAGAAGAAGCCAAAATGATTCTGGACGTGATCGTCGGTACGTTTTTAGTTGATGATGTTTTTGCTAAAGTATTATTTGACTCTGGTGCGAACCAAAGTTTTATTAATACTTCATTTAGCAAACTTCTCAATCAACCATTAACTAAACTCCAACAAGAATGTCTAGTAGAAACAGCCAATGGATAATCCATTAAGATTACTGAAATCTTGCAGGGAGCAAGAATAGAATTTTTAAACCAAAAGTTTATTGCAAACCTTTACCCAATGAATCTGGTAGGATTTGATATTGTATTAGGAATGGATTGGTTAATAGCCAATAAAGCCAGTATTTTATGTGATCAAAAGTCAATCCAAGTAAATTCACCAAAAGGTGAAAAGATCACAATTAAAGGAGATAAGCCAACTAGACCCACGAAATTCATCACTGTGATGAAAACTGCAAGTTGTGCAAGAAAAGGGTCACTAGTGTATATGATTTCTATAATCATTCACACTAAAGGAAAAGAATTAAAATATATCCCTGTAGTATCCCAATTTTCAGATGTATTTCCAGAAGAACTATCAGGACTACCGCCAGACCGAGAAGTCGAATTCATAATTCATCTGCTACCCGGAACCGCACCAATTGCTAAAGCACCTTACCGTTTGGCACCCGCATAAATGAAAGAGCTGAAGAAACAGTTAGACGAACTGTTGGAAAAAAGGATTTATACAGCCAAGTTCATCGCCTTGGGGAGCACCAATCTTATTCGTCAAAAAGAAAGACGGGTCGATGCGAATGTGCATTGATTACCGTGAATTGAGCAAAGTCATGATTAAAAATCGGTACCCATTACCAAGAATCGATGATTTGTTTGATCAGCTACAAGGAGCTTGATTCTTTTCAAAAATCGATTTACGCTCAGGATATCATCAATTAAAGGTACAGGAAGAAGACATTCCTAAGACCGCTTTCAGAACGAGGTATGGCCATTATGAATTTACTGTCATGCCATTTGGTTTAACCAATACCCCAGCCGCATTTATGGACATGATGAACCGAATATGTAAGCCATATTTGGATAAATTCATAATTGTCTTTATAGATAATATTCTTGTTTACTCTAAGAGTAAAGAGGAACATGCAGCACACTTGCATGCACTCCTAGGTTTATTAAGAAAAGAAAAGCTTTATGCTAAATTTTCAAAGTGTGAGTTTTGGTTAGAGGAAGTGCAATTTCTTGGACATTTAGTTAATCATGAAGGAATTCATGTGTATCCCACAAAGATTGAGGCGATTACTAAATGGAAAACCCCTGAATCACCAACAGAAGTTAGAAGTTTCCTAGGATTGGCCGGTTATTATAGAAGATTTATCCGAGATTTTTCTAGAATAGTCATTCCCTTAACGAAACTAACCTGTAAGTCTGTTAAGTTTGAATGGGGACCAAAACAAGAAGAAGCCTTTATAATTCTTAAGCAAAGATTAACCAACGCACCCATATTAGCATTACCGAAAGGAACTGAAGATTTCGTAGTTTATTGTGACGCTTCTAAGTTAGGTTATGGATGTGTGTTAATGCAACGTCAAAAGGTTATAGCCTATGCCTCTAGACAACTTAAAAATCATGAAGAGAATTATACAACCCATGATTTAGAATTAGGAGCCATAATTTTTGCCCTAAAAATTTGGAGACATTATCTTTACGGTAGTAAGTTTACTGTTTTCACCGATCATAAGAGTTTAAGATATGTTTTCGGGCAAAAGGAATTGAATATGAGACAAAGACGCTGGACGGAAATTCTTAGTGATTACGATTGTAGTATCCAATATCACGCAGGAAAAACTAACGTAGTAGCCGATGCTTTAAGTCGAAAATATCACGAAAAGCCAAAAAGAGTACATTCTCTTAAATTAAATCTGCAGATAGATTTAAACGAACAGGTTAGAAAAGCACAGGAATCAGTAATCAAGGATGATACTGAAAAATTGAAAGGAATTATTAAGGAATTAGAACAAGGAATAGATGGAATTTGGATATTCCATAAGAAAAGAGTTTGGATACCTAAACTAGGAAACCTACGTCACCGAATACTAGAAGAAGCCCATAAATCTAAGTATACAATACATCCTGGAAGTGATAAAATGTATCAAGACTTAAGAAAGAATTTATGTTGGATAGGAATGAAAAAGGATATAACAACTTATGTTGCCAAGTGTCTAACTTGTTCACAGGCTAAGGCTGAACATCAGAAACCCTCAGGTTTGTTACAACAATTGGAAATGCCTATATGGAAATGAGAATTGATAACAATGGGCTTTTTTACCAAATTACCCAAAATACGAAAAAGGTAATGATACAATCTGGGTGTTTGTAGATAGATTAACTAAATCTGCTTATTTCTTACCAATGAAGGAAACTTTCGATATGGAACAACTAGCCAAGTTATATGTAAATGAAATAGTTTCATTACATGGAATTCATTTATCTATTGTTTCTGATAGAGATAGCCGTTTTACTTCTCATTTTTGGACAAGTTTCCAAAAAGCAATGGGAACCAAGCTAAATCTAAGCACCGCTTATCATCCTCAAACGGATGGACAAAGCGAAAGGACAATTCAGACAATGGAAGATATGCTTAGAGCTTGTGTAATTGATTTCGGAGGAAATTGGGACGATCATTTACCATTAATAGAATTCTCTTACAAAAACAGCTATCATACCAGTATCAATGATGCACCATTCGAAGCACTTTATGGACGAAAATGCCGAACCCCAGTCTGTTGGGCATAAATTGGAGAAGAGCAACTATCTGGACTAGAGATAGTTCAAGAAACAACAGACAATCTGTTGCTACTGCTGTTTTACCGGTCTGTCTGTCCCCAATAATTAATTCTCGCTGACCACGTCCTATGGGAATCATTGAATCAATAGCAATAAGCCCTGTTTGAAGAGGCTCATATACAGAACGTCGAGAAATAATCCCCGGAGCGGGCGATTCAATTAATCTATATTCAGAAGATGAAATTTCACCTCTACCATCAGAATTGGGTCCAGGAATCTAAGAAATAGTGAGAATTCTTGATCTCTCTCAATATCTCTCTCAATTCTAAAATCCAGGACTACTTATAGTTATTATCTTCATTTTGATAGTTTCTACGATTACATGGATTATACCTATTTACACAAATACCCCGATGATTTCCACTCGTTAAGACATAGAGTCCACTAAGCATATCTTGAGTTGGTGCAGAAATGGGATCTCCAATAGTTGGAGACAAAAGATTCATATGAGAAAACATAAGTAAACGTGCCTCTGCTTGAGCCTCTAAAGATAAAGGCACATGAACAGCCATTTGATCCCCGTCAAAGTCTGCATTGAAGCCCTTACAAACTAATGGATGTAAACAAATAGCACGCCCTTCCACTAAAACGGGGAGGAATGCCTGTATACCTAATCTATGCAGAGTAGGCGCTCTATTCAGCAATACAGGATGGTCATCCAGAATTTCTAGAAGTATTTCCCATACAATAGGTTTTTTTTTCCGAATTTGACTCTTAGCAACTCCTATGTTCGAAGCAAGATGTTTTCTAATTAGGTCACGAATTACAAATGCCTGGAAAAGTTCTATTGCAATTTCGCGAGGCAATCCACATCGATGTAATGAAAGTGAAGGGCCCACGACAATCACTGACCGCCCTGAATAATCGACTCGTTTACCAAGCAGAGTCTCACGAACTCTTTCTTATTTGCCTTCAATTACATCTGAAAGCGACTTGACTCGAAATGGGAACAGGTTTGAAAAAGGATCTTAGAGTGTCTAGGGTTGGGCCAGGAGGGTCTCTTAACGCCTTCTTTTTTCTTCTCATCGGAGTTCTTTCACAAAGACTTGCCATGGTAAGGAAGAAGGGGGGAACAGGCACAATTGGAGAGCGCAGTAAGACTAAAAGCAGTACGCGACCGACAAAAGAGTTATGCTGATAACAGGTGAAAGCCGTTGGAATTTCAGGTAAGAGACAAGGTCTTATTAAAAGTTTCTCCTTGGAAAGGAGTGGTAAGATTCATCAAAAGAGGAAAGCTAAGTCCCAGGTATGTTGGAATACATGATGTATTTCAACTGCCAGAGGAAATGACAGAAATACATGATGTATTTCATGTATGTAATCTCAAAAAGTGTTTAGCTGATGAATCATTGGTAGTACCTCTTAAAGACATAGAGGTAAATGAAAAGCTTAAGTTCGTAGAGAAGCCTCTACAAATTAAAGACATAAAAGTCAAGAATCTTAAACACAAGAGGTTAATTCTAGTCAAAGTAAAATGGGATTCCAAGATAGGACCAGGGTACACTTGGGAGCTTGAATCAGAAATGCAGAGGAAATATCCACACCTGTTCCAGTAGACCGTAAGGACTAGTTCTAAAACAAGGTGTGGAGGATATAACAATCCTCCTAAAATATTTCCGACACCCTTAATATATTTAGAACATCCCTAAATGTCTTAAAATACACCCCGTATACGAAAACCGGTCCCAAATACCTTTATTTTTATAAAAATTAATTCAAAACAAAATTTAATGGGTCCTGGCAGGGCGCGACAGGTCCCTTGAGGGCCGTCGCGGGGTGCAAGCGCCTGGCTACGGGGCCGCACCCTGAGCCACCACGTGTCCTCACCCGTGTTGAACCTATCTCATGACCGGACAAGGCTACGCCCTAGATCCCCTATGTCGTGGGCCGCGAAGGCCCTGCCTTCTTTCGTCGCGGGGCGCGACGCCCTGCCTGATCAGCCTATAAATTGAGTCGAGAGGCTCAGTTCACAAATCGTCCAAAATTTTACTTTCTCTCTCAATTTCTGTAGTGTAAACATAATTCCCGGGCATAATACCCCCCTAATTAACGAAGCTCTGCCTCGTTGTAAGTATTTTAACTCCCGGTTACGTATTAGATATGCTGCCCGATTGATCTAGCGCTCCGTAACGGCTGTCGAGGCTCTGCTCGACGTAGTCGTTGGAGTTCTGTCTCAGGGAGGGTATAACTAATGTAAATATTGGGTTATTATACTAACGCATGTGCATTGTTTAATTTATTAGATTGTAACCAGGAAACCATAGGAAAAAGTCTAAAGTAGCAATGTGAGTAATCTCCTTTTTGTAAACCTTTTTACAAACTATTTTTACAAAACCTTAAATATTTTACAATGTGATTAGCAGTGATTGAGTCTTTGTAATTCTTCAATTACTACCAGTATGTTGGGGTTTTGTATACAAAATGTGGAACATGTTACCATTGGACAACGAGATAGCCAATGTGTAATATGACCCACCAGTCATGCATTGACATTACTGAATGAGTAATTGTGTAGATATAAACATTGTAATCGCTCTCAGTACTGTTAAAGGATAAAATACTTCTTGATTAAATTGGGATTCATTCACCAGTATTTCCCACTGACAAATGTTTTTAAAACGCGTTTCAGGTAACAAAATGTGAAAGCGTAAATAGAAGCCAGCTGAAGAGCACTGAAGACTTGGAAAATGTGGCTATAAAAGTTACCTAAATAAAGAAAGATATTTTATTCAATAAAATAGGGTTTATCCCTATAAACATGTTTGTGATAAAAACTTGGGTTTATCCCAATATGTTTATTATAAAAATATGGTGTTTTAATCTGATAAAATATTTCCTAACTACGGTTCTGATGTAAATTCCGCTGCCAAATAATGATAAACACCGATACCACCATCTCTGAGTAGGTCGCAGCCGCCCGCCTCCCAAGGCAGGGGTCGGGGTTGCGACAGACTCATACCCGACGGGGTCTAGTTAAGACGAACACGCCCGAGGGCTCTCCATCGCAGTCATCTCGGAACTTAGCTGGTCGTTTTTTTCTTGTAGTGTATATGTGTGGTATCATGTTTATGTATGTGGAGATTCGCAACGCTTTTACCTACTTTATGCTATATCAAACCTGTATACTCGCCAATACATTTTTGTATTGACATTATTTTAACGTATGTTGCAGGTTAAACGCAGGTTACAATCAAGATAGGGCTACTTTAGAAACTCACCTAAAATCTAGGTTGTCGGATTTATTTTGTTCGAGAGACATGAAATCTGTACAACTTTATGTGAAATATTTGTTTATTAGTATGGGATAATGAACTTATTAAATATTGTCGCTAAATTAGTTGTTATGGATTCTCTTGAATAATCAGATTCGCCTAGTGCCGCGCCCTGATGATTCCGCCATCAGTTGGGATGTGATAGATTGGTATCAGAGCCATAACTATAAGGAATTAGCTAGGATTGCATGATCTGACCTAGTCTATAGTCTAAGTACCAACTCGGACCTCTTCTGTGTGAATTCTATCTATCATATTCAAGTGAGGGATACCCGTACGAATTGGGACAACTCGCACAAAGTGAGTTACTTCGCACGAGTGAAACACCTCGTATGAAGTAAGTCACCTCGCCGAGTTGTGTACTTCGTACGAAGTATGCCAGCTCACTCTAAATATGCCTAACTGCCTTTCCTAAGGCAAATACATTGCGCCATTCCTAAAGCTGAAAACTATCTTGCCTTTCCTAAGGCTAGCACAATACACATGTTTGAAAACGCTCATATAACACAACCGGGTGATTGTGTCGAGATTAGGTGTGAAAACCAAGAACTCTCGAAAAAATCAGTCACTCAGCGCATTATTCTTAGCGTGAAAACCTTTCATTGAGTTAGGAGTGATATCCACATCTCAACAGAAATCTCCATTTCTATCTAGTGGAACTCCCGAATTGATTCGGTGAGCACAACCACAGCTAGGAGCGAAGTTGTTAAGTTAGGGGTGAAATCCTCATCTTAATAACCCGTTCCACTCCCTAAAATGGTTTTTCAAAAGCTCTCACCAAGGTCTCGACTGTATCAATGACTCGAACCGCGTAGTATCTAGAAGGACGAATGCCGTAGCCGCATCCCGGTGAGAGAATAGTCTATTAGGCCAAAGCGTGTGCTCGAGCATGTTGAGGATAGTTGAACCACTTTGGGTAGTCGATGTCTAAAACCCAAGGCACTCCATCTATTTTCTAGCCTGCAATCGTCGATTTTTATGCGTCATCGAAATTATTATGTTTGTATGTTTTCGATTGAAAATTTTACGCTTTATCGATTTCTCGATTTTATCGCTTTTCGCTCTACCGAATACATGCACAACTCACACAGCCATCGCATTCTAAAACCGGATCCGCAACAAAATTAAACTCTAACGACACTCTCTCTCTCTCCTAAACGCGTCGTCGCGCCACTTATGTAAGTATATACGTATATATGTATATAGTGTACGATTACAAATGCTTATGTTACTACGTGAGAACTTAGGAATTTGTATCTCCTATGTGAATACATATTACTATATCAACTATGACAAGTTTTCAACGTGTTCAGTCGCAACGCAAACACAAAATAATTATGATCGAATCTCATTGCAAATATTTTGTCTAGATGCCTTCGAACGCTTCTACCTCGCGACGTACAGCCAGAAGAAGAGCTAGACGAAACGCCGATAAGAGGATCGCCTCACTCGTGGCCAAGGTTATTCCACAAATCGTTGCGCAAGTTCAATCTCTCAGCAACTCTCAAACATCAGAAGACTATAAGACCGATGCACCTAAGTCTACTTTCTCCTTCAAGCACTTCAAAGCTTGTGGTCCAATGGACTTCACTGGTGAAGAAGGTGTAACTCAATTGCTCCAGTGGTTTGATGCCACCGAGGTTACCCTTCGTCAGAGTGGGTGCCCCGAGCATTTCCGTACCACATGCGATACCAGAGTATTTCAATAAAGAGCCCTCGATTGGTGGACAGTCGAGTGTAACAAACGTGGGAACGATGCAGCCTACGCGCTCTCCTGGGATGAGCTGAAGGAGCTCATAAAGGAAGAGTACTGCCCTCCCCATGAAGTTCAGAAGCTAGAAAACGAATTTTGGGATATCAAGCAAGTTGGAGGAACGGCCTCACAGCAAGGTTCAGACAGCTAAGCATTATCTGCCCAAACCAAGTTGACACTCCTGATAAGGCCATCAAGAAGTACATTCGCGCCTTGCCGGAGTGTGTGAGCAATTTTATCGAAGCTGCAAAACCTGCTACCATCGAAGAAGCCTATCGCTTGGCCGCAGAAATCAATGACAAGCAAGTCTTGGCCGGGTCTTCTCCAAGGATCCCACCAGGAAGGATAACCAAGCAATCATCATCGAACCCTCCGATGAATCCTCCGATGAACCCTCCGACGAATCCTCCGATGAATCCTTCGACGAATCCATTGACGACGACGCACCGTCGCAAGACGCTCAGTCTAGCCACAAGAGACAAAGACGCGCCTACGCTGGAACTTTCCCCTGTGTCAGAGGTGTACTTATCACCACCAGGCGGGAGCCAACTGTCGCTATTGCATCAATTGCAATTGTTATGGTCACTTCACCCACCACTGCCGCATAGGGCCATGACACCAAGGCATGCTAGCACTCCCCGCACCGCCGACGCAACCAGCAGACCCCGCATCCGCAGCACCGATAACACCAGACGCCGACGCATAATACAAATATCAATTCTCTCTTTATATTACTAGACTAATAAAATATTGGAAAGTCAATGCATCCACCACTGGAGATAACATTTTATAACTTTAGTTTCCAAATTTTATTAGTCTGATAGAGAGATAACATTTTAATTTATTTAGAATGATTGAGTATTTAAGTTATTTACATATTTAGTCCTTTCAAGTAAAATGATAAAATTGCCCTCACATACAAGTCACATGATCAGATTTAACAAAAAGAAAATTGACTGGGTTAGAGCTAAAGGACAAGACGTTCAACAATTTTCCTTATAAAGAGCAAAACCTATCAAAATTCATTGAAGAAAAATGGTATCAAGATAAATGACACAACTTGTAATTTTTCCATTTTGAAAATTGTACTATTTTCATCCCTGACATTCTTAAAACGTGTCATTTCGGTCCAATAAACTAACCCCGGTTTAAAATTAAAAAACCTTAGTTAGTTCAGGGACGAAAATGTTATTTTATTATAGATTTTTTGGACATAATTGACACGTTTCGGGAATATTGATGTGTGTAAAATGCAACATATAAATTACATCAAATGTGTTGGGATTGAACCCTACCAGAGGAACAGATAATGAAAGCCAAAACCGGTTCACATCAGTGGATTCACAATAAGCAGCTGTTTACACTAAGTCTTCTCCCTTGAAAGTAATTATAACAGCTGATGATCTTATATCCACTGCCCAGATACAACTACTGCTGTTCTGCATAACTACTGATGAAGCCTAGAAGACTGCTGAGAACTAAGCACTGCTGGTACAATCTACTGATGACAAAGCACTGCCCAATCAAGGACTGATCAACCTTGAGGAAAGCACTGACATAAAGAGAGAGCAGTAGTTTAGTATATCATCTGTTTCATGTATAGTCAGTAGTTAAGATTAGCAGTGTTTGTATAAGAACAATAGATGCAGGTTGTTAGGCTGTTAGACGTCGCTTTCATGGTGACGTCAGCTGAGATGCCTCAGCGGTTTGGATTGTCTATAAATGGAACAGTACTCTGTACTGTTACATTTGATCGTTTTGAGTGAGTTCTTCTCCTCAATTCAATCCTTTCATCTTGTGCAACCAACCGCTGAAGTATCAGGCTGAGGGGGAGTTTAGTTTGTGAGCATGCTTGTAATCTTTTGAATTGCTTTCTAATCTTTTGACTGATGAAAAGCATTTGTTTATCTAAACTATTTTCTTCCTTAATTGTGTTTACAAAGTTTGTTATTCATTTCCGCTGCACTTAAACTCTATTCATCTCTATTTGATTTGTTCAAATTATACAAACAAACACAATCTGAGAGCCTCCGATCCTAACAATTGGTATCAGAGCTTGGACAGTCAAATTCGATCTAACAATCAATTTGACATAACAGTTCGGCTCAAAATTCATTGATACTAAGGTTGGTTGTATTTAGTTGAAAAACAGAGTAACGAGTGATAACGCTTAAAGTTGCTATTCAAATACTATGTAAAACAACCAAGATGTCATATGACACACAAATGTCACACAACAAGTGATATCATGCACAAGACACTCATGGTTTTTAAATCTGAAAACATATCTGTTAAACTATGGGATTATTTCTAATTTTCAAAATTGATTTCAACTGTTGTTATGAAACTTGTGATGTCACTATATTAGATGCTAAAGTATGAACCTCAGATTAACAAAAGCCTATGTTCATAAAAACATTAGTGTTTTTGCTAACATAAAAAGAGGGAAATTAAAATTTTAGCTATATAGATCTTATGTATTGAAAAACAGGTTGAGAATCCTTTAAAAGGACCAAAATCAATTGTGTTAAAAATACATTAAGAAAATCAAGTGACAAAATCATCCAAATCATGAGTAATATGAAATTTGTCATAAGCATGTGTGAAAATGACCAAATCTCACAAAATATTACTGTAAAATGATTTTGGATTTAAAGTATTCCTTCCTTGGAAAGGGCAAAAAGGGAAGAAGAAAAGTCACAAAAACTCATAAGTGTGTTTATCTCAAAACTTTTGAAGTCAAAAGAAAAGAGTATAAATGTAAAACACTTAAGAGTTCACAAATTGGGTTAACAATGGTCATCATGCAACTGTGTGCATTCACTGACTCAGGGAAATTCAGGATGTTACTTTGCAGATATCTCATTATCACCATCAAAAGATGTTGGACATAATACTGTGTTTTCACTGGACAAAATCATTTCCTTCATCAGAGCAGCAGATGTTCAAAACTTATGTCAAAGCTTATCCACTGTTGCATCAACAGTATTTGACCAAAATTGCCCTCCAAACCTCTACCACTACTCCACTCCAAACCACTGTTAATAAATATCCATAAAAAATGGATAAGAATCATCAGTGGACCAAATCCATTTTTTAAAATCCCCAACAGTTGTTAGCTCAGGAGAATCACATCTGCAGCCTCACCTTTTAAAACATCAATTTTTTTTTACATCTCATCCGTTTCACCAAACACTTGACAACATCAATGAAAAAGGATTCCTACAAAAGGTTTCTCCTGAAACATGTGTCCTCTTGGTGGCTTTCTACCATTCCATCAACAAGTCATGTGTCTTATAGCACTGAAAGACAGCAAGTTGGGTAGTTGTCATTTAAGAGGAGCTTCAGCAGTTCAGTGACAACAAGTTTGAAAATCTTGTGCCACAAGCCAAAGGATGAGAATCTATTTGGTGAAAAGTGGGTCCTCAAAGAACATTGCATATGCTAGGAGCATGATTGTCAAGATTTTTCATACTCAAACAAGTACAAATATCAAAGTGTTTTGACTAGGCAAAAAGCAAGCAGATGTTTTCATAACCACTGATTGAAGAATATTATTATGCTGCTGCAAGCTGAATAGTCCAACTGTTTGTAACTTCAAAATATGTTATTGAATCTTGGTATAGTTGCTCAAAAGATTGTTTTTATGCAGGGCAGTCAAGTAGCTGAAATATATCATCAAAAGATTCAATATCTCATTAATTCACCATCATTCATCATCAGACATCACTTTGTGAGGGATTGCTATAAAAAGGTTTGATTTTATCTTTAACATGTCCATCCTAAAGATCAGTTGGTAGATGTACAAACTTAAGAATTGGATTCATTTACCGTTGAAAAACTTGATCCCTATGATTGGAGTGCTAAACTTGGACTAAAGCAAGCTTTCTTGTGTTCCTTGTGTAAATAGCATAAAAATGTTTTTAGAAAAAGTAAAAAACAACCTTAAAAATAGTTTAAAACTGAATTTTTCAATAATTCCTCAAAGTCTGTTCAAAGCACTGATGGCATTAAAACTCTGTTAAATAGTAAAATCTATCCACTGCCAAAGTGTATCCTCTGTTTGTGCAAAACACTGATTTACAACAGAGGTTACACGTGGACAGATGTTATTCAACAGTGTGTGCATCAGATGCCATGATCACTTTTTCAAATAAATGGCCTTACACCTGAAACATTTATAAGGCTATCAAAAATTTCTAAAACAAAAGCAGAGGTTCCTGAGCAGATTTGAGCAGCTACCACTGCTCCTCAGGCACCTGCTGTTGAGCCCACTGCTCAAGGTGATCACAGCAGTAACACAACTGCTGTGAAACACACACCTAAATCCACCAAAAGACCAAAACAAAAGAAAATTCAAAAGCCCTCCAAACCTAAAATAAAGGCAACTCTGGAAGATGAGATCCCAGAGCAACTGCCAGTGACAACACAAAAGTCACTAGAAACCACTGCTGCTACTTCCTCACAGCAGATGGTAGAAAGGTCTCAACCCATGCCTGAACCTCGTCCTGCTTCTTCTTAAAAAGATCAGGTTGTAAGAATAGGGACACCACATTATGATGCTCTGGAATCACTTGATTCCATCATCCACAGCCCACTGCCCGGGGCAAATTCACTTTCAACTCCCATCATCACTTCATAAATACCACCATCAATAATGACCTTGTTGCATGCTTTGGATATAACTCAGACATAAATCAGTTCCTCTCAACCACATATCACTGAGAGTATACTCCAACAAGTGACTGAGTTTGATGCTTATACCTCTGCTATCCCAGCAACAGCTGAGGAGGTTACACCCCTTGAGTTACAAGTAACTCTTGGTGGTAGTCCAAGTGAAGCAGCTACTACAACTGTTGAACCCACTGGTTTACATTTGGACAGTGGTTACATCAATAAGACTTCCTTGGAGGCAATTCCTTCCATAGCACCTCTGATATCCACCAGTGAGTTTGTTTTACCCTCTGGTACAATTAAAAGACTATCAAGTGTTGAAGGAAGAAGACCCCAGTACCAAGAAAAAGGGGCATCAGTGGTTAATGTTTGGAGTACACTCCCTACATCAACCCCTGCTACAACCACTAATGGTGGGAAATCAGATGATCCCATTAAATTGGGTGATGATTTAATGTACCAAGAATTGACGGCTATAATTGATAAACTGGATACATCTGTTGCAGAAATCAGAGACATGCTGCAACAGTTGTTGAAAGCACAAAAGGTACCATCCACTGCTGTATCACCTCCAACAGCTACTCCATCATCTGCTCCTACTCCAGATGAGCTGTGGAATTTGTTTCAACCTCTGCTAGACCATCAAAGAGAATTAGCTGATCAGCAACATGAGATACAAGTTCAAAAGATCAGAAATCTCATGGACGCAAGGTATAAAGACACACAGGAAGCGCTTAAAGCTATTAAGAAAATTCCTATTCCTAACACTACCCCTGCACCTATCTTCGAAAGAGTTGATGATGCCAAAAAGGGGGAGAAAAATGACTCTGAGGAAAATCTTTCAGTAACTTCTGCTGAAACATCTGTCAAAGAAAAGGAAAAGGGAGGTGATGAAACCCTGAAAATTCAAGCAGATGATGAAGATACACAAATGAGGATTGTTCAAAGTCAAGTCAATTCAGCTGGTCTCAAAACCACTGCTGATATTAAAAGGGTAAGGGATGAGAGCAGAGTTTTGGTTGAGAAAAAGATAGTTCTGCAAAAAGAAAAAGAAGAGGTTGGTATTTCAATAAAGAAGTGTCCTGTTAGAAAAACAAGGCAATCAACCTTCACAACTTCTAAAACTAAGCCAGTTACTATTTCAACCACAACTTCTGTTCCCACAAAACCACTTACTCCTCCATCATTAACAACATCTGTCACTCAAACAACTACCACCAATATTACATCAACACACACTTCAACCACTGCTCTCACCATTTCAACAACAACTATACAATCCACTGACCCATCAAAAACATCCTCACCACCACCAACACCACCTGCTGCCATACTTTATCAAAGAAGGAAACAAAGCAGATGAATGCAGAAATACCAAAAGAAGACCAAGCTTCAGAAGAATATATCATGAACATGGTTCTTCAGACACTTAGAGCAGAACTACAATAAACAGCAAAATCTCAAGTCACTGCTCAAAGTTGTCATTACCAGGCCTCAATTTCCAAACTCAGCAAATAAATCTCTCCCAAGAAACCCATTTGGTTTAAAAATACTAAAGTGGCTCTCTGATCAAAAGACCCATGTATTGACTCTGGTCAGAACCAATGGAGAAGTGAAGCATATATCAAGGAATCAAGCACTAGGCCTGGGTGTTGAAGATCTACAAGATCTCCTTGAGCTTACACTGTGCCGGGATGAAGATGATACAAGTTCTCAGGATTTTGAGCTGAAATTTAAAGAACAAGTCAAAGAACTTCTGATGAGAAATAAAAATCCAGAATAATGAAGGGTTTTGGCATTATCTGTTCCAGGGGGAGATTGTTGGGATTGAACCCTACCAGAGGAACAGATAATGAAAGCCAAAAACGGTTCTCATCAGTGGATTCACAATAAGCAGCTGTTTACACTAAGTCTTCTCCCTTGAAAGCAATTATAACAGCTGATGATCTTATATCCACTGCCCGGATACAACTACTGCTGTTCTGCATAACTACTGATGAAGCCCAGAAGACTGCTGAGAACTAAGCACTGCTGGTACAATCTACTGATGACAAAGCACTGCCCAATCAAGGACTGATCAACCTTGAGGAAAGCACTGACATAAAGAGAGAGCAGTAGTTTAGTATATCATCTGTTTCATGTATAGTCAGTAGTTAAGATTAGCAGTGTTTGTATAAGAACAGTAGATACAGGTTGTTAGGCTATTAGACGTCGCTTTCATGGTGACGTCAGCTGAGATGCCTCAGCGGTTTGGATTGTCTATAAATGGAACAGTACTCTGTACTGTTACATTTGATCGTTTTGAGTGAGTTCTTCTCCTCAATTCAATCCTTTCATCTTGTGCAACCAACCGCTGAAGTATCAGGCTGAGGGGGAGTTTAGTTTGTGAGCATGCTTGTAATCTTTTGAATTGCTTTGTAATCTTTTGACTGATGAAAAGCATTTGTTTATCTAAACTATTTTCTTCCTTAATTGTGTTTACAAAGTTTGTTATTCATTTCCGCTGCACTTAAACTCTATTCATCTCTATTTGATTTGTTCAAATTATTCAAACAAACACAATCTGAGAGCTTCCGATCCTAACAAAATGTGGTATAAAACTAACCCTTTTTAGTACTAATGTTGGAAAAAGTGTGCTTTTGTCTTCCTTTTGTATGTTCAGGGTTAAAAGAGCTTAAATGAACAAAAGAAGCAAAAAGACAGCTAATTCTAACAATAATACAAGAAAAGGAATAAACGTGGCATGCCTGACCCCTCAACAGCATCTTCCTAAGCAAAAACAAGACATCAGAAACCTGAACACGCCCCGTGCTCAATGAACACGGGGGTGTGCCCAAGTGTCTGCAGAAAAGACAAAGCTGTAGAAGCTTCTATTTCCCAACACGGGGGCGTGGCCAGCGGACACGGGGCCGTGGTCCACGCTAAGATTCGCAGAATCTAGGCAAATCTTGATAGTACAGGTACGCTTCTGCACATGGGGACGTGCCCAGCGGACACGGGGGCGTGGTCAACTAATGCAGACAAGCTGCAAGTATTGAAGAAAGAGAAGATGGGTGGACACGGGGCCGTGTCCGGGCTTCTATGCAGGCTATAAATAGGGGTGCTTGGCTCACTTGCAAACCATCCATTGGCACACCACCTCTCTCACACTTCACCCACCCACCACCACCATCACAACCCACATCCACCACCATCATTCATCATCCATCGTAGAGTGTGTGAGTAGTCTCGGGATCCAAGATTGATCGTAAGAGTTCTTGACAATCAAAGGCCATGTTTGCCTAAGTCTCTTACATCACTTGGTGAAGACAAGCATTTAGTGTAATACTTTTTATTTTTAATATTTTCGCACTTTTTATTTGGTTATGTATTAAAGACTTTAATAACTAGTTTCTTATGTTGAAGGTGAAACTTCCTTATCATTTGTCTGTGGTGTCTTGGCGTTATTTTACTGTCTATATAAAATAAAATATTTACACCATTCATATCTCCACGGTCTATATGGAGATATGTTGGCTACCTGGTCGGGGGTTAAGGGAATGGTTTGGTAAGCGTCTTGCCTTGTTCAGTGTATAGATCCTGCAAGGACCTGGGTCAAGTTTAGTAGGACCTCCTTCAATACCCACTGGTATTGGATGGCGGGGGTCCGAACTCCTTGATCCCCTCATATGTAAACTACTATTAAAATTTTAACCCGGCTATTTAGGATTGTATCCCTGCTGACTCAAACTACTTAGCCGAGGGTAACGTCACCTTCAAAAGAGGGGCCTACCACATTACGCATTAATAACTTAATTAATTATCTTTCAATAACCGAACCCTTTAGGATTGTATCCTTGCTGACTCAAACTACTGGGTTGAGGGTAACGTCACCTTCAAAAGAGGGGCCTACTACTATAACTAAGATAATCTCTTAAAAAGTGCAACAGTGCGAAAATAATCAAAGGTTACACTAAAGGCGAGTCGGATCCAAGTGATTCATCTTGTCTATCTGTTTTTATTTTTATTTTCATCATTTTTAGTTAGTTTTATTTTCTTGTTTTAAAACCTTTTTCTAAAGTTTTGATTTGATTAGACGTTGAGGATAAACCGGTACTAAAAGCTCTTGTGTCCTTGGACGACCTCGGTATCTTACCAACACTGTACTACGCTCACGATGGGTGCACTTGCCCATATGTGTGTTTAGTGTTAGTAAATATCGTGTTTTATAAATTTAAAACTTGACTAAAGTGTTAAAAAAAGGGCTTAAAATATACATAAATACGTATAACACACAATACGCATCAAATATCAAGGAGGAAAATGGTACAATTTTGATTTTTGACCTGAAATCGTGAACGTGGACAAACCACAGGGACATAAATGACACTTAACTCTAGGATCTCGAAATCCAACCAAACAAGATTTCTAAGTGCACTTTTTCTCGTTTACGTCCAATTGACTACTAACTCCGGCCATTGTCAATAAGATGAACCAAATACATCAAAACAATAAAAACCTTATATATATATATAGTCATTATCATACTCAGTAAATCCCACCAATAACATAGCTAAGGTAGGGTTTGAGAAGGGAAAGATGTAGACAACCATACTTTTACCTCGTAGGAATAGAGAGGCTGCTTCCAATGAGAACCCCAGCTCGATAGTAGGTTTGTATCAAGCCTTGGACATGAGACACATAACACTCAGCAATCGGGAAAAATGCCGATTTGTGCATATACCCCCTTGTCTTTCGGCTATCAACGTTATCACATGACGCATTAGTCGTCAGCCGTTTTTAACGTTATTTTCACGAAATTAGTAAAAGAACGTTAAAATTGATGCAATTTCACTTTTGCCCCCCGAGGGCCCACACATCTATACTATATTATAATGCATGAGATAGGGACATTTTAAGATACCGAAAAAATAAGAACTATTTCTCCCTTTATTTATAAATACACCCATATAATGAAGGTAAGATGGTCTTTTAAACACTAATTATATTTTAATCCCCATCTGTTTATGGTTAAATCCATTTGTTTTAACAAAATTATGGATAATTAGTTACACTTTATCCTCTCCACAACAAACTTATAATTTTTTACGTATTTTTGCCATATCTTATAAACTATAATGTTTAAAAAAATCCAAAGGTACTGTGATGACCTACTCATTTTTTTCCATGTTTCGATAATTGTATTGGTCAGTATTGTTGTGTGGATTAAATGTACAAGTAGATGATGCATTACTGTACAAGTGATTAAGGCAATGTATCCTATCATATTTCAAATGCTCAAGACACTCTATGTTGTTATCATCGTTATCAATTTAATAATATTCCAACTCTTTTCAACATTGTCACAAATATCCAGAACACAGTACCTTATTCGGGTTTGTCCAGTTTACACTGTCACATTCCAACCCTTTCAACGTGTTTCCTACAGGCTACAAGCAAAACAATAAAAAAACAAAACCAAAGAAAAGCCTACAGCTAGATCAATAACAAACCATCCAATTGCAACTCCTCACTACCCTTTTCAACGTGTTTCCTACAAGCATAATGACAAAAAGAGCCTGCAACCAGATCAACAACAAACTCACGAGCAGAAGACCGAGTCCACCCAACTGCCATGAAGATAATGTCTCCTACAAGTGAAATAACTATAAACCAAATTAAATTTAGACACAACAAAAGTAACTTTATATTTCACTGTGGTCGGTGGCTGAAATCTACATTCAACGAGGCTTCTTTATTTTCCAGACCCTTAGTAAACATATCGTAGAAATATTTTATCTGTCTTAAATATCTTATTCAAAAAAACTTTATAAAATTTTTTATCCTAAAAGCTATTCTATTCGTCTTAAATATCTAATTCAAAAAAAAATTATATATAAATGATAGTTTACAAGGTCCATAACTAAGAACTCAGCTAAAATAATTGATTAACGAACCAAAACCGAAAGAGCTGAAAAAAGCAAACAAGCAAACCAAAATAACTTACCTAAGCTAATAACGGACAGTTTGGTCTTTTTTAACCGATAGTTACGCTTCAATTTGCTCTAAGACTAAACTGAACCAAATCGAACAACACTGACCTTTTTCAAATGTTTATTATTAAATATATAGTTCAAATTCATTATTTAGGCCAAGAGTTTTATGCCTGAGTTTATTAAAAAGACGATTAACAAAAGCGTTAGTAAAAAAGTTTTTAGCCCAATTATTTTAGAATATTTTTACAGGCCCAAACATTTCAAACCTAAATGAGCAAACTCATAACTGAACTGAACCGAACCCACCCGCAAAAACCAAAACCAGATAACAGTCTAAAACTTAAAAACTAGATTTTCGGTTTTGGTTCGGTTTAAGTCCAAAACTGACACGGATCGACCCATGCAAAACCATGCAAGTATGAAGTTTCATATTCAAGTTTCCTTATTAGTAACCAACTCATCAAGCCTCAAAGATTCTCAACTTTTTGTAAGTTATATCACATAGCAACATGAATGAATAAGAGACACGAACTTGTGAAATATCTATAAGCTAAACTGAATTAAATGCAATAAAAATAGCTTTATATTTCGTTGTGGTCGGTGGCTGAAAAATCTACATTCAATGAAGCTTTTTAACATTTTTTTCAGTTCCCCAAACTGCTCAAGCTACTACTAGGGCTGGCAATTCCGACACGAACATGATAGCACGACACGGACCTGCACAAAGTTAACAGGTTTTGTGTTTAACCTTAACAGGTTTCGTATCTATAACAGGTTAACGCGATAAGATCTGTTTAAATTTCGTGTCTTAACAGGTTAAAACCTGTTAACCTGTTAAGACCCTTAATAACATGCTAATAATTTTTAATAAAAAAATATATCGGACTTTATGACATACACCACTCATGCGTTCTCCCTCAAATCTAAACCCTAAATTTTCAAATTAATCCAGCCGCTATCTCTCCAAAAATGCAAAGTCTCCATCCTCCATCCAAAGTAACTAGCTCTTTCTCTCCGTCCATCACTGATTCGGTCCGTTCAGCGTCAAGGTCTTGTCTCAAAGATCCAGTCCATCCAAAGTCTCTGCTATTTCTCTATGTCAACGTGTCACGATTCAGTCTATCATCAACGTCTCGTCTCAACAATTGAGTCACCGGCGTAAGGGCGTCACAATTCATAGGTGTCACCAATTAATATTTTGAAAGTTCGTTTTGTTGGTGGTTCATTTTGTTGGTGGTTTGTTTTATCAGATTTATCGCCTGTGTATGTTTGTTTTGTGTGTGGTTCGTTTATCAGATTTATCGTCTTTGTTTTTGTAACACCTCGTAAAAACACGTCCAATGATATATCAACACGTGTACTAAACCCTAATAAAGTCAAACGTTGAATTTGAGGGACTAATTTTGCGAAAGATCAAAAACTTTGACTATAGAAGGACTGGGAATGTTAACATGCTTAATATAAGCCTCTGAATAACGTTACACGGCAATCATATTCATAAATGAGCCACTTGATAATCGAGAGTAGCCGTTTGCGTAATTAATTGAAAGTTTGCGCGTCGAAGGGTTAGAAGCGTCAACATGTTAATTCTTACCTCTGAGTGACCTTTTAATAAACCGAGAGCTTCATGATAATTGATTTCACTCTCGGGAATGCCTAATATTGGCCATTAAGGGCTTTTATGCCTATAAGTGAAGTTACGCGCAACTTTGCAACTTAGAGGGACTAAAAGTGTCAATATGTTTAATTATACCTCTGAATGACCTTTTTACGAACCCGAAGCATCGTGATGTTTAGTAATACTCTTGAGAATGTCTAATACGGATTAGATAAGGATTAGATGCTATAAAACGATGATATGCGCAAGTTTGCGCATTAGAGGGACCAAAAGCGTCAACTTTTGAATCTACACCCTTTGGTGACCATTTAAGAGAATGGGAGTGTAGTAATATTTAAGTATATGCTTAGGAATATCCATTATGGGCCACAGAAGTCTTGGATATCATTAAACGACATTTCGCACTACTTTGTGCGATTAAAGGACTATTTGCGTCAAACTGAAAAAAATATACTGAATCGAATGGCAGCGAACATTTCCGGAACTTGACCATAAGTTAAACATACCATAAATATCCTCTACATAGCCTAGAAATAGGCTTTGAGGGGTTCGGTGTGCAAAAATAAACTTTTGAGTCAAACAGGGACTAAAAGCGTCAAAAAGTGCATAAGTTTGCATTTTCACGCATATCTTACGTTTTGAATATATCCGGACATCCAAAAATTTATGTAATCATTAAAATATTTTATTTAGTGATTGGCAAGATAAAATTCCATTCGTCATGTAATTTGGATCGTTTTTCGCGTCCGTTCGTGTTTCGTCGTAATTAACCGAACAACGCAACCGTACGGCCAAACGAACCGACATCCGAGACGTTTTTTAGCATGTTTCATGTACCCTACACTTTGGAATCATTATAGAGCCTTGAAAATGGCTTAACGGGCCTTAACCGTGTCAAAAAGGGCTTTACAAGCTTACATGGATTAAAACTGTAACTTCTGAAAGTTGCTGCTGATCTGGTCTGTTATGGCTTAACCTCATACTTATTTCTGGACCCGGCATGAGTCATGAGCCGAGGACCGTCGGGCTGCACCTCTCGGGCCATCTAAAACAGCGTTTTCAGCTGTTAAAATGTGCTGAATTAAACACAGGGATTAAAGCTGTACATGCAGCAAACCTTAAGCTGGGCTGGACTGTTACGCGGGACGTGTAGCCTAGTGGGCTTGCCTTTGCGGGCTGCCAAGATCTTTGCAGCAGCAGCAGATTGTTTCTGTTAATGGTTTTTGCCATTCCTTGAGCACCAAGTTCATTTTAAAACCATTAAACTGAATCCATGGGTTGCACATGGATTATTAACAGCTGTTTAACACCTGTGATGATCTCATAAACCTTTGAAACACTTGGCATCATCTCATTTCATCTCAAATTCTATAAATAGGCCAAGATTTTTCACTTTCAATTGCACATTTCCTTTCAATCTGCTCATGCTCTCAATCAAAGGGAATCCTGATCATTATGGAACCTCTCTTGAGTTCTTTTCAGTCCATTGGACCCTTTGTAAGTGTCCTTTCGTGACTAGTTTGTTTTATTTGGCTTTTAAAGCCAAAAAGTCAAGCGTTTACATTAAACGCTTTGACTTTTAAACGGTCGAGCCATGGTTCACAACGAACATGGCTACGTGATCGTAATTAGATAGGTATTAAACCCTCAAAAGGGCACCTCCTAATTACCATGTTTGCTTAGTTAATTGTCGGGTCAAAATAGTTACAATAAAATTCAAATGAGTCGGTTTTAAATAAAATTCATAACTAATGATGTAGAAGCAATAAAATAAGTTTTATCACTTTAATAACTTGGTAAATATTAATTGAACATGTCTAGGCATGTTCAACCCGACAATTCTGAGTTTAGACTCGGTTCGTAACCGAAAGTAGCAAAAATTGACTTTTGCTTTGACTTTCAGTTCTGAACCGATTTAGCTTAGTTTAGATATGCCTTAGGATTCCTTTAGGAACATATTATAGGTTAGTATAACCCTCTGAGGTTGTACAACTTGGTTCCATAGAAATCCTAGCTCATTGCATATTTCCGTTAAATGCTTAAAAGTTGACCATTATGCCATTTTGATATTAAAACGAGATTTTTGAAAATGTGAGAGGACAAAAACCTTTATTACTGATTTATAAACATGTCCTAAAAATTTGACATCAGTTTGAGGTCTAAATTAGGAGTTATGCTCATATCGTAAATTGAAAGCTTTTTATTAATTAAACGGCATTATTAGCATAAAGCCTATTTAAACCCAAATTTCAACACCAAAATTTTTACCCACTGATGTAATATAATATTTTGGGATTTTTGAAGCTTTTTGTTGAATTTTAAACTAATCATAACATAGGGTTCTTGCATTGACTCGGTAATTGACGGTTATGCCCTTTTTGCTAATATAATGAGTTTTACACATCCTTTACATACCAAACCTTTTACTACTGATTTTATATGTTAAATAAGTTATTTTAAACTATAAAGTCTGTTCAAAATCTCAGATTTCCTTATATAACCCGAAAATCGCCTAAAACCGACTTTTTACGCGTTTTAGACGCATAGTATGGGCTAAAACTATTTTTGACGCATAAGACTTAATACCTACAGATGTTTTAAGTAAATTTTTATACTTTAACAGGAGAAGAAAGTTATTGAACTCATATTTCCAAACTTGACCTTTAAAGCTTATGCGAAATGACCAAAATGCCCCTACGGCGCATAGTTTGGTTATAAATGATAAATTTCACATATATGCAATACCCTACTGATATGAATTGCAAAAATAAATATTTTTACTGATCATTTTAGACCAGAACCTCAGATTTATATTTAATCTCTTTTATAACCTTTAAAATGACCGAAATACCCCTACGGGGCTTAAATTGATTTTAAATTCGTTTTGGGCATAATGGAAGGTATCCTACTGATATCGTAACACATTTTAAACATACTAACTTAGGGAACCTGTTCATGACTCATTTGGTTACCCGTTATGTATTTTTCGCGTTCGGTACGGTTTATGTAACTAGTTTGCATAAATTGAGCGAAACGGGTCAAACCTTATCATTTTCACTTCAAAATCCAGAATGTGTTTAGTTTACCCATATTTTGAAAGTCTTCATACTTGTCGGGTCTAAATCACATTCTAATCCGGTCTTCGCTTAATCTTGCGTTTTGAACCGTGAACCTTTCATTAAAACTAACCGGTCTAAGTTTAAACTTAAGTAAGACCCGTTAGGAATCTAATAGGTTATTAAAACCTTCGTTCCAGATTTAGGAGCCCAGTAAAAGATATGTGCACTTGCTGAATTGTTATACGGCTGAGATAAATTTGTATTTTGCTCAGGTAAATACTTTTAACTTATTTTCCCTTATACGGGCTTGGGATACGGTATATATAAAATACCGCTTGGTCGGGTATTGAATCTTTAATCGTATGAAGGTTAATTCATTGAGATAACCCGTTTAATCTGTTTTGTTTGTTAAAGCCTTTGGGGGGTTAATGACCATGTCCTGGATATCCTCGGCTCATTTATTGAAATGGCCACGACTTAAGCACGGGGTGTAGGCATACACCTGCCAGTGCGTATGTAAAATGATATACCTGCCTGTTCGAGAATAACTCGCCGTAGGTTATATTATGTGGTGTGTCTATTAATCTTTAACCCGGTATTCAACCCGGGCTACTGAACGTATAATAAACATATAATTCTTTTACAAGATTATTTTTAAATAATTATCCCAAGTTATAAAAGATTATTTGTGCCTTGTGCATTTAAATCAATTTTATAAACACTTTTTAAAAGAGTCGGTTAATTGTATTTACCAGTGTAAACTGACGTATTTTCCAAAAGGTTAAGTGCAGGTACTACGCGAAATAGGCTGGCTACTCCTGAGTGAATAAATAAAGAGTCTTGCAAGCTTTGTCACTTAATAATCTGTTGAACAATATTTCCTATGTTTTGATCCGCCTGTGGATCGTTTTACATTCCGTTTGTAATACTCATGATACTTTCATTCGGTTTGTAATATTATTACTTTTAGACTTCCGCTGTGCGTTGAACTGTGATTATTGACTATGATGATATCAACTACGCCACGATACTCCCCACCGGGCCCACCGGTAATACGTGGAAATATCGGGGTGTGACAGGTTGGTATCAGAGCCAACGTTTGAGTGAATTAAACACTAGCCTTTAGTGTTTAATCTCAAATGACACAGTAGCATATTCCTTAGACCTTCTGAGTCTAGACTTAACGTAGGAATACTCTCATCCCTGTTCAGTGTAAATATTGTTTTCGATTTTATGTATTTTGAATATGTCGCCAAGCACAGAAGCTGTCGATGGAAATTCTCCACATCCGAAGCCTAGAAATGCCAAACTTCGTACCACGGCTAGGATAAGCGTGCTACCAGTTGGAGGAAAGACCTTTATGGACCTATTCCGAAAACCAGACTTGTTTAAAACCCTTATCCAGACTTTGGAGTCCATACCAGGAAATCCCTGAAGCTCCCACATTGAAGATGATACATGTGGATATTATTAATCCCTATTTCCTACCTCCAAGTTTTGGAAATTTTAGACTTAGACTATACCAGTCAAAACCTAATCTGTGATCCATGTCATTTCTTAATCATTGAATCCTTGGATTCTACTTCTGCAATGGATCCTGATTTGAAATATTACTTTATTCACTAAAATCTTCAGAGACGCTACTGCGTACGATAAATAAAGAAGAGAAACAATCAGAATGAAGCAAGGAAGGCAATAGAAGACCTTCCTCCCATTATATTTCAATTTCCGTAAGTCTCGGTATGGGCATTCGATTATTATAATCCCTTGTGAAAATATTATTATCATGATCCTATGTGGACCTATCTCTTTAATAAAACTTTGTTTAGACGTTAGTCTATCGTAGTTTCCTTCATGGACATTATATCTCAAAATAGTCCCAGCATGGACATTTGTTTATTATAATCCTTATATGAACCTATCCTTCGATTTAAGTCCCAGTGAGGACATCTGTTCAGCAAAGCCCTTTAGTATGCACTCCGTATCAATATAGTCCTTTTATGGACATGTTATTTATTTAAAATCCCTTTGGGGATATACTTTTCCGAAATAGTCCCTTCATGGACACAAGACTTTATTATAGTCCCTTAGCGGATGTGACATTTTGTTATAGTCTCTCAGTGGGCAATTTGTTTCAATATAGTCCCTATACGGACTTATAATACTTTGATAGTCCCCATACGGATTTATATTTTCCTTTTAGTCCTCCATGGACAAATAAGATACTAAAGGTCCTGTTTAAGGCCCTGTTGAAGATTTCTTAATGAGTTACGGGAAGTTTTGAAAATTTTATATAGGTATTCACTTCGTCCTTTATCAAATAATAGTATCAATTTTATTCGAACTTTATCGATTTGCTAAATATTTATCCTCAAAAGATCTTCTTAATGGTTTACCCTTGCCAAGTGGCAAGTCCACATTAATTGGCCAAAAACTTTTGGTAGTTAAGGATAATTATTCCTTCTACTATGATAGTTAAGGGAGATACCCCTTCTATCCAGAGGTGGTGAACTATGTTCAAGCCTCCAAGCCTATATGATCAATGCGATCATGGTAATATTGTGTAACCATTAAGACAATTTAATCCTTGTTAACATCTAGGAACATGTTAACACTCCTGGCAGTGTGACTTGAGAAACCACACCAGCCGTCAAGGTATTTGGACTATGTCCAAGCCTTAAAGCCTATATGATCGAATTAGATCATGGCAAGTATCATCAATGTGATGATCAAAATATAAACATCCGTTAGAGATGAAGTGCCTACGGGCTATACTTGTTGTCCCTTAAGACAACGACAGATGTGGTCTATGACCCCCTGTCTAAGGATATTGGACTATGTTCAAGCATAATAGTCTATATGATCATTACGATCATGACTAATATCGTCTAATACGATGATCACATTATTTAACATCCTTTAGCGATGTTTTCGCCTACGGGCCATATTATATTGTCCATTTGTGACAAAGACAATGGTGATCTTCTATGATTCCCTGTCCAAGATGGTGAGATATGCTCAAACCTCATAGTCTATATGATCAGTGCGATCAAGACTAATATTATCAAAAAGATGATCATGTATAATATCCTTAATAATGTTCTGCCTACAGGTTATATACTATATTGTCCATTAGAGACATTGACAAATGTGACCGTTATGGTTCATCGACAAAGGTAATGGACAATCCCCAAGCCTTATAGTCTATAAGATCGATAAGATCATGACTAATATACTCAATTGAAATAATTATATATATATATATATATATACATATATGGATATATACAAACATCCATTAGTAATGTCCTATGATTTGCCTATGTGCCAAAATGAATCATCTTTTAAGACGATGACAGTTGTAGTCTATGACTCCCTGTCCGACGGTGAAGAACTAGGTTCAAATCTTAAAGCCCATGATCTAATAAGATTGCAGCTTATAAATTAACGTCCTCCATGACAGGATTTTGTTTCCATATCTTTTAATGTCCCTTGTGACTAGGCCTTCGTGCCATATGATTATTATGTCCTTCCTGACGGACTCATACTTCATATTTAAAAGTCATTGTGGCAAGCCTTCGAGACATCAAAAATCGTCAGTATAACAAAGAAAGTTGTGACATTGTGATCCCTGTCCAAAAGGAAATGGACTCGGTCCAAACTCTAAAGGTCATAGATGGTCCTTTTGTGACCTAGGCTGAATGTGATTGATGTACATACAAACAACATTTATTAGGAAAGTTCATACCCTATCAGCTTATATGGTTTAAAAATACCATGGCTAATGTATGTTAGGTCGTCTGGGTGATGACTCGCTATAGCAATGCAATTAAACAATTGTTTAATTTTGGTGTTTAGTGCCAAGCTTTAAGTATGACAAATTTGAATAAGACAAATAACAGTCGCGATATTGATGATGCGACAAATACTAATGATGCAACAAACGTGAACTTCAAGGTTAATGGAGTTAATCTCCAAGCGATGATTGACGCAGCTGTTAGAAAGGCTATGAGAAAGGTCATGAAAAGGTTTGAAAAGCTGAATGCTACTTGCTCCAAATCATATTTCCCGGCTCATGAGAAGAGTTTAGCTCACACTTCGAATGCAAAGGACAAACCAAATAATATAACATATAGTGATGTAACACCACGTAAAAACATGTCCAATTATGTATAGACACGTGTCCTAAACCCAAGATATGTGAAAGATTGAGTTTGAAGGACTAAAGTTGACAAACAGTGAAAATATGTGTCCGGAGGGACTAAAAGTGTCAACATGCCAAACTTGAGCCTCTGAATGACCATACATAATGAATATATTCTTAAACGAGAGATTGATTGGATATAAGAAGCCGTTTATGAAAATAATCAGAAGATTATAAAACTACGAGGGTTAAACGTGTTAACATGTTAATTTTGACCTCTGAGTGACCTTTTAACGAATCCGAGGCTTCGAAATATTCAAATATACTCTCAAGAATAAGTGGTATATATTTCACGTGGTTTCGATATCGTTAAGCATGTTTTCAAGACTTTGGGCTATAAGTGTCAACTTGACGAAACTTGCATTTATAGTGATATTTAACGGAACCGAGCCTAACGAAGTTTGTTCATACATCCTTGAGCCTCAATAAACTAACTACAAGGGCCTTACATGTCAAAAAAGAGGTTAAATAGGGTTTAAATGGACCAGGGACTAAAGCTGCCAAGTTTTAAAATGTTTTAACCTGTTAAACAGGTCTACGCGGGCCGCCTAAAAGTGCCCAGCGCAGAATTCTTAGGACAGGTGCAGGTTTGATCAGTTGCACCGCCTTAACCTCATTTGTAACGATTCTATGGGCTGTAAGTCGGTCATAATAAACCACTAGGACACCTGGGGTGATCCTAGGACCTCCCTTAACAGCTGCAAGTGATCTAGGAAGTGGGATTTTAGTATAGAAGGAGGACTAGTGCTATGTTCTTATGCACATAAGTTGCAACAACTTCAAAGGGGATCATCTCTGGAGCTTGCAAGGATTAGGAGAAGATTTGGAAGTGTAGAAAAGATAGCAAGGACCATTAGTAAGGGTCTTATTACCTGCTTAGTCGTTTTAATTAGCTTAATAACCGAAAAGTCAAACTTATCGTAATTAAGCTTTGACTTTCGGTTTAATCTCATATGGTCCAGCCACTGACCGAAACGAAAGTGGTTATGGAACCATATTAATGTAGGTGATTAACCCTTAAAATGGCACCTCCTAATTATTTCATTTGACTAGTTAATTGTCGGGTCAAACTAGTTTGACAAAAAGTCAAACTGGACAGAAAGTTTTAATATGAATAAAATTAATAAACCAGAGGTTCTAAATTATATTTTAACATTCTAATGACTTGGTAATTAATATTAAAACGTGTGTTATCAATCCTAACCCGACAATTATCAGTCTAAGGTCAATTTATAACCGAAAGTCGCAAAAGCTTGACTTTTGCTTTGACTTTCAGTTCTGGCCCATTCAAGCTTAATTCTCCCATGTTTTAAGCTTCCATTAGGACCACATTACTCAGTAGTATAACCCTCTGGAGTTATAGTACACAGTTCTTAGTGGTTTGAATTATATGCTCTTGATCGTTAATATGCTTATAAATGCCATAAACGCCCTTTTGACACACAAATGAGATTTTTAGAAATGTGAGAGGACAAAAACCTTTGTTACTAATTTATAAAATTGTCCTAAAAATTTGACATCAGTTTGAGGTCTAGATTAGGAGTTACGCTCAATAGCGTAATTAGAAAGCTTTTTATTAATTAAATGACGTAATTAGCATAAAGCCTATCTAAACCCAAATTTTGATACCAAACTTTTTACCCACTGATGTAATATAATATTTTGGGATTTTTGAAGATTTTTAATTATTTTTAAACTGATCATATCACAGGGTTCTAGCTTTAATTCGGTAATTGCCGGTTATACCCTTTTCTTGAATAAAATGAGTTTTACATCACATATTGATACCAAACTTTTTGCTACTGATTCTATATGATAAATAAAATATTTTTAACTTTATAAACTGATCAAAAACTCAGATTTCCTATTATGACCCGAAAATCGCTTAAAACCGACTTTTACACGTTTTAAGCGCATGGTATGGGTTAAAACTATTTTTAACATATAAGACTTGATACCTACTGATGTTTTTAATAAATTTCTATAATTTAATAGTAAGCAAAAGTTTTAAACTCAGATTTCCAAAATTGACCTTTAAAACTTATGTGAATTACCAAAATGCCCCTTCGGTGCATAAATTGGTTATAAAGGATAAATTTCACATATAGGAAATACCCTAATGATATAACTTATTAAATTAAATATTATTACTGATTTCAAAAGACCAGAACTTCAGTTTATTATAAAATCTCTTTTATAAGTATTAAAATTACCAAAATGCCCTTTCGGGACTTAAATTGGTTTAATATACTTTTTGGGCATATATGTTAACATCCTACTGATGTATTAACATATTTTAAGCATAATAACAATTAAGACCTGTATATAATTCATTTGGTCACCCGTTACGCGTTTACGTGTTCGGATCGGTTTATGTGACTAGTTTACGTATAATAGCCGAAACGGGTTTAACCTTATCATTAAATCCTCAAATTCCAGAATGTGATTAGTTTACCCATATTATACAAGTATCCAAGCTTGTCGGGTCTAAAACACATTCTATTCCAGCTCCGCTTAATCTAGCATTTAGAACCATAAAGTTTCTTTCTAGCTAGCCGGTCTAAGTCTTTGACTTAACTAATGGCCCGTTAGCACCCTAATAGGTTATTAAACCTTCTATACAGATTAAGTAGCATCCAGTAGAAGGTATCATCATACAGCTTTAGGATTTACGGCTGAGTTACTTTCACCTTTGATCTCAGGTAAATACTTTTAACTTATTTTCCCTTATACGGGCTTGGGATATGGTGTTATAATAATACCACTTGGTCGGGTATGAAATCATTTAATCGGATTGTGATTAATAAATTTACATAACCCGTTTTAATCTATCTTGTTTGATAACATAAACATTTGGGGGTTAATTCGACCGTGTACTGGATATCATCGGCTCATTTCATTTGAAAATGGCCACGACCTATGCACGGGGTGTAGGCATACACCTGACAGATGCAAATGCTAAAACATAAACCCACATGTTGGGGATAACTCCTTTGTGGGTTCTATAAGTGGTGAGTCGGTTAATCACGACCGGCTTCCAACCGGCCCCAATTGTAAGACAAACATGTAAATCTGTATACAAGATTATATTTAATAATTATCCCAAGTTATAAATGATTTGTGCCAAGTGCACTTAAATAAATTTTATAAATACTTTTCAAAAGAGTCAGTTAATTGTATTTATCAGTGTAAACTGACGTATTTTCTTAAAGGAGGATTGGCAGGTACCTCTCGTAATAGGCTGGAGCTATTAGGTGTCATAAGAGGATCTTGCAAATCCATAGATACCTGAAGTCTGTTATTTTGGTTTCTTTGTATTTATTTATGATCCGCCTGTGGATCTTATTACATTCCAGTCTGTATATTCTTTCACTCGAACGCTCAGACATTATGGTTTGTAATAGCTTATTCACCAAGTCTTCCGCTGTGCTATTATATTGTGTGTATTGACTATGATGATATCAACTACGTCACGATACTCCCCGCCGGGCCCACCGGTAATATGTGGAAATATCGGGGTGTGACAGGTTGGTATCAGAGCCAACATTGAGTGAATTAAACACTAACCTTTTGTGTTTAATCTCAATGACACAATGAGCACATTCCTTAGACTTCAGAGTCTATGCTAATGACCTAGGATTTATTCTTAACCTTCCTTTTTATTGTTTATATTATATCTACTTGTTTTAACAGGTCACCAATTGGAAAATGCCGCCACGAGTGAGAGGCAAAGGAAAAGGACCAATGCGAGGAAGGCCATCAGGCCACGCGGGACCCTCCCACCGACGTACCCCATCCGAATCACTCTCTGGCTATGACTCACGGGACCATTGGAGTCATAGCTTCGAGCCAACGACGCATTTTGTCTCACTAGGATCCTCACCATCTGACCCTCCATACTTTGGGTTACCCATTCCTGTTGAACCCCAACATTCCCATCATTCACAGGGATCACATCACTCGAACCAATCACACCACTCCTTTAACTCTCATCCTTTTCATCACTCGGATTCTACCTACTCTCCAGCTCAGTTTAATCCCAATGAATACGTCAACGACTTTTTGGGTTTCAATCCTCTTGGACCTGAGGATCATTTCTCTCAGGAGATGGAAATGGACTACGACCCGGACCCTGAAATGCAAACCGGAACACCGGGCCACCCTATTAGCATATCAAGCGGTTCTCCCTATCAAGGATCGCCGTACCGAGGGCCTGATTCGTATGCTGAGAGAATGGCTCAGTATGATTGTTTCTTTACCCCTTCATACCATAACTCTCCAACCCAACCTCCTTTGGTTGAACCACAACTTCAAGCTGTTACCCCACCACCTTTACCAGTTGAGGAACCACCTCAACAGCCTCCCGAGCCGCCAAGGCGAAGGAGAAATGCTCGAATGTCTGTACGTGGGGGACCACGGTTTGCATCCCCTCATGGTTCAAGTTCTTACCCTCCTATTCCAGAGGACCCCCAAATGGGTGGACCCTCACACACGGTGCCAGAAATCAACCCTCCGCCAGTTTCTCATGCACCACCGCAGCCGCCGTTGGGTTTTGACAACCCGATCCCGACATACCATGGTTCATCTGGGTATAATCCATCTGGATACCCATCAGATTATGGAAACCATGACCCATACCTTATAGCTGTTTAGTACAATGCACTTTATCCTTCTTCTTACCCTCCAGTTTACCCAACTGGATATTCTGTGCAGGGATACCAATACCCACCTTACCAGCAACCTCCTCCTGAACAACAGGAACAAACTTAGGAGATTTTACAGAGGTTAGACCGGGTTGAACGTGAAGCCAATGAAACTAAGAAGAAGCATAATGGTTTTCTCAAAGGTCTTGCGAACCTTATTAAAGGCAAGAAGAAGTAGGAAGTTGTTGTTTTATGTTGTATTGTCTTTTAATAAGTCCCTGCAAGGACATTATTTTGTTTTCAAGTACCAAGTCCCTGCGTGGACTTACTTTCAAATTCTGTAGCCCCTGCGTGGGCAGTGTGTTATTTTCAAGTCCCGTTTAGGGCATCCTTGTACTAGTTTTGTGATTCAATAAAGTTATTTTCGATTTTTGAATATGTATTGTTATTACATCATACTATATCATTTTAAATTTGATTGATCTGCCAAAGAAATTCTTAGAGGTATAACCTAGCCAAAATATTAAATGGCTATGATGGTACAACCTTTTTAAGATAATAACTCTCTGTTAACATCTGGAAAATATGTTAACATTCCTGGCTGTGCGGTACGAGAAACCACACAAGCCTCCAAATGTACTTGGCTCCTTCCAAGTCACTTATATATAGCCTATATGATCAATGTAAATCATGGCTAATAAACATCAATGAGATGTATACACTAGAACATCCATTTGAGATATATGCTTATAAGCAAAGGTGTAATAATGACAATGAAAGTTTTATTTTATAGACTTCTTGTCAAAAAGGCGATGAACTTTGTTCGACCCTTAAAGAAATCACTGATCCGAGGAATCAATGATCATAATCGTCCTTGTGACAGGGCTTTCGTGCCATCTAAATGTCCTTCGAGACGAGCCTTGTGCTATATGAATATGTCTCCCATGACATTGACAGTCGTGATTTATATCCACTGTCTAATAAATATAAAAGATTATATCCTATTTATTGTTTATTATGGTTCTGTTATAACCTAGGCAAATCATGATTAAATGATTTTTATTTTAAATGGTCTACATGGATTAATAATACCATGACCATCTAATCATCAATACGATGATTCTTTATGTAATTTAAATATACAATTATTGTTTAATATAGTACCCAAATCATGGCTGGATCTGATGAAGTAAACAGTCATCCACGGGAAGGAAACAATAATGAGACCAAAATCAATCTTACAAATGCTGAACTGCAAGCTATGATTGATACCGTGGTTGCTCAAGCGGTAGATAAGATATTCAAGGAACCGAGTAAGGTTCGGTCCAAAACTCACTCAAAACCCTTATCACAGTCACATGCATCAAGAAGGGATGAATCTCAGCATTCATCCAATCAAAGATCTGAGCCTCAAAGAGTGGTACTAAACCAGGCTCCTAAGTACAAAAAGAGTTGTACTTATAAATACTTCGTCTCCTGTAAACCGACGGATTTTACAGGAGAAAAACGAGCAATTGATTGTATGAAATGGTTAGACGAAATGGAGACTGTGATTGACATTAGTGGATGTGCTAAGGAAGACATAGTCATGTTTGTGTCTCAATCTTTCAAGGGCGATGCCCTCACCTGGTGGAAAGTGTTAGTATAGTCCACTGGAAAGGTTCATTTGTATAACCTTTCGTGGAGCAAATTTGTGGATCTTGTGAAAGATACATACTGTCCTCGGCACGAAGTTGAGAGGATTGAAACTGACTTCCTCACCTTGGTGATGAAGGATGTAGACTGTAGGTCCTATGTGAACAGTTTCAATCGATGTCGAGGCTTGTACCATATTTAGTCACTCCTGAACCCAAACGCATTGCGCGTTTCATCGGTGGTTTAGCCCCTGAAGTAAAAGGAAACGTCAAGGCTTCCAAGCCTACTACTTATAGATCTGTTGTGGATCTATCTCTGTCCTTTACCCTTGATATTGTGAGGAGTAGAACAAAGAGAACTACTGATGACGGGAAGAGGAAGAGAGAGGAAGATAAGTCCTCTCAATTAAACAAAAAGAACAAAGGGAACTTTGGTTTTAAGAAGGGGCAGTCGAATGACAAGCCCAGGTGTAAGACTTGCAACAAAAGGCATTTTGGAAAATGCAACCAGGACCCACAAGCCAAACCATGTGGGATCTGCAAAAAGAAAGGGCACAAATCTGTAGAGTGCCGGAACATTAACGATGCAACCTGTTACGGTTGCAATGAAAAGGGGCACATCAAGACCAATTGCCCCAAGAATGCTAAGAAGCCCGAGGTGGCAAAGAAAACCAACGCAAGGGTTTTCCAAATGAATGCTAGGGAAGCGGTGAATGACGAGAACGTCATAACAGGTACCTTCCTCATTAATAATAATTATGCTAGAGTCTTATTTGATTCAGGTGCTGATAAGTCTTTTGTAGACCATAAGTTTTGTAAGTCACTGAACTTGCCTATTAAGACTCTAGACATAAAATATGAGGTAGAACTTGCCGATGGTACCTTAGAAACAGCTTCGACTCTTCTTGATGGATGCTCTATATCCATCAAGAATCATTCTATCCCGCTATCCCTCTTGCCAATGAAATTGGCTGGGTTTGATATAGTTTTGGGCATGGATTGGTTGTCACATAACCATGCCCAAATTGCCTGTGATAAAAAGCTAGTTATCTGTTATTATCAAAACCCCTTCTGGTGAATCCGTCACTATTCAAGGAGATACACAATACGGGTTGCCCAACAATGTGTCTATTCTCAAGGTATCGCAGTGTTTAAAGAGCGGATGTGTCATCTACATGGCACAAGTGACTGTGAATGCTCCGAAGCCTAAGATTGAAGACATCCCAATCATTTCTGAGTATCCTGATGTCTTTCCTGATGAATTACCTGGACTACCTCCTGAGAGGCAGGTAGAGTTCAGGATAGACATTCTACCAGGAGCTGCACCTATTGCATGAGCTCCTTATCGTCTAGCACCTACTGAAATGAAAGAGCTCAGGACGCAATTAGATGATTTACTGGAAAAGGGTTTTATACAACCTAGCTCTTCGCCTTGGGGAGCTCCAATATTATTTGTGAAAAAGAAGGATGGATCAATGCGCTTATGCATTGATTATCGTGAGTTAAATAAGGTGACGATCAAGAATCGTTATCCCTTACCCAGGATCGACGACTTATTTGATTAGCTCCAAGGAGCGAGCTTCTTCTCGAAGATTGATTTGAGATCTGGGTATCATCAACTCAAAGTTAGGACTGAAGATGTGCCTAAGACGGCATTCAGAACGAGATATGGACATTACGAGTTTTTAGTGATGCCTTTTGGGCTCACTAATGCACCAGCAGCATTCATGGACCTCATGAATAGAGTTTACAAACCATACTTAGATAAGTTTGTCATCGTCTTCATAGATGACATACTTATCTACTCTCGTAATCAAAATGATCATGAGAAGCACCTTCGATGCATCTTAGGATTACTTCAACAAGAGAAGTTATATGCTAAATTCTCCAAATGTGAATTCTGGCTTCGTGAAGTCCAATTCCTTGGACATGTTGTCAGTGAGCGAGGTATCCAAGTAGATCCCGCTAAGGTAGAAGCCGTAATGAATTGGGAAGCACCCAAGACTCCAACCGAAATCGTAGCTTTCTGGGTTTGGCAGGTTACTATAGAAGATTCATTGAGAACTTTTCAAGGATAGCCGCACCATTAACTTCTTTGACCCGTAAGAATGTAAAATTTGATTGGGGTCCAAAACAACAAGAATCCTTTGAGATTCTTAAGCAAAAGTTGAGTAATGCTCCAGTACTAACACTACCTGATGGAATCGAAGAGTTTATCATATATTGTGATGCGTCACACACCGGTATGGGTTGTGTACTTATGCAAAAAGGCAAGGTAATTGCCTATGCATCACGACAACTAAAAGTGCATGAGAAGAATTACACCACCCACGATTTGGAATTGGGTGCCGTTGTATTCGCACTGAAGTTGTGGAGACATTATTTGTATGGAACTAAATGCGTGATCTATTCGGATCACAAGAGTCTCCAACACTTGTTCAATAAAAAAGAGCTCAATATGAGACAGCGCCGCTGGATGGAAACCTTAAATGACTATGATTGTGAAATTCGCTACAATCCTGGTAAATCGAATGTGGTCGCAGATGCTCTAAGCCGAAAGGAAAGAGTCAAACCTATCAGGATTAATGCTAAGAGCATTAAATTGAAGAATAGCCTGAATGAAAGGCTGTTAGCTGCACAGAAAGATGTTGTTTTGGAAGCTAACCTTCCAGACGAAAAGTTAGGAGTAACTGCGGAACAGTTAGCACCTGGCAAG
The DNA here is from genome assembly GCA_030545235.1 of Helianthus tuberosus. Classification (NCBI taxonomy): domain Eukaryota; kingdom Viridiplantae; phylum Streptophyta; class Magnoliopsida; order Asterales; family Asteraceae; genus Helianthus; species Helianthus tuberosus. The sequence continues at coordinate 189,058,045 of CM060354.1, forward strand.
GATGGAATTTTCAGACTCAATGGAAGAATCTGGGTTCCCATTCATGGAGGACTTCGAGATGTAATCCTCCAAGAAGCTCACAACTCCAAATATTCAGTTCACCCTGGAGGTGACAAGATGTATCAGGATTTGAAAGCTAATTATTGGTGGATAGGGTTAAAGAAATCTATTGCCACCCATGTAGCCAAGTGCTTGACCTGTGCTCAGATAAAAGCAGAACATCAAAAACCATCGGGTCTGCTTCAGCAGCCAGAACTTCCCACATGGAAGTGGGAAATGGTAACTATGGACTTTATAACTAAGTTACCTAAAACAAGGCATGGAAATGATACCATATGGGTCATAGTTGATAGACTGACTAAGTCAGCACACTTCTTACCCATTAAAGAGACTCATAACTCTGACAAGCTAGCTCAACTTTACGTGGATAAGATTGTATCTCTTCACGGAGTGCCGATGTCTATTATATCGGATAGAGATACTAGATACACCTCCAACTTTTGGAAAAGTTTCCAACAATCTTTGGGCACTCGTTTGAACTTTAGTACTGCTTACCATCCTCAGACAGATGGACAGAGTGAGCGCACAATTCAAACATTGGAAGACATGCTTCGTGTATGTGTTATTGATTTAGGTGGTAGTTGGGATGACCACCTACCCTTGATCGAGTTCTCCTATAACAATAGCTATCATACAAGCATTCAGGCTGCACCTTTTGAAGCATTATATGGTAGAAAATGCAGAACGCCTGTTTGTTGGGCGGAAGTAGGAGAAGCTCAGTTATCAGGACTTGATATAGTCCTTGAAACGACGGACAAGATTGTCCAGATTCGTGATCGCCTGAAAGCTTCCAGGGATAGGCAGAAAAGTTATGCTGACAAGAGGCGAAAACCTCTAAAGTTTGAGGTTGGTGACAAAGTCTTACTGAAAGTATCACCCTGGAAAGGTGTGATGCGTTTTGGTAAGAAGGGCAAGCTAAGCCCTAGATATATAGGACCATTCGAGATTATTGAATGTGTCGGCAGTGTAGCTTATAAGCTAAACTTGCCTGAGGAGCTGAGTGGAATCCATAATGTGTTCCACATCTGTAATCTCAAGAAGTGTCTAGCTGATGAATCGCTAGCCATGTCTCATAAAGACGTACAGATTGATGAAAGCCTAAGATTTGTTGAAAGACCTATATTGATCGAGGACCGTCAGGTTAAAAAGCTCCGAAGGAAGCATGTGCCTATAGTAAAGGTTAAATGGGATGCCCGTAGAGGTCCCGAATATACGTGGGAAGTTGAGTCCACTATGCGACAGAAGTACCCTCACTTATTCCAGTAAATCTCGGGGTCGAGATTTATTTTAAGGGGTGAGGATGTAATACCACGTAAAAAAGTGTCCAATTATGTATAGACACGTGTCCTAAACCCAAGATATGTGAAAGATTGAGTTTGAAGGACTAAAGTTGACAAACAGTGAAAATATGTGTCCGGAGGGACTAAAAGTGTCAACATGCCAAACTTGAGCCTCTAAATGACCATACATGATGAATATATTCTTAAACGAGAGATTGATTGGATATAAGAAGCCGTTTGTGAAAATAATCGGAAGATTATAAAACTACGAGGGTTTAACGTGTCAACATGTTAATTTTGACCTCTGAGTGACCTTTTAACGAATCCGAGGCTTCGAAATATTCAAATATACTCTAAAGAATAAGTGGTATATATTTCACATGGTTTCGAGATCGTTAAGCATGTTTTCAAGACTTTGGGCTATAAGTGTTAACTTGACGAAACTTGCTTTTATAGTGATATTTAACGGAACCGAGCCTAACGAACTTTGTTCATACATCCTTGAGCCTCAATGAACTAACTACAAGGGCCTTACATGTCAAAAAAGAGGTTAAATAGGGTTTAAATGGACCAGGGACTAGAGCTGCCAAGTTTTAAAGTGTTTTAACCTGTTAAACAGGTCTACGCGGGCCGCGTAAGATCCTTAATGATCTTACGCGGGCCGCCTAAAAGTGCCCAGCGCAGAATTCTTAGGACAGGTGCAGGTTTGATCAGTTGCACCGCCTTAACCTCATTTGTAACGATTCTATGGGCTGTAAGTCGGTCATAATAAACCACTAGGACACCTGGGGTGATCCTAGGGCCTCCCTTAACAGCTGCAAGTGATCTAGGAAGTGGGATTTTAGTATAGAAGGAGGACTAGTGATATGTTCTTATGCATATAAGTTGCAACAACTTCAAAGGGGATCATCTCTGGAGCTTGCAAGGATTAGGAGAAGATTTGGAAGTGTAGAAAAGATAGCAAGGACCATTAGTAAGGGTCTTCTTACCTGCTTAGTCGTTTTAATTAGCTTAATAACCGAAAAGTCAAACTTATCATAATTAAGCTTTGACTTTCGGTTTAATCTCATATGGTCCAGCCACTGACCGAAACGAAAGTGGTTATGGAACCATATTAATGTAGGTGATTAACCCTTAAAAGGGCACCTCCTAATTATTTCATTTGACTAGTTAATTGTCGGGTCAAACTAGTTTGACAAAAAGTCAAACTGGATAGAAAGTTTAAAAATGAATAAAATTAATAAACCATAGGTTCTAAATTATATTTTAACATTCTAATGACTTGGTAATTAATATTAGAACATGTGTTATCAATCTTAACCCGACAATTATCAGTCTAAGGTCAGTTTATAACCGAAAGTAAGCTTGACTTTTGCTTTGACTTTCAGTTCTGACCCATTCAAGCTTAATTCTCCCATGTTTTAAGCTTCCATTAGGACCACATTACTCAGTAGTATAACCATCTGGAGTTATAGTACACGGTTCTTAGTGGTTTGAATTATATGGGCTTGGGATATGGTGTTATAATAATACCACTTGGTCGGGTATGAAATCATTTAATCGGATTGTGATTAATAAATTTACATAACCCGTTTTAATCTGTCTTGTTTGATAACATAAACATTTGGGGGTTAATTCGACCGTGTCCTGGATATCCTCGGCTCATTTCATTTGAAAATGGCCACGACCTATGCACGGGGTGTAGGCATACACCTGACAGATGCAAATGCTAAAACATAAACCCACATGATGGGGATAACTCCTTTGTGGGTTCTATAAGTGGTGAGTCGGTTAATCACGACCGACTTCCAACCGGCCCCAATTGTAAGACAAACATGTAAATCTGTATACAAGATTATATTTAATAATTATCCAAAGTTATAAATGATTTGTGCCAAGTGCACTTAAATAAATTTTATAAATACTTTTCAAAAGAGTCAGTTAATTGTATTTATCAGTGTAAACTGACGTATTTTCTTAAAGGTGGATTGACAGGTTCCTCTCGTAATAAGCTGGAGCTATTAGGTGTCATAAGAGGATCTTGCAAATCCATAGATACCTGAAGTCTGTTATTTTGGTTTCTTTGTATTTATTTATGATCCGCCTGTGGATCTTATTACATTCCAGTCTGTATATTCTTTCACTAGAACGCTCAGACATTATGGTTTGTAATAGCTTATTCACCAAGCCTTCCGTTGTGCTATTATATTGTGTGTATTGACTATGATGATATCAACTACATCACGATACTCCCCGCTGGGCCCACCGGTAATATGTGGAAATATCGGGGTGTGACAAGTGAGGAGCCCCGTTCCTCTAAAGGATATACTTAAAAGTACTTTGTCTCTTGCAAGTCAAGAGACTTCAATGGCGAAATAGGGAGCCATTGATTTCGTAAAATTGTTGGGTGAAATGGAAACTATTATGGATATCAGCGGTTGTGCTGAGAAAGACATTGTGAGATATATATCACAGTCGTTCAAGGGCAGTGCCCTTAATTGGGGGAAGACTTTAATGAAGTTACAGGAAGAATACTCTTACAATATTTGGGATGGTCCAAGTTCATGGACTAATCAGAAAACCCAATTGACTGCGACACGGAATGGAAAAGGTGGAATAAGAATTTCTGACTCTCACCATGAAGGATCTTGGCCGTCGACAGAATGTTACAAACTTTAGTTTATTATCTGAGATAGTGCCCTATTCAGTTAACCAAAAAATCTAAGCTTAATGCAATAATTATTGGTGGTTTAGCATCGGTAATAAGAGGGCACGTTAAGGTTTCAAAGCCTGCTTCTTATAAATCCATTATGGATCTATCTCAGCTACTCACGTTATATAGATTAAGAAATAAACCAGTCAAAGCTGAGACTGCCCGAAAATTGTCAAAGATTTTACAGCTAAGTATTGAAGGATTAAGAATGGAGGCGCCTAAACCCTCCCGATGAATGTTAGAGGCAGTTCACATTAATAATGACACTAGATAAATCCCTTATTGTGATTTTATTGCTAAGAGTTTCGTTTGGATTCAGGTGCTACTGAGTCTCTCATAAGACCATAAGCTTAGCAATCTTTTAGAATTTTCCCATAAGAACCCCAGATATTAAGTGTAAGGTAAAACTTACAAGCGAAATCATAGGAACCATTTCTTCTTTCCTGTCAGAATCTTCATTCGTAAAATTCTCGAGTACTCTTTCTCCAGATGGAGTACGTCAATATATGTTATTTCATCTTATTATCTCATTGATTTCTATCAACTGCAAATACCAGACTGTATGATAAAAGCGCCATATGAGGTTTGGTGTATCTTAATGTGTTCCATAGATTGCTTCCATGCCTGATCAGTATGGAGGTTTAATGCATGGAACCACTGAAATATCCCAATGGCCATATTGTACTAAAGTCAGCTAATCGTATTTAAAGAAAATATCGAGAATAGAAATGTCCATGTAAGTGTCTCTAATTAGGGTATCCATGCTTCATAAAGAAAATGTGTCATTTATCTGGCACCGGCAAAGATAGAAGAACCAGAGCTTGAGATTTCGAATATCTCTGTAATCTCTGTGTGTCTTTATTATTCTCTCCAAAGAAGTACCCTATTTACCTTCGAAGACAATTAGAGTTAAGATTTTCATCCCGCTTAGGGCTGCATCATTATGAAATCTCCATGTCAGTTAGTACCAACAATAATGGAAGGATTGAAACCCTAATCATATGAGTTGCAAGATAAAGCTTCATGAAACCTAATTCATAATTATGAGAGCTCCGGCATTATTATTTCAGAAAGACGGTTCGTTATGCTTATGCATTGATTACCGCAACCTTATTTAGGCAACAATTAGGAATCACCATCAGCTGCCCAGGATCGCCGATTTGTTTGACTAACTGTAAGGATTAGCTATTCCTTAAGATTGGTTCAAGCAGTAGTTGGGATAACTATCTCGCCTTAAATAAGCTTTTCTATAATAGTTGTTATATAAATATCAAGGCTACTCCTTTAGAGACCTTGTATAAATGGATTGTCGAACGTCCATTTGATGGACAGAATAGTGGTAAATCCAATTATCAGGATCTGAAAGTCACCCTGGAGACGGCGGATGAGACCATATAAATTATGATCATCTGGAAACTTCCAGTAATCGGCGGAAAATCAATAATTGATGAAAGTCGCAAACCTCTTAAGTTCTTGTTAAGGAATCAGATTCCACAGAAAGTATCACCCTTGAAGAGTGTGCTGAATTTTAAATTTAACAGGCTAGTTAAGCTCTGGATATATATTGAACCATTTGAGAAAGATCGAGTATGTCAAGATCGGTAGCTGGTAAGCTAAAACTTACCTAAGAAGTTGGATGGTAATCACATGGTGCTCTACACTAGTGATTTAAGGATATGTCTAGCCGTTAAATCGATAGCATTAAGGTGTGCAGAGTAATGAAAAACTATGGGTTGTTGAGAAACCAGTATCGATTAAGGATCGGCAGGATTAAAAGCTCCAAAAGATAGCATATACCAAGGGTAAAGGTTAAACGGGATACCGTTGGGATCCCGAATAAATACGATAGGTCGCATTTACTTTGTAACAAAAGAACTCCTCTCTTTTTGGCAAATCTCGAGGTCGAGATTTATTTTAAGGGGGTGAGGATGTAACATCTCGTAAAAACACGTCCAATGATATATCGACACGTGTACTAAACCCTAATAAAGTCAAACGTTGAATTTGAGGGACTAATTTTGCGAAAGATCAACAAATTTGACTATAGAAGGACTGGGAATGTTAACATGCTTAATATAAGCCTCTGAATAACGTTACACGGCAATCATATTCACAAATGAGCCACTTGATGATCGAGAGTAGCCGTTTGCGTAATTAATTGAAAGTTTGCGCATCGAAGGGTTAAAAGCGTCAACATGTTAATTCTTACCTCTGAGTGACCTTTTAACAAACCGAGAGCTTCATGATAATTGATTTCACTCTCGGGAATGCCTAATATTGGCCATTAAGGGCTTTTATGCCTATAAGTGAAGTTACGCGCAACTTTGCAAGTTAGAGGGACTAAAAGTGTCAATATGTTTAATTATACCTCTGAATGACCTTTTTACGAACCCAAAGCATCGTGATGTTTAGTAATACTCTCGAGAATGCTAATATGGATTAGATAAGGATTCGATGCTATTAAACGATGATATGCGCAAGTTTGCGCATTAGAGGGACCAAAGTGTCAACTTTTGAATCTACACCCTTTGGTGACCATTTAAGCGAATGGGAGTGTATTAATATTTAATTATATGCTTAGGAATATCCATTATGGACCACAGAAGGCTTGGATATCATTAAACGACATTTCGCACTACTTTGTGCGATTAAAGGACTATTTGCGTCAAACTGAAAAAATATACTGAATCGAATGGCAGCGAACATTTCTGGAACCTGACCATAAGTTAAACATACCATAAATATCCTCTACATAGCCTAGAAATAGGCTTTGAGGGGTTCGGTGTGCAAAAATAAACTTTTGAGTCAAACAGGGACTAAAAGCGTCAAAAAGTGCATAAGTTTGCATTTTCACGCATATCTTACGTTCTGAATATATCCGGACATCCAAAAATTTATGTAATCATTAAAATATTTTATTTTAGTGATTGGCATGATAAAATTCCATTCGTCATGTAATTTAGATCGTTTTTCGCGTCCGTTCGTGTTTCGTCGTAATTAACCGAACAACGCAACCGTACGGCCAAATGAACCGACATCCGAGATGTTTTTGAGCATGTTTCATGTCCCCTACACTTTGGCATCATTGTAGAGCCTTGAAAATGGCTTAACGGGCCTTAACTGTGTCAAAAAGGGCTTTACAAGCTTAAAGGGATTAAAACTATAACTTCTGAAAGTTGCTGCTGATCTGGTATGTTATGGCTTAACCACATACTTATTTCTGGACCCGGCATGAGTCATGAGCCGAGGACCATCGGGCTACAACTCTCGGGCCATCTAAAACAGCGTTTTCAGCTGTTAAAATGTGCTGAATTAAACACAGGGATCAAAGCTGCACATGTAGCAAACCTTAAGCTGGGATGGACTGTTACGTGGGCCGCGTAGCCCAGTGGGCTTGCCTTCGCAGGCCGCCAGGATGTCTGCAGCAGCAGATTGTTTCTATTGATGGTTTTTGCCATTCCTTGAGCACCAAGTTCATTTTAAAACCATTAAACTGAATCCATGGGCTACACAAGGTTTATTAACAGCTGTTTAACACCTGTGATGATCTCATAAACCTTTGAAACACTTGGCATCATCTCATTTCATCTCAAATTCTATAAATAGGCCAAGATTTTTCACTTTCAATTGCACATTTCCTTTCAATCTGCTCAGGCTCTCAATCAAAGGGGATCCTGATCATTATGGAACCTCTCTTGAGTTCTTTTCAGTCCATTGGACCCTTTGTAAGTGTCCTTTCATGACTAGTTTGTTTTATTTGGCGTTTAAAGCCAAAAAGTCAAGCGTTTACGTTAAACACTTTGACTTTTAAACGGTCGAGCCATGGTTCGCAATGAAAATGGCTATGTGATCGCAATTAGGTAGGTTTTAAACCCTCAAAAGGGCACCTCCTAATTACCACGTTTGCTTAGTTAATTGTCGGGTCAAAATAATTACAATAAAAGTCAAATGAGTCGGTTTTAAATAAAATTCATAACTAATGATGTAGAAGCAATAAAACCAGTTTTATAACTTTAATAACTTGGTAAATATTAATTGAACATGTCTAGGCATGTTCAACCCGACAATTCTGAATTTAGGCTCGGTTCGAAACCGAAAGTCGCAAAAATTGACTTTTGCTTTGACTTTCAGTTCTGACCCGATTTAGCTTAGTTTAAATATGCCTTAGGATTCCTTTAGGACCATATTATAGGTTAGTATAACCCTCTGAGGTTGTACAACTTGGTTCCATAGAAATCCTAGCTCATTGCATATTTCCGTTAAATGCTTAAAAGTTGATCATTATGCCCTTTTGATATTAAAACGAGATTTTTGAAAATGTGAGAGGCTAAAAACCTTTATTACTGATTTATAAACATGTCCTAAAAATTTGACATCAGTTTGAGGTCTAAATTAGGAGTTATGCTCAATATCGTAAATTGAAAGCTTTTTTATTAATTAAACGACATTATTAGCATAAAGCCTATTTAAACCCAAATTTCGACACCAAACTTTTTATCCACTGATGTAATATAATATTTTGGGATTTTTGAAGATTTTTTTTTAATTTTAAACTGATCATAACAGAGGGTTCTTGCATTGACTCGGTAATTGACGGTTATGCCCTTTTTGCTAATATAATGAGTTTTACACATCCTTTACATACCAAACCTTTTGCCACTGATTTTATATATTAAATAAGTTATTTTAAACTATAAAGGCTGTTCAAAATCTCAGATTTCCTTATATAACCCGAAAATCGCCTAAAACCGACTTTTTACGCGTTTTAGGCGCATAGTATGGGCGAAAACTATTTTTTACGCATAAGACTTAATACCTACTGATGTTTTAAGTAAATTTTTATACTTTAACAGTAGGAGAAAGTTTTTGAACTCAGATTTCCAAATTTGACCTTTAAAGCTTATGCGAAATGACCAAAATGCCCCTACGGGGCGTAGTTTGGTTATAAATGATAAATTTCACATATATGCAATACCCTACTGATATGACTTGCAAAAATAAATATTTTTACTGATCATTTTAGACCAGAACCTCAGATTTATATTTAATCTCTTTTATAACCTTTAAAATGACCGAAATACCCCTACGGGGCTTAAATTGATTTTAAATTCGTTTTGGGCATAATGGAAGGTATCCTACTGATATCATAACACATTTTAAGCATATTAACTTAGGGAACCTGTTCATGACTCATTTGATTACCCGTTATGCATTTTTCGCGTTCGGTACGATTTATGTAACTAGTTTGCATAAATTGAGCGAAACGGGTCAAACCTTATTATTTTCACTTCAAAATCCAGAATGTGTTTGGTTTACCCATATTTTGCAAGTCTTCATACTTGTTGGGTCTAAATCACATTCTAATCCGGTCTTCGCTTAATCTTGCGTTTTGAACCGTGAACCTTTCATTAAAACTAACCGGTCTAAGTTTAAACTTAAGTAAGGCCCGTTAGGAATCTAATAGGTTATTAAAACCTTCGTTCCAGATTTAGGAGCCCAGTAAAAGATATTTGCACTTGCTGAATTGTTATACGGCTGAGATAAATTTGTATTTTGCTCAGGTAAATACTTTTAACTTATTTTCCATTATACGGGCTTGGGATACGGTATATATAAAATACCGCTTGGTCGGGTATTGAATCTTTAATCGTATGAAGGTTAATTCATTGAGATAACCCATTTAATCTGTTTTGTTTGTTAAAGCCTTTGGGGGGTTAATGACCATGTCCTGGATATCCTCTGCTCATTCATTGAAATGGCCACGACTTAAGCACGGGGTGTAGGCATACACCTGCCAGTGCGTATGTAAAATGATATACCTGCCTGTTCGAGAATAACTCTCCGTAGGTTATATTATGTGGTGTGTCTATTAATCTTTAACCGGGTATTCAACCCGGGCTACTGAACGTATAATAAACATATAATTCTTTTACAAGATTATTTTTAAATAATTATCCCAAGTTATAAAAGATTATTTGTGCCTTGTGCATTTAAATCAATTTTATAAACACTTTTCAAAAGAGTCGGTTAATTGTATTTACCAGTGTAAACTGACGTATTTTCCAAAAGGTTAAGTGCAGGTACTACGCGAAATAGGCTGGCTACTCCTAAGTGAATAAATAAAGAGTCTTACAAGCTTTGTCACTTAAAAATCTGTTGAACAATATTTCCTATGTTTTGATCCGCCTGTGGATCCTTTTGCATTCCGTTTGTAATACTCATGATACTTTCATTCGGTTTGTAATATTATTACTTTTAGACTTCCTTTGTGCGTTGAACTGTGATTATTGACTATGATGATATCAACTAAGTCACGATACTCCCCACCGGGCCCACCGGTAATACATGGAAATATCAGGGTGTGACAGTTTTGTAAAGAGAATCGTGTCTTTAACAGGTCAACTTCGTGCCTTAACAGGTTATATAACACACTGGTAATTTTTTGTCTCTTAACAGATCATTTCATGTAACCTGATAAGATTTCGTGTTGTGTTCGTGTCTACCTATTTCGGGTTCGTATCTTATCGTGTTCGTGTCTTAACAGATCGGGTTGACCCGATATGCCAGCCCTAGCTACTACTATGTAACAACCTCGGTAAAACCGACACCCTCATAATATGTCTAACACTCTAATATATTGTAGAATATCTCAATGTGTCTTATATTACACCCCGTACGTGAAAACCAAGCCCGAAATATGTTATAATTTATAAAATAAATTAAAAACATGAAATATTGAGCTGAGGCGGGCCGCGTAGGACCTCACCCCAAGCTCACGCGGGCGGTATCAAGGCTGAAACTTTATTCCGGTGAAATTATAAGTTAAGGCGGGCCGTGTAAGCTTACCTTAACTATTACGCGGGCCGCGAGAGATCATCAAACGCGGAGACATCTTAGGCCGACACGTGTCGACATCGTGGCGGGTCTAGATCATGACCGGGACAGGCTACGCGTTGACCCAGCTTTGACGCGGGCCGCGTAAGCCTTGTGCTTGTTTTACGCGGGGCGCGAGAGGACGAGATATCAGCACTATAAATAGAACGCATCAGTTTTCATTTTCCGTCGCTCACAATTCATTCTCAATCTCGAATTTCTGAAGTTATAAGCATTATAGTCGGGTATTATACCCCTAATTAGCGAGGTTCTGCTCCGTTGTAAGTATTATAACCCCAGTTTCGTAATAGTTACGCTGCCCGATTGATTTAGGGTTCCGTAACAACTGTCGTGGTTCTGCCCGACGTAGTTGTTGGAATACCGTCTCGGGGAGGGTATCATTCATATTTTCAAAGGGTTATGATACTAACCAATGTACATTTGTATAAATTATAGATTATATCCAGGAAACCCTTACAAGAAGTCTAAGATAGCAATGTGAGTTTATCCTCCTTTTGTTAATCTTTTTGTAATGTTTTACAAAACCTTAATTGTTTTACAATGTGATTAAGCGGTGATTGAGTCTTTGTAGTTCTTCAATTACTGCCGGTATTATGGGGTTTTGTATACAAAATTTATTACTATGAGTAGTAGTAAGTCAGGAATGACAGTACATTACCATTGGACAACGAGTTAGCCAATGGGTAATTTGACCATAGCCATAGATCCGGTCGAGTGGCAAATACTGAATGAGTAATTGTGTATAAATAAACAATGTGATCGCTCTCAATACTGTTTTAATTGATAAAATGTTTCTTGATTAAACTGGGATTCACTCACCAGTATTTCCAACTGACAAATGTTTTTAAAATGCGTTACAGGTAACACAATGTGAACAGCCAATTAGTGAAAAGCCAGCTAGAGAGCACTGAAGGCTTGGAAAAAAATGTGGCTATAAAAGTTACCTAATAAACGATGTTTTAAATTCAATAAAATAGGGTTTGTCCCTATAAATGTATTGTAATAAGAAACTTGGGTTTTGACCATGTTATTATTAATATCAAATATGGTGGTTTTACTCTGATAAACATTTCCTAACTACGGTCCTGATGTAAATTCCGCTGCAAGATTTAATACCTGATACCACCGAAAATCTGAGCTGGCGTCCGCCCGTTCCCGGGACAGATAAGGGATCGGGGGTTGCGACATACTACTGATGTATTAGTTAAAGAGGTGAACAGAGAAGAAACTCATCCTCCAAAGGATGTAATAATCAAACAAGAAGAGATACAAGAAATTGCGAAGGACACTGATCTCGATGATGACAAATGGTGGTGTGACAATACAGATGACATTCTTTAGATGTTTAAGTCGTATGATTATGAAATTGATTTTATCATGATGCAAAGTACTTGATACTTGAGCTTTTAGTTTTCAAATTTTATGTTTAAGATTTATCTTTCCTTATTCGTGTGCTATTTTATATAACTTTTATTTATGTCTAAGACATATTTTTTTTCTTATTTGTGTGTTACTTTATTGCATCAATGGCTTCTTAAAGTACTTGATAAGTTAAATTTTAAATTTAATAATTACTAGACATGTGTAACATTTATGACATATATCAACCACAATAATGCTACCAAAAATATTATACGAATAAGAAAGCTACCAGAAACGAGTGCCGTAATGCAAAGTCCCGCCCCCGCCGCATCGTCCTGGCACCTTACTAGTTTATATATATATATATATGAAAAGTGTAAAATACAATACGACTTAACGTACATCACGTACGACAACGTGCGTGATTATGTGTATAACGTACGTGATAAATGTTTTCATCATGCGCGATTAATGTTTTCTAACATGCGTGATTTGGGGTTTTGGTTTATAACGTGCGTGATTTTCAAATGAACGTGCATAACTATCTGCCATACGTGATGTACGTTAAGCCATATTGTACGTTAACTGGCATATATATATATATATAGGGTTAGGTTAACATACAATAGCTCTTATCGTACAATATGTACGCGCTCATCTCAGCCGTACGATCTGGTGCGAATCCAGTCTTCAACATGCGATTTGTGTGAGACAAAACAACATGCGATTTCATCAAAAAATACCAACATGCGATTTCATCACATGCGAAATTTTGAATAATGTGGATGCGATTTGTTTGACATATGCGATTTTGAATAATCAGGATGCGATTTTGTAAATGGGGGTTAAATTCAATCATCTGTTTTAATAGGTTTTTAATAATATGCAATATACATGAATAATGATGATGATGCTTGATGATGGTTGATTTTGGTGGTGTATGTTTTCACCATGGTGGATGGTATTATATAATATTAAATCGTTATGTAAGAATAAAGTTTATTATATGGTTGGTTAATACATGGACAACATGAAATCACATGGGACTTGAAAAATCGCATGTATATATAAGACAAATTACTTTTTTTTTCCAAATTCGCATGTAATAACATCAAAATTTAAAAAATCGCATGTATAAGACAAATTGTTTTTTTTTTTTCCAAATTTGCATGTAATAACATTAAAATCGCATGTAAATTATAAAACCAAACTGTAAGTATAATAAAATCGCATGTCATAACATTAAAATCGCATGTAATAACTTTAAATCGAAGTTTATATTGATTAACAGGCTCTATTCGTCGTCTTCTTCTTCTGAAACTTCTTCCCATTCATCTTCATCACTGTCATCATCATATTCTCTGCTGGCGTCATCATACTCTCTATTTTACCATTAAAATCACATGACAACCGTGGTTCGTAATTACCGGGATCATGGTGTACCTGACTTCGCGATCTGCTGATTGAATGAAATATCTGTTTTACTCTTTGCTGATTTTGCAAATTGTCTGTTTTGCCCTAATATATGAAAACTAAATCAGGGACACGTGTTTTGATCCTGTGGACGCGTATGTAATGTAGGATAAGACGCATTGTATTCTACACTTCCTCTCTCTCTCTCTCTCTATATATATATATATATATATATATAGGGAAAGTGAATACAGTGTTGTTACATGCCTAACCTTACATGTCTAACCCATCAAAACGACGTATTTTTGATTAAAAATCTCTACATATAATTTATATCCTTTTAATTCTAACTTTTATCTTCACTAGTTTGGCCTCCCCAACTTATCTTCTCCTCTGTACTCCTTTTATCCTCCACGAAAAACTGTTCTCCACGGCCTGCATTACTTGTAAATCATTTAAACTCGAGTGCGATGACTAAAACAGTGATATCTTGAGGATTAACAAGAGATTATATTCAGTCAAAAGTTAAATTTATTTACTTTATTTCCTCTCCCTTATTTTCTCACATAATAGTTCATTTACCAGTCAACTGCTCTTTGTCATATTGATATGCTATGATTGGGTTTTTTACGTCAATAATAGACTAGTAGTCGGTTGGTTGATTCAATTTTTTTAGATCAGATACTGTAACAAGTGATTTGTTGATGATTCGTATATGTCTCATAAATTGCTTTTTTGTGCCTGTTAATGTCTTTCAGTGTTTCAAATCCAGGAGTTTAATTTAAAAACTTAAATGGCTTCTTTATGCTTTTAATGGCATTAAGTGTTTGAATCCAAGACATTTTTGAACACAAGTTATCTGTTGTTTTTAAAGATTTTGGCTTAAAAAAAGTTGCAAAATTGAACGAGAGTGCAAAAAGAAAGTTGCAAAATTAGGATAGGGGATGGATGTATTGTTGAGGTGGAGGAAGAGCCGAAGAGGAAGAACAAAGCAAATTGGAATTCACAGTGGACATTATTTTTTAGAATTAAATAAAGTTTTAGAGATTTTTAATCAAAACTATGTCATTTTAATGGGTTAGACGTGTAACAAGACCGTATTCACTTCCCCAATATATATAGGTGGAGTATAGAAAGAAACTCACTTGAGTTGCAAAAACTCAAGAAAACCCTATGTAATATTTTTTTTTTCTAAAAAAATAAGGAATGTAATATACATATATTTGAACATTTTTATTAAAAAAATGTAAAAAGCCCCGGCTAGTTTTTTTTTAAATGTTCAAAATCTGTATGTTACATTTTTTTTGGACATATATATTAGGTAACATGGAATTTTAAACATTTAAAAAAAACTAAACAACACTTTTTTATTTTTACTTTTACAAAAATGTTCAAATATATGTATGTTACTTTCCTTATTTTTTAATGTAACATTTTTTATTTTTTTTTCTAAAAAAATAGGGAATGTAACATACATATATTTAAAACATTTTTTGAAAAAAAATAACAAAAATGCGGCGAGTAGTTTTGTTTAAAAAATATTAAAAATTCCATGTTACATAATATATATGTTCATAAAATGTAACATAAAAATTTTGAACATTTAAAAAAAAAACTAGTCGGCACTTTTTACATTTTTTTATAAAATTGTTCAAATATATGTATGTTACATTTCCGGTTTTTTTAAGAAAAAAATAAAAATGTTACATAAAGTTTTTTTTGAGTTTTTTCAACTCAAGTAAGTTTTCTTCCTATAATTCACCTATATATATATAGTGTAGAAATTTAAGATTGATTGCATTTGTTGACCAGAAGATGAATTGGTGGGTTCGTTCATCGATACGGGCATTGTTGATGAGAGAGAGAGGGGTAATTGGGTCATATTGCAATCTTGATAGGGGTGTCGGTAATGGTGGTGGTGGTGTATGGTGGCGGCGACGGTAATGTGTGTGGGGTGGTGGCAGGTGGTGGGAGGCAAGTGGAGAACAAGGAAGAAAGAGAGATGGCGCTTTCAGATTCTGAAGAGGGGGGTATTTAAATGTATTTGTATGAATATATTTTAAATATACTGGTAAAATTACCAATCCACCCTCATGTGCAAGGCACATGCCATACTTAACTAGAACTTTTAACCAGGTTAGAGCCAAAGGACGTAGGATGTAACGCGTTTTCCAAATAAAGGATTGTGATTGTAATTATTGAAGTTAAATGCTATCAATTGCAACCCGCTACAAACATAAATGATGAAAAATGTCATTTACCCATAAATTAATCTAAACCCTATATTTTTTTGATCAATGATTGTGAATTAAGATATATTTTTATCCACTTTTAATTAATGTTTTAATTATTAAGGATAGTATAGACAATTTGATGTAGGATATTAATAAATATTTTAAAGAGTTATTCAAGTCTCATTAATGCTACCATAATTTCCTCCTTCACCACCATAATTTCCTCCTTCACCACCAATTTTATTAGGAGTGACAAAATTATTTAAAAATGTTGTGTCCTACACATATTTTATTATGAGTCTCGAAATTATTTAAAAGTGTTTGAGTCCTACACATTTTGTACTCTACACCAAAACATTGTTTTAATGGTGTAGGAAACGTTGAATATGTACGGTCATGTGCAAGATTTTTTTTATTATGTAAGATGCACAATTATTTTATAAGATAGTCTCATTAAATGATTGGAGTTAATTAATTTTTTTTAAGGTAAACTTCATTCACAAACAAGCCGCCCAAACCGGGCCGACCAAAAAAACAACAACCAAAAAAACAATTACATATTTGCAAAAGAGCACCAATCCCTCCACTCCATTTCTTTATACTTAGATCTATTCGACCACCACAGAAAGCTCGACGCCTTAAGCTCACTAGAAATACAATCAATTCTCGCAGGTTTATTTAAAAAGACCGCATTATTTCTTGCCCTCCAAATACTCCAACATGCAATCCTTATTATACCTTGGACCGCTAACTTCTTTTTGGCTGACCCGAAGATACTCGAATGAAATTTCAGCAGATCCATAAACGAGAAGGCAAAGATATTTGGGATGTTACACCACGTGCTGATGCCGTTCCAAACGTTAGACGTGACAAAACAGCCTATGAACAGATGTTCAACGGTTTCTTCATCCGAACCACACAGACGACACAACGAATCGCCCACCTGAATATTTCTTCTTCGCAAAGCTTCGCCCGTAGCGATGCTATTTAGCTTCGATCTCCACACATTATTAATTTGAATAACAAAAATAAATAACAGACTCATTAAATGATTTGTTCATATTACCTTTGTATCCTTTATTCTTTTTATTCTTAATTTGTAATTTCTTCTCATTTAAACTCTCCAATATATATATATATATATGCATGCATATAAATTGATGCTGGATTACATTTCATAAAACAAAAGAACATGAAAAGCCTATGAATAAAAAATAAGAACACTCATGGAATAGATATGAGATATACCTATGGTAAATAGTAATGTGGTGATAGATAACAAACTTGAATATAGAGGTCCTCCATATGTGAATGTAGAAAAAAGAACACAATTGTGGGTGTTTACTCGGAAGTAAAAGGTGAATTAAAAAAAATACAAAATCATGTTACGAATCTAAATGTGTGAAATAATATATCAAACCTTCCAATAAAAACTTTGATCAATGTAAATTTTCTTTGTTTTTTTATACAGTATATATTTAATAAAACATTGGATTTTTTATTTGTTGGTAATTTTGTTAGATTAGGATTTCTATAGTTCGTAAATACAAAAGTGATCTTCTAAAAAAATTAATACAAAACTAGCATGGGTCATGTAGTTGTACCTATTTTTGTTTAGTGTAATTTCCATAGTCTTAACTTTTAGAGGTCTTAATCATTCAGACTCTGTATAAATCTTAACCATTCAGAGGCAAATGTCTGAACCATTCAGAGGCAAATGTCTGAACCATTCAGACATTTGCTCGTGAAACAAACAGTCTGAACCATTAAGTGCTGAACCAGTAAGAGATCAGAACCATTAAGAGTCTCATTAAGAGGTAAACAAACAACCCCTTATGGATAAGTGAAGCCCCTTGGCTGGCTATAAATACCAAACCAAGGGAGGGTTCATTGCAAGACACTCCGGATGCAAGACTTGTACCTTAGACTTGTAGGTTATTCGCTATCATACTCTTTCTTTGTATATACATACCCGTCCTTTGTAATTTTAGTTATATATTTTCAGTTGTAATATGTACTTCTTTTGTATACTTATATCGCTTAGTCTTGGATCTACCAAAGATAAATGAGTCATTATATCAATAATACATACTTTGTTACCACAATTCACATCAGGGCCGGCTCTAGGGCAATCCAAATGACGCAGCTGCTTAGGGCCTCCATGTTTAAGGGGCCCCAAAATGTTTTTAGGGTTTCTGCATTTTGAACAACAATTTCTGCAAAGAAAGGGGAAGAAAGTATGATGTATTTTGCAAAAGGGAAGAAAGCATGATGTGGTATTGTGGTACCATTATTTTCTTATTCAATTTCTAATTTTTTGGATTTAGTTTCTTATTAGGCGACTTCTAGGTAGTAATGGGTGCAAAGACGGAGACGACAATGACAACTTGTGAGGTTTCTTTTCCGATCATCGGTCATGAAATCAAACAAGTGTTGATGTATTTTTATGGGTAATTTGAAGGAAGTTGATGTGGGAAGATGGATTTTACATAGGAAGAGTTGAAGAAATGACCAAATATGAAGATCAATATAGACATTAGTGACTCTTTATTACTTCTTAGGACTAAAGAATATATCAAGTTCTTATTGATATGTCTTCCATTATGTATAACAACTGTAAGTAGGTTATTTCCAAAAAAAAAAAAGTTATAGGAATAAAGGAGTTTACACAATTGTAAATTTAATAAAGTTTCAATCTATAATCTTTTATTAGATTATAATTGTGGTAAGACACTATAATTGACATGGTTATAGGAAAATTAAGTTTTTAGCGTTTATGAAGCACAATTAAGGGTTGAAGAAAAACAAAGACTTTTTCCGGCTGCAAAAAAGGTCCCAATTCTATAATTCGCTTTGGGTCTCCAAAGTGCTTGAGCCGGCCTTGACTTCACGTACAAATACTTCGTGTTTCTTTATTGTGAATATTTAGTTTTAAGTTATCATAAAATTTTATTTATTAAACTGACACCTAATATTCATGCATGAAACTCTGATATGATATGTTGGTTTATAGTTTAGAATTGTCTAAATATCTTTTTGAATCATGTTCGTTTTACTCTCTAATTAAAATATTTCGACGGTACTCTAGAAACTAGTGTACGGGATATTATTTTGTAGAAATGTGTAAGGAAAATGACCAAACACTTGTGTTTTATAGTTGGGGAACTATCACGACATTTTATTGAAATGACACAACTCTAGTGAAAGAGTATGTCAGTTGGCGATTAAAATGATTGACAATTATTCGATCATAATCAACCATAACTTATGTTAGCATGAAACCTTTTCAAATGAACCAAGTATCAATTGATGATTAGTTCTCATACAACTCTCCTTCAACCATGCAAATCTGAAACAATTTCTAGCCAGACCCCCACCAAGGGCGTTGTACCTCCTCAAAGGTGATGATGACTCCTTGGAACCCAAATGGTCCCTCAAACCCCCATCCCTAGATACCAATAAGATGAATGGTCTTGAATGATGTGGCCTTACACCTCCTAAATAGTATCAATGTTTGTTTAGATTTTACTCGGGTTTTAAACAAATCCAACTAACTAAGATGACTTGTTGATAATGGGTTAGGTTCATTTGTGAACAGCCCCCTTGATAGTGAGCTGTGTGAACTAATCCTAGTCCTTGGTTATCAATACACAAGTGTAAATCAATGGGCAGGATTTGATCAGGAGTTGATGGTGAAAATACACTACTGTATTTTACGATTTGATGATGTAAATCAATGGCCAAGATTTGTTCACTTAATTCACAAATACACTAGTGTTCACTCTAGAACCTCACCATGTTGATAATACTAAGGGTATGTTTGGCATGAAGCTTTTAGGAGCTTCTAGCTTTAAGCTTTTAAGAAGAAAAAAAAACTACTACTCAATAAAAAGCCTTGTTTGGTTGAAGAAGCTTGAAACTTTTAGGTTAGGAGCTTGAAGCTTTTGGTTGAACACTCCTACTAGTAGCATTAATAAGGAGTTACAAGCTTTTAGGAAAAAAATAACTATTTTAACCTCTAAAGTTAATGAACTTTTTTAATACACAAACTTTTTAAATTTTTAGTTATGTCCATTTTAGTCATTTTATACATTTTATTAAAAGCTACAACTACTCTGTTAAACATTAAATATATCTAAAAAGCTACAAACCAGCTATTTTGACAAACATAGCCTAAAATCACCAAAAATATCTGATCTTTTGTGTACGGTACTAAATTCCAACGTTAGACATGTATATTTATGTGAATATCTAAATTTAGGACTTAGGAGTCCTTGGCCTTATTTTGTAAAAGCGTGGGGTCATGTTGATGTACGTCGGGCCTCATAACCCTTACAAGATATACTCCGTAATAAATTTTTTAATAAATATAAAATAATATAAGTTGTTGTTAGTTTGGATATATGATTCGGTTTTATGGTTCGGTAAACGAGAAATACGATTTTGTGTAATCGGGTAAGATATCATCTAATCACATACTCATCACATACCCACATTTTTTTTCCAGAGCTAATCTCCTATCTGGTCAAATACATGTCGGGCTTTGAGTACACATGTACCAGATGTTTCAGGTATCATGTATACCTGTCGAGCTCGGGTTTTTGCATCCCTATCATTTAGACTATCTCCAACCTCAAAACTCAAAAATACTCGTCCATAAAATTTTTAATCATCTTTTAAAATCACTCATTTTATCTTCTGCCATAAAAATACGTTTACAATATCTAAAACACACATGTGTGCGCTTATGTATATAAGTCGTTAAAGTTGCATCAAGGTTTCGTTTTTTTTTTATTGTTTCTTCATTTTTACAACCTTTAAAATAGAGTAGACTGCAATTTTACCCCCTGTTGTTTGGGGGTGCTGACGCCTTTATCCCCGATTTTCAAAAAATTATTGACTTACCACCTGTGTGAAAAGACGTTTTGGCCCTTAGGGGTGAACGTTGACGCAATCATGCAGACGCGAGGGGTAAGAAAACAAATTTTTGGAAATAGGGGGTAAGAGTGTTAGCTCTCCCAAACCAAACTAGGTAAAATTGCAGTTTACCCTTTAAAATATCATTTTTCATAAAATTTCGATTTTGCCGTTGTCTCATTATTATCTTTGTCAATGTTTCAACATGATTTTTTCATATAGTGAGAACTCATCTACGAAATGTCAAAATCGAATCTTACAAATTTTAACACCCTCCGCACAAGAACCGACATCCCCCATTGTTTTATTTATTTATTGTTGTTTGTGATTGGCTAGAGCAGGCAAACTTGTTTGGTGGACGTATATGTCGGCAGCTGGGTCCATCGATGTGAGTGGCGTCACCACTTGATTGGATCTATAGTTGACGTTATCCTCATTGGGTGATTTATATTATGGCTTTCATTTATTCAATTTTTTTTTTAACGATTAACAGAATCAATGGGGTACTCCTGGACAAATGGAGTACTCCGAGAGTAACTCGAGTTCACCACCAATCCCGGGGAAAACTTGATAACCCACCCGTCCGTACGCACGACAGTGAAATTACCGGTAAAACCTGTTTGGCTGAAGGATCAAACCTAGATTTCCTTGGGTCTCCCACCAGTGCCTCACCCTGCATCAAGTGAGAGTCAAACCTACATCTGTCAAGAAAAATGCAAGCCCTCCACCACTTGATCTATCACTTGCTTTCGTTTATTCAAATAGTTATTAATTTTCTCACCTCTGGTCTTATTTCAAACATATATACTCATTTTCAGTTTTATTTATTTATTTATTTATACACCAAACGTCACTTTAAGTTTTAAACTAGAAGACTAAACTTTTATTTATATGGAGATTTTTAACAAACTAGTTATGGGTGTTTATTTTATAGAAAATGAAAAATAAAATACATACAAATAAATATGTAAATAGAGAGCAAGGTTAACAAAAATCAAAAACCAAAATAGTGAAAATGTCAAAAAAACCGTTATGTGTATGACTAGTATTTAAGACCCGTGTGTTGCGGCGAGATCGTTAAATAGGCCCAAAATAGACGTAAAAACGTAAAACCGCAAAATTTATATCAAAATGTAAAAAGAAAGGAATTCTATGCGTTATATCAAATACGTTGACAATATTTGAAATCTTATGTAACAATGTGAAACGTCTTGCAACGCTACCGTTAAATCGAATAAAAATTAGACATAAAAACGTTGAACCACGCACATGCGTTACATAGTGTTAACCCGCAACTCAAATGGGTTTGAATAATTATAGTAATAGTTAAATAAATTTACAAACTATAGGGTTTGTTAAAATTAAAAGAGTAAAGTTCTATTTTGCTCCTGTAGTTTGTTCTAAATATCTAATTTGCTCCAATAGATTCAATTTGATTTTTTTTGCTCCTTGTGGTTACCTAATTGTTTCAATCACTTTCCTTACACTTACACCCCCTGGATTATTTTTTTACATAGGGTAAACAAGTCTTTTTTGCATAGGGGCAGTTTTATTTTTCCCCTTTTAAATCCATAAACCTCATAACCCTTAAAATTATATATCGATGCAATGAAAAAAGTGAAACATTGCTTCATTAAAACGCGTTAGAAAAAAAGATTTTATAAGAAGTGAATAAAACACAAAAGCTAGCACACTTATGTGAAAATTGTGTGTTCTTTTTTAGCAATTTCAAAAAAATACTAGATTGCGATGAAAACTAGGGCTGTAAACGAACCGAACGAACACGAACATGGCCTTGTCCGTGTTCGTTAGTTAAGGAACAAGCTTGTTCATGAACTGTTCACGGACGCTTACCGAACGAGATTTCTTGTCCGTGTTCATTCATTAAGGAAACGAACATGTTCGTGAACTGTTCACGAACACTTATCATATGCTAATGAACTCTAACAAATGTTCATGAACATAAATGAACACAAACGACATTTATGAACACAATATTCATTTTAGAATAAAATCTGCATTTTCACCACAAACATTACGAAGAATCCACAACAAATAAATAAACACTTAACATAATTATCTGAACACGGTTGACGTGATTATCAAAAACATGCTAAACACAAAATTAAGAGTTTGTCAAGCTTTAACACAAACTAAAATTGAAATAGTGAAATGAAGAATGTTTTGAGAGGCATATAAGATAACTAGGGTTTCAAAATTTTAAAAACTAGAAATAATAAAACAAAATACAACATATAAAAACCTTTAAACGAACTAACACAAATAAATATTAACAAGCATGTAAGATTAAATATATTATGTATTAATATTTAATCTATAGCCATTATAATCATTTACATAATAAAGATCAAAATATATAATAACCTATTAAATAATTAGTTGGTAATTGTTGATGGACCATATTACCCTTATTAACTAATTAGGTTTCCTCCTGGGTGCTTATATAAGGAGAATTATGTGGAGGTTAAAGGGTTACTCAGTTACACAATTAGACACACCCTATTAGCATAACATCAATCGAAACCTCCTCTCCTAAGCCGATCCCCTTTTCGGTTTTCTAAGTCCCCATCATCAGTCAGCACCCTAAGGAGGAACCAGATCACGATGACAAGCATGTCGAACTCCATTACTGGATTCTCCACTGCACTGTCTGCTGTAACAGGTATGCTTTTAATGTTTTCCCTCATGTATAAACAGAACTGAACCAACATGTGGTATCAGAGCATATATTGATTAGTCAGTTCTGTTTTGTATCCATAAATCTGGAATAAAACTGGAAAACGGAATTAGAAAACCCTAAATAAAATTCGGATTTTTCATCCGAAACCCCATCTTGGATCTGTTCAAACTATATCGGATCATATGTTTTCATCAAATATTACTGTTCCGAAATCATAATGTTCTAGAATTGATTAAATGATTGATAATTTTTTCAGATTTCGGATATAAGGTTAAGGTTAAATTTTAGGGTTCATCATGTTCTTAGTTGAAATTCGAAATTTCCTTTATGTTTTGGAATGTGTTTTGAATTGTGGAATGTTTTCCTAATTTTGATCTTATTTTATCTAATAAGTTTTTTCGAAATCTGTTAATGAGATAAACAGATTATGACTTTCGAAATTTTGTGATAAAATTAGATCAATGTTATAATAGGAAACTCTATCACAATTCTTAATTTTTGAATTTTCAGTTGTTATAACAATATACAGCAACTGGATCGCACAAGATCAGATCACATAAGAGATGATCTGATCGCATAAGATAATCGCACAAGATCAGATCACATAAGGGATGATCTGATCGCACAAGACAGTCGCACAAGATTTGTACAACTAATTAAGCACATTGTACAAGTTAAGACTGCATAATCGCACAAGATTTGTGGATCGCACAAGACTTGTGGATCGCACAAGACTTGTGGATCGCACAAGACTTGTGGATCGCACAAGACTTGTGGATCGCACAAGGCATTACTGATCGCACAAGTTTTTGGGCATTACTGATCGCACAAGTTTTGGGCCTTATTGATCGCACAAGTTTTTGGGCCTTACTGACCGCACAAGTTTTTGGGCCTTACTGATCGCACAAGTTTTGGGCCTTACTGATCGCACAAGACTTTTTAAGCTGTTTAATGTGAACTAAAATTTTTTTCTGGGCTCCGCCCCGAACCCCGGGCGGGGGCACACTGTCCCCCGCACCCCGCCCGGGTGGTTTGCTATTAAATAATTGGTTTTGTAATTACTTAGTTAATTAATCAGAATCATATAATGTTTTACAAAACCAAAATAGCTTAACTTGAATGAGCTTTTAATGTATCATTTCTGGCCAAAGCTGACTTGATACATCTACTTATCGTTCAAGTATTACGAAAGCTATGTTGTGTGTGCATCATAAGCATGAATGTCTTAATTTCTGGCCAAAGCTGATTTAATTCATTCATAGATGGTATACTCAACAAGTGCATAACTAAAGTGATTGTCTCAATTTCTGGCCAAAGCTGATTTGTTACAACCACTTTGCACATATGCTTAAATGATTACACTTCTGGCCAAAGCTGTTTTGTCTTCGTTTAAGTAGAATTTTTAGCTAAGTCTATTATTTTGATGTTAGTAATAGACAATATCACAGCTTCATAATGTAAAATGGTCATTATTTATACCTGCCTTAGTTTAGCGTGCCCTTAGATCACATTAGGACTTCTTCCTTAGTATCATAACTTGCTCATCTTATTTCCACTATCAGCGCCCAATTGCGGGATTCCACCTTTGACTGGTGATAACTTTGCTGCATGGAAGGATGCTCTCATGCTTACACTTGGATTGCTGGATTTCGATTATGCACTAAGAGAGAATAAGCCAGCGGACCTTACCACTCAAAGTACTGCTGCTGAGCAGTTAACTCATGACAAGTGGACTAGGTGTAACAGCATGTCTCTCATGTTTATGAAGCAGTCCATAAGCAATGCAATCAGAGGAGCCATTCCTGATTCTGAAGATGCTAAAACCTACTTGGAACATGTGGAGGCGCAGTTCAAAGGGACGTCTAAAGCACACGCTAGTACTCTTATTCTCAAGCTGGTGACAACTAAGTATGATGGGAGGAGCGGCATTCGCGAGCACATCATGATGATGAATGACATGGCCAATAAGCTGAAGGGGCTGGAAATGGAAATCAGTGATGGTTTCCTTGTTCATTTCATCATTACTTCGCTTCCTTTGTCCTTTGAAGCATTCAAGATCAATTACAACACTCAGAAGGACAAATGGACAATGAGTGAACTGGTCGCTATGTGCGTACAGGAGGAAGAGCGTATGAGGATGGATCGCACCACCGATGTTGCAAACTTCACCACCTCCAATCCTAAGAAGAAGAAGAACAATCATCAGAGGAAGGATGCTTCTAAAGTTCAAAGGCCTAATCCTAATACAAGTGCACCTTCCAGCTCTAAGAACTCCTTAGGCAGTATCCGCCGCAAATTCTGTAAAAAGACAGGACACATGCAGAAGGAATGCCCTGACTTTAAGGAGTGGCTGGCTAAGAAAGGTAATGATTATTTTATGATACTTGAGTCCTATAATTTAAGTGTTCCTGCTAATTCTTGGTGGTTTGATTCTGGTTCTATGGTTCATGTTACCAATTCAACTTAGGGATTCCTTTCAATCCGGAAGCTGGAAAGAAACCAAAGAACGCTTAAGGTTGGGGTTGATCGAGAATTAGAAGTGAAGGCCATTGGAACATTACAATTAGTTATGAAAACTGGTTTATGTATTAAACTTTATGATACCTTATATGTTCCTGAGGTGACTCGGAACCTTGTATCAGGACCAAAGTTAGACATGGACGGTTTTATTGTTTCCCATGGTCATCGCAAACTCTCTATCCATTATGATTCTGTTCTTTATGGTACTGGTGTTCTGGATGGTGGTCTCTATAGATTAGAACTAGAAGATAACTTTTCCAAATCTTTGTTGTCATATAACATTAATGAATCACTCACAAAGATGGAAGAGAAACGAGACTTAGAAACTTCATCCATGTTGTGGCATCAACGTTTAGGCCACATTTCAAGAGAACGATTAAATCGTCTCGTAAAGGATGAAGTCTTACCTCCTATCGATTTCTCTGATTTTGGAACATGTGTCAAATGTATTAAAGGTAAAATGACATTAGCGAATAAGAAAGGTGCCACTAGGAGTTCTAATTTATTAGAACTCATTCACACTGACATTAGTGGTCCCTACCAAATCGCTGGCATAACAGGACATACTTCATTTATCACTTTTATTGATGATTATTCTCGTTACATGTACTTGTATCTAATTAAGGAAAAGTCTGAATCTCTGACAACTTTTAAAGATTATAAGGCTGAAGTTGAAAAGCAATTAGATCGTCAGATTAAAGTTGTGAGATCAGATAGAGGCGGTGAATATTATGGAAGACATACTGATGTGGGTCAAGCTCCTGGTCCATTTTATGAGTTTTGTAAGGGCCAGGGGATTGTGAACCAATACACCATGCCTGGTACACCTCAGCAGAACGGTGTCGCTGAAAGAAGAAATCGTACCCATATGAACATGGTGCGCAGTATGTTAGCCAACACTAATTTACCATTATTCCTCTGGACTGAAGCGTTAAAAGCAGCTGTTCATATACTCAATAGAGTTCCTTCTAAGTCTGTCCCTAAAACTCCTTATGAACTTTGGACAGGAAGGAAACCGAGTCTTAAATATATGAAAGTATGGGGCTGCATTGCTGAAGCAAAACTTTACAATCCTTTCCTAAGGAAACTTGACCCTAAAACAGTTACCTGTTTCTTTATCGGGTATCCTGATAATTCTAAGGGTTATCATTTCTATTGTCCTTCCCATGTCACCCGTATTGTTGAAACCAAGCGTGCTGCGTTCATGGAGGATTTCAAGGTCAGTGGGAGCAGTACCAACCCTTACGAAGAATTGCAAGAAGTACAAGACGCGGGGGGGAGAGACTCGTCACTTACCATTACTCCGATTACTCCTCTTGTACCCAATGCAACTACAGTACCTGAGGCTACTGCACCAACTCCAAATTTACCTCTACAATCAGAACCCATTATACCTCATGACGAAGGCACATCAAACGCTCATAACCAAGACAACGCTGAACCCGATAATCCACTCAGGAGGTCATCTAGGCAAAGAAGGCCTACTAATTGGGATGATTATGTTACCTACCTGACTGAAATGGATCCCGGAAAGCTCAATGATCCTATCTCTTACAATGAAGCCATTAGCAGTGATCAGTCTTCTGAATGGAATAAAGCAATGATTGAAGAGCTTGAATCCATGAAGAAAAATGACGTTTGGGATTTGGTAGAATTACCCAACGGAGCCAAACCCGTAGGATGCAAATGGGTGTTCAAAACAAAACTGGATCCGAATGGTAACGTTGAACGCTACAAAGTGAGATTGGTTGGAAAGGGCTACACTCAGAAAGAGGGAATTGATTATCAAGAGACATTTTCACCTGTCTCTCGTAAAGATTCATTAAGGATCGTCATGGCCTTAGTAGCTCATTTTGATTTGGAGTTACATCAGACGGACGTTAAAACTGCTTTCCTTAACGGAGATTTGGACGAAGATGTTTACATGAAACAACTTGAAGGCTTTAAACCTGAATGTCAGGAGCATCTAGTCTGTAAGTTGAAGAAATCCATTTACGGGTTAAAACAAGCATCACGTCAATGGTACCTCAAGTTTGATGAAGTCATGAAGAAACAAGGTTTTATGAAGAATCAAGTGGATCAATGCACCTACCTCAAGATGAGTGGGAGCAACTTTACTATACTTGTCCTTTACGTAGATGATATTCTATTGGCAAGTAATAGTTTAGACATGTTGCATGAGTCGCAGCGGTTACTCTCGCATAACTTCGACATGAAGGATCTTGGAGATGCTTCTTACGTCATCGGCATCGAAATTCACCGATATAGACACAAAGGGATCTTAGGATTGTCCCAAAAGGCTTACATAGATCGTGTCCTTACACGTTACAACATGCAACAGTGCAAACCCTCCGTCGCTCCAGTAGTTAAAGGAGATGTTTTCGGTTCTTTCCAGTGTCCGACAACAGAAGTTGAGAAGGAGCAAATGAGCCAGATACCTTACGTGTCAGTAGTCGGGAGCTTGATGTATGCTCAAGTCTGTACTCGCCCAGATAACGCTTATATTGCTGGAATGCTAGGCCGTTATCAGACTAATCCTGGCCTAGATCACTGGAAAGCAGCTAAGAAGGTACTTTGATATCTGTAAGGGACGAAAGACTATAAACTGACTTATAGAAGAAGTGATCATTTAGAAGTGGTGGGCTATTCTGATTCTGACTTTGCAAAGTGCAAAGATGACAAGAAATCCACTTCGGGCTATATCTTTATGTTAGCAGGCGGCCCTATCTCATGGAAGAGTCATAAACAACAGTTGACCACAACTTCCACAATGATGGCAGAGTACATTGCTGTTTATAACGCAACCTGTCATGGAATGTTGCTTAGAAATCTGATCACTGGACTCAAAATTGTTAATTCCATTTCTAGACCATTGAAGCTTTACTGTGATAATTCAGCTGCCGTTAGTTTCTCGAACAGTAACAGTTCGACTGGAGTTGGTTTATATCTCGATACAAAATATCTGTTCGTACGTGAATGAGTTGAGGAAAATAATCTTTGTATCGAGTATATTAGTACTAAAGATATGCTTGCGGATCCGATGACTAAAGGTCTCCCTCCTAAGGTTTATGAAGAACATGTTCGGAATATGGGATTTAGTAAAGACCTTATTTGAGCATATTGTACTAGCTTATGTTTTATGTTAATGAAATTTCCTCAGTTTGATTTTGTATGTCTCTTAGAATATGTTCAACCGGTATAATGGCATATAGACAAATAAAGTTACAAATCAAACAAAGGGCTTATGCGTATTTTGATCATAACGATTAGGTTTTAAATTAAGGCTATAGTATGATTAATGGGGGTCCTGAGTCGCATAATGATTCAACGGCTGTATTTCTCTGCTATAGTACTTGTTTAAGGCTAAAATGAGTGAACTCCTGATCAGGCTTATCTTATGCTCATAGTAAATGATTACTCGGCTAAGTGGGAGAATGTAAGATTAAATATATTATGTATTAATATTTAATCTATAGCCATTATAATCATTTACATAATAAAGATCAAAATATATAATAACCTATTAAATAATTAGTTGGTAATTGTTGATGGACCATATTACCCTTATTAACTAATTAGGTTTCCTCCTGGGTGCTTATATAAGGAGAATTATGTGGAGGTTAAAGGGTTACCCAGTTACACAATTAGACACACCCTATTAGCATAACATCAATCGAAACCTCCTCTCCTAAGCCGATCCCCTTTTCGGTTTTCTAAGTCCCCATCATCAGTCAGCACCCTAAGGAGGAACCAGATCACGATGACAAGCATGTCGAACTTCATTACTGGATTCTCCACTGCACTGTCAGCTGTAATAGGTATGCTTTTAATGTTTTCCCTCATGTATAAACAGAACTGAACCAACAGAGCAAACATAAATGAATTCATTACTGAACGCTCATGAACATAAACGAACACATTACCGAACGTTCACGAACATAAACGAACGAACGAACGAACGCAACCTCTATTCATGTTCGTTCATTTACTAAATGAATGAACATAAACGAACTTCCCGCCGAACGGTTCACGAACTGTTCACTGAATGTTCGATTCGTTTACAGCCCTAATGAAAACCAAATAAAATGATGAGCTTTGGACTAGAAATTCATAGTAAAGAGAATTAACGTCAACTACAATTTCCGGAGAAGGAATGTACCCAAGCGACATTACCATAATGATCGAGCTTGATGATGCGACTTCTTTTTAAATTTGGTATCGAGCATAATCAATTTATCAAAAGCAAATTGTAAACTAAACTAAAAATCTTTTAAAGGTTAACACATGCCATTCTCAGTTCCTCACATTCCATACACTTTGTTGACACACAAAGTCTAATTTTGGTATTGTAACTACTAGTTAGAATCACTAATTCAATGGTTTTGAGGTTTACGGACTTGAAAGGCAAAAGACAAAACTACCCCTATGCAGAAAGACTTGTTTGCCCTTGATAAAAATTGATTGGGAAGGTATGAGTGAAAGGGAAAAGATTGAGCCAATTAGGTAACCACATGGAGCAAAAAATCAAATTAAAACTATTGGAACAAAGTGGATGTTTGGATCAAATCACATGGAGCAAAATAGAACTTCACTCTAAAAGTAAACTATAATGGTTATTTGATACTTACACTAATACTCTAAGGGAAGATCTTTATTTTTAGTAACAGTCTAAGGGAGATAACATAAATATTCATATAGAATATAGGCTTATACACATAGTTTTAAGACTTTTATATATGCATTTGTATAAAAGTTGATGCCATATGGCATCCACCCATTGACTTACAAATATTCATCCACCAATCAACTCAAAATTGAATAGTAAAAGTTACTAACAAACCAATTTTATAAATTAATATATGAAAAATATGATCTTGTTGAATCTTGTAGGTGGATCTTAGAATACTTTATATCTATGGTCGTGTAATACAATTTATTTTACTTGAACAAAGCTATATATCTCAATTATTCGCTTGATCACAAACTTTATAAGAAAACATTTATTTGTTTTCTTTTGTTTTCATAGTCTTTTTCAGTTTACCGCATTTTGACTTATGCATATATCCACCCTTGATTATTTTACATAACATTCTTTAAAATTAAATAAAATATGAGATA
Organism: Helianthus tuberosus; assembly: GCA_030545235.1. Taxonomy (NCBI): domain Eukaryota; kingdom Viridiplantae; phylum Streptophyta; class Magnoliopsida; order Asterales; family Asteraceae; genus Helianthus; species Helianthus tuberosus. The sequence continues at coordinate 189,089,257 of CM060354.1, forward strand.
GAATCCATCATATTTTGGTATAGATCCCTTGATTATTCACGAGCTTAGCTGAGTGAGTGCGAGTTACTGCTTTTTGACTTATGTACAGATCCCTTGATTATTTTATAAAACATCCTTTAAAATTAAATAAAAAATGAGATAGAATCCATGATATTTTGGTTTAGGATTGTTCACAAGCTTAGCCGAGCCAGTTCGAGTTACCGCCTTTTGACTTATGCATAGATCCACCCTTGATTATTTTATAAAACATTCTTTAAAATTAAATAAAAAAATGAGATAGAATCCATGATATTTTGGTTTAGGGTTGTTCATGAGCTTAGCTGAGCTGGTGCGAGTTTGAGCACGACTTGAATTTTCGGCCTGACTCTACTCGAATTTTAAACTTAGCTGAAAACTTGAGCTTGAACTCTGCTTGGATTAGTTTAAAAAAATTGGCTCGGTTGGATTATTAGAACTTATAAGAAAGATAAGGTCTTGATGCGAAGTATATAATTAGGCTTAAATATTAAAAGTTAGAGTTAATTTAAGTGAGTCAAACAAACAAATGATTCTTGGCTTGAACTTGGGTTTTTTAGAAACCAAATAAGATCGGCTTTTCTCGTTTCAAAACTCATCAATTTCGAAGGAGTTTCAAACCACAACCTATTTTTACATTTTTACTTTTGATTTTATTTTATTTTATTTTATTAGACTGATTATGTTAAAGTTTTATCATAATATAAACTATCAAATTTTGAGTTGCACCACCTTTTTAAGAGAATATTTTGCTTGGTTCAAAACTTAACACATGACAATAACTAGCATCTCATAAGCTTAATCAGCCAATTAGATTATTAAAATACTGTAATTCTATAAAAATGTTATCTTCTCTTTTAATTAACTATATTTCTATTTGTGAATCAGGGTGTAGGGTGCATGCTTAAATTGAGATTAGGCAAACTAATTTAAAAAAAAACAAAAAAACAAGGTTGATTGGTTAACAGGATATGGGCCCAACACTTACCTCCTCTCTCTTCTTGCCCCATGCGGCATACTCTTACCAAAATGTTCCTCCTTTCACCTTTGCCACGCGGCACATTATTGATGATGGTGGGGTTGTCGATCGGCAAGGAGTTTGCAGTCATGCCGCGACCACCCTGGTAGCCCTCACAGAATATTTATATTTCTATTTTTAGATATTTTTATTATTTTATTGTAAGTTGGTGAAGTGGACATGTCATGCACTTGTCACAACATATTTAAATAACTAATTAACTATATACAAATCATATTAATTAATTAATAACAACTTCTTTTGAATCAGAATGTGGTTTAGTGACCTTTTTATAATTATTGAAGCTTCATGTAATATCATGTCTCAACATTTTATACCCTTAAAATTTAACCTCTGTACTTTCATTTAAGCTTATTATTTTAAGCTTACACTTTCTTATATGCTTTTATTTTAATATTTTGGCCAACTATACATTGACATATGGCACGCTCATAATTTTCTTTTTTTTTTCTTGTTTATAGCTTTTAAAATATATTATTTTATAGAACTTTGAACATACCGTTATAACGAGCTTATCTTTATCTACGCTTTAATATAAGTTTTGTTCAAAATCAAGTTCTGTGTGATAATGTACAAGTTAGCAAAACACAAATGTACAAGTCATTAGAAAGAATATTAAAATGTATTTTTTTTCTTTTTTACGCCTATACTTTTACTTTTTATGAGCGTGTTTTTCTCTTCTTACTTGTTGGTAATAGATTGAACGTTGTGGAAGGGTTGTTATAAATAACTTGTGGATTTATATAAAAGCTTTTATTTTTTATATTAATTTTCAAGAACGCTAAAATTTTATGCGGTTTAGCGTGCCGTAATGAGCGCTAGTATAATAGCAATTGTAAGTCCCAACGCCCCTTAGTATTTTAATGTTCGCTACGTACAAGATGTTAAGCCTATGATACATTTCTTTAAAAAACGAATTTTAAAACATCGCGGCAACACGCAGGTAGTTTACTGGTTTTCTTTTAAAAACAACTAATTTTTATTTAAATTATTTAGGAAGCTATCTGATATGGTTTGTAATAAGGCTAGAGGGTGTGGGATAACCCCCATGGGGCTTTATAAAGGACACCTCAGCGCCACGTAGGCACCACGTCTGCAAGGGGGCTTTATAACCCCCCCTTTAACATGGAGGGTGTGGTGATAACCCCTAGGGGCGTTATAGAGAAAAAAAAAATCTGATTGGTGCAAACAAGTGGGCCCCACCTGATAACCCCTTCTCTTCTCGTTACCACCATGGCGGACCACCTATGGCGCCTCCCCCTTGAAATGCACGGTGTGGGTGATGGAGCCCCACCGGCGCTATGGGTGGTGATGTGGCGGGGTGGCGCCCCCCACACCCTCAGGCCTAAGCATATGAAGGGAACCTAATAAGTAATAAGTAGTAAAAGTATAAATGCATGGTTCATTCCAAATCTAAAAAAAGGTCAAAAAATACAGATAAATAAATAAACCCCATATAAAATGATTTTCTGATCCCTTTTGATTAGGTATTTATATCCTCTTTATAAGCATGTATTTCTCTTCATTATGCTCAATTCAATAATAATATATTAAATTCATAGACGAAAGTTTATTATATCAACTTTGTATGAAAATACTAGAATTTAACATGGATAAGTACATACACAAGTATCAATTAGCATGCATCCAGTGGCGGATCTTGCCCGTTGAACCTGCCAGGGCCGAAAGACACGGGCACTAAACTTAGCACTACGGCCGAAAAACTTGCCAGGGCCGAACATAGTATATATACAAAATTTCGATCGAAATGCGGAAAATTAGCACTACGGCCGAAAAACTTGCCAGGGCCGTGGCCCTGCCACTGCTCCACTAAGATCCGCCCTTGCATGCATCGACTTCTGTCTTTGCATTCCTTGTCGCCAAGGCCGGCCAATAGCTACCGTTCTGGGTCCAAATCGAAATAGGACCTGATTATATATATATATATATATATATATGTGTGTGTGTGTGTGTGTGTGTGTGTGTTTTAAAAAAATGTTAAATGAACTAGATTTATGAACCAAAAACGTTTTTGGGCCTTTTTAGAATTTTGGATTTGTGATTTTGTGGTCCAATTTGCCAATGTTTAGACTTTGATTATTTAAAAATATTTGAAGATTTGCAAATAGGGCTCAAATTTTTTTATCTCGCACAAAACCATTTTTTTATTTATTTTCAGAGACGGCCCTATTGTCGCAAATCGTTCTATCACAAAAACTATTAGAGTACGACCAAGATTCTTCACACGCTTCACCGGTCATTATTATCAAATATATAATTTAGAAGATTATGGAGATATCTTTCTATCAAATGGTTGTAGCATTCTACATTTATATTAGAGTAAATTACGATTTTGGCCTCTATGGTCGTGTCACTTTAACCCTGTCAGCCTAAAAAGAAATTTTTTGACATCTGAATCCCTAACGTTTTTTTTTCTAACCCTTTTGGCCTCCATCACTAACCCCATCCATTTACTTGGTTAATAATTAGTCATGTGCCACTCACATAAAGGACATTTGTGTCAATTCAACAACCCACTTATAAACTCCTAAATAAAATTCAATTAATAAATAGTTGTGAGACCTACCCACCAACTTCATCTTCAACCTCGTATTTTCTTCCTAGCACCACCGATAAAATCGAGTTTGCAGGAAAAGTTAAACTACAATTTGAACTTTAATATCTTGAATCATCATCGACACAATTTTTCAAACCATAATTGAATTTTATTTAAGAGTTTATAAGTGGGTTGGTGAATTGACACAAATGCCCCTCATGTGAGAGGCACATGACTAGTTTTTAATCAAGTAAATGGATGAGGTTAGTGATGGGGGCTAAAAGTATAAGAAAAAAAAAGACATTAGAGGCTCATATGTCAAAAAAAATACTTTTTGGGTTGATAGAGTTAAAGTGAAACAACCCCAAAGACTAAAATCGTAATTTACTTTTTATATTATTAATAAATGATAAAAGCTAGATGAGCCCACAATAAATACGATTTAACATTAAAAGAATCACTTAGATGATAATAAATACATATTTGTGATACTAAATGCATTTTATATCAGTCTTTTTTTGTCACAAAACATTAAATATTTTAATTTAAGGAAATATATACCAATGCTTAAACTTATAGGGTAAACTTATAATCTATTTATATATATATTAAGAGGCCGGTTATTGTACAAAATACTTTAACGTCGCTGCGTACGAGATTCAGTATCAACATGCGAAATTTGGTTTATAACATGTGATTTCCCCTTTTTTTTTTCACATGCGATTTCAATTTTTCCTTGTACATGCGATTTTGGGTTACTTTTGAACATGCGATTTCCCTTTTTCTTTATGTACATGCGATTTCCAAGTTTTTTAAAACATGTGATTTTCATTTTTTGGTAACATAACGTGCGATTTTGCCATCGCATCGCAGTGTACATTAAGGCATATTGTATGATATACTTTTTCTATATATTAAAACGTGTGAATTGATGAATAATAACGATTTTGTTACTTTTTTTTTTGAAAGGCTAACATCCAAAATGCTAACAACAGCTAACCATAAATCAGTACAACGACCAAATACATCAACACATTACAACACACTCGATAACTCAAACGCACACCAACTTGCCCAGGTTAACGAGCCCCGCTTGGCCCTATTACTCAGCCACAAGAAACCGAGGGACCTGATTTCTTCCTTGATTCTCCCCAATGCCGATTGCTTCCTATTGAAAACGTCATTACAGGCCTTCCAAAGGCACCAGACCGTCGTTTGAACTACCAAATACAAACTACAGGGATCGTCAGTGCAAAAAAAAGTCCAAGGACCAACGTTGTAACTTGGACCAAACCACAGAGACCATTTTTTAAATTTACTCTATAAAATGACCAAAAAAAAAACAACAGTTATATTTAATATTTTTAGTTCTCATCCGGTAAAGTATATCTCCAAAAATAGGACAAAGTTACAATTGCAAGAAAATAAATAAGAAGAAAAAAGAACCCAAAGAAATACAAAACAACACATTTTAATGCACAAACTTGAATGCTTACAATATCCATCAAGTGTTACATTTGCAACATACACAAACTCAAAAATCTCTCTTTTTTCTTCACCATTTGTGTAAACATTGCACATCTAAATTTTCTAAATTCTTGGATAATTAAGGTTCTTGGCTGTTTACACGGCTTCGGAGTTCAAGCATTTCTTGATGATTCGGGTCGAAAGAGAGGGCGGCTCGACAGTCCCGCATGGCACCCGATACATCCCCGATATGTTCATGAAATGCTGCTCGCAAATGCAGTAAATGCAGGTCGGCTTTGAACGCTATTGCCCTTGAAAGCTCAGCGATCGCTTCTTTCTCCTTGTGGTTGTCCATCAAGACTGGAATTTGACCACAACCCGAATGAGATGTAGGGCACACATGTATATAAAGAAAAACTTTAAGCAGTTTTGAAGACTATATATGATATTGAAGTGGCAAATGGGTAAAAAGATAGCTAAAAAAACGGGTCAACTATTTTTTTTTTTTATAAATAGTTAGGTCGAATATGATTACAGATAGGGGTGAAAAACGAGCTGAGCGGCTCGCAAGCTACTCGAGGTCAGCTTGTGAAAAAGCCCGAAACGAGCCGAGCCTTATCAAGCCTGAGGCCAATCCGAGCTTGAGCCTAAAATACTACTCACTTGTTTATCGAGCCCGAGCTTGGCATGTGAATCTCGTCAGGCTCGTCAAGCCTTAGTGTAATATAATATTTTTTTTAATATTTAATAACATTTACTCCTTATTTAAAGTTGTCTAGTAAACAAGCTTCGCTGAGCTTATTTAAATTTGTTTATAAGCCGAGCCCGAACCTAAAAATATGTTTGTTTAGTAAACGAGTCCGAGCTTCAGTTATCGAGCTCGCGAGTCTAAACGAGTCTATTATTTATATTATTTTTATTTAATATATTAATTAATTGATAATAAACGAGCCGAGCTCGAGCTTGAGAAACTGCCAACGAGCCGAGCTTGAGCTTGAAAACAAAGCTCGAAACGAGCCAAGCTCGAGCTCGATCTCTCAAATGTTAATCGAGCTCGGGCTCTGCTCGTTTGCACCCCTAGTTTACAGACACTTTATTTTCTATAGAAAAACTATTGTTCTTAATTTAAATCGTTTATGAGGTTTTACGACTTCCGTTCCATTTGACACGTAGATCGATTGTGCCACCTCTAAGTTATATTAAATGAAAATAGTAAAGGTACTAGATAGAAACGGAGGTTAACTAACCTGCTGCACGGTATCTGTAAGGGTAAACCCGAAGAGGATCTAAACGAGTGACCATTTCAAGATCTATTTTCGTCTGTTCACGTTCACAATACTCTGATCGTTTCTCATAAGCGGACGCATTGTTCCGAGCCTTTTCAATCAATTTTGTCATTTCTTCATAGGCAGACGCCTTGTCGTTTTTTAAATAATGGACACGAGCAAGCCCCTGGTGGGCCCTCGTGTGTCGTATTTTAAGTGCGTTAATGTAGCAATCGGCTGCAAGGTCTAGTTTACCTGAGTCTACGTAAACACTTCCAAGATTGTTCAACGCCTGCCACAAGGTTCAAGTGTCAGCAAACAATTAAAACAATTCTAACTTTGATTACATAACTATTCTAAGATTAAAGTACACGAATGGTCCCTGTGGTTAACCAAAATTTTGGATTTAGTCCCCAGTTTTTTTAAAGTACACGGATGGTCCTTGTGGTATGCAGTTTGTAACGCATTTAGTCACTAAAAGTTGGGGACTAAATACGTTACTAAGTGCAAACCTCAGGGACCATCTGTGTACTTTTGAAAAGCTAGGGACTAAATCCAAAATTTTGGTTAACCACAGGGACCATCCGTGTACTTTACTGCTAAACTTCTTTTCGTAACGCAATTTAGGAGTCTTTATATACATGAACACACATCGTAAGAGTTTTAAAACATTTGACCGACTCGGCCCATTCCCATTTCCGTTAAATCTTTTAGTTAAACCCCTTTGACCCGTCAGAGATAAACACATCCCAAATCAACCCAAATGCATAAACAGGCCATTTTTTACGCCTTTTTATTTCATTAACCTAAACAACTTTACAAATAAAAGTTGTTCATAACCTGGCCTTTGCGAAGCCTGTCAGAAGGGCATTTAAGGGCATCTTGAAGAAGTGCGACAACCGTTGAAGAACAGGTCGGATCTTGACTAGAATCCGCTAAAGCGTAAGCTTTTAGAAAAAAGGCCTCAAAAGATCTATTCAAACTAATAGATTCTTCGGCTTTCTTTAATCCTTCATCGCAATGGCCCGTATCGTATAATATCCAACCCTCATAAACTAAACGTTCATGTTCGCTTGACGCGTGTTGACGGGCCAATTGTAAACTCCGCATCGCTGCTTCCGGACAATTTAACCTGAAATAAGCATTATTAGTAATGATTTTTAGGCCAGTAAATGATCCACACGAACACGAACAGAGGCATGTTCGTGTTCGTTCATTTAACTTTAACCGTATGTTTGTTCATTTAAAACCTAACGAACAGTTTACAACGTAAACAAATAAATTTAAATGAACATAATATAACAAACAATAAACAACACAAATAGACATAATTGAACAAACATAAATGAGCACAAATGAACATAACTGATTAACAATAAAGTAATTTTTTTATATAAATTAGTGATTAATTACGATAAATTCCGTTGGAAAACCCATTTTTGTTACTAGAAAGACCAATTACCAATTAGTTATATTTATATAAGTAGTTAGAAAGTTTCTTTTATGTTTAATATTGATATAAAAATGACTACTTATGTTTTTAAGTTGAAACAAACATAAACAAAAACACGAACGTAAATGAACATATACGAACGAACATAAACCAACTTTCACGATTATAAATGAACCAACAAAACGTGTTTTCATGTTATTTTGTTTAATTAAATGCACAAAAAATTGTGTTCATGTTCGTTCGTTTATTAAATAAACGAACATAAACAAACTTCCCGTCGAACCAGTTCGTGAATAGTTCATGAACGTTTGGTTCGTTTATAGGCCTGATGATTTTATAACCTGAAACTTTAGTTATGATATAATACCTGAGGAGAAGCAAAGACTGTCTAAAATATAAAACGCCTTTAGCCGTTTCAGAATCGAGCATTTGATATATTACCGAAAGTGACCCGATATCATCAACAGCGGACCACCGATCATACAACTGTAACCAGTAATCTGCGGTCGTCCAATTTGGAACATGCTCACGAACTAACGTTTGAAATTGCGTTGCGGGTACCCGCCCTTCAAACATCCGATAATCAGGAGAAATCGTAAGAATAGCCTGAACATCGCAAATCGCCGATTGATAATCTTCGAGAACTAGATAAAAACAAAACCTCAATTCCAAACATTCAACCGCAAGTTTAAAACCGAGAATCTTGTTGATTTCCGCCAGTGAATCTTGAATGTTTTGTTTCTTCATTAACGAAGCCGCACGGTACATATACGGGTACGTTAACGTCGGATCCAATTCGGTTGCTTTTTCGAGATCTTCCCATCTTTTTTCGTTATTTTCGCAGTATAAAGATCGTTCTTGATACATCCACCCGAGAGGGGTGTAATTCGAAATAACTGAGCTAAGTTTGTTATAAGATTCAAGCTTTTCGCCCTTAATTTGACCGATTCTGGTCAAACCTATGACGGAATAAACGTGCCCTTCACTCAACGCAACCTCGAAGACTCGTTCAGCATCGTCATATTCTTTCTTGGCTAATTTCACACATCCTAACATATGATATGCCACCATCTTTTGTCGACTATTTTCCGTAGAATCCACTAATTGTTCCAAGAAACGAGCGGACTTATCGGATCCCGAATCAAGATCCATCGCAACCTGGCTTAAAAGACAGTAGAGTGAAAACGAAGCGGACCCCACCATAATAGATCTATGCAAACTGTTAACACTGGTCAACAAGTCAACAACCCGTTCATCGTTAAGAGAATCCGGGAGTGCTTGAAGGAAAATCTGCAAACACGAGGCAGCGAGAACCGGGCAATTCTCTTCGAGAGCGTATTCCATAAGTTCAACCGCATCGTTTCTTGATGAAACAAATTTTGCAAGTTTCCGATCACAAGAATCTTTAAGATTCTCGCAACAAAATTTACTCGAAAACACCATGATTTCTAGTAAAAGATCGGTTGGTAAATCGGGTAAAATACCGGTTGAGCTAAATTCACTTATCACCTTCATACCCGCAGATGAAATATCGTTTTTCGACAAATCTATGTCTTCGGATACCGATTCAAGAAAACACCCATTAAGCATAGAACGAAAAGGGGGTGAAAGGGTCGCCATTTTTTGTCTATCGCATGTTATTTTTTCATCCCCGATTTTAAACGAAACCGTTCCCGATAAATTATTCTTTTGATCAACGACTGCGCCATCAACTAAACTAGAGTTCACAACCGAAGGGAACTCGCAACCAATATCTATTAACCCAAACTCTTTAGAACATTTACCACACGAAGAGAGTAAATCCGATATAAGTTCTTCACCTCGTTTTTCATATTTTAACCATGCCCCAAAAACGAGCCGTTCATGAACCGTACTTGCTTTGAGCCAAGCTAATCTAAGGCTTCTTCTCATTAACTTAATGTCACCGAGGCCTTTAAAGACTTGAAATTGTAATAAATAGAGGTTTGTGCGCTCATGTGGAGGGCATGACTCAAGTTCTTTGTGGATTTGAGCTAAAACTTCTACGTAATCAACAGGCTTAAAGAATGGAAGAATCGGCGGATCGGGCACTTTGATTAGCGTTTCTCTACAAACAACACAAGTACATACAATTAAAAAGATGAAATTATTGAATATAAGTTTGTTATATGATATTAAATTTAAACAATCAAGCCTAATTAGAATCATCAACATAGTACAAAGTACAAACTTGATGCAAGGGATAGTGTTTGGATGTGTCGGCTACATAGTCGTCAATAGTGGCTATAGAACGTTACGGACAGTTAATTTTTTTTATATAAATAGCAATTAGATATAGCTATAAAATAGTTGGATTATAGGTTTTTGTTAAATATACATGTAAAATAGCATATATACCAGGGTATTTTGATATAATATACATATAAAAATTTTCAAAATTATTTTCTAATGTATCGCTATTTATAAAATAGCGGTCGCTATTTGTCGCAATTCGCTATGTAGCATATAGGTCCCTTGTCGCCGTTCGCTATTAACAACTATGGTCGGCTAATTAAAATTGTAACAGTCATCTTTCAAACCGCACGTCCAAACACCACATGTATCAAAATGGAAGTATATAACCACTAAACAACAACGAGATAACCATATGCAAAAGTAGTTCATCCGAACACTCACACGGTTTATCTTGAACAACCCCTTTTAGAAAACACATCCAAACACCGCTTAAAACAACAAATGAAAAACTTACAGCGAAGAAGGCGAGTGCAGCGAAACTTTCGAAAGCTTTCCTCTTTCAACTTGCAGCCATGATTGTGGATTCAGAGCATTTAGATGTGTTTCTTTACAAGATTCAGATGGAAAGAATGTCCTCATTGGGCATAACAAATGAAAGATATCCCAATTCCCCACAATACCAAAATTAGGGTTTTTTGACCCAAAGTTTGCAACTTTAACAAATCAACAACATCCAAACCCTCAAAAATCCCTAATTTCACATGGGTTTTCTTAGATCTCCACAACAAAACAACCTTGAACAAATCAAGAACATTCAAACCCTAAAAACTCCCAAATTCAAAAATTTCAAAAGGGTTTCTCTTAACTTAACAATAACATATATCCCAGATCTCCACACTAAAACAATTAGGGTTTTGGGGGAAATTCATCAAAATATATGAATCAAGAACAATCAAACCCTCAAAAGATTACTAATTTCCAAATGGGTTCTCTTAATCTGATGATGATCTGAGCTTAAATCACCAAAATTCCAAAAACCCTGAATAATTACACAAGATCTCTGCCAAAAAAAACCAACCAAAACCACATTAATGATTAAACTCACCAAATCTTTAAACAAAAAAACACAAAAAAATAAAAAAATAATAATAACAAATTACTAACCTTGATTAGAATAAAGAAAGATCCACAAACAAACCCACTAATCTAGTGATTTAAACAAACAAATCCCACAAGATTAAAGTGAATGAATCTGAAGAAAAAATTCAATCTTTATCTTTTTTTTCTTTGGTAAAAAAGGAAAAGTTTCACCTTTTTCTTTCTTTTTTCCCGTTGGAAAACATAAAGATTGAAGCTCATGCGATGTTGTTCGTTGTTGGGTTGTGGGAACATAAAAAAAGAAGAAGAATTTATTGGTGACAGCAAAGAGTACAAGTGTTGATGCACAATGTACAAGGTGTAAGATGTCAAGATTGGAGTTGTTGATGACAATTTGACTATAGTGCTTTTGTTTCAAAGATGTTGAGAATAATCTACAGTTGAAAGTGAATAAGTTTGGGAGTGTTTGGTGGGGTACATTGCAAGACTTTATATTGATGTTCCAAATTCAAAAATAAGCCAAAAATTAATACATTGTGTTGTTTAATGTTTAGTGGTTAAGGTCCTAACATTATTTTTTATATTATTTAAACATATGTATAAAGTTTGTTTTGGTATGAGAAAAAAACAAATTGAGGACTTGATTTGTATATAAGGTTAAAAGAAGTGAGAATTAAATTAATTAATTAAAGTTTGTTGGTTTGTTAAATCATGTTGTGGTTGACATCAACACACAAATATTTAGTGCCATAAACATGTACATAACTATATGGGGACACACACATGTATATAAGCACATACCAACAAATTATAAATGACATTATTGAAAACTAAGTATAGACACCTATAAATTATAAATGACATTATTGAAAACTAAGTATTACCTTTTCAAAGGATAAACAATCTCACAACAACAATTTTTAAAGATAAATAAATAGTTCGATTTTTACCCAGGGTTGAACTCGCGAATCGACTGTATTGATATATTATAAAATGTTTTTTTTAAACATTGTCTTTAACCTTCTTTAGAGCATCTTCAATACGGAAGAATGGACAAGCTAAGACGCCACCAGACGACTACGTTGGAAGATTCGTCTTCATGTTCATGTGTGGGATTGTTAGAAATCCAGGTTGAGGAAAAAACGAGTAGGTGTGTATGTGTGTGTGGGAGGGGGGTGATATATTATTTAAGGAGATTCTCATTTGGAACCACAAAAAAAGTATGGAAACGGGAAACTATTACTCCATTAGTTTTACATGTAAAAAACTCACTCTTACATAGAAAAAAAAATTACACAATTTTGTCAGAACTTTTGCATATAAACACATGTAGAAGTCGTTCAAATAAAAAACAAATCCTTTCCCGAATGCCCTTTAACTTCCAAAAAATTCAAACAATATCCCACACAACCCGATTGCTAACAAGTTGGTGTAATTAACCAACTTCGCCCCTAGGGGTGTGCACGGTTCGGTTTTTTAGGCAAAACCGAAATGTCAGTTTTCAGTTTTTGAAAACCGTTCGGTTTCGATTTTACACCAGTTCAGTTATTTCGGTTTTTTGAACAAAATTATGTAAGATTCAAAAAAAAAGTAAAATTTAAAATTTAAGAATCTTTCTTAATGTTTACATTTAAGTTATTATATTTAACTTTTTAATTAATATTGTTCATATAAACCTAACCTTCTAATTTATTTTTATGTATCTCCAAAGTTTTTTATTAAGACAATTTATTTTATAATAATTTGAAGATTAATTAAGTTTGAAGGTGATAAATAAATCATTTCATTTATGTTAATGTTTTTATTATAAATACTTAAACATTTAAGAATAAAACTAATAATTTCTACTAGCATGGGTTAAACAGTTAATCAACTTAAACTTAAACATAAAAATATATGGACTAGGCCTACTATTGTAACTTATCGGTTTGGTTCGGGTTCGGGTTTTTTTTTTTTTTTTTGTTATTGAAAATGCTTATCCGAAAACCGAACTGAAATTTTTGGTTATTAAAAATCGGAAAACCGAACCGTCAGTTTTTGTTTTGGTTCGGTTTTTCAATTATTCGGCTATTTCGATTTTCTTCTCACCCCTATTTTCCCTAACCAGACTCCCTATACTTGCATAAACTAATGGCATCTAATAAGCTACTTCCTAATCTCAAGTCAAGAAATACTAATCTACTTCTTAATCTCAAGAAATGAGTGTGAACCTCTTGACTTGTTAGTAAATATTTTGATCAGTTCGATGAAAAGACAGCCATCAACCATATTACACCTTTTGTTTTATTTTCGCCTTTAACACCCAAACCATGCTACAGTATCTACAAATGATTTTTTTTAACGGCAAATTTGGATTACTAACTGATCACTAGAGTATCATCGTGTCACTAGCGGAACCATCCAATCATATCCATCTCCACTAAATAATAATGTCTATACACCAGTTCAAGAAGAAATTCAATAAATCTAGGACACCCCCCCCCCCCCCCTAAAAATGCCACTAAGCTTAAGCTATAATGCCATGCGCACAAATGATCTTTTAATCCAGCATCTTTCAAATAACCCAGCCAACAATGTTTTAAAAACCGGTAAATACCGGCCGGTTATACCGGTATTACCGTTTTTAGATGTAAATCCGGTACGAAACACCCCGGTAAGTAAGTGAAACGGCATAAGGTTTGTATCGGCGGTAAAACCCGGTATACCGGTTTGAAACATAATACCGGTACCGGACCTGGGTTATTTTAGTTTGGGTTGTTACTTATCTTACGTAAATTTTATATATTATGATTATTCGTAACTAAAAGTTCTTATTTAATATTGTATGAAACGAAAATCGTTGATGTATTCAACACTCAAATGGCTTAAACATATCATACACTTTCATTTAAAAGAGCTTGTTGGAAGATTGAATGATTTTCGATTAATTTTTGGATTATTTTTTATTATGGATTTACGTTTTGATCATCTTTTAATATGTAATCATGCATTTTTTTGGATTAACTTTTGAGTTGATGTTTTAATTTATGAAATTATAGAGTTAGCTAGTCAACCCGGTTGAACCGCTCAATACAACCTGATTCAACCGGTTAAACCGTTTTTTAGCCTAATCCGGTTTGATTTAAAAACCGGTTTTTAAAACATTACCAGCCAACATGCTGATCATCTTATGTCTAGTTTAGGCATAAACACCAATTTCACCCAATTCTCTATCTACAAACTTTGATCAACACTAGTGATTTTAACACATTCCAACAATCATTTTAATTCATTTTCTGTCACTTAGTGATGATCAAAACACCTCTTTTATTGAAATTCATTATTTGATCAAACTGTATCATTTCACCAACAACACCTATTCCGATTTCTTGATTTTTAGTGATGATCAAAACACTTTTTTATATCATATTGAGTAATGTTAATAATTATTTTTTACTATATTTAATATATTGTCTAAATAATTACCATATTCAGTTATGTATATTTTTAAAATTTTGAAATTTGAAATATTTTATTTATAGTCGATTTGTAAATCAATTTCAATCATTCTTTAATTTTTAATTATAATCTATTAACTTCCTAATTTAACAACCTTATAACTTAAATTTATTTTATTTTATTTGTTTATTGTCCAATATATAAGACTTTATTGTGGTGGTAATATAATTATCGAGCAAATTAAGACCAATCGAGTTAGTATTTTACTAAAATTTTATTTTAAAGCATATATATTATATTATATGAAACTCATTTTTATTGAATATTTAGTTATTTATATTTTTGAAATTTTGAATTTGAAATCTATTAATTAATAACAGATATCTAAATCAATTTCAATCATTCTTTAACTTGTAATTATCATTTATTAACTTCCTAAAAGATTTTATTATTTTGGTAATATAATTATGAGGCAAATCAAGATCAATCAAGTTATTATTTTAGTAACTTTTATTTTTGAAGCATACATGTTATAATATATGAAACTCATTTTTATTAAATATTTAGTTATGTGTATTTTTAAATTTTGAAATGTGTTTATTTAAAACCTATAAATTATATGAAACTCATTTCTATTGAATATTCAGTTATTTATATTTTCTGAAATTTTAAAATTTTGAAACACAATAATTTGGGTTATGCGTTTATTGGTACTATTTGATTTTAATATTATTTATATAAATATGTAAATAGATTTATGTTGATAGTCAAACCTAACATTTATAATGTATCGTGTTTATAGTAAATAGATATGACTTAATTTTTTTTAAAATAAGGCACAAATAATCGGTTAAACAATAATGAATTTCCAAAATAAACAAAAAGTATTTCCAATAAAATTACAACTTTAAAAGTATTACTTATTTACCAATTATTTCCAAATTTCATTAAGATTTCATTTTTGGAAAATATTTATATTTTTTCATCGCATTATACCTAAAATAATCATACTAATTAATGTATTACTTAATATATAATAAACTTCGAAACATTTTTTTGCATATTGATTGAGGAGAACACAACCATTTATATATTTATTTTATAATCCAAATTGTTTGTTGATGCTACATATTTTTCTTTAAGTAATTTTTATGGAATTGTTTACTATGTTAATAAACATTGTTTAATACATGTTATTTACAAATTTTGTCAATTAAGTTAAAATTTATCTTAACAACAACTGTTAAATAAAAACAATTATAAAACAATATAACATTTGAAAACATTTCTTTTATTTTATTTAACGACATTATTAGATTAATATAAATTAATTTTTGCTGCCCGAGAAGTTTAGGTAGTCTTTTTATTTTACATTTGTCGTATACATAATTTAAATGGTTAAACCCCGTGAAATTCACGGGGGATAACCTAGTTTTATATAATAAATTGTCACACCCCGATATTTTCACGTATTACCGGTGGGCCCGGTGGGGAGTATCGTGACGTAGTTGATATCATCATAGTCAAATAATCATAGTTTAATGTACAACGGAAGTCTAAAATAATAATACAAACCGAATTTGAAAAGTATAATAAAATATTATACAAACGGTCGATAATGGATCCACAAGCGGATCTAAAACAGATAACAAATTTATTGTTCAAGATACTTTAAGCACTAAGAACTTGCAAGATTCCTTAATTAGTACTCAGGAGCTTCCAGCCCATTACGCGTAGTACCTGCCACTTAGTCTTTTGAAAAAATACGTCAGTTTACACTGGTAAATACAATTAACTGACTCTTTTGAAAAGTATTTATAAAATTAGTTTGGATGCACAAGGCATAAAATCTTTTATAACTTGGGACAATTATTTAAAATAATCCTGTATACAGATTTATATGTTTGTCGTCTGTTCAGGGCCCGGTTAGAAGAGCCGGGACAGGATTAATAGACACACCACTACTATAGTCCCACAGGGAGTTATCCTCACGTGTGGTTATACCTTATACATACGCAACTGTCAGGTGTATGCCTACACCCCGTGCTTAAGTCGTGGCCATTTCAAATGAATGAGCCAAGGATATCCAGGACACGGTCATTAACCCCCAAAGGCATTGCATCAAACAAAACATATTAAAACGGGTTATCTCAATGATTTAACCACTAATTGATTAAATATTCAATACCGGACCAAGCGGTAATAATTTACTGTATCCCAAGCACGTATAGGGAAAATAAGTTAAAAGTATTTACCTGAGCTAAAATATAATTTATTCTTAGCCGTATATTCTAATCAGCAAGTGCAGATAGCTTTTACTGGGCTCCTAATCTGGAACGAAGGTTTTAATAACCTATTAGATTCCTAACGGGTCTTATTTAAGTTATAACTTAGACCGGTTAGTTCTAAAGAAATGTTTACGGTTCAAAATGCAAGATTAAGCGAAGACCGGATTAGAATGTGATTTAGACCCAAGAAGTATGAAGACTTGTATAAAATGGGTAAACTAATTACATTCTGGATTTTGAAGTAAAAACGATAAGGTTTGACCCGTTTCGGCTAATTTATGCAAACTAGTTACATAAACCGTATCGAACGCGTATATGCGTAACGGGTAACCGGATGAGTCATGTACAAGTTTCATAAATTAATATGCTTTAAATATGATATGATATCAGTAGGATATCTTCCATTATGCCCAAAATGAATTTAAAACCAATTTAAGCCCCATAAGGGTATTTTGGTCATTTTAAAGTGTATAAAAGAGGTTAAATAGCAATATGAGGTTTTGGTCTAAAACAATCAGTAAAAATATTTATTTTAACAAGTTACATCAGTAAGATATCATACATATATGAAATTTATCATTTATGGCCAAACTATGCACCGTAGGGGCATTTTGGTCATTTCACATATCCTTTAAGGGTCAAATTTGGAAATCTGTGTTCAAGACTTAAACTTACTATTAAAGTATAAAAAATTATTTTTAAAATCAGTAGGTAACAAGTCTCAGGTGCTAGATATGGTTTTAAACCATACTATGCGCCTAAATCGCTTAAAAGTCGATATTTGACGTGTTTAATGAAATCTTGAGAATTTGATCAGTCTTAACTGCCTAAATATTTTATTTAATATATAAAATCAGTAGGAAAAGGTTTGGTATCAAAATGATATGTAAAACTCATTTTATTAACAAAAAGTGCATTATCGTCATATACCGAATTTATGCTAGAACTCTATGCTATGGTCAGTATAAAATTTAACAAAAATTTCCAAAAATACCTAAATATTATATTACAGCAGTGGGTAGAAAGTTTGGTGCCAAAATTTGGGTTTAAATATGATTTATGCCAAAAATGCCATTTAATTAACAAAAAGCTTTTGTTTTACGATATCGTGCATAACTCTTATTTCAGACCAGAAACGGATGTCAAATTTTTAGGACATACTTATAAATCAGTAATGAAGATTTTTGTCCACTCACATTTCCAAAAATTTCGTTTTTATATCAAAAGGGCATAATGGTCAACTTTTAAGCATTTAACGGAAACATGCAATGCACTAAGATTTCTATGGAACCATGTTGTATAACCTCAGAGGGTTATACTAACATATAATATGGTCCTAAAGGAACCCTAAGACATATCTAAACTAAGCTAGTTCGGGTCAGAACTGAAAGTTAAAGCAAAAGTCAACTTTTGCGACTTTCGGTTGCGAACCGAGCCTAATACTCAGAATTGTCGGGTTGAACATGCCTAGACATGTTCAACTAATATTTACCAAGTTATTAAAGTGACAAAACTGATTTTATAGCTTCTATATTATTAGTTATGAATTTTATTTAAAAATGACTCGTTTGACTTTTATTTTAATTACTTTGACCCGACAATTAACTAAGTAAACGTGATAATTAGGAGGTGCCCTTTTGAGGGTTTAATACCTACCTAATTACGATCACGTAGCCATGTTCGTTGCGAACAATGGCTTGACCGTTTATGGTCTAGCTAAAAGTCAAAGCGTTTATCGTAAACGCTTGACTTTTCGGCTTTTTAAGCCAAATAAAATATACTAGTCACGAAAGGACACTTACAAAGGGTCCAATTGACTGAAATCAACTCAGAGGAGGTTCCAAATATTCCGGATCCTCCAATTAGAGAGAAAGATAGCAAGAATGAAGAATTGATGCAAGTGTTAAATGAAAAAAAAGAAGGCCTATTTATAGATTTTTAGGATGGATTGAATCATGACAAGTGTCTAGGGACACCATGAGATGATCCCATGTGTCTATACAGATGTTACAATTCAGTTTGCAGCCCCAGGTATGAGTTTAATGGTTTTAAATGTGTGAAGAACAAACAAGGGCCTCAAAACAGCAACTTAAAACCACTGTTGCTGCTGTACATGTTCTGGCGCCCCGCGAAGGAAAGCCCAATGGGCTTCGCGGCCCATGACAAAGTCGGCCCAGGTCTGAAGTTTGGCAGATTGTTGAATTTGGTCCCTGACTTTCTTATTTTCAGCTTTTAAAATGTTGTAGATCCTAGAGAGTATAAACCAACACTTATAGTACTATTATGTTACTGCTGAGATGCAGCTTGGAGGCCCGAGAGAGCAGGACCGGACTTGGGTCATAACCCGTGACAAGGGTCAGCCCAGCCAAAGAAATCAGCTTTAGCTGATTGGCATAATTGGTCCCTTCAATGTTTAAGTTATTTTAATTAGGAATAATGATCGAGTATCAAGCGAACCGATGATTAAACGCGATTTGTTCTGCTGATATGCAGCCTGGCAGTCCACGAATGCAGGATTTGTCAGACACTAGTTTCATCTTTGTCAAAAAGAGCCCCCTCATTACTTTTGAGCTTCTTTTATAATATTGATACTTTTGACACTTAAATTTCTAATTTCTCATAATATGTTAATATAAGGTTCAAAACCTCTAACGGTCAGCCCTAGGCATCCTGGGAGCTTGACCGAGCATTGCAAAGGTCTCGGTTTGTTTAAAAAGATCCTCAAAGGCGTAGTTTCGCTTATTGTCGTTTTTAGTCCTTTAATCGTACAAAGTAGCGCGTAATATCGTTTAATGATATCTAAGCCTTTCGTGGTCCATATTGAGTATTCCCTAGCATGTGCTTAAATATTACGATGCTCCCGTTCACTTAAATGGTCACCCAAAGGCGTAGATTTAAAAGTTGACGCTTTTGGTCCCTCTAACGCGCAAACTTGCGCGTATCATCGTTTAATAGCATCAAAGCCCTGTGCAATCCATATTAAGCATTCTCAAGAGTATGATTGCACTTCATAATACTCCAGGTTTGTTAAAAGGTCATTCAGAGGTATAATTAAACATATTGACGCTTTTAACCCCTTTAACTTGCAAAGTTGCACGTAACGTCACTTATAAGCATAAAAGCCTTAAATGGCCAATATTAGGCATTCCCGAGAGTATAATCAACATCGTGAAGCTCTCAGTTTGTAAAAAGGTCACACAGAGGTAAGAATTGACATGTTGACGCTTCTAACCCTTCGTCGCGCAGACTTTCAATTAATTACGCAAACGACTACTCTCGATCAACAAGTGGCTCATTTGTGAATATGAATACCGTGTAACGTCATTCAGAGGCTTGGTTTAAGCATGTTGACACTTTTAGTCCTTTCGTAATCAAAGTTTTTGATTTTTCGTAAACTTAGTCCCTCATAGTCAACGTTTGACTTTATTAGGGTTTAGTACATGTGTCAACACGTCATCGAACGTGATTTTTACGAGGTGTTACATAAACATGGACTAAAAATTATGACTAGAACAAAATATATAAATAAGCATATAAGAGATGATATCTGACCCTAAATTTCAGCTATTCATTTACCCACTACCCCCCATTTCCGATAACTGCTTTGACCCAACTCTAGGGTCATATCAGAACGATTTGCAGATGATTTTTAACACCCATTTAATGGTTGAATTGAAATTATTTGGGTCAATTCTCTTTTGTTGTTTATGAACCCACATCAACATACACATTCAAACGCCAATGATCTTCTGGTGCATTGGCAGCCCCATGACCTTTCAAGGTGGAGGTCATGGGTTCGTGTCTCGCTTGGAGTAGAAACTCTCTGGATTGCTCCATGGGTTTTACCACACTATACCTTTGGGTGGTGGGTTTCCTCTGGACTGGTGGTGCGCCGAATCACCAACGTTATCTGCATTCACAAGCGTGGGTGGCGTTTTGCCATTAGGTTTACCTAGGTGATCAGGTTTTTGTTGATCGTTCAAAAAAACATACACATTCAAGTTTGACTAAATGTTGGTCAAAGCACGATAAATGACTTCAAAGTTGTGAGTTTATCCAAATTTTACAAGATTTTAGAGTTTGCCCATATTTAGCCCCTTGTGTTTAGTGAGTTAGGTAACTTATGAATAATTGGATTAGATCAATGAGAATGACATTATCCATTTTCATAAGTTAATGAGGAAAATTTATGTCTCTAGGTTTTATCAAAGATTGTGACTAAAAAGTAAAATCATTAAATACTCTGAGTTGATGATGGTTTTTGACCAACTTATTACAAGGTTAGCTAAGACACTTGTCAGTGTTGAAAGTTTAGAATGAGACATTTTAGGTTTGGTTAGCTCATAACCTCTTTAGAACCGATGGATAAACATTGATGACTTCATTGCAGATAAAAATGTAGATCTTTGGTATCTGACCATGAATATTTGAGTTTCATCATAATTGAAATTTCACAAAGTTGATAAAGAGTGAAAGAAACATGAGGAAGCCATGTGATAAACTAGTTTGGCTAATTGGGGATGTGGTTAATACATTTATAATGTCTTAACAACTTGAGCTTTAATCACTTTTGCCTTTTCAAGTCAAAACATACCCAATTGAATTTGATTTGTTTAGTGATAAAATCCTAAGATAAAGTAATAAAAATAGATATTAACATATTGCAAGGAACATAATTCTTGAGAGAATGATACAATATGATTCTCAAACACTCATTCTCTTAGTATTATATGAACTTTTTTTATACATATAATATGAACTCTTTTCTTGTGACTTGTGGGAGGCTTCAAAATCTCCTGATGTGTTTTACATTAGAGCAAAGCAGACCATCAAAACCCTGATATCAAAA
Organism: Helianthus tuberosus; assembly: GCA_030545235.1. Lineage (NCBI taxonomy): Eukaryota > Viridiplantae > Streptophyta > Magnoliopsida > Asterales > Asteraceae > Helianthus > Helianthus tuberosus. The sequence continues at coordinate 189,110,940 of CM060354.1, forward strand.
GGCCTTGATTAATTTGTTGTTATCTCATTCCTGTTGCACTTTGTTATCTTTATCACCTTCTTTTTTAGGGAAATTTAATATATTGTTTTCTTGTTTTCTTGTTTCTTGTTGCACATTATTTTCTTTTTAGGGGAGTTTTTATGCTTTTATGGTCAATGATAGGAGTTTGTAGAGACGCAAAATTAAGATTAAAGACTTTTTGAAGTAGGGTACGGTTTGTTTTTATTTTTACCTTAAGAGCTTAGTCTCTTAGTACTTTTTGGATGGTCTTTGCATGTTATTGCTTGCTTGTGTGTCTTTTTGATGTGGTACTTGTTCATGTTATACGTTTTAGCAAATGTAGAGTTTTTGAATAGCTATATACATCTTAATTTGACTTCTATGTGTGGTTATGACTTTGGAGCTAGGGGTCTCATTTGATTATTTGAAGCAACCTATTTTTCTCTTGGGATAAAGGTAACGTTTGTCTACATCCCACCTTCCCTATACCCCACCAATAACTTTGCTATGAGTAGAATTTTACCCAGTATGTTGTTATTTGAGTATGAAAGATCGTTAAAGGTATTTACTCAAATTATGTTTTTACATTTATCTCTAAAGTTCGTTCATCTTTTAAAAACTTCACGCATTATGTTTCCAGGTTCTACCTATTCAATTAAATAACATTACCCCATATCTTTTATCCCTTTTAATTATATTTTCTATTTCTTGCACTCACAAAATTATGGGGAAAAGGTTAGAGAATGAATAGTGAATCCCTAGCCGATCCTTAAATTGTGTCCCCATTTTAAGGAATGGGGTGTGATGTTAAATTAGGTGAAAGCCTTGGATGTTTCTTTAAAATATAGGCATGATGTTGTTAAATTAGGTCAATTGCCTATACTATTTTGGGCAAGAAATGAGAGAAAAAGAATTATGTAACCCTTTAATTGAAACAATTGAAACTTTACACCAAAATAGTTAGTTTTATAAATCTAGGCATGAAAGTATTTTTAGTGATTACTCCTTTATAGAAGATTCTTTTAGCCAAAATTTGTCTTATACTCCATTATATAATCAATCCCTTATTCTTTACAAAGTTTTAACTAGTTTTATAAAAGATTTTTTTTTTTATTATTTCAGTTAAAATTTATAATTTATAAGAATTAGGCCTCCATCGATCCTTTTCTAACTGGGTTATACCCAGTTAGTTTTAGCTGATATGGACGATGACGTGCACACTGACGTGGATGATAATGTGGATATGTCTCTCTCTCTCACCCTATTCTCCCTTTACCTCCACCTCCACCTCCACCACCACCACCAAACCACCACCAATCCACTCTCTCTACAACCTTCACCACAGCCACCCTCTACCCCCCACCCCCCGCAAAACAAACCATGGCCACCTCAACTCCATCTACACTACCCACCACCACTACCGCCATCTACAGTTCTACACCGCATAACCACCACCACTACCTCACCTCTATCTAATTATTTGGAACTAATAGCTAAAATTACAATCAAATCAACATTATAAGATGCACGTGGGAGGTGAGGTGGTGGTGATTATGCGGTGGGAGATAGGTGGTTGTAGTTGTGGTTGTGGTTGTAGAGAGAAAATGGTTAGAGATAGACATACCAACGTCATTGTATAGCCGTGTCAGCGTCCACATCAGCAAAAACTAACAGGGTTAAAACCAATTAGAAAAGATCAACGGGGATCAAATTCTTACAAGTTGGTTTTGAATTCCTGGCCTAGGATGATATACAAACACTTTTTTTTTCATAAAGACCATGAGAACTCATGTTTTGTCTTACTTCCCATCATTTGTTAACATAACCTCCATTGTTGTCTCTAATGATAACCTCTGTGATGAAAACCAACAACGTATTGTTGAACTAGTGTTGTTCGCTGATAGAAATCGCATACGTAATAGTATATTGTAATTGTGAAGGGGGGTTAGTGTAATTACTACTTATATAAATAAGGCATTAGTCATTAGGGAAAAAGGAGGAGAGATATTATTCAGTTTGTTAGGCTCCGCTTGTGCGTGAGAAGGGCATAGCCCTGGACCACTTCGGTGGTGATTATCTTGTATCGTCTTCTTCAATCAAGTAATATAGTTACAGATTGGTTTTCATCATCTCTTTCAAATTCAATACCTATCATTGGTCCGACCTGCCTACTCTGCTCTCCATTCATCTTCACTTTCAGGTTATTCTTCAAAATTAGCGTCTCTTTCAGCTTCAAATTCTTCCTCTGTTTTAATTGCAAAGTCACTATTCTTCAATTGCGACATCTGCTCCTTCCTCGGTCTCCAGTTTCCTTTCCAAAATCAATCAGATCTATCTTCCATTTGCGGCTCTGTGTCACCTTCGGATCTCAGATCCAACTCGTTTCAGATCTGTTTGCCTGCCTCTCCTCGCTGCTTCAATTTCCGCTTCAACTTCTTCCGATTTTTTATTCAATTTCCAGATTCAGTCTCGGATTTTAATTCCGATTTCATTGCCATCGCTGATTTCACAGATCTGTTATGTTTCAATTTCAATTGCTCAGATCTGTTTCTTTTTTTTTCACCATGGACACATGTACAAGTGCTAGAATCGATGCTCAGGACATTCAAATCAATCAATTACAGAGCGATGTTACCAAACTCAAATCCACGTTGAACTCGTTGGAAGAAGAATGTGTTGAGTCGGCTGAATTTCGTAAAATTATGCTCAACTGGATGCGACAACATGAGAAGAAATTGCCGACTGGATCGGTATTAGCTCAATTGGAGGCGCTGGTGTCCAGATCTAAGGAACGCTTGAGTGGCTTAAGACATTTAATGTCGACTAGCCATACAGATTCATGTTCTTCAGCTTATGCTTCTAAATTGCCGACTCCAGGTACGTCAATTGCTTCCGTCAGATCCAAATCTGACGAAATTCCTATCAATACTTCACAATCCGATGTGTTTGGCGCTGATAATATGCGATCGTTTAGCTCTTCTTATGGATCTTCGTCTCCTGTGGCTCAATTGATTGTGCTCATCTCCGGCTCTGAAAATAAGTCGTCTGGTCAGGGAAGTTTGATGTCGACTTGGGATAATTGGGCCATATATGATATTGTATACTGGAAATTGGGCTCTGAACCAGTGATGGGTCACGATGTGGGGCTGAAAACAGTTGTGGATCTGGATTATGCTGATCTGGGTCGTGTTGTGGGGCAGAAAATGCTGGTGGGCCTGATTTTTTCTCTTTTGAAATTGCATAAGACGGGAAAAGCTCCATTTGACAGGGGAAATGCTTCATTGTCTCACCATCTTTTCAATGGAATGCGAGTGACATTTTCGGCTACGTGGCACTTATGGGTCGTGCATGGGCAGCCTCGACCGCCAGAAGACTCACCTAAGGAGATCTCAGTTTGCCTTCGGAGCTCGTTATCGGATTCCAGTCTTGAGGACAAGACTGTTTTGAAGGGGGGAGTATTGATAGAAATCGCATACGTAATAGTATATTGTAATTGTGAAGGGGGGGGGGGGTTAGTGTAATTACTACTTATATAAATAAGGCATTAGAGCATTCTCATCCAAACCACCAAAATCTGTGTGGGGGGTTTTTAAAATATAAGAAGTATAAAAAGTGGTTATGAGTGGAGGAGAGAGAAAATGTTACTGTTCATCTGTATATTTGGGGGGACACTGTTCACCCCCTATACTTTTTTAATATATATTGAAAGTGGTTGTGAGTGGAGGAGAGAGAAAATGTAATATATATTGAAAATGAGAGAGAAAAAGTATTTGTTTTTAGTGGAAATATATTGATATAGGAGTTGTTTTTTAGTGGAATGTATGTATATTTTTAGTGGATTGGATGTGAATGCTCTTAGTCATTAGGGAAAAAGGAGGAGAGATATTATTCAGTTTGTTAGGCTCCGCTTGTGCGTGAGAAGGGCATAGCCCTGGACCACTTCGGTGGTGATTATCTTGTATCGTCTTCTTCAATCAAGTAATATAGTTACAGATTGGTTTTCATCATCTCTTTCAAATTCAATACCTATCATTCGCTATGTAGAAACATCATTAGAAACCTTAACAAATTTAATAAAGTTGTGAACTTGTTACAGATTTAACCATTGTGGAGAATATTTAAAACATTTACTATTAAAAATTCCCTTGCACATTACTAACAGTAGCAATATCAGTAGCAACAATACTGAAATAACAACTACCACACTTTTATTTTCAGTAATTTATATCTCTAATCATCCATAAGTCCCCAATCACTACAAGCAATGAGATTACACTACGGCATACATAAACCCTAGCAGTTATTCGAACAACTAGATCAAAGTATCAAACTTTTGAACACGAATGATCGAATCAATATCAGTATCGAGGCCGTAGTAAGAACAGCAATCGCAAAACCCTAGCAAAGAAATGAGATAACGTAATTTCTGAAATTGAGCACGGTAACTAAGAGACTGAAAGTGATGAATATATACCGACTACAACTTCCATGTTTGTTTGTGGCAGTGGTGGTTACGTTGAAGTGGGGGGGTGAGGGTAGATGGTGGTGATCGATCGGAGGTTTGACAGTGGAGAGGTGGTCGCCGGCGGTGATTAATGATGGGGTAATCGGAGGTGAAATAGGGTGAGGTGAAGTGGGTCTTGTTCGCCGGAGAAAACACAGAGAAGAGGAAGAAGGGTTTTAATGGTGAAAGATGATAATGTTTCTGATCTAGTCCCTGTAGTTTGCCCTTTTTAAGGAAATGGTAAATTGGTCATTTCATACCCACTTAACAGAGAAAACAAACTGAAGTTAGACTCAGGGACTATGCGGGAACAAAAAATGAAAAGTTGGGGACTATTGAGGTAATTTTAGAAAGTTAGGGACTAAAGGTGAAAAAAGACGAAACCACATGGACTATCCGAGCATTTTTCTCTGACATAAATTAATAACTCTCATTAAGGGTAAGATAGTCATTGCCAATATTTAATATTTATGGATAATTCTTTAACATAGTAATCTAAAACTGTTAGTTAGAATATTCGTATTTTCATGCAATTTAGATTTTTTATGTATGTGATGCTTTAAGTAAATACATGTGTTAATTATATATACATACATAGTTGTGTTGATTAGAGAATTGATGTATAAATTGTGTTGATTACATACATACATACATACATCCATACATACATAGTAAATGTGTTTTTTTGTTTTCTTTTCTAAATTGATGTGCTGGTTATACATGTTTTTAGCTGATTATATTGATGTATTGATTAGAGCAAATAAAACCAACACAAACGGGTTCGAAATTAGCACATACAAAACCAGCATAAAACAAGTTTGGAACTAGTACTAGTTAAATCAGTAAAAATCGTTTTGAGTGTATTTTTAGTACTGTTTGAAAAGAAAAAAAAATTTGTGACAATATTATACTCATATCAAAGATAAAAAATACTTGATTTTATGGTGTAACTTAAAAAAAAATAATAAAGTATATAAAAGTTATTTTATATTTAAAAATGTTGATGAAACTAGTTGCAAAAAGTCAACATAACAAAATTTTAATTCTAATCTTTTTTATTTAATAAAACTAACACAATTACTAAAATACCTTAAAAACTAGGGATGTTCAAAATTATCTGTATCTGAAAATCCGATCCGAAATATCCGATATCTGAATCCGAAATTTCGGATATACGAAATTTCGGATTCGGATAGTGATTTTAAAAATTTTCGGATATTTCGGATATTCGAAATATCCGAAAATTTATTTTTTATTTTTTTCGGATATCCGAAAAATATCCGAAAACTTATATTCGGATATCCGAAACTATCCGGTTCAAAATATACAAAAATAATAAAAAAATAAAAATTAAATAAAAAATTGGATATTATGATATGCTATTCACTATCGATCGGATATCCGATTTTCAGTATCCGAAATTCCGGATACAGAATCGGATAGTGAAATCTGGAATCCGAAAATTTCAGATATCCGAATTTTCGGATATCCGGTTTTAAACACCCATATTAAAAACTATTAATTGACATAACTAATCAGTGGGTTGATGTGTAATCAATATCATCCACTGATTAAATAATCAGGTGGGTCAGATTTATTCTCACAATTTTTACAATTAACATTGTTTGTATCGGATCCTAACTCTTGAATTCCTTAACTTAATTCTCAATACTTAAGTTTTACATAAATCTTGAGTTAAATTATGAAACGTTTTGCTTATTGTTTGTATCGGATCTTAACTCTTGAATTCCTTAACTTAATTCTCAATACTTAAGTTTTACATAAATCTTGAGTTAAACTACGAAACGTTTTGCTTTACAACTTAACATCATGTAATGAACTTTGAAATTATATCTACATGATTTTAAACCTCTTTAATATCATGTCTTTCAGATTTCGGTTTCTTCTTAGAGAAGTGTGTGAGGCAGAGGCGGAACCACCATGTTAGGAGCCGTAGCACAGGCTACGGCTCAACACCATATTCGTAGTGTTTTTTTTTTCCGGTTTTATACAAAGAATACCCCTAAAAAATACGAGGATACTCCTAACAAAAAAATATGATACTTGATATTACTAAAACTTCATTTTTTTATAAGCTCAAACATTTTACAACCCGAAAACTTGTATAATAATTAAGCTCGAATGATAAAATAAGCACGAATTAACAATAATAGAATTGAAAGAAGACCCTAAATATAATTGAAACTTAGCTCAAGACCCAAAACAATATTATAATTGAATAAGTGATCTTGCTCGTTTTATGGTGGAAACCGGAACACATAGTTCTTGTCCTTTGGTTTATCGGGTAGCGAAGCTAGCTTTGGTTTTACTTGCAACCGTTGAAAGATATTATTTTTTTCTAAATTGAAGCTTGTTAAGACAGATTTACACAATCGAATGGGCCCGGAATATTTGAACAATGTTAAGGTTTGTGCGGTTGAAAAAGAAACTTTTGATAAAGCAAAAGACGACGATGTAATGGAACGATTTCAAGCTATGAAAAAAAAAGAGGACAAATCTATTAAGTATTTGTTCTACTTTATTGATTATCGATTTTTTATTGTATGATTGCACGGTAAAAAAATTCGAGATACCCCTAAATTAGTGAGCTAGCTCCGCCAGCGAAAGTTTGTCTTGAATAATTTATCCACGCCTATCACGGTTGATCCAAGGCATGATCGGTGTCGTGACAGTCGATCCAATAGTTTGACCGTAGACATTGTGTTTAATCTTTTTTGAGTTTGAATACTTTGTATGAATATACAAAGAGTTAACTGCCATTTTCGTCCCTGTGGTTTGGTCACTTTGGCCATTTCAGTCCATTTTTCAAAAATGCGCCATTTTCGTCCCCCACGTTTTGGAAATGTGCCATTTCAGTCCAAAAATCATAACCCAGTTAAGTCAGTTTGTAAATAAGGACTGATTGTGTAAATTTGTAACATAAAGGACTGATTGTGTAAATTTGAAAAATGGACTGAAATGGCAGTTAACACCACCACCACTAGCCCTGCCAGCACCACCACTCCGCTGCCACCACAGCCACCACCGCCACCACAGCCACCACCGCCACCACAGCCACTGCCACCACCACCGCCACCACAGCCACCGCCACCACAGCCACCACCGCCACCACAGCCAATCCATCCATCATTGTTCATCAACAGTCACCATTCGGAGTTCCAACAAGGGCCGGTCAACCTACCACCCACAAAGTAAGCTCCAACAAGGGCCTCAACACTGTCTGATATGGTCTTTGAGCCCAACCATCTGTGGCCCAAATCACAGGATTTTCTGAAGAAAGCTTTTGGGTCCTCAGTATGGTATTTGACGTCAATAGGCACCTCTATGGTCTCAACGCCATGATCACACGGGCATGGTCGCATTGGAAGCTGACCTGGTGCTGTCCAGCGGGTAGGATCAAACGGAATATCTCTTATGTAACTCTGTAAGCAAATTGCATACGGTATCAATGTGTGACTCATTAAGCGACAAAGATTGCTAGCGTTAAGCAGTGCATGCGTAAGAATACTAGTATTACCTGTAAACGACAACCGATTCCCAAATTATACAAGGTAGAATTACAAACTTGCCATGATCGCCGAGACGACAGTTGTCCTTCATCCTTCTTCGGATATCGAAGATAAAGATCACAACTCACTGCATACTTGAGCACCGAATCACCAAGCAACTCTAATCGCTCCATTGAAAAGCTTTCGTGGCACCTAAGAGTTGTGATCGCCTCCAAAATCTAACAAAGATAACACATTATAATATTAAAAAAAAAAAACAAGTAGTTTTCAAAAATCAAGAAATAAATCATCAATCAAGAGTAGGGCTGTAAACGAACCGAACGTTCAGCGAACAGTTCATGGATCGTTCGGCGGGAAGTTCGTTTATGTTCGTTCGTTTAATAAACGAACGAACACGAACAAGAAATTTCGTTCGATTAGTTAAATGAACGAACATGAACAGAGGTCTCGTTCGTTCGATTGTGTTCGTGAACGTTCGGTAAGGTGTTCGTGAACATGTTCGTAAACATTCGTTGATTTGCGTTCATTTATGTTCGTATGTTTGTGTTTTAATTGAAGATCTTTGTCCTTTCTTATATTTTATTTGTAATTTTTATATTATTAAACTTTAGTTTATTTTATTTCCCTAACAATTAAACTAGGAAACTCACTTTCACCTTGTTTATGCATCATTTTCCTTTCATTTCTCATTATTTACCTCCAGAATACAATCGACCACCGTTCCATAATAAGGGATTCAAGTTCGAGTGCTACTTTCTGGGCCATCTATCTTTATCTTTTGTCGCGTTCGCCAAATTCGTTTGTGTTCGTGAACCGTTCGCGAACACACTCATTTCCTTAATGAACGAACACAAACATAAAATCTCGTTCGGTAAGTGTTCATGAACCGTTCGTGAACACACTTATTTCCTTAACGAACGAACACGAACAAGGCCTTGTTCGTGTTCGTTCGGTTCGTTTACAGCCCTAATCAAGAGAATATAAATTATTGCTAAAAAAGCAGTATAAGGTTTAACAAACCTTCACCGTTGAAGTCCATCTATTTGATTCAACGTATTCTCGCAAACAAACTCTCTCGATCTTCGCTAAACAACATCTATTTGATTCAATCTTCACTGATCTATCACAACACTAACAACAATCGAGCATTATACCGATCCAAATCCGTTAAAGTCACGAATCAGCGAAATTCCGAGCTGATTTGATGGCGGCGACGACAATGGCAACGGCGGCAGGAGCGGTGGTGCTGCTGTACTACGTATTGGCTCGGAGAATGACGTCAGCTGATGCGCAGGCTATGGAGGATGATGAAGGACGTGAGTATATGAAATCGAGTAAATCGAAGAGGAAGATCGTGCAGAGGAGACCGGCGCATTTCTACAACTCGCCGGGGTTCGGAGTTCATCGGAGAAGACGACCGGAGAAGACGAAGACGTCCCCGTAACCCGCAAGCTTTTCGTTTCGGTATACCGTTCTCGTTCCTTTGTTTTGCTCGTTTACTTTTCGGATTAAATACACTAAATTCTGACTTTATATTACATACAAACGTCTGAAAATATGGGTCTTGCCATGACGTTGATGGTGGTGGTTCCGGCGGCGGCGGCGGTGGTGGTGGTGGTGGCAGTGGCTGTGGTGGCGGTGGTGGCTGTGGTGGCGGTGGTGGCGGTGGTGGTGGCAGCGGATTGGTGGTGGTGGCAGGGCTAGTGGTGGTGGTGTTACAAATTTACACAATCAGTCCTTTATGTTACAAATTTACACAATCAGTCCTTATTTATAAACTGACTTAACTGGGTTATGATTTTTGGACTGAAATGACACCTTTCCAGAACGTGGGGGACGAAAATGGCGCATTTTTGAAAAATGGACTGAAATGGCCAAAGTGACCAAACCACAGAGACGAAAATGGCAGTTAACTCATATACAAAATTGTATCTAGTATTTGTGAAACATGCTTTAACTATTTGTCTTCATCAAATAATGAGCCCTTTAACCATTTGTCATATCAATCTTCCCGGAGTAAAGCACATGGATGGTTCATATGGTTGACCAATATTTTGGATTTGGTTTTTAACTTTTCAAAGTATACGAATGATCTCTGTGGTTTAAATTTTGATTTATTTCTTAATTTTTGTCAAAAGTACATGAATGGTCCCTATGGTTTGCACTTTGTAACGCCTTTAGTCCCTAACTTTGACTTGCTAAAACCTTCATATTTGTTACTTGGGGACTAAATACGTTAGAAAGTGCAAACCACAAGAACCATCCGTGTACTTTTGATTAACCACAGGGACCAAAACTAGAGACCAAATTTAAAATTTTGATCAACCACAGAGACCATCCGTATGCTTTACTCCTCTGTTTATGATGACAAAAATCTACAATTTAACACAATAACAGTGTTGTACACCTCTTCTCCCCTTTTTTGTCGAAGCAAAGAAAAAAAAATTAATAATAATAATAATAATAACCAAAAAATTTGACACATGCTCATCCTTGAAACAATCCTAACCTTAGATATTGTACCTTTATTAATGGCTCAAACAAGCAATTATAGAAAGAGCAAATATGTTTGTAGCAATATAATATTAACAATAAAACAGTAAAGAAAACATGAATTTCCCACATAGAATCAAACAACAAACTAAGAGGTTGTCTGGGGTTGAGTTTTGAAAATAGATTATGCGTTTTGAATAATCAGATAATTAACTGTAACAAAACGTGATGTTGAAAGATAGTGTTTGGATTTGATTATGCTGCTTAATATCACAATAATGAGATAATCAACTATTTGAGTGTTTGGCAAATATATATTTAAAAAAATAAACAAGCGAAAATCTTTTTTCTAAAAGCAAATAATCAATTTTTGGAAAACTGCGTTTTGTTGCAGTAGGTGGGGGGCTGCTTTTGGAAAACTGTGTTTTGTAACTTTCTAAACGCAAATAATCAATTTTTTAATTTTTTTTACCCAAACACTCAAAACTGATTATTTACGATTTCAAAACTCAATAATCTAAAAATCTCCTTCAAAATTCAACCCCAAACACCCCTACGTCATGATGGTTACAAACTCAAAGATAAAGACACCTAAGATCACACACACGTAACAAGGAGCAATGCAATCACACATACACCCGAAGCATATATATAGAGAAATGGTGGTCCAAGAGGGATCATCCTTAAACAGTCGAAGATCGAGGTTAGGATATATAGGATGTCATTGAAGGATCGTTGTGGTTCGTCCCTTGAAGGCTTCAAAGTCAACGATTACATCGAAGGCTTGCTTCAGATGAGAATGATTTCCGTTTGATAAAGAGAGCGACGTGATTGCATATTATCACTCGGTTTATAAAATTAAACATAACTCATTTACCCCTTTCGTTTTCGGTTCTTACAGGTGATGTGGTTATGGTTTGAATCATAATGAGTCACCATTAGCAAACAGTGGCGGAGCTTGACTAAAAGTTCCGAGGGGGCTGAAAGTCATGGGACCCAATTTATATATTGTATAAATATTTAGCAAAATAATTGGGGGGGGGGGGGGGGGATCCTATATAATATCCTATATAATTTTAAAATTTTCGGACGAAAAATAGAAAATTTTACAGTTCTAACCCCCCCCCCCCCCCCCCCCCCCCACACACACACCCCACTTTACACTAAGCTCCGTGAGTGTTAGCAAAAGTTGTGGCAGAGTGTCATGAAACAATCATGGCCGTCCATAATTTATATGAATTTAACAAATTTTCATGCAATTTACAGAAGTTAAATCGTTTATAGGACCCAAATTGTAATAAGTGGTTAAGAATATATTAATTAAATATTTAAATGTGATTTCTCTTATTAAAAGAAAAGAAAAAAACACTACCTCTGAGTCTAACAAAACAATTATGGCGAATCGATGGATAACCAACACTTTTAAAAGTCAACGTGTAATTGTATCATTGAGATGTTAGCGAATTTACGAAACTGCCCCTTTAGAAATGTTTATTTGGATCACCGATTTGTGGGTATAAAAAAGAACATTGTAACACAAAATATTTTCAATAATTTTTTTGAACGGTAAATTTGGATCACTAAACCAACGGAACCACCCGATCATATTCATCTTCACTAAGCAATAATACATATATCGAACCCAGAACCTAGGTCTCTAACCCTTATCCCACCCCCCAAAATGTCACCAGGCTATGATACCCTAGGCTATTTTTCAATCATTTTCTTTTACTTTTTGATCACCGATTTGTAGGTATAATAAAGAAGATCCTAACACAATATTTTCTATCATTTTCTTTTACTTATAATTGGAGTATAATTATAATCTCGTTTTTTTTTTTTTTTTTTGAACAGCAACCAACAATTTCATTCAATCACCTAAAATCGCTCAACATGCCGTAAGGATGACCGTCTGTACCAACATTATAATTGGAGTTTACAATCTTGTTTTTTTTTTTTTTTTTTTTGAACAGCAACCAACAATTTCATTCATCACCCAAAATCGCCCAACATGCCGTAAGGATGACCGTTTGTACCAACATTTTTTATTCGCCGACCCCATCGGGGTTTTATGGTATTCGAGCAAATCCTTCGTAGTAAATAGATCTTAGATATTTTGTACCATCCGCTAACTCTTTGCCACACTCTCACTACATCAATGCAAGATACAAACAAGTGATCCGTATCCTCTTCGTATTCTCACAAATTTTGCACTCCGCCAAACCCGGTAATATCCCTCTTTTTCAGACCTTTTAGAGTTGCGAGTCGAACTTGAACCCCATGCCATCCAAAGACATTGATTTTTTAGGAACAAACTTAGCCCAATCGACGGTACAGAATCACGTGTTTAGCTAGCATGGCCCGACACAATGCATGCTTTATACACTTATATATATTTTCTATTAATAAAAAGGTTTTTTTTTTTTAATCTTTTGAATAAAAAACTGACATTTACAAGAATTCTAAAAAGGATCAATAATCATACAATGAGATATCATGTTTTAAAGTTAGGTTTTTTATTACACATTGTTTTTATGTTTTATTCTATGAATAAGAGCTAATGTATCAGTAACTAAGCCTAAATTATATAAAGACATCTTTATATAGCTTACTTGTTATACTATTTGATGTTTAACTAAAGCCTTCTTGATAGTATTCTCTATTAATATTGACGGCATAAAATAAAGGTCCCTTTTTTTTTTTTTTTAAAAAAGGATAAAGATATAAAAAGGAAGTCTAATGGGTGATGTGCAAATTTCAAAATGAAAATTTATGCTTATTTTCCAAATTTCAAATATTAAATAAAAAAATGTATATAAGTCACAAATTAAAGAAGCATCCCATAAGCGTTTTACTCAATGTTTTAAAAACCGGTAAATACCGGCCAGTTATACCGGTATTACCGTTTCCAGATGTAAATCCGGTACGAAACACCCCGGTAAATAAGTGAAACGGCATAAGGTTTGTACCGGCGGTAAAATCCGGTATACCGGTACCGGCCCAGGGTTATTTTAGTTTGGGTTGTTACTTATTTTTATTATATATGTTACTTATCTTACGTAATTTTTATATATTATGATTATCCGTAACTAAAAGTTCTTATTTAATGTTGTATGAAACGAAAATAGTTATCCTCTGGTTGATGAGGATGGCGATAATAGTGAATTTCATGTTTTATACGATCGTGAACTTGATGTATTAATCACTCAAATGGCTTAAACATATCGTACACTTTCATTTAAAACGGCTTATTGGAAGATTGAATGATTTTTTATCTTTTGGATTTTTTTTTATTATGGATTTACTTTTGAATCATCTTTTAATATGTAATCATGCATTTTTGGATTAAGTTTTGAGTAGATGTTGCAATTTATGAAATTATAGAGTTAGCTAGTTAACCCGGTTAAACCGCTCGGTACAACCGGTTGAACCATTTTTTAGCCTAATCCGGTTTGATTTAAATACCGTTTTTTAAAACATTGGTTTTACTTCCCCCTTTGAAAAGTCTTTCGACCAATTCCTTATATACTCCCAACATTATAAGAGTAAATTACGATTTTGGCCCTTGGGGTTACATCAATTTTACCCTTTTAGCCCAAAAATGAGTATTTTAACATCTAAGCCCCCAACATCTTTTTTGCTAACCATTTTGGCCCCTAACACTAACCCAGTCCATTTACTTTTAGAGGCCAAAAGGATTAGAAAAAAAAAAACGTTAAGGGCTCAGATGTTAAAAGATTCTTTTTGGGTTAAATGGGAAAAAGTGATATAACCACAGGGGCCAAAATCGTAATTTACTCTTATAAGAAAGATAAGCTTGTTATTTCACACAAGCCCTGAAAGAATTTAGTGTACCAATTTTCATAAAACTTCTACTTTTATGAAACGTGCTTAGTGATCATATAATGTTCTAATCTTCCACATTCGCATTGATCTTCCGACCTAGAAAAACAAATACCGAAGACCAAATGCAAATTTGGAAAACTAAAGACTAATAAGCTAAATTACAAATTTATGTCAAAGTCGAATACAAGTATCGAAGATATTTACCCTTCGGATAACTCTCGTTACTCTCAAATGCCTTAAACAAACACAAACCGTTTACAAAACTATTGCCGATGCGCAAAACATACAAGACAGAACTATGAAAGCAAGCAGAGCACCTCAAAAGCATCAAACTAGGAAATCACCACTCTACTAAATACTAAACTAGAAAACCGAAATCGGTACCTACCATATCTTAAGTCGCGTATTTACCTTTGATGAATGCTTAAAGTTTCTGACATCCTTCGTCATCTTCAAAGGAATGGGCTTCCACAAGCCCATACCTGCACAAAGTCAAAGGTATCGATCCACTTGTAAGTAAATTGGCCTACTGAATTATAGCACCTCAAATGCATGAAAAGACCTAAAACTGATATCTTGCCATTTTGTCCCTGAGGTTTGGCCAGTTTTGCGACTTTTGTCCAAATGCATGTTTCTTCGCATCTAGATCCAAAAGGTTTGATATCTTGCCATTTTCATCTGACTCGTTAACTCCATCCATTTTTCTCCGTTAAGCCAGGGGTATTTCCGTCTTTTTTGTCAACTTAAAGGGCAATTCGGGCTTTTTCACTTTTTGTAAAAAGACCGAATACCCCTGAAAAAGACTGAATTGTCCCTTAAGTTAACAAAAAAGACGGAAATACCCCTGACTTTATGGAGAAAAATGGATGGAGTTAACTAGCCAGATGAAAATGGCAAGATTTCAAACCTTTTGGATCTAGATGCGAAAAAACATATCTTTGGACAAAAGTCGCAAAACTTGCCAAACCTCAGGGACAAAAATGGCATTATACTCAATTTAAAATTTAATAACGAGATCCCATAAAAAATGGTGACATTACCTTTTGTCAGCAAGGATGGGAAGAGACTTGAACTCTTGAATAGATTACTTAAATTAGTTAAAGCGGTTAGGGGTGTTAGGCGGTCTGACTGGCGGTGGGGAGCAAGTGGCACTCCTACTAAACGGCTCATGCGGGTTATTATGGTTCCCGATCTGATGGTTAGCGTAAACATCTAAGGTAGCTCCTGCTTTCCTCTTGCTCTTAAACCTTCACCTAACAACAAGTGAGAACCGAGAAAAATAAAATGATGAATTAAAGAAGTGGTTGCACGTATAGTCGAAGATACCTGTCTTTCTTTTTCTCTAGGTATCTTTGAACTGATGCTTTTCTGCTTGCTGAACCTTCACCTTATATAATTAATTGTAAAACATAAGATAAAAGTTAATAGAGAACAAGCTCATTAATCAAATCTGGCAAAAAAACTAGAGGTGGCAAAATGGGTGAACCAGGTTGATTAGGTAATTAGGGGTGCGAACAAGCCCATAGGCTCGAGAGCTACTCGTTATCGGCTCGGTTAAAAGCTCGAACGAGCCGAGCTTTAAGGAGATCGATCCTGAAATAGAGCTCGTTTTGTTATCGAGCCCGAGCTCGAGTCTGAAATACAAAGCTCAGCCTAAACGAGCCCAATCAAAATTTATTTTTTTATATATAATATAATAATGATGATGATAACATTGGCGAGTCGAACTCGAGCCGAGCTTTGGCTCGTTTAAGCGATATTGAAACGAGCTCAAGCCGAGATTTTAGCTCATTTGGGTTTTACTCGTGAGCCGAGCTCGAGCTTAAATAAGCAAGCTCGAGCTTCAGAAAAACATGACGAGCCGAGCTCGAGCACAGGCGAGCTCAGGCTCGGCCCGGCTCGTTTACACCCCTATTGGTAATGGGTCAAAAAAGGTATATTTGTTTCAGGTCAGAAGTTAGGTTGACCACTTGACCCGAAACACTTTTTGTCCATAACATTAAACCTTTTCTATATACATTAGGTGTATCCATAGTTGTTAATAGCGACCGCTATAGCGCGCTATGTAGCCATGCAACCAAGTGTCGCTATATGGGTCTTAGCGATCAATAGCGAACTTAGCGACAGTTAGGTTTTTTTTTGATGTTAATATCAATTAGATATAGCTATAAAATAGCTGGATTTATAGGTTTTTGTTAAATATACATATAAAAATTTTCAAAATTCTTTTTCTAGTGTAATCGCTATTTTATAAAATAGCCGTCGCTATTTGCTACGTAGCCTATAGGTGCCTTGTCACCATTTGTCGCTATTCGCTATCGACAACTATGGGTGTATCATTCACGTATGTTTACGAGTTGATAAAAATAACAATATAAGTTTTATAAGTAAAAGTCCCGCCTAGGCTGCGAGTACTCCCCGAGTACTCGCTACAAGGTAGGCTGCCGAGGCCCGAGTACTGTTCGCCTAGGCCGACTACTTCCCGAGTACTCTCAAATCCGACTAGGGAGCGCCTAGCGACTTTTACAACCATGATAATAATATGATTAGTAGTTTTTAAGCATATTAAATACATCCATAGTTTTAAAAAACGGCTGAGGCGTGCGCCTCGAGGCGAAACGCCCAAAAAACGATTCTGAGGCGCGCCTCAGGGGGTTTATGTTGTACGTGCGCCTCAGAGGGGCTGAGGCGCTAAAAAGGCTGTGCCTCAGGTGCGCCTCAGGGGTTTTTGATATTTGTTTTTGATGTTTTTGAATTTTTGTGTCAATTTCAAGCAATTTATGTCTTTTTTATGTGTGTTTTTTATTATTTTGATGAATTTAGTTAGTATTATTATTTTTATAAGATATATAATTTTTATATTTATTTTTTAATTTCGCCTCGGGCTTACGCCTCGGTTCGCCTCAAGGCTTACACCTCGTGAGGCGAAGGGAAAACGCCTCAAAACTCGTTTCTGTTCTTTTAAACCTTGAATACATCTACGGTGATTTTACCCGTTAGGAAAAAAAACTAACAGCAAAAGAGGAACATAATAAAAGATTTGCAATTTTGCAAAGTTACCAGAGTTATCTTCACGCGATATATGGTTTTCTTCTTTGTGCAGTCGATAGTTATCCGTCATTCTCACTGTAGAGCATACATATATTGATCAGAAATAATGCATGAACTACACCCGTAAACACTTCCATCTAATTACCTAAATTAAGTTGCCAAATTCTTTAAACTATTCTATACCATTAGTAATAAATTGACAAACCTGTCTGCAAGACTGGCGAGAGTACAGAAGGGAAATCGCGGCCCGCATTGATGCTAGGAGATTGTAACGTTTTACCATCAAGTGGATCTTCTTGAGAAAACTGAAGTGGGCTTGCAGCAAGCTGGAAGAGTGCCTGTGCCTGAAATTGTTCAGTTAGTGAGATCACTGTGTTAAAAAAAATGAAGTAACTGAAGTCGGTATACAATATATATCAAATACCTTATCAGCTGGGACATCATCATAGACATTCACCTTGCCGCTATAAAATATTGTCATTTGCCCTTTTTTCTCTTCTATCCCACCAACAATCCTGGAAGATTCACAATAAAAAGGTTACATGTGTGTATGTATCTCTTCACAATCTCGCATATCATGTATAACATGTTATTTTTCGTATACGTATCATGCATGTGATACACAATATGTAAATCTGAATTACATTTTCTAATACCCATTTTCAGATAGTTATATTATGTAAATCTGAAATAAAAAGGAAAGAATCATACATCTCAACCACCAAGATGATCAGTACAAAAATCAACTAAAGGAGTAAGATCCAACTATAAACTGGATGTAAACTAATTTCTCATTTTTGTATTGTTTGTAGGTTGCATTAATTGAAAAGGAACATGAAATCACTTGTCGGCCCATACACACATTAGCCTTCACAAAATTAACATATCAAAGAAGATCGGAAACATGGAGAGCAAGTTTGAATTTCTAGATCAGTTGAGATTTAACTATTAAAGAACTACTCAGGCTTGCTTTATTTGGTTTGTAAGCACTAAGCAGTATCTACACATAGATATACTAATATTGTTTATAAAGCTTAGAGTATAGGCTAAGATACAAACTTGTTCAAACATGCCCTTTACCTCAAAGGTTAATCTTAAGTGAAAATTACTATCATTGTTTCACATTCATAAAACTAACCAACGATCAAGAACATATAAAGAAAAACAAATAACCCTATAAATAATACAACTCTTATCATTGTATGCATACCCCCACACTCAACTATATAACAGGTAGACCCACATCCATTATGAAGCATCCACCAAAACAATATATGAACCAAGTAGCCAATATAAATCATAAACTATACAACCAAATCATTTCTAAGGGGATGTAATGATGTTAAGCTCAACCAAAATCCAATTAAAAAGATAAGACTGAAAAACAAAATGCCTTTGTTCTCAATTCAGGGTACCATTCATGAAACATATGTAATCATTACACATAATATCCATAACATGACTTAAAAACCGTTATATGGTTAGTCAAAACTTAAAAAGCTTGTTGTGTGAGATTCTGTACTTTCATTGCAAATAAGAAGCTAAACACAAGACGGTGTCGGCGATTATCCTATGCAAAAACTTTAATGCCACATCTTGCACTCTTGTAAAAACAATAAAGAAAATAAGAACAGAGTCGAATCTAAATGATTCCCAATCTAAATTAACTTTCCGAATTCCGATTTCTATCATTATTATCGTTCTGCGTTCATAAGACCAACCAACTATCAAGAACGGATAAAGAAGACCACATAACACTATAAACAATAAGTTTCATCATTGTATGCATAACCCCCATCCCAACTATATAACAGGTAGACCCACATCCATTATACACCATCCACCAAAGTACTCAATAAAAATTAAACCAACTCATTTCAAGAAAATGTAATGATGCAACTCAACCAAATCCACTTAAACCACCTTTGCTCTCAATTCAAACTCACATCCAAGAAACATCTATAATCATTACCATAGTTGGCGAATAACGACAAATAGCGATAAGGTACCTATATGCAACATAGCGAATAGCAATAAATAGCGGGCGGCTATTTTTTATATAGCGATACACTAGAAAAAAAAGTTAAAAACTTTATGTGTATATTATATCAAAATACCCTGGTATATATCCTATTTTACATGTTTGTTTAACAAAAACCTAAAATCCAGCTATTTTCTAGCTATATTTAATTGCTATTTATATTTAAAAAAAGCAAAAAAATAAATAAATAAAGGTCGCTACCATCGCTACAGAGGCTATAGCGAGACTACGTTATTTCCTATAGCGAGCGTAGCAATCGCTATTGACAACTATGATCATTACACATGATATCCACAACATTATCTAAGAAAACCGTTACCCAGTAGGAGCAGCGGAATCATTATCCCCCAAAACATCCCCCTTCTCCGTATCATTACTACGGTGACCGGCTACTGATTCTTCCGCTGAAAGCGAGATCTCCGTATCCGCACTCGTTCCTTTCTGGTCCTACATTCCACATTTCCACACAACCATTCAAACTTAGCAGGTAGCAACACAGTAGTAATAATAATAATAATAACTAATAATATACAAAAGATAATCAATAATAATATATTATCCAAAAGCATATAATAAAGTGTAAGCGTGTTACTAACTTTGTTAACAGTAGTTAACAAATATTATATTAGCAATATAAGTATTTCCTAATTAAAGTTAACAATAATAATATAATAATATAATAATAAAAGTAAGGATAATGATGTACACGAGTGGCTAGGGTTTGTTGCTGGCGTGAAGTAATGTACGGTTTCCGGCCACCGTCATCGGTGTCCGGCGACGGTTCCAGCAGCGCCTTCAGCATGATAACTTGCTGGATCGCCTGTGATTTGTTCCACGAAGGTCGTCTCATCCCTACAAATCATCCAAAACTTACAATTACAGTCTCAATTTCCATTTCAATTACAATTTTCATTTGAATTTGGATGATACGAAACGAAACGAAACCTTTTTGTTTGAGGAAGCGGCGGCAGTCTTCGCGCGTGAGTTGAGAAATGTCGTCTTCCGTGAGGAGGTGGAGAGGTTTGTCGAGTGCTGACGTGGCGGTGGTGGAGGACGGTGGCTCCTCCGTTGACATGGTGGCGTAATCGACGGAATTAGGGTAATAAAATTGGAATTTGGGGGAAGAGTGAGTAGTGTGTGTGTCGTGTGAGTTTGGGACAAAGAGTGGAGGCGCGTCGGTTTTTAAGGGAAGTGGTTGTCCAATGGGAAGGCTGCAACTTGCCACCCCATACTGCCACGTAGTACTTTCTCTATTTTATAAAAACTAGGGTGTTAGCATTCTCATCCAATCCATCAAATTATACATACATTCCACTAAAAAACAACTCCTATATCAATATATTTCCACTAAAAATAAATATTTTTTCTCTCTCATTTTCAATTAAATAATATTATCATTACATTTTTCTCTCTCCTTCACTCACAACCACTTTCAATATATATTAAAAAAATTATACTGAGTGAACAGTGTCCCCCCAAATATACAGATGAACAGTAACATTTTCTCTCTCCTCCACTCACAACCATTTTTTATACCCTTTATAATATAAAAACTACCCCTCACATATTTTGATGGTTTGGATGAGAATGCTCTTACACCCTCGCTTCGCAGCGGGGCGACCCGATTTTTGATCCGATACAAAAGCATGTCGACACATGTCTTACATCAAGTGGGAAACTCGATTAGAAAAGTTTTTACAAAGTAAAAAGGTTGTCAGTGTGAATGCTAATCAACTTACGTTTATAGCGACACGTAAATAAAAATAAAAACGTAAAAGTTGATTAAAAAGTATTTAGAAAGTTAGGAGGTTGTAAGAGTCAATGCTAAAAATTAAAGGTTATAAGTAAAAAAACAAAACCACAAAAAAGAAAGAAAAAAATTGTGCAAGGGTTAAAAGCGTAAAGTTTAAACGTTGACGAAAACTGTAAATTACAAAAGAACTTGGTATTTAAGAAACAACAAACAAAGCATAAGGGCCGAAAACGTATATCACAAGAGATGGGAAAATACGTATAAAAACAAAACCACAAAAAAATTGTGCAAGGGGTAAAAAGGTAAAGTTAAAAAGTTAATGAAAACTGTAAATTGCAAAAGAAGTTGATATTTAAGAAACAACACACAAAACATAAGGGCTGAAAACGTAAATTAAGAAAAAAAGAAAAAAAAAAAAAAAAGTCAAATGTTGGTAGGAAAAGACAAAAAAAAAATAAAAAAAAAACCCACCCCACCGACATAGCTTTTTTTTATAGATTATATAATAAATAGGTAAAAAATAGGAAAATTTTAATTAATTTCAGGTCAACCTCCGGGTTTTCTAGTCCGACCGGCCTGTTTCACTCAAAACGGGTCGGACTAGAAACACTAGTCTGAACGTTACCGGCTAGACCTTGGGTTCGTGGTTCGACGGATCTGGTCTGGTTTTCAAAACACTGGTTTTAACTGCAGGTCGTTGTTAAAGTGATACGTAGAGAGTGGAGTTTTAACTGAATCACTTTTTACATGAGTGTAATGGTTTTAGCTATAAATTAACGAAAAAAATGTGATTTGTTGGTTTGCAAGTGGCCCCGCCTACCAGGGGCGGACCTACATAAGCTGTTACGGGTTCCTGGGAACCCGTTGAGTTTCGAAATTTAGTGATATTATGTATGATGAACGCGGAGTGAAACCCATAGATATTATTATAAGTGAACCCATACACATGAAGCAACTTGGGTCCAGCCAAAAAGGCGCATGTTTTCATTCAAAGGATACCCGGTTCTAGTCCTTTGATGTTTTTGTAGTTTTTTTAGTTCCAAATTGTTTCAGGCAAAGCCCGGTTAGGCGTAAAGTCCCAGTACCTAAATTTGTTTTTTTTTTTTTTTTTTTTCATATTATATAGTTATTCTAAACATGCATTGTACATACAACTATTCATCTACACTAACTTCTATTCAAACACAACAAATTCACTTTTATTTCTGATTTCTGTAACAAATATATAGCAACTTCAGAAGATTTAAAAGACAAAAATAGACGAAAGAGAAGTTAGAAATCATGCTAACAGGCCACAGCATACAATTGCGGCCAAAATTAAGTAATTTTGAATGAAGATTTTTATATTTATTAAGACATTTCACTGACTTGTTTACATAATGAAAAAGACAAACTTATGTTGTATTTTTATTATTACCCGACCCGAACGTCGAACCGACTCGGAAGTTTTTATGCCCGGTTCTCTGAAAATGGAGAATGTAAAAATAGTGAACCCATTAAAAATTATTCCTAGATCCGCCAATGCCGCCTACCTTGTATCTCACGCATGTGACTGCATAACGAAAAAAGGGGCATTGAAGTTTGGCAACCCATGTTAACTATGGTGTAATGGTTTAATGGAATGAAGGTGGTGACTTGGTATAGTGGTGGTGGCATCTAACTGCACAAAGTCTTATAATTGCAAATACGAGTATTATTTAATGATTATAGCAACATAAATTTATACTTCTATATAGCATCTGAGGCGGAGAAGGTCAACAAACACCCATATCGATAACCCTGTTTGTCTGTTTTGCTTCTTTTCTCGTATGTGGTTTCTTTGTAGCCATGAATATCCGCTATTGAACCTTGTGTCGTCCTTGACCCTTCACCGCCATGAAGGATCTACATAGCGTTCGTGACATTGGATATTTGTGGGATGTCTTGTAAAAAATATAAAATTAGTCATAGTGTTTAATGTTACATAGAGTTAGGGATGGCAATCGAACCCGAACCCGATGGGTAAACCCGAAACCCGACACATCTGGGACGGGTTTGGGACTCGTTTTTATTTTATTCGCGGGTTTGGGATGGGTTTGAGACTCGTTTTTATTTTATGTATCTAGATTGTCAACTTCTTTCTTATCATCTTCAAACATTCATATTCGTAAGAATCTAGATGATTGTGGAATATGTTATATTTAGCTTGTACATCAAATTTACAAAAACTTATGTTGAAAAAATACTACGTGAAGTACAAGTAATTTTTTTTTTAAATAAATAAATTTACTTGAAGTCGTCCACTGCTTAATCTTTAAGCCGAATTTTGTCTTAACTAAAATATGAAAGGAATCAATATTCCCTCTTGATTAAACCGTTAACAAATACAAGATATAAATAAGCTATGAGGAGAGTCATTCTAGGAACTATTTACGGGAAGTACAAATCCACCTAAACAAACTCTTAACAACCTACTAAATATACAAAATACAAGATATACACCAATATTATCTAAAGATAATTATTGGTTAACACTCCCCCGCAGTTTGAGCCGTAGGTTGACGGAGACATAAACTGGTCCGAAAGCGCTGGAAGAGATGTTTCGGTAGACCCTTGGTGAAGACATCCGCATATTGGTAGTCGGCCGGAATGTGTAGGACTTTAATTTTACCAAGACGAACCTTTTCTCGAACAAAGTGAATATCGAGCTCGACGTGTTTGGTGCGTTGATGTTGAACAGGATTCTCATAGAGGTATACCGCCGAGACATTGTCACAATAGATAACTGTAGCTTGAGTAACCGGGACATGAAGCTCGAGAAGAAGATTACGGATCCAACAAACCTCGGCTGTAGCATTAGCAACTCCTCTGTATTCGGCTTCAGCACTAGACCGAGAGACCGTAGGTTGACATTTTGAAGACCAGGAGATTAGATTTGAGCCCATGTAGACACAAAAGCCGGACGTAGAACGACGTGAGTCTGGGCACCCGCCCCAATCCGCATCCGAGTATGCAGTGAGTTTCGTGGATGGAGAGGGAGAGATCACGAGTCCGTGTGATAAGGTGCCCTTAATGTAACGAAGTATCCGTTTGAGTAACTGAAAATGTGGTTCTCTTGGATCGTGCATGTATAAACAGATTTGCTGAACCGCATACGAAATATCCGGGCGAGTAATTGTGAGATATTGAAGAGCGCCAGCCAAGCTTCGATATAAGGATCCATCCGTGAAGGGCGGGCCGGCAGTAGCACTAAGTTTGGAGCCTACTTCAACTGGGGTACTTACCGGTTTACAATCGGACATGTTTGCGCGAGATAGGATGTCTGATGCATATTGTGACTGAGACAAGAATAAACCACCCTTTTGCTTTTGAACATTAATGCCCATAAAGTAATGTAGCAGACCGAGATCGGTCATCTTGAACTCCGTTGAAAGTGACCGGATAATTTGCTGAAGTAAAGTGTCACTTGAAGTCGTGAGGATGATGTCATCTACGTAGAGTAAAAGGTAGGCCATTTGATCACCTTTGTGAAAGACGAATAAGGAGGTGTCACACATATTACTCTTGAAGCCACACTTTGAGATATATGTTGCAAACCTATGGTACCACGCCCTCGAGGCTTGTTTTAAACCATATAGAGAACGATTAAGTTTGCAAACATGTTTGGGTTGTGTTGTAGAGACGAACCCCGACGGTTGGAACATATAAACTGTTTCTTGCAAGTGGCCATGAAGAAATGCATTTTTAACGTCCATTTGATGAATCGGCCATGATTTTGACACGGCTAGGCTAAGTACGGTTCTAATGGTTGTGGGTTTAACCACGGGGCTAAACGTTTCATCGCAATCAACACCCACTGTTTGGCTTTTACCGTTAACAACTAGTCTAGCTTTGTATCGTTCCAATGAGCCATCGGCTTTAAATTTATGCTTGTATAACCACATGCACCTAATGATAGGCGCATCCGTTGGTCTCGGAACTAAATCCCACGTATGGTTATCCAATAGAGCTTTATATTCATTAGACATGGCAATTTTCCAGTTTGGATCTGAAAGAGCAGCTAAATGGGACTTAGGGAGCGGAGAAAGAGATGGTTTGGTTTCGGTATGCAGGGAGAGAGGCTTGTGTGGTTTGAAAATACCGGAACGGGATCGGGTTTGCATGGGGTGAGAGGAGGGTGGGTCGTGATTGGATTCAACGGGTTGGGTTTCGGGATTATTTGTGTGAGCGAGCTGGGTTTGTTGAGGAATAGTGGACGTTGCATGGGGTTGGGTTTCCATATGGTGGGGTATGGAGAGACGTGCATGGGGGTGGGTGTCAGAAGAATGGGTAAGGTTTGTTGCTGGGTTTGCATGAATGGGTGAATGTGGCGTTTGTGTGGTAGGTGTAGGTGGGGTCACAGAAGTAGTGGGATGTGTAAAGAATACAGGATAAGGGTCTAAAAAAGAATGTGTTGGTGGTGGACCGAAAGGATTATTGAACGGGAATTGCGTTTCATCAAAAATAACATGATGTGAGAAAATGGTTTTACCGGTCTTGAGGTTAAGGCATCGGTATCCGCGATAGTTTGCGGGGTACCCGAGAAAGACACAAGGTGTGGAGCGGGGAGCGAGCTTGTGGGGCCTAGTGAAAGAGGTGTTAGGATAGCATAAGCATGCGAACACGCGTAGGTGTTCGTATGAAGGGATACGGTGGTAAAGGAGGGAAGTAAGGGTGTGGTTATGGTGTAGTTTGGTCGGTAGAATATTGTGAAGATATGAAGTCGTGAGGCCTTCAACCCAAAACGATGATGGAAGATGGGCATGGGTTAGAACGGTGAACATTATGTCGTTTAGGCGACGGATCATCCGTTCCGATTTCCCGTTTTGTTGTGACGTATAAGGACATGAAAAACGAAGTTCAGTGCCATTTTGTATTGCAAAATTTTTGAAGTGTGGGTTGTCGAATTCGCCTCCCATATCACATTGAAATGATTGAATTTTCATGCGAAATTGAGTGTCAATATGCATGTGAAAATGAGCGAATTTATCAAATGTCTCGGATTTATAACGTAACGGGTAAACCCATGTGTATTGTGTGAAATTATCCGTTAAGACCATATAATACTTGTATCCAGAATGACTCAAAACGGTTGAAGTCCACAAGTCACAATGTATAATGGCAAATGGTAATAAAGTACGATTAATAGAATCCGAAAACGGTAATCGTTTATGCTTGGATAACTGACAAGCATGACAAACAACTGGAAAATGTAATTTATTGCAAGAAATAAAATTATTCGAATGAAGGTACTCCATGACAGGTTGTCCCGGGTGTCCAAGTGTAACACCTCGTAAAATCACGTCCAATGATGTGTTGACACGTGTACTAAACCCTAATAGAGTCAAATGTTGACTTTAAAAGAACAAATTTTGCGAAAAATCAAAAACTTTGAATGTAGAAGGACTAAAAGTGTTAACATGCTTAAACTAAGCCTCTGAATAACAATGCACGGTATTCAAAATTAGAATTAAGCCACTCGATGGTCGAGAGGAACCATTTACGCAATTATTTGAAAGTTTGCGCGTCGAAGGGTTAAAAGCGTCAACATGTTAATTCTTACCTCTGAGTGACCTTTTAACAAACCGAGAGCTTCATGATAATTGATTACACTCTCGGGAATGCCTAATATTGGCGATTAAGGGTTTTTTGCCAATAAGTGACGCTACGCGCAACTTTGCAAGTTAAAGGGGTTAAAAGCGTCAATATGTTTAATTATACCTCTGAATCACCTTTTAACGAACCCGAAGTATTATGAAGTGCAATCATACTCTTAAAAATGCCTAATATGGATAACATAGGGCCTTGACGCAATAGAATAATAACGCGCGCAAGTTTGCGCGTTAGAGGGACCAAAAGCATCAACTTTTAAATCTACTCCTTTGGGTGACCATTTAAGCGAACTGGAGCATCGTGATATTTGAGCATATGCTCGGGAATACTCAATATGGGCCACGAAAGGTTTAGATATCGTTAAACGATATTACGCACTACTTCGTGCAATAAAGGGACTAAAAGCGACGACTAGCGAAACTACGCCTTCGAGAGGCCTTTTATGCAAACCAAGAACTCCGTGATGCTTGGTTATACTCCCGAATGCGCCTAATATCGGCCATTAGAAGCTTTGTACCATATATAAACGTAACTTAATGAATATGAACATAATGTGCCGATTATGTCATTACCAAAAGTTTAAAACATGCATATCGAAGTCAGGGACTGATCTGGTCATTTCTGAAAGTCAAAAAGGGATTAAAAAGAATGCAGGGACTGATCTGGTTATTTTTGGAAGTCTAGAAAAGGATTAACAACCTGCAGGGACTGATTTGGTCACTTCTGAAACTGAATGCATGCATTAATAAAGGACAGGGGCCAAAACAGCAATTCTGCCAAACAAATTAGGCTGGGCTGATCTCAGTCGCGGGCCGCAACCCGGACTGGGCCTGCCTTCGCGGGCCGCCAGCTGCAAAACAGCAGCAACAAGCTGTTTTAATGTTGCTGGGTTTTTTTTTATATTTTTTATGAACACTCACAAACAAAACCATTTTTATAAAACCATGGATTATTATACTGATTTAGAAACTAGTATTACAGCTGTTGTGATCTTAAGGACCCCTAAAACATGTGTCAATCATCCATGAATTCACACAACAATATAAATAAGTGATGAACCTTCATTCCATCTTGCACCATTTCTTGATTTCTTCCTCCCCTTCTCACATTAGGAGCTCCTGAATTAATAAGAGTATACCATTGAGTTTACTTCAGTCCCTTGGACCAGTTGTAAGTGTCCTTTCGTGGCTGGTTGTAACACCCCGAAAACGGGTTTGGTAATCAAACCTCGTTAATAGTAAAAACGGGTAAAATACCGTTAGTGGTAAAATTAACCCGGTGAATATTAGGATTTAAATAAATAATCCTAATATTAAATAAAAAGTGAATAGAAGCTTCTAAGGAAATAAAAATGGATAAAAGAGCCCGAGTTAACGGGACTTAAAACAAACATGGTCATAAACTTCCCCAAACCCACCAAGTAACTAGGAATATCATCCTAGTTAAGTAGGTGCCTTAAAACAATCAAGCAAACATGGGTATTAACCCTTTTCATAAAACTACAAACTAGAGGGGCTAAAAAGGGAAGAATTGAAACTTGATTTATTAAAATTAAACATAACACACACACACACACTAGGTGTGTGTGTGCGTGTTCTAATCGACCAGGAGAAAGCTCAGGAGAGCTCAAACCCTAACTTCAACAAATCAACAAAATTGAAGGTCCAAATCTGATCAAAAACAAAAATCGAGCATAGATTACTGATCCTCATCACAAGAGGATTACAAGGTATGTAAAATTTGATGAAAACTCTCAACTCGAAATTCTCATGAAATTGGGAAAATCTGAAATTCATGGTTGCATGTTTGTTTTATGATGAGATAGGAATGATATAATGTCTAGGAGTAAAACCCTAGTCAATCACATGTTGAAATCATGCTTATTTCTTGTGAATTCACAATCACCATTGAAGGTGATAAGTGGGTGTTGTAGGAACATGTTAAACACTAGAATTTTAATTGTTGTTCTAGTGTAATTTGAGTTCTAGGAAGTAAATTCAGATTTGTGTTAATGTGAAAATTTATGTAAACATGCTTAGTTGATGATTAACCATGGCTAAATGACAAGTATTGAGCTTGATAATAAATTGTGAGAAATTATGCCCGCAAGGTGTTTGTTAAAATGCCTAAGTGAATGTTTATATGTTGAAATTTCGAATGAAACGTGTAATTGCCTTGTTTGACTAATTACGTGAAATAAGGGTTAAAACGGGTTCTAATCATAATGTTGATTTAACTTAATTATGCCTATTGTATGATTTAAGATAGTTGACCTATAAAAGTCAAACTAACCAATGATAAAGTCGAATAGTGGTTTCGGCATAGAAATTGCGTAAGGTGGAATAGTCGTGAATTGAAATGACTAACCTAACCACCTTGTGAATGATGATAGTTTGTCGCCTAATGAGCTAGGTGGAGGCTTGGGAAAGAAGCGGTCAAACGAATAAAGCACGAGAAGAAAGCGTATTCGGATGCGAGGTAAGTAGAGCTTACGCCCCTTTA
The DNA here is from genome assembly GCA_030545235.1 of Helianthus tuberosus. Classification (NCBI taxonomy): domain Eukaryota; kingdom Viridiplantae; phylum Streptophyta; class Magnoliopsida; order Asterales; family Asteraceae; genus Helianthus; species Helianthus tuberosus. The sequence goes on from CM060354.1 coordinate 189,140,291, forward strand.
CATTATTTGTAAAGTTACTTAATTTCAAGCATTGATATGAATGCTACTAAGTGGTTGGTATATGATAATCCGACACGATTCAATGAGAGTCGGAATGGGGGAAAATGGTAAGAAATCATGAATTTTTAGTAAAAGGGGTAAAACGGTAAATTAGTCATGTAATGACTAATAAATAAAAATGGTTTTAAGTAAAACAAGTTCTAAGGAAAACCGGGATAGGTTTTAAGGGGTGAAATGGGAATTAAATACCATCTCATACGGACAAATGGTCAATTAGACTAAATGGGTCGAATGGTGTGGTTAACACCATTTGACAATAACATTTGACAAATCGCTTGTTGAGTTTTGTAATCACAGGAAATAACATAAGCTTGAGTTGCTTTAACTAGAAAGATTTAAAGCAAAAGTTATGTAAACGGGTTAGTACGTGACCCGGGCCAGGTACGCATAATTATGTTATAGTTAAAAGTGCTATTTTGGTCAAATAATTGGAGAGAGAGTCCTTCGTCGTAAAAGGACCAAAATTGACCAAAACGCCCTTGTAGGCTAAATTGGACAAACAACCCTTAGAGGTTGTTTGGAAACGAGTTTCATGATTAAATAAATACTTAGAATAAGTGTAGAAGTTGAAAGATGTAATACGTTAGTCAAATAGCTCTATTTGAGTCTTGCCGTAAAATAACAATCTGAAGGGTAAAACTCGGAACATATAGATATCTACATTAAATCCAACGCACATATAGATGTGGTGGAAGCTAACTTGATAAGAAATGTAGGAATAAGATGCTAGTAATGAATGAAAGCAATTTCAAGTTTTAAAGTGCCTAAATACCCTTAATGGGTCAAAATAAGCATACGAACGAAAACGGGTTTAATTTGTGTAATAAACCTATGATTAGAACCTAAAATGGTAGATAACGTTAATTTGAAGAAGTGTATGTGATATAAGGATCAAACAAATATGTTTGTTTGATAAAATGCATAAATGGGTTAAAATTTGGTAAAAAGGTAACGAGTCGAAGGCTTAGAAGTCTCAAAATTTATTATGTTGGATGTTGGATTTTAACTCCACATGATGGAGAATTAAATTACGGACGCGTAGGAAAAAAGAATCGGGTAAAACGGGTTAAAACGAGAGAGTTATGCTCGTTTTCGTGAAATCGGGTTATGCTGGGAATGTACAGCAGCTGTTAAGCATCAGGCTGTGAAAACAGGGGCTAGGTGTCACGCGACAGCCCTAGGCGTCACGCGACGCCCCCTGATCCGAAAAAAAATTATTTTGTTGTTGTTTGACCCATGTAACTTGTTTATACTGATTATTTATCTATCAAAACTAACTTTTAAGTTGGTTTTGATCTTAGGTGATCGCGAAGAGTGCCCGGATGAAGATCAAGCTCGATAAGGAACCGAACACGATAAAGTACAAGCTTCCGCGTGGCGTTTCGTCGTATCTTTTAAGCGACGAATTCAATTACATTAAGTTGTTTAAACTTTTAAATTGTAAAAGTTTTAGTAAACTCGTATTTTCTAAGGATACTTAATGGTAATTACATGTTTATTTTCATTAATTATACGAAAACCTTTAAAATAATAACAAGGGTGTTACACTGGTTCAGTTTATTTGGCTTTTAAAGGCGAAAAGTCAAGTGTTTTCGATAAACGCTTTTACTTTTAGCAAGACCGTAAACGGTCGAGCCATTGTTCGCAACGAACATGGCTACGTGATCGTAATTAGGTAGGTGTTAATCCCCAAAAGGGAACCTCCTAATTAGCACGTTTACTTAGTTAATTGTCGGGTCAAATTAATTAAATAAAAGTCAAACGGGCCAGTTTTTAAATAAAATTCATAACTAATAATATCGAAGCTATAAAATCAGTTTTGTCACTCTAATAACTTGGTAAATATTAATTGAACATGTCTAGGCATGTTCAACCCGACAATTCTGAGTTTAGGCTCGGTTCGCAACCGAAAGTCGCAAAAGTAGACTTTTACTTTGACTTTCAGTTCTGAACCGAATTAGCTTAATTTAGTTATGCCTTAAGGTTCCTTTGTGACCATATTATATGTTAGTATAACCCTCTGAGGTCATACTACATGGTCCCTTAGAAATTAGAGATCATTTGCATGTTTCCGTTAAATGCTTAAAACTTGACCATTATGCCCTTATAATATAAAAACGAGATTTTTGAAAATGTGAGATGACAAAAAGCTTTATTACTGATATATAAGTATGTCATAAAAATTTGACATTAGTTTCTGGTCTCAAATAAAAGTTATGCAAGATATCGTAAAACAAAACTTTTTGTTAATTAAATTGCATTTTTAGCATAAATCATATTTAAACCCAATTTTTGGCACCAAACTTGCTACCCACTGTTATGATATAATTTTTAGGGATTTTTGGAATTTTTGGTCAGATTTTATACTGACCATAACATAGAGTTCTTGTGCAAATTCGGTAATTGACGATAATACCCTTTTTGTTAGTAAAATGAGTTTAACATATGATTCGCATACCAAACCTTTTCCTACTGATATCATATGTTAAATAAAATATTTTAAGCATTAGAGACTGATCAGAACTTTGGAATTTTATAAACATCTTGAATGCCGTCAATTACCGACTTTTACGCTTATTAGGCGCATAGTATGGTTTAAAACCATATTTAACGCTTAAGACTTGTTACCTACTGATTTTAAAAATAATATTTTATACTTTAACAGTTAGTATAAGTCTTGAACTCAGATTCCAAATTTGACCTTAAAAGCAAATGTGAAATGACCAAAATGCCCCTATGGTGCATAGTTTGGCCATAAATGATAAACCTCACATATGCATGATATCTTACTGATGCAACTTGATAAAATAAATATTTTTACTGAAAATTTTAGACCAGAACCTCAGTTTGCTATTAAACCTCTTTTATAAACTTTAAAATGACCAAATTACCCTTTCGGGGCTTAAATTGGTTTTAAATTCGTTTTGGGCATAATTGTAGATATCCTACTGATATCACAACATATTTTAAGCATAATAACTTATGGAACTTGTACTGGACTTATCCAGTTACCCGTTATGCATATACGCGTTTGGTACGGTTTATGTGACAAGTTTACATAAATTAGCCGAAACGGGTCGAACCTTATCATTTTTACTTCAAAATACAGAATGTATTTAGTTTACCCATATTATACAAGTCTTCATACTTGTTGGGTCTAAATTACATTTTATTCCAGTCACCGCTTAATCTAGCATATCGTACCGTTTCTAATATTTTAAGTTAGCCGGTCTAGGTCTATGACCTAAATAAGACCCGCTAGCATTCTAAATTGGTTAGATATATTACCATCATTCCAGACTAGAGCCTCCCGGTAAAAGCTATCTGCATTTAATTAGATTGGATATGGCTGAGTTATATAAATCTTGCTGTAAATCGAGAAGTAGCTCAGGTAAATACTTTTAACTTATTTTCCCTTATACGGGCTTGGGATACGGTAAATTATTACCGCTTGGTCGGGTATTGAATATTTAATCGATTAGTGGTTAAATCATTGAGAGAACCCGTTTTAATCTGTCTTGTTTGATACAAAGCATTTGGGGGTTAATGGTCGTGTCCTGGATATCCTTGGCATCATTTAAATACAAATGGCCACGACCTAAGCACGGGGTGTAGGCATACACCTGACAGTTGCGGTACGGTTTCGTTCTTTTCCCAAAAAGGGAATTAAGATATAAGGTATAACCACACGTGAGGATAACTCCTTGTGGGACTATATTAGTGGTGTGTCTATTAATCTTAACCCGGCTCTTCTAACCCGGGCTCCGAACGTACGGCAAACATGTAAATTTGTATACAAGATTATTTCAAATAATTGTCCCAAGTTATAAAGGATTTTATGCCTCGTGCATCCAAACCAATTTTATAAACACATTTCAAATCAGTCAGTTAATTGTATTTACCAGTGTAAACTGACGTATTTTCAAAAGACTAAGTGACAGGTACTATACGCAAATCGGCTGGGAGCTGCTTGGTGTTAATAAAGGATCTTGCAAATCCTTTGGATGCCCTAAAGTCTGCTAAACTTCATTTTATACATTTTATATTGGTCCGCCTGCGGATTTAATGTTGCAAGCTCGTATGTAATTATCCTTTCGGTATTTTCAGACATTTGGGTTTGTAATAATATTTTATATTCCAAGACTTCCGCTGTGCTATTCAGTGTATGTTTGACTATGACGATATCAATCTTACGTCACGATACTCCCCACCGGGTTGAGCTGTAAATATCGGGGTGTGACACCAAGACGGTTGTGCCAAGATGAGGAGTCTTTATTTGAAATGACACATGAGGTGGCAGCGGAAGCTTTGGTGGAAAGTGGGTAAAGAGAACTTGAGCTATTGTGGCGGCTCAGGATCGTGCCATCCTTGAAGTCCTTCAAAGAGAAACCAAAAGGATCAAATTCAATTGATGTGTTATTGTCAATATTGAATTTTCGAACCGATATCAGATTTTTAATAATGTTTGGATTAAATAAAACAGATTTTAAATGAAGAGGTCTCGTTGTTGTGGATATGATGGAACTCCCAGATCCAAGGACCGGAATTTTGTTGCCATTTCCTACAAATATTGACTCTATAGGAGAATACGTAGAAAAATTAGAAAGTTTACCCGAGTCATTGGTGCAGTGGTCTGATGCGCCGGTGTCCCAGTGCCAGTCATCACTCATGTCTCCAGAATCCATGTTGAGAGCCTCGATAGCCTCTGCTAAATGTGTGGACTGAAGGGGATTGACTTCAGCTAAATGGGCCTCTGCTTGGGCCTGGTGTCCACTAGAAGATTGTTGTGTTGAGGTAGTTGGTCGATAAGTAAGAGGCTTTTGTTGCCAAGGTTGAGCCCACCCCTGTGTTGGGTATGGACAAGAAGGAGCCCAATATGGTGGTGGGGCCCAATAAGGAAACATAGGAGGCTGTTGTGGGTGATTTGAGAATGATGGAGGGCGCTGATTAGAGGGACCGCGGTTGGTGTTGCGGGTGTTACGGTTAGCATCACGGCGAGGTCCCGAAGAGCAGCGACCCTGGTTGTCACGGGTTGGTGGTTGTGGCTGTGATGTGACGACTGCAGCGATGACCGGTGTAGGGGAGATCTTGTCATGAGCGACGATACGACGTGCCTCGGACTGAAGCTGATCCACGACATTTTCCCATGCGGGAAGAGATTGGTTGAGAGTGGATCCTATGGCATCGTATTCACGCGGCAAACCGCGAACTAAATAAATGATCCGTTGGGTGTTGCTGATTGGGCAATCAACAGCCGCGAGTTGATCCGTGAGTTCATGGATGCGTTGACAGTAGGCTTCTAGCGAAGGCATGGCTGCGAGAGTCAAGTTGGTAAGCTCGTGTTGAAGAGCGGCGACCCTTGAACCTTTGTTGTTCAAGAACAGATTTTGAACTCGCTTCCAGGCGTCGAAGGCGGTTGACTCGTCAACCAAAACACGTTCGAACAAGTCGTCCGATAGGGTCCCGTTTATCCACTGCAATACAATAGCGTCAAGCTTTTTCCAAGCCGGGTACTCGGGGGCTGTTTCGGCGGGTGCCGGCGAGCCGTCGATGTGTTGCATCACATCAAACCCAGTAGCATGAAGCTTAAAAAGTTTCACCCACGAGTGGTATGAAAGTTTTTCGCCATCGAGAACCCGGATTCGCTGTTGGATATTAGTGACGGTGTAGGCAGGATGAAGGGAAGATGGTTGGGAAGTGGATTTATCAGCCATGGAAGGAGGGACAGAAGGTTATCGGAAAGAAGGAAAACAAGGAAGAGGTGATTAGGGTGATACCATGAAAGTAATCAATATTCTCTCTTGATTAAACCATTAACAAATATAAGATATAAATAAGCCACGAGGAGAGTCATTCTAGGAACTATTTACGGGAAGTACAAATCCACCTAAACAAACTCTTAACAACCTACTAAATATACAAAATACAAGATAAACACCAATATTATCTAAAGATAATTATTGGTTAACAAAATATTCTCTCTAATCCAGTAGATATCATCCTATCTAAGATGATAGAAATCATCATATCTAAGATGATAGAAATCATCATGACTTCTCCTTCATTGCACAATAGAAGAGATCATCACTAACTCATCGCTTTTAAGAAAGTGAGCATCCATCTCGTCTCACTTATAATGGTAGTCTAAAATCTACAAGCTAAACATCTAAAAACAAAAACCTAAAATCTCACATTGTAGAGTTCGATGAGACAGATCAATGCCCGCTTGAATGATGTCAATCGTAGTTTGTTTGATACCCTTCTTACAACTTCTTATTTTTAAGAGACTTTGTATTTAATATTATCTTACCCCAGTTCGAGAACATCAAAGAAAATAGTTGGTTTGACTCGGAAAAGTAGAAGGATGGCCACAAGCCCATAACTTAATTTTAACGTTTATTCATTGCCAAATGAGGTGGTGGTGGAGTGGTAAGGGAGAGACTTAGTGTTCTAAGGGACCCAAGTTCGATTCATGCCCTCCTCATTATTTTCTGCGACACCTTGTGATGATGGGAAACTAGGCGAATAGGTGGAGATCGCTAGTTCGATCCTTGAACTGAGCGAGTTTTACCTCACCGCATTGTCGTGCCTTCGGGTGAGTATTCACGGGCTTTGGCCCTAGGTGAGGGTTTTCACGATATGGTGAATTTCGCCAGTAACCCACTTAGAGAATTCGTTGCCCGTTAATAAAAAAATTCTTTACAATTCGTTGCCCGTTAATAAAAAAATTCTTTACAACTTACAAAGTATATTATAACTTTTATCTTCTTCTTCAATTGTATTGTAGGTCATTAGTTCATCTAATTAAGTCAACTTTTTTTCTTCTTAGTTTGTGAGTCGAATTCCTTTCAAAAATCTTTGACTAAATATTCTTAAACACTTTGTTCTATAAAAGTTTAGTTATTTATAAAAACTTTATATGCTTGTTAACTTTATGGTGTTAAATAGTGATTATTGTATCTTTCTATTTATTTCAAAATCTCTGAGCTCTGTGTACGTTTTCAAATTATCGTTGAACTGATTGAAAGTTTGTCTGATTTCGTTTTTGAGATTGTTGATGCCCGGTCGATTTTTATTTCATGTTATTTTATGCACCTTAGACGATTAATATATGAAATCACTTGTCGATTATATGAATTGTTCGTGAACACATGTCGAAGAGAAGTTTATGTTCGTGTTCGTTTGTTGAGGAATTTCAGTTGTTCGCGAACAATTCGTGAATACTGGTCACGAACATTAAACTTGAAATTAAAGAAAAAACACCATTAATCTTAAACATTTGACACAATTAGTCAAATACAACAATTAAATGATAAATTAAGAATTCAAGACACAATAGGTCTACTACAAGCATTATACGATAAATCAAGTTTAGCTAATTTAAGACATAATTATCTAAAGTTACTTACACATATCCCAAAAAATATCTTTAGTGTCTAACTTTTCCATATGTTAAAATAAGGGTCTCACTATTCACACACCCCTAAAATCTTAACTCCACACCCCTACATGTATATGGCCCGTATAGAGTTATACGGGTCATATAACTGATTGTTGCACAAAAAAAAATGTCTGGGAATGTTTTTTTGTCCATGTATAAGGGTCGTATAACATTATACGACCCGTATAGAATGTTATACGACCCATATATTGTTATACGACCCAAACCTCATATAATGTTATACGACCCGTATAATGTTATACGACCTGTACAGAATGTTATACAGCCTAATATATTCTCTATGTATATGAGCCATATAACATTATACGAGCCATATAACATTATACAACCAAATATTTGTCATGTTAAATTATTTTATACAGGTCGTATACAATGTGTGAAATTAAGATTTTAGGGTGTGGGATTATTAGGACCCTAAAATAAAGGTTGGTTTGCCCATTTTTTTACCTTTAGTCCCTAGCTTTCTAAAATTACAGCTATAGTCCCCAACTTTTGCAATTTCATTCCCGGATAGTCCCTGGCGCGGATGGATGTCAGTTTTTAGTGTTAAGTGGATATGAAATTACTAAAATGCCCTTGTTATTAAAAAAATAACTTGTGGTTTAAATACTTCAAAAATTTGGATCTGAGATCGATTTTAGATTTGAAAACTCATTCAATCAAAAATTTTCATACGAGCATCACTGGATTTGATAACAAATTTTCATGATGAAAATCGCATTCAATAAAAAATTTTCATGGTGAAAATCGCATTCTTGTTCATACGAGCATCACTGGATCTGATCATACATGATAAGCTTCAAATCTGGATCTGGGATCGATTATAGATTTGAATAATCTACATTTTTTGAACGATTTCAGTAATTTTGTTGATTCGATATAGTTTTTGATTGCATTTCTTGAATTCTTGATGAGGCTAGTGATTATGGTCCAGATTTGTGGTTTAAATACTTCAAAAATTGCTGAATCGGTGGCTTTCAATTGCAGTTCTGGGTTTGAAGATCTGAAAGTGGGTTTGAAGATCTGGGTTTGAAAGTGGGTTTGAAGATCTGATGTGCAGATGATAATTATTGTTTCTTTTATTTTTTATAAAGTCAGTAAAAGTAAAGGGGAGGGGAAATTACAATTTTACCCATCATGTGCAACCCATGTGCCAATTAATTAACCAGGGTTAGGGGTTTAGTTAGACTTAGGGGCCAAAATGGTTAGATATAGGGACCATGGGGGCAGAAACGTTAAAAAATCTTATTTTGGGCTAATATAGTAAAACTGACATAACCACAGTGGCCAAAAACGTAATTTACTCCTTTTGTTTATCATAAAACACCCCACCCTCACGGCCTCACCCACCCACTCTCTCCGACCAAACCTACATCTCTAGCCAAATCATCAGCAATTTTATTTCAAAGTAAACTCATTATCAACTGACTCAATAACTTTAGCAGCAACATTAAACTTCAATTTGGCATTTGATCCAACATATGATGTACATCACCAGTCACCACTGCTGCCATGTTCATCATAAAATGAATCAAACCTATAAAGTGAAATAAAAAATGCAATTGAATCACCTGTAAAGTGGAATCAAACTTGTGACGTGCCTTTTTGGCTTTCTTTTTGCTAGAAAAACGAGATACATGTGTTTTTGATTACCACTAACCACCATCGGTTACCATCTCCGTCAACCTGAAATAATCTCCCCTTTCAAACAACCACCACCATTGACCACCGATTCACCCCCTTTCAAACAACCACCACTAACCCCTCTTTCAAACCTCATCAAATTCGTCGAGGTAACCTTTTATAACATCAAATTCGTCAAGGAAACACCCCTTTCAGACCCCATTAGATTCGTTAACATCTGAATATTAGGGAGTGGTTGGTCCATGACTTTATAGCCTAGTGGCATCTTGGGGGTGAGATAAGACTTTGTGACCAATAGGTACTAGGTTCGATTCCCAAAGGGGGGTTTTTCCCATATTTATTGGGTTTCCTCCTGAATTGGTGTCTAGACATTATGCCTAGTGGAGATGGATATGATCGGGTGGTTCTGCTGGTGGCACGATGATACTCCAGTGGTCCATCAGTGATCCATATTTGTCGTAAAAAAAAGAGTGGTTGTGGCAGTGGTGATGATGGCGGCGGTTCTGGCGGGGTGGTTGTGGCAGTGATGATGGTGGTGGTGGCTGAGCGGTGATGGTGGTTTTTTAAAGGAGAGAGAGTATAAAGAGAGAGGTGGAGGTGGAGGTGGAGGTGGAGGTGGAGGTGGTTTATTTTGTTTTAAGGGTATTATAGCCATTTCACACCAACTTAACTGAGAAAACTAACCACCATCCATGTCAGAGACTATCCAGGAACGAAATTGCAAAAGTTGGGGACAATAGTTGTAATTTTAGAAAGTTAGGGACTAAAGGTGAAAAATGGGCAAACCATATGGACTATCCGGGCTCTTTTCTCTAAAAAAAATCAGGGGAAGAAAAAAACTTAAAAGGGAAATTGAAATACTAAATAAACATTAAAAACTTTAAACAAATGAACATGTAATTTTGAGTGAACATCGTACATATTACCGAACGTTGTCGAACAAACAAGACCTTTGTTTGTGTTCGTTCATTTAGTTAATCGAATGAAATATCTTGTTCGTGTTCGTTCATTAACTAAACGAACAAACGTAAACAAACTTTCCGCCGAACAGTTCAGAACTGTTCACTGAACGTTCGGTTCGTTTTACAGCCCTACTATCGAATCAATAGTTTTTTATATAATATTTTATCAAATCAACTTTAACTCTTTTATGATATTTTTTTAGTACAAGCTTTTGTAAAATCAACTTTAATTATTTTTAGTTTTTGATAAATGCACCATGTTTATAAATCAGCTTTTATTTTTATGTTTCCTGAACCGCATCGTATGTATATAGCTTTTTATTCTTTGTATGTTTGAAACTATGTATTTTTGTTTTACAATTTAGTGAAAAAAAACCTTCAACAAACTTTTTTAAGAAAGGTAAGTGGGCATACTATTACTAGGGATAGGTATTGATACCGTGCACCGATAGATTAGGTGCGGTATTCGGTAACCCACTTTTCTATAAATTTGGTATTTGTATTTTCGGTATCAATATGGTACCAATATCGTATATAGATGGACATTTTATAGCAAGTACCAGTACTGCACTGATTTTCAAAAACTCGGTATCGGTATCTTCAGTACTAGTATCGATATGGTACTTATATCATACCTTATACGGTGAAACCAGGCTCTTCAGTTCCCCTCGAGTTGGTAGGGGTCTCGCCGCCAGGCAGCGTTGTTGGGTCGCTAGGTTTGGAAGTGGGATCACTTCCGCAGTCGGGGGTACCATGCATCTACCCTTTTTTTTACGAGCCTTCATATTTGACGGGTAAACTTGTTGACAAAAGTATTTATGAATGTACACGCTTAAAGAGTAACTTCCCAAACTAAAATTATGTTAATCCTTAAGTTCAAAATCCTCATAGATGAAGTTGTTCAAACATATCACTTTTTGTGATCTTAACTTTTTAGATCTAAATCATGACATGTGAGACATGCAAGGGATGGAAAATTTTCGAAGGTGACGGGAAAACCCAATCATAAACAACATTGGGTAATTCAATATTTTACTGTGTCTATTAAAAAAAAAAAAAAAGAATGTAGCATTAAAAAGTTACTGACATGTTTAACTCCGTATCTAAGGAACATAGAAATTCTTATGTAATTCGCTATTTTAGAACAAGTTTTCTTGTAAGATTTTCTTCCAACTTTTTTATATTAATAAGGAACTCCGTGCTGATAGAAATTCTTGTGTAATTCGCTAATTTAAGAACAAGTTTTAGTGTAGACCCATGACGTGTTGGTCTAGTGGTATGATGTCTCCTTTTACAAATGTAAAGTTGTGGGTTCAAATCTTTACAAGTGTAAGATAAATGTGGAATTAAGGTAGTTGAAAAGTTTACGTTCATTACTTGTTGCTATAAATGAGACACGTTTAATTAAATTTTTTTTTTTTTTTTAAACGAAAGTTATCTTTATATATAAGGTCAAACAAATTACACCAAGATAGCCGGTAAGCGGGCAACAAGCTGCGCCGCTACCCCCTTTTGAATAGCGAAACCTAACCTAGTAAAAACGAAACCCCGATCTCTAGGAGACGAAATGTTGCTGTGAACAACCCGTTGGACCCGTTCAAGAAATCTGATGGCTTCTGGGGCTAGCGAGCCAAAGGTATCAAAGGCAAAAGGGATAAAGGAATGTTGATTATCCTCACAGGCTTTTGCATGTTTGTCCATTTTCTTTGCTGCCGCCCGTGCAATCGCCTGACCAGGGACAAAACCTGTATCCCGAAAGCCTACAAGGGGGAAACCCCGGTAAGATCAACGCAAGTGTGTTTACCTGCATCCCACCCGAAAACTAAAACGTCCGCGGGGCGCAATGTGGATCTTCCTTCCCTCGGGTCTGTCAAAAAGTTTACGGGGGCTTCTTTAGTTTTTAATTTAGCCAAGATAAACTTTTATGTGGTTTCCAAATTTTGTAGTATGAAGAAAATGTGATGGGTATGTTTTTAATGTAGACAAGATAAACTTTTATGTGGTTTCCAAATTTTGTAGTAATAAGGGGAGTGGGGGTGGGCACGTGATGGGCTTCCATCATTCGTGGTAAACAATAAAACACAGCCGCCACTGCTTTCTTTCACGCGTGAACTTTATAACTCGTGGAGTTTTCCACGCGTTGATTTTTTTTTTTTAAAAAAAGGAACGTTATATGACCGTTTGAGAGGTGAGGGGCTTTTATAAAATCCAAATATTACCCCAAAAGTTCTACAAAAATTCAAACATTCTTCCAAAATCAATAAAATTCATTACTTCCTTCAAATCCAAATTCAACACAAAGATGGAAGGTTCAAGCAACGGGTGGGAGATGTCATCCATTTAATTTAAGTTTTTTTTTTTTTTTTCCAATCTTTAGTTTTTTTTTTTTTTTGGTATGTAATTTATGTTTTATTTTAATGAAATTTATAATTTATAATTTAGTGTTTTATTGTTAATTTCTAATTTAAAAAAAAAGTTGTGAGTGATGGAATTCCATCACTAGTGATGACCACCGCCACTAAAAAAATGTTGTGATTGATGGAATAATGGTTGATGACATGACATAACTTGATTGCATGTTGTGAGTGATGACCACCCCCACTCCCCTAAGAAAATGTAATGGGTATGATATGATATATTTTGCTTATTTGGTAAATATTTCAAATCGATATTTAGAATTGGCTCAAGTAAATATAGTCAAGTAATGTACTGACAAGTTGGTCTAGTGGTGAGTCATTTTTTTTTCTCACTGCGAGATCCCAAGTTTAACTCTCACCAGCATCATTTTAAAAGACATTGGCGGTGCCAACGAAGTTTAGAACTAGGCCTCTCTAGAGGTCGCCAGTTCGAAACTGAGCCAAACCGGGTTAACTGCAGTGGGCCTTTGGGCGGGCGGGTTTTACCCGGAACTGGTGGCTTGGGTATGCATCCAACTCTAACCGTTATGGAGGAGAGGATGTATTTGCTCGATTAAGGGCAACCTAAAATGTTTATCCGATAATTTAGTTGGCCGCTAAAAAAAACAATTTGGTCATGTAGTTTTACATTAATTAACCTTTAAAAGACAATTTTGCTATACAAACTTTAAAAATCAAAATTACCTATACTTAGAACTTATTACAAGAATAAATTTTGAATTTTCTTCAAAGGAAAAAAAAGAAGTGATTTGACATTACATTTTTTCATCTTGATGGTCCATGAATGGTACAAAGTTATTGGTCTTCTATCATATAATCCAAATATTTCAATGCTACACATGGCAATATTTAAGGTTCTAGGACCATGTTAAGGAGACAATTTTGTCATCTAGTGTTCATCATATGCTACCCTCGTGCATAAAACTCTAGATCTAAGATATCTAGTAACAAGTTATGTGATAAAATTTAGTCATGAAATGACAATTTTCCATCTATGTTAATGAACGATATTAAAGCATCCACACCACAAGTTTGCCATCTTTCAAGCAAAGATTGCTAGGGTTGTTGTAATTTAACATACATGTCGTTTTTGTGATGAATAGAACATTACATGCGGGAGAGAATGACATTATGTCATACTTGTGAAGAATATAGATATTTTATGTTTGGCGTTTTTAGACGTGTGTTAACAAAAAATGATAGTGATCTCTCTGGTGGATACTTTCCGGTAAGTATTTGAGATTGGTCAAGCCCAACATATGTCGTCCATGTCTGATGTAAGATTTACGTAAGATGTTACAACATTGATGCAACATTTTAACTTGAAGTACATGTGCGTTTTAAATGTTATTAAATATACGAGACTTACCATGTATGTATGCCAACACGCTGCATTTACCCCCCCCCCCCCCCCCCCCCCCACTCACACACTCACACACAACCAAGCAAACGATTTGCTAAGCCACTCATGTATATATTTGGATATATATTGTAGAACACACTTTCATTTGTCGAACTTGAAGATTTATAAACTTGAACTTTGTCTATAATGCTCTATGTTTTTTTAATCTTATGCATTGTTTGAATATATTCGTTCTTTATCTCTAATCTAATCAAATCACATAACTAATTGATTCTTGGTGTTTATACCTTTGACTTTAAATATGCTTACATGATTTCAGTGCTTGATATGTAAACGCATAACACTATGTGTTGTGGAACAACAGTCCTACTCAATAACTAACACAAAGTATTGTCATCTTAGCGTCGCGTAGACGTAAAGACAATAACTAAACCACTCAATAATAGGCGTGGTGGAATAACTACAAAATAAATTAAAGAAAAAACCTGGTTGGTTGCAGCACCCCGTTGACCCCACTCCTTGCCTTTGGCGTTGCCCATTCCACTGGCGGAAGCCTCATTGGCGCCCCCATCTATCTCCCCGTAACGGAATAATTTGAAATAACTAGAATGACGATGGTGACGTGGAGGCAATGGTGCCTCCCCAACGCACAACCTAACCGATAAATTGATGTATGCATTGATGGGACTCGTGCATAATAACCGGTTCGATATTTCATCAACGAAGCCGGTTCCAACCCGAACCCATAGGTTTGTGGTACTAGATTGGGCCTAAGCGGTTGAACCGGTTTCAACCAACCCCAATAGATTTAGATAAGGTTAAATTATTTTCTATAAAACCTGTTTGTCCTCAAACTAATCTTGACCAAATTTGACCAACCCAAACTGGTTAGGCCAAAAAAAAAAAATCGAAATGTACACCTCCTAGTTCCAACTTCTAAGAAGCCCGTTGTTCAGGTCAACCATAGTGGGCTGTACAAAAATTGTTTTGGGCTCAGATATCGTACGCTAAGAACATGAATGGGCTAAGCCCAAAATAATTTTAGAAATTCAAGTGTCATCTTTTTCCCTCTATAAATACCAACTCAAACTTTAAATATAAAAATATAGGTTCTACACACATTCTTAAGTGATCTTAATATGCTTACAATTTTCATATAGTTGATTTAAGATCATAGATATCAAGAGAAGTAAGGTTGTTTGGAAAATTCTCTAACACTTGTTTATAGTTGACGATTTATGCTATCATAGAGATAAGTTTTAGTCGTTGGTCTAATGATCTCTGCCATCCTAAATGGAAGTTATAGTTGCGATTTCTATTATGATTAGCGAGAAGTTGTAGTGGGGATACCTACCAACATTAGGGATAAAATGTGGCGATTATCCCTAGCAATATTATGGAAGCGTATTTGTTGATACCTAATGTGTTAAATAAAAGATTTCAAGCGGTAATCTGTACCATTTAGAGAGAATATCTTGAAGAATACTCCTTGGGAAGGGTGCAGAGTGGAACGACAAAACTCAAAAGTCCAAGATACCGATACAGTAAAAGTACGGCAAAAAAAAATTAAAAATATACCACAATCAAATCACAAAAACCCTTTTTGTCCAAATATTTCAAATCACAAAAAAGATTTTTAAGCTTTGTTTTTTGTCCCAATATTTCAAATCACAAAAACCTTATCCACACAAGAAACCCTAATATACCACAATCAAAACAACCATTGTAACAACCCGCACTTTCGTGCTTGTTACTCACGTTACACTCGTTACGCCTAGCACCAGAGCTTCGGATCATAATGTGACTATATCGCTTACTACGCTACTTCACATATTTTCGCATTACAACGCATACTTTCAACACGCTATATCGCACATCACAACGCATACACTAACGCTAACGATGACATCGCGTGAGTATCTAAACTACTCCCCTCACTCGCCGTAGCGCAACGCAAACGCAAACTCGAAACGCGGTTACTCATGCTATGACCTATTATATTACTAGCTATATATACACAAATACATGTACAAACGTGCGCACGCTGGCACGCGTAACTTAATTTATCACACCGAAGCACGACATAATACGGCGCTACTTATCTCACTATAAAGCTTAAAGTACCCACAATGGTTAACACAACGAAACACAACAAACAAAACGAAAGTTGGGAAACTAACTGTCACACCCCAACCGATGGCGGAAACATCGGGGCATGGCACTAAGCGAAACAGATTGTCAAGAAGTTTCCATAACAACTATATTTACCAAATATTTTAAAGCAACACGTCCCATACCGTGTCATAAATGATAATACAATTATTACAGAAAAGATCCACTCAAATTGTTCTGTTCCGACAACTCAGATTTTATTACAGACAATTGTTTATTTATCGGTTTCTAGGACTCCGTCCCTAGCCTCAATTTCATCACCAGCACACAAAGCATGTAAACATCCTAAGCACCTGTCACATACGTTAAAGTAAAAGTCAATACACATAGTGTAAAGGTGAGCATACAAGTTTGATAATAGCATATAGAGAATAGCACAACGGAAGTCTTGGAATATAAAATATTATTACAAACCCAAATGTCTGAAAATACCGAAAGGATAATTACATACGAGCTTGCAACATTAAATCCACAGGCGGACCAATATAAAATGTATAAAATGAAGTTTAGCAGACTTTAGGGCATCCAAAGGATTTGAAAGATCATTTATTAAGGAAGTACAAGATTTAGGACGAGATCTTACCGGGATTGCGAGAAATCGAAGGAAAAAGCGAGCAAGAGCACTGGTCGGACGTCAGTTGCCAAAAGTAGAAAGAATGATGGTGACAAGGGGTATTTATAGGGTTACCCAAAGTGGAAAGAAGTGGAGAGGGGATGGTCGATCGGTTAGGCAGCTCGATCGAACAGTTTGTCCGATCGGACGGCAGTCCGATCGAACGGCTGGTCGCCTGATCGATCAGTCGCTTGGTTCGAGTGTTCGGCGCGACGAGTTTTGCTGTTTCGATTGCGATTGCGAGAGTTTCGATGCGATAGAGTTTCCTAGTCAAATTACTTTTAATCCCAACTACTATATCAACATACAAGCATCCTTATTTCGTATTCGTTTAGCGTTTGCGATTCGATTGCGATTGAGTTCGATTGCGTTTCGATTGATTCCCACATATATCATAAATAAGCATGCACAGGTAACACATTAGGAACACACACACGTATAAAAATAACCAAAATGCGTAATTCGAGTTGCGAGTGCGATTGCGATAGCGATAAAGCGATTAACCATGCGATAAACAACGATTACTATGCGATTATTAATAGATACTCCACATAATACAACTAAAGCGATAACAAAATAGACTAACTACGAGTCAAAGAAGTCAAAACAGGAATTGAGCAAGGAGAGACAGATCGCAATTAGCAATCTTTTCTTCCTTTGACTTCAATCTTGACTTTGACTTTCGAAACACGGGGTGTTACAGCCTCCCCTAGTTGAGGGAATTTCATCCCGAAATTAGGCCGAAGCCATAACAAACAACTGTGGGTACTTCGCCTTCATGTCTCTTTCGAGTTCCCAAGTGAACTCCGCGCCTCGTTTGCCTTCCCATCGGACTTTCACAATAGGAATGTGCGAGCGCCTGAGCTGCTTGGTTTGGCGATCCATGATTTCGACAGGCTTCTCCACGAAGTGCAGTGTTTCGTTTACTTGGAGGTCATCGAGAGGTACAATCAAATCATGCTCAGCCAGGCACTTTCGAAGGTTTGACACATGGAAAGTCGGGTGGACATTACTAAGCTCCTCCGGTAGTTCGAGTCTGTAGGCCACTTTTCCGATCCTTTCTAGGATCTTAAAAGGTCCAACATATCGAGGCGCTAGTTTCCCTTTCTTGCCGAATTTGACCACACCCTTCCAAGGTGATACCTTTAGGAGTATGTAGTCGCCAACGTCAAATTCAAGGGGCTTGCGTCGTCTATCGGCGTAACTTTTCTGTCGACTTCGAGCTTTCAACAAGTTGTCTCGAATTTGGAGGACTTTATCAGTCGTTTCTTGTAATAGCTCGGGACCGGTTAGTTGCGAGTGACCGATCTCGTGCCACACAATAGGCGATCGACATCTTCTTTCGTATAAAGCATCGAATGGTGCCATTTGGATGCTGGAATGATAACTGTTGTTGTACGAGAATTCGACTAACGACAGGTATGCGTTCCAATTACCACCGAAATCTATGACACACGAACGGAGCATGTCTTCAAGAGTACGAATCGTTCTTTCAGTCTGACCGTCGGTTTGAGGATGGAATGCGGTACTTAGGTTAAGCGTAATACCGAGAGCAGCTTGAAACGTTTCCCACAGTCGTGAGGTAAACCGAGCGTCACGGTCAGAGATGATGTCGCGAGGCGTCCCATGTCGACAAATGATCTCATTGGTGTAGATTCGGGCTAATCGTTCTACCTTGTAGTCTTCTTGTATTGGCAAAAAGTGAGCTAATTTGGTCAATCGGTCAACAATAACCCATATACTGTCGTGACCTGATGACGTGTGCGGAAGCTTTGTTATGAAATCCAAAGCTATGCTTTCCCACTTCCATATAGGGATCGGTGGTTGTTCGAGTAAGCCAGAGGGTCTTTGGTGTTCAGCCTTGACCTTTGCACAAGTCAGGCACTTCCCAACGTAGTGGGCAATATCCCTTTTCATGCCCGACCACCAGTACTTGTAGCGAAGGTCTTGGTACATTTTGTCAGCACCGGGATGAATAGAATACCGGGATTTGTGGGCTTCGTCCATCAAAATCTTTCGCAAATCGGTCCTTTTAGGGATCCAAATCCGGTCCAGATAATGGAATATCCCATTTGGCTTATTCACAAGATGAGCTCCATCGTGGTAAATTCTTTCCTTATCCAAAGTGCGCTCGTTAAAACAAGCATGCTGGGCTTCGCGGATGAGGGTTTCGAGATCGTACTGGGCTTGGGTTTTAAGAATGCTGAGCAAATAACTCCGTCTGCTGAGAGCGTCGGCAACGACATTTGCTTTGCCTGGGTGATAACGAATCTCACAGTCATAATCGTTGAGAAGTTCTACCCATCGGCGTTGACGCATATTAAGTTCCTTCTGGTCAAAGATATGTTGTAGGCTCCTATGATCGGTGAAGATCGTACACTTGGTACCATACAGGTAGTGTCGCCAAATCTTTAACGCAAAAACAACTGCGCCTAGCTCGAGATCATGGGTTGTATAGTTCTTCTCGTGGATTTTGAGCTGACGAGATGCGTAAGCTATAACCTTGTCCCGTTGCATGAGGACACAACCAAGACCAAGGTTGGAAGCATCGCAATAGACAATGAAGTCATCATTTCCGTCGGGCAATGTGAGGACAGGAGCATTGCAAAGCATGTGCTTGAGGGTTTGGAAAGCAGACTCTTGTTCGGTTCCCCAAACAAAAGGCTTGTCTTTATGCGTGTGAGCGGTAAGCGGCACAACGATCTTTGAGAATCCTTCAATAAATCATCGATAATAGCCCGCTAGTCCGAGAAAAGAACGGACTTCAGACGGGTTCTTAGGTGTAATCTAACTCTTAACAGCTTCAATCTTCGCGGGATCGACGTGGATACCTTGACTATTTACAATGTGACCGAGGAATTGAACCTCCTCCAGCCAGAATTCGCACTTAGAGAACTTGGCATAGAATCGATTCCCTTGGAGTAGCTCGAGAACCATACGTAGATGCTACGCGTGTTCGGCTTTCGATTTGGAATAGATCAAGACATCATCGATGAACACGATGATGAAACGGTCGAGGTAGGGTTTACACACACTATTCATCAGATCCATGAAAACCGCGGGTGCGTTGGTTAAGCCAAAAGGCATAACAACGAACTCATAGTGGCCGTATCGAGTGCGAAAAGCGGTTTTTGGTATATCCTCCTCCTGAATGCGTAGTTGGTGATAGCCTGAACGTAGATCGATCTTCGAGAAACAAGTAGCACCTTGTAGCTGGTCAAACAAATCATCAATGCGAGGTAGGGGATAGCAGTTCTTGATAGTTAACTTATTCAATTCCCGATAATCGATGCACATCCTGAACGACCCATCCTTCTTTTTAACGAAAAGGACTTACGCGCCCCAAGGAGAGGTGCTCAGGTGAATAAAGCCTTTCTCAAGTAATTCCTGAAGCTGACTTGAGATTTCACGCATTTCGGACGGTGCGAGTCGGTAAGGAGCTTTGGCAACAGGGTTGGCTCCAGGAATGAGGTCGATACGAAAGTCGATATCACGACTTGGCGGAAGTCCGGGAAGATCGTCAGGGAACACATTAGGAAATTCACGAACCACAGGGACGTCTTTCACTTCTGTCTTTCCTTTCTTTTCCTTCTCCGCTACTACAATGTTAGCCAAGAAAGCTCTGTATTCCTTGCGGAGATACTTGCTAGCTTGGACACATGACATGAGTTTGAGACCCTTCGAAGCAGTTTCGCCATAAACACACAATAAATCACCATTCGCGAGCGAGAATCGAATCATCTTATCGAAGCACACAACTTCAGCATGGTTTTCATGAAGAAAGTCCATGCCTACTATGACGTCAAAACTTCCGAGTTGCATCGGAATAAGGTCGATTGGGAAGATGTGATTGTTGAGCTCAAGAGTACAATCACGAAGAACAGAATTAACGGCGACAGTTCTTCCGGTAGCGACTTCAACATCGAACGTCGAGGGGAGATGGGAGCGCTTACGACTAAGAAGCTTCTCGAATTCAAACGACACAAAGCAGTTATCGGCTCCAGTATCAAACAAACATGAAGCATAAATACCATTCACAAGGAATGTACCATTGACCACGTTGTTGTCAGCCTGGGCTTGGCGCACATTGATGTTGAAAGTTCTGGCGCGTGCGACTTGCTGTTGCTGCTGAGTTTGCTCCTACTGGGGCTCTTGTTTCACAACCCTGTTCGGGCACATGTTCGCAAAGTGGTTGGGATCACCACATGCGAAGCAGACTCGGGCGTTGACCGCGGGTGCCTGAGGCGCTTGTTGGCCTTGCGGGGCTGGGAGCAGAGCTTGATGAGCAGTGGCTTGAGCTGGCGCTTGACGGGGACCAGTACGGCAGTTAGCAGTGAAGTGGCCGTACATGTTGCAGTGAGCGCAGAAACGACAGGCGAGACCCACCGGGTGATGGTAAGAACAAGTTGGGCAGACAGGGTGGGGGCCTGTGTATTCGCGCTTTGCAGGCGGTGCATAAGTAACTGGTGCTGGTCTGTGATGGGGCTGCTGCTGGGCCGGTACGGCTTGGAGTGGAGCAGCAGTGGTAGCGACAACACAGTTCTTGTTGTTGGAGCTGCTATTGTTGTTCTTCTTGCGGCATGAGGACTTTGATGATTGAGTGGCGGCGGTTTCAGCGGTTGGTGCGGCGGTGACTTGGTGCAGGTTCTTTGAAGTCTTATCCCAAAAACTAGCTTTTACCCGTTTGTCATTGATTTCAGCGGCAAGCAAGTAAGTTTCTTCGATTGTTGCTGGCTTTGTGGCATGAACAAAATCTGCAACACAGTCGGGTAGAGCTCGGATGTACTTCTTGATCGTCATGTCGGGCGTCTTCACTTGATCGGGACAGATGATGCTGAGTTGCTTGAAGCAAGCAGTCAGGGCAGCGTTGTTACCCTCTTTCTGCTTAATGTGCCAGAACTCATCCTCCAGCTTTTGGCGCTCATGGGGAGGGCAGAACTCTTCGAGCATGATGTTCTTCAACTCGTCCCATGACAGACCATAGGCTGCATCATTTCCGCGCTTGTTCCTTTCGGCCGTCCACCAATCTAAAGCGCGGGACTGGAAGACGCCGGTAGCGTTCAAAGTGCGGAGATTATCAGGACATCCGCTCTATCGCAGGGTAACTTCAGTCGAGTCAAACCATTGAAACAAAGCCGTAGGGCCTTCTTTTCCGGTGAACTCCTTCGGTCCGCATGCCTTGAACTGTTTGAAGCTGAAAGCAGCTTTGGGAGTCTCAGTTCTGGATTCCTCGGATGATTTGCTCATGTTCTCATACAGTTCACTGACAACTTGGGGTACAACCTTTGCCATTTGCTTAGTAATCATGGCAGCAAGTCGTTTGTCTGCTTGCTTTCGGCGAGCATCTCGGGTAGCGCGAGATCCAGATGACGACATTGTCTGCAACAGACATCGTCGCAGGACTCAACACAACATAATCGAATCTCAGCTCACACGTCTATTATTACTAAAGCTCAGGAGCACGTATAATCACGTAAGCACATAGGCACATAATCACAGATTCACATAAACACTGAAGCACATAAGCACATAAAGCACAGAATTCACAGAAGCACATAAACATGTAATCACAAGATGCAGTCAGAATACAGAAACCTATCATTCAAGTTCTACACTCGCGGACTTTTTGTTGAGGGTATCATAGCGTATAGTAGAGTATAATCGATCACATCGAGTAGTATAGCGTAAGCGTATAACATAGCATAAGGTCGTCCATAATTTAGCGATTTGTCAGCGTTTTGAGGTAGAGATGCAATGCGGGTTGTGCGTGTTGATCAAAGTGAATGCGAAAATCGAATAATTCTCCAAAAATTGAAACACATAAGTAGGTAAATACACATACAAACATAAAATCGACGAATTATCAGAGTCAGCAGTTGCGAGCTCAGAATCGAAACACATAAAAATCGAGAAATAGATCGTCTGCGGCTATTAGACATTGACTAACCAAAGTGATTCGACTATTCTCAAGGATTTGTTGCACATGCTTTGACCTTCAGGACTGTGCTTTTGCCTCGATTCTTGGGCGTTCGGCACACATCCTTTTAGTCATACCGTGACTTCAAGTCGTTGGAGTCCGTCGAGACTTTGGTGAGAGTTTTGTAAAAGCAAGTAAAGGTCGGAACAAGTCGTCAAGGTTAGGGTTTCACCCCTGGCTTAACAACTTCGTTCCTGTTTTGATAAAAATAAAAGAGAATTATGCGTTAAAGTATGGATTTCACTCCTATTTCAACGCAATTTTCTCGTGTTTATAGATAAAATGTGAGCTAAACAAGCAATTTAGTCGAGAGTTTGCGGTTTTCACACCTAATCTCGACTTAATCGCTCATTCCTACTTGAAAATTCGAGTGTTGTGATAGTGTAGCATAGGCGAGAATGGTGAGAAGCAGCAGTAAACTCATACACGATCCCTACTGGATATGCACGAGTCGGTCTGTTGGTTCCTAACTATAGACTAGGTCTCTAAGACATCGACCCAGACTAGGTCGAGTCTTGCCTAATTCCCTATAGTTATGGCTCTGATACCAATCTGTCACACCCCAACCGATGGCGGAAACATCGGGGCATGGCACTGAGCGAAACAAATTGTCCAGAAGTTTCCATAACAACTATACTTACCAAATATTTTAAAGAAACATGTCCCATACCGTGTCATAAATGATAATACAATTATTACAGAAAAGATCCAGTCAAATTATTCTGTTCCGACAACTCAGATTTTATTACAGACAATTGTTTATTTATCGGTTTCTAGGACTCCGTCCCTAGCCTCAATTTCATCACCAGCACACAAAGCATGTAAACATCCTAAGCACCTGTCACATACGTTAAAGTAAAAGTCAATACAAATAGTGTAAAGGTGAGCATACAAGTTTGATAATAGCATATATAGTTCGAAAGCGTTACGCGTAACCAGCAGGTACACAGTGTAAAAGGAGGCATGTTAGTTATCGACATGAACCTATCGATACCAATGACTGCGGGTTGACTGCCCAAGGCAGTTCGCGATACATTCTCACCACTGTGAGCCATGTAGGTAATTGTCCTTAACAACCCCCGAGTGAACGGGTGCTGAGTCCAAACTAACAGTACTATCGTTGCTAAGGTAGGTAGATAGCATTCCATGTGTAAACATAACAAACAAGAATTCATTAAGTCATGTATAACATGCGGTAACGGTTAGCGTTTAAAGTATTGCGTAGTGTGTTCGATGTGATTTTGTATTAGTAATGTATGTAACACCCAAAAGTGCGTAAAGCAAAAAGGGATCGAGTATACTCACAGCGGTTGATGGATTGAAGGGAGCGCTAGAGAGTAGGGTTAGCCTGAACAGATTGATAGTATCAAGATAAGCGACGCGTAAAACGAAGCAAAGTACAAGTGGTTCAGACAGTAGTTCGATCGAATGGTAGTCCGATTGGACAGCCGGTCGTGCGAGTGGTAGTCCGTTCGGACGGTCGTCCGGTCGGATGACTGTTCGAGCGGATTGTTTCTTCCTTTGAGAAGGATGTGTTTGTGTATGATGGCTTGACCTTTGAAGTTTTCGTTGTAGTATTTTGAAAACATTGAAGTATCTCTACCTTTCAGGTCGGTCGATCGGACGGCAACCCGATTGGTTGGGTACTTTAGTGAGAACAAGTTCACAGCAGGTTGTCACTCGATCGGACGGTCGTTCGATCGGGTGGCATCCTTTGTGCATTGAACATGTTGAAAATTGTTTAAGTGTTGAAGTTTCAAAACATCACATATTCGGATGTTCGGTCGATCGAGTGGTAGCTCGCTCGGACGACAATCCGTTCGGTGTTCCAAAACTCTTGAGAGTTGATTTGGAAATTAAGGTGGGACCAAGGGGTAAGTCGTTCGGATTGGCCAGTTGTTCGGATTGGCTGCTCGATCGGACAGCAGTCCGATTGGACGGCACTCCGTCCTGGTCGACCTGTTCGTCTTACACTTGGTTGTTTTGACTGTTTGTCATTTTATCGAGATGTGTTGGTATCGTGCTAACCAACAGAACCCCATCCTAAGCTCTAGTGACCCGATTGAACAGGAACCACCCAAGTTCAGTCAGTCCATCGGTTTAGGACGGTTGTTCTTGGTTAACCCAAAATCGATAATCTCGTGGATAGAATACGGATCTTGAACCAACACAACCACAAGTGTCACACCCCAACCGATGGCGGAAACATCGGAGTGAGATGAAATAGATTACAAGAGACTTCATAACACTATTCATGACAATATTTAATTCAACCGATTTCATTTCATAAATAAATTGTCGAAACATAAAAGGAAATTCAAATAACAACATTGTTCAAAACATAACATAATTGATACAACGATTTAAACTTAGGACGTCTAAATGAGTATCTAGGCATCTTTGCTATCCATTTTCATAGCATCATCAATCATCAACCTGTAACATGTTTAAAATACAATTCAATGCAAA
Organism: Helianthus tuberosus; assembly: GCA_030545235.1. NCBI lineage: Eukaryota > Viridiplantae > Streptophyta > Magnoliopsida > Asterales > Asteraceae > Helianthus > Helianthus tuberosus. The sequence continues at coordinate 189,165,430 of CM060354.1, forward strand.
AGCAAAGGCGAGTATACAAGTTTAAGCATAAGTATAAGTATAAGTATAAAAGTTTAAAACGAATCCACATGGCAACTTAGTTTATACGAGATCAACCTAACATGGCATGCAATATTTCTAGCCAATCCTCTGTTTACGCAAGAAAGTTTAGTTAATTCGACATGACCACAAGTTTAAGGGGGGCGGTGCGTTACTCCTATAGCGCTATACATGTCAAATGGAGGCTCGTGAAAGCTAATGACTAAAACATATCACATAAGTATGGTCCACGTAAGCATCAAGTATCATAACATAGTATTCATGTATAAGGATTGTTTTCGTGCACTGCATAAATAATAAGTTTAAGTGTGTTTTAATAAGGTAACATGTTACACCCCAAAAAGTGGTAAACATAAAAAGGGGGTTGCGAGTATACTCACAAAATTTGTATATGCTTTCCGATTATCCAATGTGACGAAGTTGATGAGGTTAGAAGGTTGAATATGTTCGTGTAGGGATTTAGGAAGTTAAAACACAAGAATATAGGTATTCGAAAGTAATCATCCTTTAACACCAAGTACTTGTTCTTGACACTATGAAACCTCAAGGGTTAATGTTTTCATGAGTAATATACTCATTAGAATCGTAACAAGTCTTATGTCTTAGATGATGTTATTCTAATATCTTGACGAATGAACACAAGTCCATCATCAAGGGTTCGAATAGTATATATATGTATAAGTATTATATGTATTATTTAGTCCATTAGTCAAGCATGAGGTAGAAGATAAATCTTCATTTAGGTACCTCTATTGTGTCATAGAATTCATGTAGGAGGTAGGAAGAACAAGCTTCCATTTAGGTACCTCTTATGGTTCACCACTACACTTGATGTAAAAACATACAAGGAGGGTCATGAACTATAAATAATACAAGAATATTAAACACTAATATAAGAGAAATCATCAAGTAATGTGTGGATTTTTAAGTAGGATAACCCAAGTTAATCCTAAATCACACAAACATCAAGTCTTGAATTTGAACATCACTTGTGAGTTAAACCCTTGAACAAAACAAAAAGTTTGTGAGGTTTATACCTCTGATTTTGAATGTCTCAACCTTGTTTTTAAGCCTAACTAACCATAGATGTGGTTATAAGCATAAGGACATAGGTTTGAGATGAGTTTCCTCAAGTTTAAACAAGTTTATCAAAGATTGAAACATGAACAGAAAAATCAGTCAACTTTGGAGCCCTTTTGGCGACGTTTCAGGCTCTAATTTTCCAGGGAAAACCCATGGAAACGTATCTAAGGTCAATACAAAGAAGTAGCAAAAAGAATCGAGTGAATCGGATAAGAATTGAGTGAGTTATGCTCATTTTCGTGAAGAGGTGTCAATCTGCTCGAACCCTTGCTTTCAGCTACGGTTTGGAGGATGTTTTGAGAGGTTTTAGTGTTGCAAAAGTGGTAGGGAGGCTGGTTATAAGTGGTATTTATAGGGGGAAGGATTAGGGTTTCAATGGGTTGGGTTTTGGAAGTGTTTAGAAGGGGTTAAACCTTGAAATAAGCCCACAAAACCCAACCATATGGGGCTGAATTTTGCTGAATTGGGGCTGCCATATTTCTTTATTTTTTTTATTTTTAAAACATTATAATGAGTAATCTTGTTAATTAAGTTGTGTAATAATATGCAACAATGTTTCCCCTAACTTGTAACAAGGTAAAATATGAAATAAAACATGATTTAACTAGGTAAAAAGTGTAATGTATAAGTATGTAACATGTTTGTAAGTGACAAGTATATGTCACATATTAGATGATTAATCGTTGTATAAATAAGCATATTATTAGGGGTTTTTAAGTATCAACAATTTAAGGACAAGCATGGACATGTATCGTGAATAAGTATCGTATGAGTATGAATTACAAATAAGGATTCGATGTACAATGAATTCGAACGTATGAACATGTATGAATATGTAGAAGGTGAATTTAAAGAAATACGAATTTTATTTATGATCCAAGTCTCGGATTTTACAACGAAAAGACGACTACAATAGTAAAAGATTTCCAAAAATAGCATTACAAGGCGAGCTTTCTAATTATGGAAAGTATGAAAAAATAGGGCGTTACAGTCTCCCTTCCTTTAGGAATTTTCGTCCCGAAATTTATTCAAGAGGAAGACCTTGGAGAAAAAGCATTTTGGCTAAAAGAATCGAGACTTGGGGGTTTTGAAACGTTTAGAAAAGTACGAAATTTTGAAGAACGGTAGGATAGGAATTTGTTTGACTAAAATGAGTTGAGGCGTTTAAGCATAGGTAAAACGTGCATCTGTGCGCATAGGCAAGGGAGTTTAAATAAGTTTGAATGACCTAGAATGGAGAGGTATCTTTAAAATATGATATCCAAGAAGTATAACTTTCGTATAATGCGGTTAGTATTTTGATGAAAAGTGTGGTAGTTTGCATGGAAAGTTTAAAGGATAGTATAAAAATCACACTTTCGTAAAAATTGTTTATTGGGAGTAACGAAAAGGTTTGGTACTTTGAATAAAGCGTTAAAGGTATACTAAGTACATTTACATAAGAATAAAGAATAGGAAGACGGTTTTAAAGGTAATGAGATAAGTTAGGATTTGAATGTTTAAACAAGCTTGATTGTGAACGGGGTTCGTATGAAAGAAAGGATAATGGAGAATAATAGGAGTATGGGGCGAACGATTGACTCTATATGAATGCAAATATATGAATGATATAAGTATTAGATAGACAAAAGTAGCATGTTAAAGATGAAGTCTCGTCATGGATAATCGGATATAATGCGTTTGTGAGTTGTTTAAAGTTTGTATTAGGTCAAAAGGTCTGCAAAACACTGAATTTCTCATGGCACATTTTACGAAGGTTTGGTAACATGGTGAAACACTTATATATAGGAAGTACCAGCGGCGTATCCACCATGTTTTGACCATGTCACGTCTGTCTCGTATTCGGTGTCAGGTTACGTTCCGTGTCTTACCATACACTGTAGTACACTCTATGGTTCTCATATGCCTATCACTACAATCTCGTGTGCACCCGCGATTATTTTGATCGTCGCATGATCCGCATAGCATGTACTAGTTGTGTATGAATCAGGGTATACATAAAAAAAAGAATAAGAATGTGTACGTATAAGAATATATTATGTAAGCAAGTCCATGCTTAAGTATGTATGGGACCCACGTAAACGAATCCCTCAGATTTCGCTTGCGTATGGGTACGAATGTATGAATCATGAGTATGTATGAAAGTATGAACACAAATATAAGTTTAAGTATGAACATTCACGTAAGTATGAGTATAGACATAAAACGTACGAGTAGTATGAGTATAAGTATAAACATAAAACGTATGAGTATAAGCGTAGGTACGAATAATAAGAATTACGTATATAGTATACGTTAGAGCATAACGAATTTGGACATATAAATGCTTGAGAAATTTGAATATGTAAAACGAATGATATAAGCGATTTCGTCGCGAGGTATCAATTAAAACGTGTATGATGATTTACATGTATAGTTGTTTAAGCGAAAAGTCGAGTTTATTGGATCAAAATAGATCGAGTTTGATTTTGGAATGTAGAATATAGTTTGTAAATGTAGGACAATATAAAGTATTCATTGGTTATGCATAACGTGTTTTGTAATGGATGGAAATGCTACTTTTGTTTTAAAAGAGTTTATGTACGTCGGAGGTTGTCGGTCTCCATGAAGTCTTCTAGCCCACGTGTTTGAAATTTGAATGACGAATTACGCGGTGTGGAAAAAGGTTTTTGAAAATACGGGTTCATTTCATTTGCATCCAAACAAGAAATTTTGAATTTTGAAGGTTCTTATGAAAACGTTGATCCTTAGAAAAGAAATTTAGCAAAACGAACTTGGTGATCATTGGAAATAGTTTTAACAAATGATTTGTTGATGTAAAAAAAAAATTCTTTGGTAAAATGTTTGTATAATATCTATAGGACCTTATAAGTATATGGGAAAGTTGGTTTGAATTCCGTTAGAGAATGAAAGTTTTTAGTATGGTGATATAATGTGAGTGCGTTTTAGTGATTAAGTCGAATATGAAGTTCATGAGCAAGAGATTCACTGGACCGATTAAATTGATAGGTAGCATTTCGTAAGGTTTGGAAATTCGTGTAGTAAAACGTTTAAGACATGATTAAGAATCTCGTGTATATGAGTTAAGTAAAAATAGGTTGTAGGATAAGAAGTACGTTTGATAAAACAATGTATTTTGAATTTAATATAGGTAAGTATTTCGATAAATGATAAATGACTTAGGTATAAAACATGATCGGATTTGCATAATAGGACATTTTGAGGTAAAGTTTTGGTAACGATCACCTAAGTAAGGGAATCACCCCTAACTCGTCGGTGAGGTCGTTTTAAGAAAAGAAGGAGTGGAGCTAATCATCAAGGTAAGGAAATCACTCCTATCTCGATGGTATGCTTCCATTTTGGCGTTACAAAGAATGTAAACAAAATTGAGTGACGTTTTGAAATCATGCATATGTATAAATGTATGAAAAAGATTTAATATGTTGTGTGTGTGAGAAGAAAATATCTAAAGTAAAATTGAATTTGAAAAATTGCATCGTATAAGATAAATAGTAGAACACATGTTTGATTGAAATTTGGGATGGTTCCAAAACGGAACTTTGACTAACCAAAGTGGTCGAAAAGTCTTTCGAGTTTGAGGAGCATGCTTTGGCCTAATAGGTGAAATACTCTCGCCGACAAGTCGGTTAACGGTATTTACCCTTCCGGTTACTACATGTCCCAAATCAATCGAAATTTCGAGACTTGGCGGGATTTATGAAAAAATCAAGGAGTGGAACTACTCGACAAGGTGCGGGTTTCACCCCTAACTTGACGATTTCGTATCCTAAGTGTGGTTGGTACTCGTCGGGTCAAAATTTAATTTCAACACTTGACGAAGGTCCACTAGAATTTGAAATTTGAATTTCTCCATCAAGGTGAGGATTTCACTCCTAACTTGATGGTGAATTTCATGTAAAAAGAAAAGTAGATGGGTCGAGAGTTGTTCACCAAATTGTGGGTTTCATGCCTAGCTTGGTGAAGTTGTCTCGTTTGTGTATTACGAGTGGTTTTGATTTTAGTATAAACGAGTAAAAGACGTATGTTTAAAATAATAATAACAAGTATAAGCATAATAAGCATTTCAAGAAATAATACGTAAAAGTCATTTCAAGGATAGCACATAAAGGATGGAATGATACAACAAGTATTAACAAACAAAGCAAGTATTAACACAAAAGTGACATATATGTTTAAAAGGCCAAAAGCAAATAAATAAGGAGTAAACAATGTATCATGAAAGTGGTTCAAGCAAAACATAAGAATAAGGCTCTAGAACTATAGACTAGGTAAAAAGGCATGGCAATTCTACCTAATTCCCTATAGTTATGGCTCTGATACCAATCTGTCACACCCCAACCGATGGCGGAAACATCGGGGTGAGACGAAATAGATTACAAGAGACTTCATAACACTATTCATGACAATATTTAATTCAACCGATTTCATTTCATAAATAAATTGTCGAAACATACAAGGAAATTCAAATAACAACATTGTTCAAAACATAACATAATTGATACAACGATTAAAACTTAGGACGTCTAAATGAGTATCTAGGCATCTTTGCTATCCATTTTCATAGCATCATCAATCATCAACCTGTAACATGTTTAAAATACAATTCAATGCAAACGCAAAGGCGAGTATACAAGTTTAAGCATAAGTATAAGTATAAGTATAAAAGTTTAAAACGAATCCACATGGCAACTTAGTTTATACGAGATCAACCTAACATGGCATGCAATATTTCTAGCCAATCCTCTGTTTACGCAAGAAAGTTTAGTTAATTCGACATGACCACAAGTTTAAGGGGGGCGGTGCGTTACTCCTATAGCGCTATACATGTCAAATGGAGGCTCGTGAAAGCTAATGACTAAAACATATCACATAAGTATGGTCCACGTAAGCATCAAGTATCATAACATAGTATTCATGTATAAGGATTGTTTTCGTGCACTGCATAAATAATAAGTTTAAGTGTGTTTTAATAAGGTAACATGTTACACCCCAAAAAGTGGTAAACATAAAAAGGGGGTTGCGAGTATACTCACAAAATTTGTATATGCTTTCCGATTATCCAATGTGACGAAGTTGATGAGGTTAGAAGGTTGAATATGTTCGTGTAGGGATTTAGGAAGTTAAAACACAAGAATATAGGTATTCGAAAGTAATCATCCTTTAACACCAAGTACTTGTTCTTGACACTATGAAACCTCAAGGGTTAATGTTTTCATGAGTAATATACTCATTAGAATCGTAACAAGTCTTATGTCTTAGATGATGTTATTCTAATATCTTGACGAATGAACACAAGTCCATCATCAAGGGTTCGAATAGTATATATATGTATAAGTATTATATGTATTATTTAGTCCATTAGTCAAGCATGAGGTAGAAGATAAATCTTCATTTAGGTACCTCTATTGTGTCATAGAATTCATGTAGGAGGTAGGAAGAACAAGCCTCCATTTAGGTACCTCTTATGGTTCACCACTACACTTGATGTAAAAACATACAAGGAGGGTCATGAACTATAAATAATACAAGAATATTAAACACTAATATAAGAGAAATCATCAAGTAATGTGTGGATTTTTAAGTAGGATAACCCAAGTTAATCCTAAATCACACAAACATCAAGTCTTGAATTTGAACATCACTTGTGGGTTAAACCCTTGAACAAAACAGAAAGTTTGTGAGGTTTATACCTCTGATTTTGAATGTCTCAACCTTGTTTTTAAGCCTAACTAACCATAGATGTGGTTATAAGCATAAGGACATAGGTTTGAGATGAGTTTCCTCAAGTTTAAACAAGTTTATCAAAGATTGAAACATGAACAGAAAAATCAGTCAACTTTGGAGCCCTTTTGGCGACCTTTCAGGCTCTGATTTTCCAGGGAAAACCCTTGGAAACGTAGCTAAGGTCAATACAAAGAAGTAGCAAAAAGAATCGAGTGAATCGGATAAGAATTGAGTGAGTTATGCTCATTTTCGTGAAGAGGTGTCAATCTGCTCGAACCCTTGCTTTCAGCTACGGTTTGGAGGATGTTTTGAGAGTTTTTAGTGTTGCAAAAGTGGTAGGGAGGCTGGTTATGAGTGGTATTTATAGGGGGAAGGATTAGGGTTTCAATGGGTTGGGTTTTGGAAGTGTTTAGAAGGGGTTAAACCTTGAAATAAGCCCACAAAACCCAACCATATGGGGCTGAATTTTGCTGAATTGGGGCTGCCATATTTCTTTATTTTTTTATTTTTAAAACATTATAATGAGTAATTTTGTTAATTAAGTTGTGTAATAATATGCAACAATGTTTCCCCTAACTTGTAACAAGGTAAAATATGAAATAAAACATGATTTAACTAGGTAAAAAGTGTAATGTATAAGTATGTAACATGTTTGTAAGTGACAAGTATATGTCACATATTAGATGATTAATCGTTGTATAAATAAGCATATTATTAGGGGTTTTTAAGTATCAACAATTTAAGGACAAGCATGGACATGTATCGTGAATAAGTATCGTATGAGTATGAATTACAAATAAGGATTCGATGTACAATGAATTCGAACGTATGAACATGTATGAATATGTAGAAGGTGAATTTAAAGAAATACGAATTTTATTTATGATCCAAGTCTTGGATTTTACAACGAAAGGACGACTACAATAATAAAAGATTTCCAAAAATAGCATTACAAGGCGAGCTTTCTAATTATGGAAAGTATGAAAAAGCAGGGCGTTACAACAAGAATGAGTAGTAAGTCGGCACAAGCTCCGATTCTTTCGGTTTTGAGTGCATTGAGTGTAAAAGAGTTGAAAGAAAGTTGGAAAACCATCTTTCAATCCTTTTTATTGTGAATATGTTTAGATCTATGAAAGATCTTTGTTTGTTTATGTGGAAATCGGTTAGATCTAAGTTGTTCTTGGTGGATTGAGGCCAAATCATGAAGTTCCTCAAGAACACATGATGACGTCATCTTAGAACATCTTGAATCTTGATGATTTCACGGTTAAAAGTTAAGATTCAAAAGATAGAAAGGTGTAGGAGTGCGTGTAGATTAAGGAAGTACAAGATTTAGGACGAGATCTTACCGGGATTGCGAGAAATCGAAGGAAAAAGCGAGCAAGAGCACTGGTCGGACGTCAGTTGCCAAAAGTAGAAAGAATGATGGTGACAAGGGGTATTTATAGGGTTACCCAAAGTGGAAAGAAGTGGAGAGGGGCTGGTCGATCGGTTAGGCAGCTCGATCGAACAGCTTGTCCGATCGGACGGCAGTCCGGTCGAACGGCTGGTCGCCTGATCGATCAGTCGCTTGGTTCGAGTGTTCGGCGCGACGAGTTTTGCTGTTTCGATTGCGACTGTGAGCGTTTCGATGCGATAGAGTTTCCAAGTCAAATTACTTTTAATCCCAACTACTATATCAACATACAAGCATCCTTATTTCGTATTCGTTTAGCGTTTGCGATTCGATCGCGATTGAGTTCGATTGCGTTTCAATTGATTCCCACATATATCATAAATAAGCATGCACAGGTAACACATTAGGAACACACACACGTATAACAATAACCAAAATGCGTAATTCGAGTTGCGAGTGCGATAGCGATAAGCGATTAACCATGCGATAAACAGCGATTACTATGCGATTATTAATAGATACTCCACATAATACAACTAAAACGATAACAAAATAGACTAACTATGAGTCAAAGAAGTCAAAACAAGAATTGAGCAAGGAGAGACAGATCGCAATTAGCAATCTTTTCTTCCTTTGACTTCAATCTTGACTTTGACTTTGACTTTGACTTTCGAAACACGGGGTGTTACACTAACAAACGAGATCAGATTGTCCGGATGGACATCCGATCGAATGGACTTCCGTCCGGATGACCATCCGCTCGGATGGCCATCCGATCGGATGACCATTCGACCGGCATACCATCCGATACTTCGCATCCTCCACCGCCTTAACTTTCACCCTCGCCTATAAATAGGACCATTGTGTCTCATTTCAACACTTTGGTTCTCTCATCCGATCACACGCACTCAAGTCGCTCTCAGTCACTTTTGATCACGATTCAAGGCCATTTCGTAAGTATTTCTCCCTAAATCTTGTACAATCATCATCACCAAACACTTCTACATCATCTTCTCCATCAAAATCACACACAAACACTAACTTTTCCTCTGAAATCACTGGGTTGGACCTCTTGAAGGTGTTCTTCACTCACCTTGTTGATGCAAGCTGTTGTGAAGCACCAACTCGTCAAGATTGGTTCAGACCTAAGAGATTTCCACCAGGATTACGCTAAGTTTTTCAAGATTTCAACATTCTTCAACTGGTTTCAACTTTTCTTCAAATTTTCTTCGACTTTCACACAAAGCCTGATGGATCTGGACTCATTCAGACTCTCTACTCCTTTCCTAGTTGAGAGCCGGCTTGAAAACGGATTTCCACCGGAGAGATGACCGACTAACGGGTTGAACATGAAACTTCATCAAGAACAGTCAGGCTGATCGAATGGGGTGATTCCCACCCGATCGAACGAGCTGAACTCTGGTGTGTTTCCGTTGTACGACAAGTTGTCACGCCGTCTCTGTTAAATCGCAAACTTTTACTTAGAAAAATTTTCAAAGAATTTCAAACAACAGATCGCCCACTCGAGTGGCCATCCGATCAGACGACCATTCGACCAGGTGACCTGTCCCTTATTATTATTTTCAATACTTAACAATTTTCCAAAACACACACATTCAGTCGAATAGCCATCCGACCGAATGGCCATCCGTCAGATGACCATCCGACCGGATGACTTGGCATCTATGCTACAACGAAAACTTTAAATTTTCAAAACGATTTACAAACACCCACAACTCATTCGAATGGTCATCCGTGCGGATGACCATCCGATCGGATGGGTTGTATTCACTCGACCGAATCACCATTCGATACACTGACACATTCGACACTCTGTTTACACGTTGTTCAACGCTTACGCTACTGTTCTATGCCCAGGCTAAACTTCCACGCGCTCCCTTCAATCCAAGTCTGTGTTTACTTGCTAAACACGAACTGTGAGTATACTTGACCCTTTTTTTTACGCTTTAAAAAACACTTTTGGGGTGTAACATACGTTCATATCTAAAACGCACTTATCAAAACGCAATACTCATTCTAAACTATTATCACATGCGAATGTCTGACGTGCATATTTACACGTGATGCTTGATACATATGTGCTAGGACTCTTACTCGTGACGTTCCACCTTAGCTAGTATAGTACTATAGTTTGACTCACGCCCGACGGGGTCTAGTTAAGACTAAAAGGCATCGCTCCATCGCAGTCAACTCGAAACTTAGCTGGCAGTCTGCGTCTTGTAGTATATATGTTGTGTATCTCGTTTATGCATGTGGAAATTCGCAACACTTTTGTCTATCTTACCATTATATATCAAACCTGTATACTCGCCAATACTTTTTGTATTGACTTTATTCTAACGTATGTTGCAGGTTAGTCGCAGACTGTCTCGAAAACAAGCTAGGAAGTCTAGAAACTCACAATAAATCTAGGTTGTCAGATTTGTATTGTTTGAGAGAACATGAAATCTGTATAATGTTTGCTGATATATTGTATATGGGATAATGAACGCATTATATATTGTCACTAAATAGTTGTTATGGATTCTCTTGAGCAATCTGATTCGCCTAGTGCTGCGCCCCGATGATTCCGCCATCGGTTGGGGTGTGACAACCGCCAGCCACAAAATGTCTCTCTCTCTTCCTTTAACGTACACACCTCGTCTCTCTCTTTCTCTCTATGATGGAGGTCCCCAAAACGTCGAACTGTCGTCACTCACTCCTTCTCTTTATGAAACGTCCCGAAACGTCGAACTCCCGTCCCCACTTTCCCGGAAGCGTTTCGATGTTGTCCCCATATTCCCGGAAACGTTTGGGGGACATCCCCATGGCGTTTCCGTCCCCAAACCGTCCCTGAACGGATTCTCATGTGTAACACCCCGTGTTTTCGAAGTCAAGGTCAAAGTCAACGACCGATTTCGCGCAACTTGACTCGTAGAGAATTCCTTTTATGTGTTTATTTTAGTTGTATTATGTGGAGTAAGTGTCAATAATTACAATAATCGACGTGTGTTGTTCGCCATTCAATCGACTTACGACTGCGAACTATAGGAAGTAACAATGTGATAAAGTTAACTAAACGTAATCAAACTATGCTAATCTAATCGGCATCGAACCGCAACTCGAATTACGTATTTTGGTTATTGTTATACGTGTGTGTGTGCCTTATGTGTTACTTGTGCATGTTTATTTATGTTGTGTTGTGGTAATCAATCGAAACGCAATCGCAATCGAACTCGAAACGTAATCGAAACGTAATCGAACGCAATCGAAATCGAACTATGATAATTAGTGGAGAAGAGACAGCGCGAGATATGAGTGATTGGGATTAAAAGTAATTTGACTAGGAAAATCTATCGCATCGAATCGCTCGCAATCGAAATCGAAATATCAAAAATCGTTGCGTCGAACACCCGAACCAAGTGCCATCAGGCCGGATTGCCCATCCGATCAGGCTGCCACTTGATCTGGTGCCAGGTTGTCATCAGACCGAGATGACATCCGACCGGATCAGCCACCCGGGCGAGATGCCATCCGACCGATCTACACTTTCCTCTTTGGGTAACTCTATAAATACCCATGTCACTTTCATCATTTCTACTTTTGGAAACTCTCTGACCGAACAGCACGCTCTCCTCACCTTTTCTTCGATTTCTCTCGAATCCGGTAAGATCTCGTCCTAAATCTTGTACTTTCTTGATCTACACGCACTCCTACACATTTCTATCTTTTAAATCTTAACTTTTAACCATGAAATCACTAGATTTGAGCGAACTACTAATCCGACCGGACTATTAATCCTACCGGATTACTCTTTGGATCATGAGATACTTGGACTTCAACAATCGAACAATTTTACACATGTTCAATGCACTAAGGATGCCACCCGATCGGATAACCTGCCCGACCGAGTGACCGCTGTAACACCTCAAAAATTCACGTCCTATAAAGTGTTGACACGTGTCATATGTTTGAACATGTGAAAGAATGTTTTGAAAGGACTAAAGTTGACAAACATGAAAAGTATATGAAAATACGAGTTCTAAATGTCAACAGTGAATAAATATATTGTACATTAACCCCACATGATGCTCATACCTTCAAACGAATAAATCATGGATCATACGAAGCTAAATATGAAAGAAAGTGAGAGATTACAAACTACAGGGGTTAAATGTGTCAACATGTTTAAGTTATACCTCTGAGTGACCTTTTAGCAAACCCAAAGCTTTGTAACGGTTAATTATGCTCACTAGAATGCACGATTAAAATTTCATAAAATTTCGTTATCGTATGAGAAAGTTATGATCAAATTCGTATGCGAGGGGTTAAAAGCGTTAACGTTGAAAGTTATGACTTTTCGGGTAATAACCGAGTGGCCAAGGACTTAGAAAAGTGGGTACAAGTCCTAAAGCCCTTGTAGGTAAATAAGAAGGGGTCAAAATGCAAAGAATAAGTCTAATTGACTCTTCGAAAGGCCAAGGGACATATGCAAAAACTTGAAAATGAAAATAACCTTATCAGAAGGCCCATGCAGCCCGCTTAAGGCCCTTACGCGGGCCGGGTCAGGACGCCAGATGCAGAAAATCGTTTTTTGTGGCTGTTCAGCCTTGGAACCGACTTTAATCACTTGTTTCACTTCATGGGCGACCCCTAAACACCCCCTAGACACTTAGGGACACATGTTAGTGATTTGTGGTCAATGCTAGACTTGCTTGTCAACAATTTGTGGTGTTTAAAACACTATATAAAGGCCATGAGTTGCAACAAGTCCCTCACACCTTCCATCTGCATATTGGAGCACTTCTGGAGCCAAGGACTTCTCTCAAGTGATCACATTTCGTGTATAGGACCTTGGTAAGTTTGCTAAACCTTCCTTAGTTAAGTCTTAGCTTAGTTTTAGCTTAAAAGTCAAACCGTCGTAATTAACGGTTGAATTTAAGATTAATCACTAATGGTCCAGTGATTAGTCGAATCAACAGTAGTTATAAGTTGGTAATTATATGGGTAATAAAACCTTAAAAGGGTTCCCCCTGATTCCCACTCTAACTAGGTCTAATGTCGGGTCAAACTAGTTAATAAAAAGTCAACAGCATGTTTAAATTCTAATTTATGCATGATTAGCAATGTAGAACACATACAACCTGTTTGATCATTAATATAACTTGGTAATTAGTGTAAGAACATGTCTAAACATGTTTAACCCGACAATTTCCTGTTTAGACCCGGTTCGGAACCGAAAGTCTCATAGTTTGACTTTTACTTTGACTTTCAGTTCTGACCCGTTATGGTATGTTTTAGAAATACCTTAGAGCTTCATTTGGACCAGGTTACATGCTAGTATAACCCTCTGTGATTATACACCTCGGATCATTAGTTATCCAATTAATACGCATGATTCCGTTAATTGCCCATATGTTGACCATTATGCCCTTATTACCTTAAAACGTGATTTTTGGAAATGTAAAAGTGTAGAAACTTTAATTACTGATATATAAACATGTATGCAAAGTTTGACATCAGTTCGGGGTATAGATTGAGAGTTATGCTCATTAGCGCAAATTGAAAGCTTTATGTTAATAAAATGGCGTAATTAGCGTATAGCCTAGTTAAGCCTACTTTTTGATATCAAACTTATTACCCCCTGATGTAATATATTATTTTGGGATTTTTAAAGATTTTTAATTAATTTTAGGCTGAGCATAACTCATAGTCGTAGGCTTAATCCGGTAATTGTCGGTTTTGCCCTTACGGGCCATAAAATGAGTTTTACATATCTAAACGACTCCAAACATTTTGCTACTGATTCTAAATGATTAATAAATTATTTTAAGCCTTCTGAAATTATAAAAATATTAGATTTCAATATAGAACCCGGAAACGGCTTCTAATCGCCTAATTAAGCGTTTTTTTAACGCCTAGTATGTACTAGAACTATTTTAAACATACAAGGGTGATACCTACTGATATTTTAGGCAAGTTATAATATTTTGACAGTAAGCAAAGGTTGATAAACTCAGACTTCAGTTTTGAGCTTTTCGGCTTATGTGAAATTACCAAAATGCCCCTACGGTGCATCGTTTGGTTATAACGTATAAATTTCACATATATACTTTACCCTACTGTTATAACTTATTAAATTGAGTATGTTTGCTGATTACATCAGACCTGTAACTCAGGAAATCACTTAAACTCTTTTATAACATTATAAATGACCAAATTACCCCTACGGGGCCTAGTTTGTGTTTAAATCCGTTATGGGCATAATGGAAGGTATCCTACTGATATCACAACATAATTAAGGCATATTAACTTAGGAAACCTGGTTAGGACTCTTATAATCACCCGTTACGCCTCTTACGCGTACGGTTCGGCCTATGTAACTAGTTTACATAAATTAGCCGAAACAAGTCAAACCTTATCGGTTTTATCTCAAAATCCAGAATGTGTTTAAGTTACCCATATTAAACAAGCATACAAGCTTGTTGGGTCAAAACCACATTCTAAACCGGTCTTCGCTTAATCACGCGTTTGAACCGTGTCGGTCTAAGCTTAAGCTTAATTAAAAACCGTTAGGATTCTAATAGGTTATTATAAACCTTCGTTCCAGATTAGGAGCCCAGTAAAAGTACTTGCATTTGCTGTATTTGATTGATACTTTGCTCAGGTAAATACTCTTAACTTATTTTCCCTATACGGGCTTGGGATACGGTACTATAAAAGTACCGCTTGGTCGGGTGTATGTAGTCATTTAAATCGGATTGTGATTGATGTATTTACATAACCTGTTTAATATGTATTATTTGGTGTATGGCCTTTGGGGGTTAAATGACCATGTCCCGGATATCCTTGGCATCATTCGAAGAAATGGCCACGACCTAAGCACGGGGTGTAGGCGTACACCTGACAGTTGCATTATGTAAAAAATGGTAATCCACTCAGAGGTATCATCCTTGTGGGCATTATACCGAAGCCGGTAATCCACTTAAAGGATGATAGCCTGTGGGCATTATACCTGTGGCGTATCACTTAATCTGTCCTGATGGACGACAAATAAGTAAAACTGTATACATGATTATTTTAATATTTGTCCCAAGTTATAAAAGATATTTGTGCCGAAGTGCATTCAAACCAATTTACAAACTCTTTTCAAAATGAGTCAGTTGAGTTGTATTTACCAGTGTAAACTGACGTATTTTCCAAAAAGGCTAAGTGCAGGTGCTAGACGAAATAGGCTGGCTACTCCAGGCATCATTACTCAAGTCTCGCAAGCTCTAGATGTCAAAGTCTGTTGAACTATTGTTTCCATTTTATTTTTGATCCGCCTGTGGATCCTTTACTTTCCGTTGTAATACTGGATATTACTTTAAATTCGGATTGTAATATATATTTATCTTTTGCTTCCGCTGTGCATATATATATTGTGTTGTTTGACTATTATGTTGCCAACTACGTCACGATACTCCCCACCGGGCCCACCGGTGACACGTGGAAAGTCGGGGTGAGACAACCGCCCTGCTGTGAACTTGTTCTCGCTGAAGTGTCAACCTATCGGATTGTCGTCCGATCGGGCGGACCGTCCGGTCGACCGACTTGAAGGGTAGAGATACTTCAATGTTTTCAAAATGCTACAACGAAAACTTCAAAGGACAAGCCATCGTACACAAACACATCCTTCTCAAAGGAAGGAACAATCCACTCGAATAGTCATCCGACCGGATGACCATCCGAACGGATTGCCATCGCACGACTGGACCACCCGGTCGGATTACCCATCCGACCGAGATGCTGTCTGAGCCATTTACACTTTGCATCGTTTTATGCGTCACTTATCGTTATGCTATCAATCTGTTCAGGCTAACCTTACTCTCTAGCGCTCCCTTCAATCCATCCATCGCTGTGAGTATACTCGGTCCCTTTTTGCTTTACGCACTTTTGGGTGTTACATACGTTACGAATATTCAAATCACAATAAACACACTACTCAATACTATTTGAACGCTAACCGTTAATGCATGTTATACGTGGCTTATGAATGCTTGTTTGTTATGTTTACACATGGAATGTTGTCTACCTGCCTTAGCAACGATAGTACTATAGTTTGGACTCAACACCTGTTCGCAGGGGTTGTTAAGGACAATTACTTGCATGGATTACGATGGTAATCATGTATTGTGAACTGCCTCAGGCAATCAACCCGCAGTCATTGGTATCGATGGATCTATGTCAATAACTAACGTGCTTCATTTCACTATGTGTACGTGCTGGTTATGCGTAAACAAATTTCAAACTCTATATGCTATTATCAAACTTGTATGCTCACCTTTACATTATATGTATTGACTTAATTTTAACGTATGTGACAGGTGCTTAGGATGCACATCTGGTAGGAAATCGAAGCTAGAATAAGGCTCTAGAGGCCAACAAATAGTTGTTTGTATAAACTTAATCAAGGGTCTCTAGAAGCAGATAAACAATTGCTCTATTTGAAAATTTGAGTTGTCGGAATAGAACTGTTTGCCTAGATTTTTGTCTGTAATAATTTGTTTACCTTTTGAGACATGGTATGGGACATGTTACTTTAAATTGATTGGTAATGATAATTGTTATGGAAACTTCTGGACAATCTGTTTCGCTCAGTGCCATGCCATGATGTTTCCGCCATCGGTTGGGGTGTGACAGATTGGTATCAGAGCCATAACTATAGGGAATTAGGCAAGACTCGACCTAGTCCGGGTCGATGTCTTAGAAACCTAGTCTATAGTTAGGAACCAACAGAACGACTTGTGCATATCCGTTAGGGATATTGTATAAGCTTACTACTATCTCTCGCTATTCTCGCTTATGCTACACTATCACTACACTCGAATTTTCAGATCATAAATAAGCGATTAAGTCGAGATTAGGTGTGAAAACCACAAACTCTCGACCAAGTTGCTTAATCAACCCGCATTTTATTTACAAACGTGGAGAATTATGCCAAATCAGGAGTGAAATCCGTATTTTGATGAATAATCTCCTCTATTTTATTAAAAACAGGAACGAAGTTGTTAAGCTAGGGGTGAAACCCTAACCTTGACGACTTGTTCCGCTCATTTTAGAAAACTCTCACCAAAGTCTCGACGGACTCCAACGGCCTGAAGTCACGATATGACTAACGGGATGCGTGCCAGATGCCCAAGAATCGAGGCAAAGGCACTGCACTGAAGGTCAAATGTGCACAACAAGCCCATGTGAATAGTCGAGTCACTTTGGTTAGTCGAAGTCTAATAGCCGCAGACAATCTATTTCTTGATTTTTATATGATTCGATTCTGAGCTCGCAACTGCTGACTCTGATGATTCGTCGATTTTATGTGCTTATATGTGTGTTTACCTATTTGTGTGTTTGAATTTTGGAGATTTATTCGATTTTTGCTTCACATCAATCGACACGCACGACTCGCACTGCATTTCTATCTCAAAACACTGACAAATCGTTGAATTGTGGACGACTTTATGATACGTAATACGCTTATGCTACACGACTCGATATACTAAACGCGATCGCTACATTCAAACACTAGCGAACTGTGAATGATAGGTTTCTATATTCTGACTACCTCTTATGACTACATGATTATGTGTTTCTGTGATTCCGTGCCCTACGTGCTTATGTGCTTCTGTGTTTATGTGAATCTGTGATTACGTGTCTATGTGTTTATGTGATACATACTACATTGCGTGTTCCTAAGCTTTAGTAAGTAGTAGACGTGTGAGGTGAGATTCGAATACATTATGTTGAGTCCTATGACGATGTCTGTTGCAGACAATGTCATATGGATCCCGCCACCCATCACTTTCTCGTCAAGAAAAGAGAGACAAACGTCTTGCTGCTATCATCGCTAAACAAGTAGCAAAAGCCGTGAGTGATGTCTACGAGAACGTCAGCAAATCATCTGAGGAGTCGAGAACCGAGATTCCTAAAACTACCCCCAAAACCCCCTTCAATTTCAAGCAGTTCAAGTCTCGTGGGCCAAAGGAATTCACTGGCGAGGAAGGCCCTACAGCGTTGTTCCAATGGTTTGATTCCATTGAGGTCACTCTACGACAGAGCGGTTGCCCAGACGATCTCCGCACTCTGAATGCTACCGGCGTCTTCCAGTCACGTGCACTAGACTGGTGGACGGCCGAGAGAAACAAACGAGGAAACGATGCAACTTACGGTCTGTCGTGGGACGAACTCAAGGAGGTCATGCTGGAAGAATTATGCCCTCCTCACGAACGCCAAAAGTTAGAAGATGAATTCTGGCACATAAAGCAGAAGGAAGGTGAAAATGCTGCTCTCACTGCTCGCTTCAAACAGCTCAGCATCATCTGCCCTGACCAAGTCAAGACTCCGGACATGGCGATCAAGAAGTATATCCGAGCCCCTGCCTGACTGTGTTGCAGATTTCGTGCAAGCGGCTAAGACTAAGACGATCGAAGAGACTTATCTACTGGCCGCTGAAATCAACGACAAGCGGGTCAAGGCTGGTGTTTGGGATAAAACTCCAAAGCACCTACATCAAGCTACCACCGCCGCACCAACTGCTGAAACCACCACCGCACCGAGCAACAAGAGGAAGAACAAGAGAAAGAACAGCTCCAACAACAAGAACTGTGCGATCACTGCTGCACCGATACAAGCTGTACCAGCCCAACAACGTCAAGTAGCGGCGCCTGTGGCAAGTGCACCACCTGCTAAGCGTGCATACACTGGGCCACACCTGCTTTGCCCTACTTGTACCTACCACCACCCGACTACCATCGCTTGCCGTTTTTGTGCTCATTGCAATATGTACGGCCATTTCACTACCAACTGCTGTGCTCGACAAGCTCCTGCTCATCAAGCTCTACTCACCGCCCCTCAGGGTCAACAAGCTCCTCCGGCACCCGCGGTCAACGCCAGAGCCTGCTTCGCATGTGGCGATCCTAACCATTTCGCCAACATATGCCCAAACAGGGTCGTGAAACAAGAGCCCCAGCAGCAGCAACACCAGCAGCAACAACAACAAGCAGCACGCGCACGAACTTTCAACATCAACGTGCGCCAAGCCCAACCCGACAACAACGTGGTCAATGGTACGTTCCTTGTGAATGGTATTTATGCTACGTGTTTATTTGATACTGGAGCCGATAATTGCTTTGTGTCGTTCGAATTCGAGAAGCTCCTTAGCCGTAAGCGCTCCCAACTCTCCTCGACGTTCGATGTTGAAGTCGCTACCGGAAGAACTGTCGCCGTTAATTCTGTTCTCCGTGATTGTACTCTTGAGCTCAACAATCACATCTTCCTAATCGACCTTATTCCAATGCAACTCGGAAGTTTTGATGTCATAGTAGGCATGGAATTTCTTTGCGAAAACCATGCTGAAGTTGTGTGCTTCGACAAGATGATTCGATTCTCGCTCGCGAATGGTGATTTATTGTGCGTCTACGGTGAAACTGCTTCGAAAGGTCTCAAGCTCATGTCATGTGTCCAAGCTAGCAAGTATCTCCGCAAGGAATACAAAGCTTTCTTGGCTAACATTGTAGTAGCGGAGAAGGAAAAGAAAGGAAAGACAGAGGTGAAAGACGTTCCTGTGGTTCTTGAATTTCCTATTGTGTTCCCTGATGACCTTCCCGGCTTACCACCAAGTCGTGATATCGACTTTCGTATCGACCTCATTCCTGGAGCCAACCCTATTGCCAAAGCTCCTTACTGACTCGCACCTTCCGAAATGCATGAACTCTCGAATCAACTCTAGGAATTACTTGAGAAAGGCTTCATTCGCCCGAGCACCTCTCCTTGGGGCGCGCCAGTCCTTTTTGTCAAAAAGAAGGATGGGTCGTTCAGGATGTGCATCGACTATCGGGAGTTGAATAAGTTAACTATCAAGAACCGCTATCCCCTACCCCGCATTGATGATTTGTTTGATCAGCTACAAGGTGCTACGTGTTTCTCGAAGATCGATTTACGCTCAAGCTATCACCAACTACGCATTCAAGAGGAGGATATACCTAAAACCGCGTTTCGCACTTGTTATGGCCATTACGAATTCGTTGTTATGCCCTTTGGTTTAACCAACGCACCCGCGGTTTTCATGGATCTGATGAATCGCGTATGTAAACCATATCTCGACCGTTTCGTCATCGTATTCATCGACGATGTCTTGATCTATTCCAAATCGAAAGCCGAACACGCGCAACATCTACGTTTGGTTCTCGAGTTACTCCAGGGGAACCAACTCTATGCCAAGTTCTCCAAGTGTGAATTCTGGTTGGAGGAGGTTCAGTTTCTGGGTCACATTGTCAATAGTCAGGGTATTCACGTCGATCCAGCGAAGATTGAGGCAGTCAAGAGTTGGATTGAGGCATTGATGATTTGTTTGATCAGCTACAAGGTGCTACGTGTTTCTCGAAGATCGATTTACGCTCAGGCTATCACCAACTACGCATTCAAGAGGAGGATATACCTAAAACCGCGTTTCGCACTCGTTATGGCCATTACGAATTCATTGTTATGCCCTTTTGGTTTAACCAACGCACCCGCAGTTTTCATGGATCTGATGAATCGCGTATGTAAACCATATCTTGACCGTTTCGTCATTGTATTCATCGACGATGTCTTGATCTATTCCAAATCGAAAGCCGAACACGCGCAACATCTACGTTTGGTTCTCGAGTTACTCCAGGGGAACCAACTCTATGCCAAGTTCTCCAAGTGTGAATTCTGGTTGGAGGAGGTTCAGTTTCTGGGTCACATTATCAATAGTCAGGGTATTCACGTCGATCCAGTGAAGATTGAGGCAGTCAAGAGTTGGATTACACCCAAGAACCCGTCAGAAGTCCGTTCTTTTCTTGGACTAGCGGGCTATTATCGACGATTTATCGAAGGATTCTCCAAGATCGCAGTACCTCTTACTTCTCTCACGCATAAAGACAAGCCTTTTGTTTGGGGATGTGAACAAGAGTCTGCCTTTCGAACCCTCAAGCACAAGCTTTGCAATGCTCCTGTTCTCACATTGCCCGACGGAAACGACGATTTCATTGTCTATTGTGATGCTTCCAACCTCGGTCTCGGTTGTGTTCTTATGCAGCGGGACAAGGTTATAGCTTATGCATCTCGTCAGCTCAAAATCCATGAGAAGAACTATACAACCCATGATCTCGAGCTAGGCGCAGTTGTTTTTGCGTTAAAGATTTGGCGACACTACCTGTATGGTACCAAGTGTACGATCTTCACCGATCATAGGAGCCTACAACATATCTTTAATCAGAAGGAACTTAATATGCGTCAACGCCGATGGGTAGAACTTCTCAACGATTACGACTGTGAGATTCGTTATCACCCAGGCAAAGAAAATGTTGTTGCCGACGCACTCAGCAGACGGAGCTATCTGCTTAGCACTCGTAACGTCCAAGCCCAATATGATCTCGAAACCCTCATCCGTGAAGCCCAGCACGCATGTTTTAATGAACGCACTCTGAAGAAGGAAAGAATCTACCACGATGGAGCCCAGCTTGTGAGTAAATCGAATTGGATATTCCACTCTCTGGACCGAATTTGGATCCCCAAACGGACCGATTTGCGACAGATTTTGATGGACGAAGCCCACAAATCCCGGTATTCTATTCATCCCGGTGCCGACAAAATGTACCAGGACCTTCGCTACAAGTACTGGTGGCCTGGCATGAAAAGGGATATTGCTCTTTACATTGGGAAGTGCCTGACTTGTGCAAGAGTCAAGGCTGAACATCAAAGACCCTCTGGCTTACTCGAACAACCGCCGATCCCTATGTGGAAGTGGGAGAGTATAGCTGTGGACTTCCTAACAAAACTTCCGCACACGTCATCAGGTCACGACAGCATTTGGGTTGTTGTTCACCGTTTGACCAAATCAGCTCACTTTTTGCCAATACGAGAAGACTACAAGGTAGAACGATTAGCCCGAATCTACACCGACGAGATCATTTGTAATCATGGGACGCCTCGTGACATCATCTCTGACCGTGATACTCGGTTTACCTCGCGACTGTGGGAAACGTTTCAAACGGCACTCGGTACATCGCTTAATCTAAGTACCGCTTTCCACCCTCAAACCGACGGACAGACTGAAAGAACGATTCGTACTCTTGAAGACATGCTCCGTTCGTGTGTCATAGACTTCGGTGGTAATTGGGATAAATACCTGCCGTTAGTCGAATTCTCGTATGACAACAGTTATCATTCCAGCATTCAAATGGCACCATTTGAGGCTTTATACGGAAGAAAATGTCGATCGCCTATTGTGTGGCACGAGATCGGTCACTCGCAATTAACCAGTCCCGAGCTATTACAAGAAACGACTGACAAAGTCCTCCAAATTCGAGACAACTTGTTGAAAGCTCGAAGTAGACAGAAAAGTTACGCCGATAGACGACGCAAGCCCCTTGAATTTGACGTTGGCGACTACTTACTCCTAAAGGTATCACCTTGGAAGGGTGTGGTCAGATTCGGCAAGAAAGGGAAACTAGCCCCTCGATATGTTGGACCTTTCAAGATTCTGGAAAGGATCGGAAAAGTCGCCTACAGACTCGAACTACCGGAGGAACTTAGTAACGTCCACCCGACTTTCCATGTGTCAAACCTCCGAAAGTGCCTGGCTGAGCATGATCTAATTGTACACCTCGATGATCTGCAAGTAAACGAAACACTACACTTCGTGGAGAAGCCTGTCAAAATCATGGATCGCCAAACCAAGCAGCTCAGACGCTCGCACATTCCTATTGTGAAAGTCCGATGGGAAGGCAAACGAGGCGCAGAGTTCACTTGGGAACTCGAAAGCGACGTGAAGGCGAAGTACCCGCAGTTATTTGTTACGACTTCGGCCTAATTTCGGGACGAAATTCCCTAAACAATGGGAGGCTGTAACACCCCGTGTTTTCGAAGTCAAGGTCAAAGTCAACGACCGATTTCGCACAACTTGACTCGTAGAGAATTCCTTTTATGTGTTTATTTTAGTTGTATTATGTGGAGTAAGTGTCAATAATTACAATAGTCGACGTGTGTTGTTCGCCATTCAATCGACTTACGACTGCGAACTATAGGAAGTAACAATGCGATAAAGTTAACTAAACGATAATCAAACTATGCTAATCTAATCGATATCGAACCGCAACTCGAATTACATATTTTGGTTATTGTTATACGTGTGTGTGTGCCTTATGTGTTACTTATGTATGTTTATTTATGTTGTGTTGTGGTAATCAATCGAAACGCAATCGCAATCGAAACTCGAAACGCAATCGAACGCAATCGAAATCGAACTATGATAATTAGTGGATAAGAGACAGCGCGAGATATGAGTGATTGGGATTAAAAGTAATTTGACTAGGAAAATCTATCGCATCGAATCTCTCGCAATCAAAATATCAAAAATCGTCGCGTCGAACACCCGAACAAAGTGCCATCCGGCCGGATTGCCCATCCGACCAGGCTGCCACTTGATCTGGTGCCAGGTTGTCATCCGACCGAGATGACATCCGACCGGATCAGCCACCCGGGCGAGATGCCATCCGACCGATCTACACTTTCCTCTTTGAGTAACTCTATAAATACCCATGTCACTTTTATCATTTCTACTTTTGGAAACTCTCTGACCGAACAGCACGCTCTCCTCACCTTTTCTTCGATTTCTCTCGAATCCGGTAAGATCTCATCCTAAATCTTGTACTTTCTTGATCTACACGCACTCCTACACATTTCTATCTTTTAAATCTTAACTTTTAACCGTGAAATCACTAGATTTGAGGTGTTATAGGATGACGTCATCATGTGTTCTTGAAGAACTTCATGTTTTGGCCTCAATCCACCAAGAACAACTTAGATCTAATCGATTTCCACACGAATACACAAGGATCATGCATAGATCTAAACATAATCATAGTGAAAAAGGATTGAAGGATGGTTTCTAACTTTCTTTCAACTCTTTTACACTCAAATGCACTTAAAACCGATAGAATCGAACCTTGTTCTAGTCTTCTACTTATTCTTAGTGTTGTGCTTGCTCAAGATCTGGATTCTACTCACGAGACCACCGATTTCGGGTTAACCAAGAACAACCGCCTTGAACCGGTTAACTGGTCAAACTAGGGTGATTGCTGTTTGATCGGGTCACTTGGGTCAAAAGGGGGTTCTGTTGGTTAGCACGTTGTCAAAGCGTCTCGATAAAACGACAACAATCAAAACGGCCAAGGGAAAGACGAACGGAACGACCAGCACGGAGTGCTATCCGACCGGACTACTGTCCGATCGGATAAGCCATCCGATCGACTAGGTCATCCGAGCGGCTTACACCATGGGTCCCACACTTAAACAGCTTCATTTGAGGTTTGAGTATTGAACGAACTACTAATCCGACCAGACTATTAATCCGACCGGATTACTCTTCGGATCATGAGATACTTGGACTTCAACACTCGAACAATTTTCAACATGTTCAATGCACTAAGGATGCCACCTGATCGGACAAACTGCCCGACCGAGTGACCGCCCTGCTGTGAACTTGTTCTCACTGAAGTGTCAACCTATCGGATTGTCGTCCGGTCGACCAACTTGAAGGGTAGAGATACTTCAATGTTTTTAAAATGCTACAACAAAAACTTCAAAGGACAAGTCATCGTACACAAACACATCCTTCTCAAAGGAAGGAACAATCCACTCGAATAGTCATCCGACCGGACAACCTGTCCGACCGGATGACCATCCGAACGGATTGCCATCCACACGACTGGACCACCCTGTCGGATTACCCATCCGACCGAGATGCTGTCCGAGCCACTTACACTTTGCATCGTTTTAAGCGTCACTTATCGTTATGCTATCAATCTGTTCAGGCTAACCTTACTCTCTAGCGCTCCCTTCAATCCATCCATCGCTGTGAGTATACTCGATCCCTTTTTGCTTTACACACTTTTGGGTGTTACATACGTTACGAATATTCAAATCACAATAAACACACTACTCAATACTATTTGAACACTAACCGTTAATGCATGTTATATGTGGCTTACGAATGCTTGTTTGTTATGTTTACACATGGAATGCTGTCTACCTGCCTTAGCAACGATAGTACTATAGTTTGGACTCAGCACCTGTTCGCAGGGGTTGTTAAGGACAATTACTTGCATGGATTACGGTGGTAATCATGTATTGCGAACTGCCTCAGGCAGTCAACTCGCAGTCATTGGTATCGATGGATCTATGTCGATAACTAACATGCTTCATTTCACTATGTGTACGTGCTGGTTATGCGTAAACAAATTTCGAACTCTATATGCTATTATCAAACTTGTATGCTCACCTTTACATTATATGTATTGACTTAATTTTAACGTATGTGACAGGTGCTTAGGATGCACATCTGGTAGGAAATCGAAGCTAGAATAAGGCTCTAGAGGCCAACAAATAGTTGTCTGTACAAACTTAATCAAGGGTCTCTAGAAGCAGGCCCGGCCCAAGTGTAAGCCAAATGAGGCAAAAGCTTTGGGCCACCACTTTTCAAGGGCCTCTTCCTGTTGTGTTGTTAGTTGAACGGTGGCCTAACAAAAAAAACCCTAGTTTCAGAAACAATATTTTTTTTTAATTTTCGATAATGATTGATCTGCAATTCTACATCATTGACTTGGATCAAGTGAACACTTGCTAACTTACGAGATCAAGGTTCTGAATTTATGATCCTGATGATGCTCTGAACCTGCTGATAAATCTGACTTCTGAATCACTGGATATGTAAGTAAGCTTGTTTTTTTTTTGGGCAATTGTGTGTACTTGTTTCTGATATGAATTGTCTTAAACTGTGAATTGCATATAGTTTAATTTACTCTTTTAAGCTATTGAATCAAATTGTGAAAGTAATAGACACTTTAATTATTGGTTTGCTTATTTATGAGACTAATAGAAGATTATCATAACTAGGTTAGATTATTAGTTTGGTAAGCAACTGTGAACAAATTATTTAAAGTTGATTGTTTTAACCTCAAATAGTTGGATTATCATAATCAGTTTGCTCCTATCCTATCCAAACACTCATACCTGATTATCCGTTGTGCTAAACTAGCAGGGGAAGGGTTTAGGAAAACATGAATCATATTTCGCAATCTTTTTTGTTTTACGATTCGTTCTAAATTTTGCAAGTTAACACGTGCTTGTATGGGTCAACGTTTTTTACATTTCGTTCTAATTTTTGCGAGTTAACACGTGCTTGTATGGGTCAACGTTTTTTACATTTCGTTGTAATTTTTGCGAGTTAACACGACACAACGTGCGTGTGTGGGTTGACGTTTTTACATCGCCTATTTTTTCCCATTGACAGGATTGTCGCAACGCGGGTCCTTAATCAACTTAATTATTAAGAAAAAAAGGGCCCCAATTCTTGACTTCGCTTTAGGCCTCTAAAAGGGTTGAGCCGGCCCTGTCTAGAAGCAGATAAACAATTGCTCTATTTGAAAATCTGAGTTGTCGGAATAGAACTATTTGCCTAGATTTTTGTCTGTAATAATTTGTTTACCTTTTGAGACATGGTATGGGACATGTTACTTTAAATTGATTGGTAATGATAATTGTTATGGAAACTTCTGGACAATCTGTTTCGCTCAGTGTCATGCCCCGATGTTTCCGCCATCGGTTGGGGTGTGACATCATGGCTCCAAGCCGTCCCCATGCTTCATAGGATACATGACCATGGTGTCACGTATCAAGCTAACACAATAATCTCTGATATTATTAAAAAGATGTAACACAAACAAAAAATAGCTACTTTTTAGAGTTTAAAGCATTAGCAACACTTTATGTACTATTTTTAATAATTGAACTTAACTATGTACTATTTTTAATAATTGAACTTAACCTTTTAAAATAATGTATTAACTTTTTCAAATTTAAATCCAAAAGTCATATCAGCTATATTGCATTATTAAGCAAAGGTTGGAGATGAATGTAAACATATTTATATTTTTCTTGGTATATAATTTGTTTATTATAAAGCTTTAAACAAAAAGTTTAATAGTAGAGAACAGTAAACATGTCTTAAGTGACATAATTACATTATTTTAAAAACTAAAGGTCTCACGATTGAAGCCATAAAACTGGATTGAGCTTAACGGGAGCAACAGAACTAGGTGAACCAACTATGGTGGAAAGATCTTCGGCATCATCAAACATATAAGTCTTGAGAAAGGCAACAAAAATGCCTCCGCAAGCTCTTCTCATATCCGCATATGAACCCTTCCCGGTCTTGCTTACAAACATACCCGACAACCAAGCCAACCAATCATCAACCATGTCCATGTGACCATAGTCCTTGGCTACAAAATAACACACAGGGGGTTTGCACTCACTAAAGAAAAAAGGATGGCTACATCCCCAAGGGGCTGCAGGTGGGAAAAACCCGCGAAACACATCATCACCCAAGCCTGTCCCAATTAAGGCTATAGGCAAGGATATGTTGAAATTTTTGGGTATATAGTTTAAGATTTTGGGTTCGATCCTGTTGGCTGTATTTGGTCCCTCCACAGGATCTAAACCAATAAGAGCCTTGAATTTAAGGCTTGTATTAGCGTGGCCTAACGCTAATGCAAATGCTGCTTTTCCTCCTTTGCTATGGCCGGCTAGTGCTACATTTTCAAGATCTGGTGATACATCACTTGGGAGTTCACGTTGGAGGTTTTCGCCTTGGTTTTTGTTTATCCAGTTGGATGTTACAGCCGCATCGTCCACGTCACCAACAGCAGAGGCTACAAATAGACCCTTTAATAGCCCAAACTATAATAAACAAGATAATAATAAAATTATTTATGAGTACGAATTTTTACACCATAATTCCTGTAATATGATGGTTTATATGTTATATGGCTCAAATTCATCACAATTAAACATATATAGAGAAAAAAATTACCAAAGTTTGACCGGGAGCAACGATAATGTAACCATGAGAGGCGATAAACTCAAAGAGGCTGCTATATGAAGTATTAGGGATCGAAAAGCCATGAAGAAAGAGTATAACGGGATAAGTCCCTTTTTCGGTAGGGTAAACAATGTACAAAGGTGGGTTTGGTGTATCAGAACTCGAAGATTTCGGTACACTTTTCTTTTCCACTGTGTAGCTTCCATTTTCAAAACAAGTAGTCGATGATGTGGGTGCTGATAAAGATTCATTAGACAACATTATTTTTGGCATTTTGGAAGAACAAATTGATTCAAATGCATGGAAAAATAATGAATCTATCACCATATTTATAGGCCAATAATTATTAAGGACACGTAAAAGGGTTGTCTTCTGCCTATGTTTTGTTTCACCAAGGCTAGGCTAATGGTATGGATAACATAATTTCTATACGATAAACTAGTGTATTTATTGTATATAATTATTATCTATTATCTCTCTCTCTCTCTCTCTCTCTATATATATATATATATAGGGGTTGGTTAACGTACAATTTGTCTTAACGTATGATGCGTACAACGTACGAGATGCCGTTACAACATGCGGATTTTTTTTTACAACATGATGTTTTTTTACAACATGCGGATTTTTTTTCAACATGTTTTTTTTTCCAACAAGCGGACTTTGGTATTTTACAACATGCGGGGTTTTCGTTATGGGGGTTATAACGTACGGAATTCACATATCGTACGCTCGTATGATAAGGCACATTGTACGTTACACACTATATATATATATAGGATAAGGATCATGTGAGAAGTGGTAGGCTATTTGAGAAAATTGAGAAGCATTCTGAACCACACATTTTCCCTAAGCAAAAAAAAAAAAAAATGCAAAAAAAAAGGTAAAATTTTTTTTTTTGAAAAATCGCAGCTTTTTCTTTAAGGATTTAATTTTTTATTTTTTATTTTTTTTTTGGGATTTATACACATGTGTATATTGTTAATCTTTTAACTAACATATATGTATATTGTCAATTATACATATATGTATATACATGTTTAAAATTGAAAAATAAGTGTTATTTAGGGTTTAGCATTCGGGTTTAGGGTTTAGCATTAGGGTTTAGCTTTTGGGTTTAGCATTAGGGTTTAGCTTTAACTTTTGGGTTTAGCTTTATCTTTAGGGTTTGCATTAGGGTTTAGCATTAAGGGTTTAGCTTTAGGGTTTAGTTTTAGCTTTAGGGTTTAGCATTAGGGTTTACCTTTAGGGTTTAGAATTAGGGTTTAGAATTAGGGTTTAGCTTTAGGGTTTAGGGTTTAGCATTAAGGTTTAGCTTTAGTATTTATGGTATAAGGTTTAGGATTTATAACACATATTTTTTCAATTTTAAACATGTATATACATATATGTATAATTGACAATATACATATATGTATAGTTAAAAGATTAACAATATACACATGTGTATAAATAAAAAAAAAATTAAAAAAAAATAAATAATAATAAAATATTTAATCCTTAAAAAAAAAGCTGCGATTTTTCAAAAAAAAAAAAAATTTGCATTTTTTTCACAATTTTTTGCATTTTTTTGCTTATGGAAAATGTGTGGTCCAGATTGCTTCTCAAGTTTCTCAAATAGGGTGGACTTCTCTTAGGATCCTGTAAAAAGTGCTCAAAGTGTGAGAAGTGTATTATAACACTATATATAATACTATATAACACCATATAAACACCGTATAACAATATGTAAGACCATATAATACCATATAACACTATGTAACACTATATATCATTATATAACAAATATAACACTATAGGTTGTCTGATAGCATGTCTATGATAGATGTATAGTGTTATATTTGTTATTTAATGTTATATAGTGTTACATAGTGTTATATGGTATTATATGGTGTTACATATTGTTATACGGTGTTTATATGGTGTTATATAGTATTATATATAGTGTTATAATACACTTCTCACACTTTGAGCACTTTAGGCCCTTTTTACACTATCCTTACCCTATATATATATATTGGATTGGGTTCAAAAGTGAACACTAGTGTATTTGGGAACTAAGCGAACTAATCCTGGCCATACACGTCTGTAAATCAATGGTCAGGATTTGATGATGAAATACACTAGTATATTTTACAACTTGATGATGAAATCCTAGCCATACACGTGTGTAAATCAATGAACAAGATTTGTTCACTCAGTCCGCAAATACACTGGTGTTCATTTTAGAACCCCACCATATATATATATATATATATATATATATATATATATATATATATATATATATATATTAATTTATTCGACATTCAAATTAAGATAAAATTTAATGTTAATTAATATATTTTCGACATTCAAATTAGGATAAGATTTAATATTAATTTATTATTTAATTAATTATTAATTAATATAAAATAAGTAGGATAGGAATAAGGAAAAATGAAAAAGTAGATGTCTCAAATGATACATATCAAACATTGATTTTTTTATTGTATAATATAAAAGATTTAGTTTTTTAAAGGGATATTAGATTTTAATAATCCTAAGTTTCAACAGTTGGCCAATAATACTCTTAACTTTAAAATTTCCCTCCAATAATCCCAACTTGTAAAAGTTTGGCCGCCATTGATCCTTTTCTAACATAGGTGCACTTAAATCAATTAAGGAGTCTCTAGGTGTAATTGAATCTATTGAGGAGACCAAAGTCTTGTATGTTTGAAAAGGATCAATGGCGGCCAAACTTTTATAAGTTGGGATTATTGAAGGAAATTTTTAAAGTTGAAATTATTATCGGTCAACAGGTGAAACTTAGGATTATTAAAATCCAATAACCCTTTTTAAAAAAAGTAAATTTCTGTTTTCGTCCCTGAGGTTTGTCAATTTTAACTAGTTTAGTCCAAAAATCCAATTTATAACAAATCCAGCCCTGAAGTTTGCATTTCTTAACGTTTTTCATCCCTAAGGTTTGCATTTCTTAACGCTTTTCATCCCTAAGAATTAAATGAAAAAGCACCCTTAGGGATGAAAAACGTTAAGAAATGCAAACTTCAGGGCTGGATTTGTTACAAATTAGATTTTTGGACTAAACTAGTTAAAATTGACAAACCTCAGAGACGAAAACAGAAATTTACTCTTTTTAAAATATTTCAGAAATAGGAATATAAATAACAAGTTATATTACTTTATAGACTTAGAAATTTACTACATAAAATTAAATATCTTTATTACATCAAAAGTTTTGCATATATTTAATAAGCGTGAGAAAATGTATTTCCATGTTTGCAATTTAATAACGCATTATATTAGACTATAAATAAAAACTTATATTATATATGGAATATTTGTTTATAAAAAAACTATATTAAATAGCATGTGACTTTATGAAATGAGGGTAAAGAGTAGCCGATTTTAGAAAAATGGGAAGCCAAATAGTAAAAAGAGGGGCAGGGAGTAGGGGTGTTCAAAAAAATCCGAATCCGAAACCGAATCCGAAATATCCGAAAACCCGTATCCGAAATATCTGAATTTTCGGATATCCGAAAATCGGATAATCCGAAAATTCGGATTCGAATTCGGATAGTGATTTTGAGAATTTTCGGATAATCGGATTATCCGAAAATATCCGAAAAAATATCCGAAATATCCGAAAAATATCCGAAATTTATATTCGGATATCCGAAACTATCCGAAAAATCTGGTTCCAAATATTAAAAAATAATAAAAAAATAAAAATTAAATAAAAAATTGGATATTCGGATATCCGAACCCGAATCCGAAAATCGGATATCCGAAATTTCGGATTCGGGTTCGGATGTCAATATTTCACTATCCGAAATTTCGGATATCCGAAAACTAGATTATCCGATCTTGAACACCCCTAGCAGGGAGTACGGCATGCTAAAGGGTCCACTAAAACACAAAAACATTTTTTTAGCACGTTATTAACCATATGGGTTCAAGTAGGGCTGTAAACGAACCAAACGTTCGACGAACAGTTCGTGAACCGTTCGGCGGGAAGTTCGTTTGTGTTCGTTCGTTTATTAAACAAACGAACACGAACAAGAAATTTCGTTCATTTAGTTAAATGAACAAACATGAACAGAGGTCGCGTTCGTTCGTTTATGTTTGTGAACGTTTGGTAACATGTTCGCTTGTGTTCGATAGTTTATTAGTGTTTTTAGTTTTTATATTTATTTAAATATATCAAAAATTCTGAAAAATTAAATACCTACTAAGTGTCAGTGTATTATATATTTTGTTCATGAATGATTGTTTGTGTTCGTTTGTTTTCATTTGTGTTCATGAACAGTAGTTTGTGCTCATTTGTGTTCGTCAATGTTCGTTGCCTAAAATTAACAAACAAACACAAACGAACACGAATAAGTTCATTTCCTTAACAAACGAACACAAACATAAATTCCCGTTCGATAAGTGTTCGTGAACGGTTCGCGAACACATATATTTTTTAACAAACGAACACGAACAAGGTCTTGTTCGTGTTTGTTCGGTTCGTTTACAGCCCTAGGTTCAAGCCATTAGCCAATGTAAATAATTGTTGTCCTTTTTATAAGAGGATTCGTTATCCGTATATTATATAACACTAGTTTAGAATCTCGTGTATTACATGTGTTGATTTTTTTTATATAATAAGTAATTAAATAGTTACATCGGCTTGAATAAATATAATGCAATCAGTTAATACACACAATCGTCAAAATACATTTTTAGAAAAATATGAACTTTGATGTACGATTTACATATTATAACATTTAAGTTTATTTTTGATTTATTATTAGGTTATTATTATGTTGTAAAATTGTGTATCACACAAGTTATAACATTTTACTTTGTTTTTTATTTATTAAAAGGTTAGAAACTTATGTGTTACACGTGGTTGGATCAATAAAGTATTAAATAGTTATTATTAATAAGCGGAAAAAACAAAGGAAATATTAAATAAGTAAGAGATAAGCAAAAAAATATTATGAAGATAAAAACAAAAATCTATACTATATAATAAAAGAAACCAATAAAATGACACTTATTATTCTATATCATCTACTATTACTTAATTATAGATAATTATTATTTAATTTAAATTATTAAATTTAATATATGTTTCAAACATTTAATAAATTATCCATTTCATAAATTATCTTATTATTCATTATTATATATATCAAATGACAACACTACTTTGTTGTGGTCTTGTCAATTTTTTTTCCTTTTTCTTTCTTTCTTTTTCTTTATGGTTTTTTTTTTCTTTTTACTTTTACCTTTTAATTTTAAGCATTGACTTTTACAACCCTTTAACTTTCTAAATACTTTTTAATCGAGTTTTACGTCTTTATTTTTATTTACGTGTCGATATAAACTTAAGTTGATTTACATTTCGACATGATTTTTTTTGTATTTATTTACGATTTTGCCTCCAGTATAAAATTCGTTTTAATATTTTTTAGAAGACTATGGTAGTGTTTTGCTTTAATTGGTTGGCTCGATTTAATTTTTATTCGTCATGCCAAGTGGTAGTTTTTCCATCGTTTTAGTTTTTTTAGCAAAAGTATGGTAGTATTTTGTTTTACTTTGTATACTCAATGTAATTTCTTTTGAGATCGTGTTTTAAGTAGTATGTACAAGTAACTAAAACACAGACGTACATGCTATGAGAAAGAAATATTCGGCTTAATGCCCCGCAACGCGGGCGGGCAAAACCTAGTTTATATTAATTACTAGGTTATTATTCTAGACCATCTATTCTTACTTAATTGTAGATAAGTATTATTTAATTTAAATTATTAAATTTAATATTTGTTTCAAACATTTAAGAAATTACGGATAAAGTTCCATAAATTATCTTATTATTTATTTATATTAATTACTAGGTTAGAAATTCTATCTTAATAATTGAAACAAATATCGAGCATTTTCATAACGAGGGTGGAGGGAACGATTTTCTTGCTTCACAAATAATTTATTTATTTAATATATTTAAAATTCAAGAAGAATAATAACTACATTTATCATACTAATAATATTTTCTATCCAAAAACAACCATCCTTTTAAGATGCAACTCAAGTCCATATATTTAAATTTTAAAGTTATATAACTTAATAATTACCGATAATTTATACTTATCTAATTAATTTAAATATTATTTTGTAGCTATAAGTTTATCTAATTGGCTAATTGTTATCTGCCTAATCTAAACATTTCAATAATATTTTTAGAACTAATAAATTAAGACCAGTGTTCTTTAAATAAAACTTGGGTTCACGTCGTGAGAAAGTAGATGATACAGTTTGTCTTCTAATCGATGATTCAAATGCTTTCATATTTATAAACTTGACGAACATCACAAGTTTTGATCATACATAAAACAAAATTTTGTTCGGATATCAGAAAAGTGTCTTAAAATATCGTTTTATAATTGTTAAATCTTCGTTATTAACTATTTGATATTTTATTTACTTAACCCGTGTAATACACAGGGTTGTAATCTAGTAATATTCATATACCAATAATATTAGTTAGATGTAATTTAATATTGTCACACCCCAACCGGTGGCGGAATCATCGGGGCGCGGCACTAGGCGAATCAGATTGCTCAAGAGAATCCATAACAACTAAATTGCGACAGTATTTAATGCGTTCATTATCCCATACAAATAAACAAGTACAATCACATAAGCTGTCACGAATTTTCATGTTCTCTCAAACAATACAAATCCGACAACCTAGATTTTAAGTGTGTTTCTAGACTTCCTAGCTTGATTTGATGTAGACTGCGACTAAACCTGCAACATACGTTAAAACAACGTCAATACAAAAGTATTGGCGAGTATACAAGTTTTGATAGAGTAGCGTAAATAGATAACAAGTGCTGCGAATTACCAAATACATAAACGAGATACCTCAACATACATGCATTTAAGACCGATACTACCAGCTAAGTCACTCGAGCTGCGATTGCGATTGCTATTCATCCTAACTAGACCCCGTCGGGTGCTATAGTACTATACTAGTTAAGGCGGGACCTCGCGAGTATAAGTCCTAACATATATGTAACTAGCATCACGTGTAAATATGCATAACAGTTATTCGCAAGTGATAAACAGTTTGATTGAATAATTCATTTTGATGAATTTGATTTAATAGGAACGTATGTTACACCCAAAATGCGATAAAAAGGGGTTCGAGTATACTCACAGTTGGTGCTCAGCAAGTAAACACAACTTGGTTGGATTGAAGGGAGCGCGTCTGAGAATAGCCTGATTACAGATTGATAGCGTAAGCATCGAACAGTGCGTTGAACGGTGGCGAGTGAACCAAGTGTTAAATGGTAATCCGATCGGATGGCCAGTCGATCGGGTGGCAATCCGTTCGGATGGCCATTCGATTGGATTGTCACCTCGTTTGGTGAAGATGTGTTTGTGTATGACGGTTTGACTTTTGAAGTTTTCGTTGTAGCATTTTGAAAACAGAGAAGTATCTCTACCTTTCAGGTCGGTCGATCGAACGACCGGTCGATCGGGTGGTAACTCGATCGGGTGGCTGTTCGATCGGACGGTGATCCGATTGGCAAGACACTTTGGTTGCTGATAAGTTCACAGCAGACTGGTCGCTCGATCGGGTGGAAATCCGATCGGGTGACAATCCGTTGGAACTGATGTGTGATGAGGATTTGTAAAACGTTTAAGTGTTGAGGATCCAAAAGTCAGCCGATCGGATGGTCGTTCGATCGGACGGCAATCCGATCGGACGGCAATCCGTTCGTTGTTCAGATCCTTGAATGTTTGAAAATTTGTTTAAGTCTTGACCCCAAGTGCAACCTGACCGGATTGCAGGTCGATCGGGTGGCAGTCCGATCGGACGGTAACCCGTCCCGCAATCTTATCGTTTTACATCTTGGCTATTTTGTTAAGTTTTTACGATTTGATCGAGACGGTATGACTACGAGCTAAACAATGGAAGCTCCACCGAGTCCAAGTCATCGGATCGGATGGGAATCACCTCGTCCGATCAGTTAACTGTTCTCGACGGTTGTTCGTGTTCAACACAATAAGCCGGTCATCTCGTTGATAGGAATCAGTTCTCAAACTGACACATCACTAACGAATGAGTAGAAGTTCTGAATGAGCCCTGGTTCTATCGGTTTTTGAGTAAAAAAGTTAAGAAAGTTTGAAGAAAACCTTGAAAAACTTAGATTCGGCTTAGATCTAGGTGAGATTTGTGTTTATACACCGTGGAATCTATCAGATTTGGACTGTTCTTGATGAGATGAGGTCACACTTCATTGTTCCTAAGAACTCCATGATGACATCACCTTGGAACGACTCAAATCCGAGGATTTAACGGTGAAAAGGTGAGATTTGATGGTGAAAAAGATGAAGGAGTGCGTGTTGATCGTAGAAGTACAAGATTTAGGGTGGAAACTTACAAGTATCGCGAGAAATCGGGCGAAAATGGCGAGAGAGCATCTGGTCGAGAGAGAGCAGTCACATCAACTGTTGTTGATGTGACAAGTGGGGTATTTATAGACAAAGGAGGAGAAAGGCGGTGCAGTGCATCGGATCGGATGGCTGTCCGATCGGATGGCCATTCGATCGAAGTGCCATTCGATCAAACGCCTCCGGCGAGCTGAGTTTTGGCGTTCCGTTTCGATTGTTAAGCGTTGCGATAGTTTGGTTACACATTTTCATATATTTATTATAATTAGCCACGTTGGGTCGTATATACATATCCATATTTCAAAGTTGCGATACCATAACCGGGTTTCGTTTCAAATATGCGGTACTTTGCGACGCTTCACGGTCATCGAGGAAGGTAGAATAGGTCCTCACTCAACGTCATCGTGAACGTTAATGTGTGTGATGCGATGTGCGTTTTGAGTAATGAGTTGCATTGCGACACATCACGGCTATCAAGGATGGTAGAATTGGTCCTCACTCGACATCTTCGTGGTTGTCAGCAAGTACAATGTGATGCGATAGTGATAAAGTACGCGAAATTATGCGAAAATACTGCAATATAGCGATATATGCGATATAGGTACATTATGATCCGAATCTCTGGTGCTAGGCGTAACGAGTATTACGAGTAGTAACAACGCACGAACGTGCGGTTTGTTACAGTCTCCCCTGCTTTTAGGAAATTTCGTCTCGAAATTAATCCACAAGAAGGGTCGCGAGAGTTGATGCGATTGAGAGTATCGATTAAAGGCGTCAAAATAAACGAGCGATTAATTGAAATTCGACAAGCGAGAGCGGGAGATCGATTGAGGATTGATGAGAGAGAGCGTTGCAAGGTCTCGGCGATGGCGGTGAGTGAGACGATTCTTATAACAAAAGATGGCAACACACGAAAAGCGATCCAAAGAGTTTTGGTATACTCGAAAAGTTGTTGAATTCGAAAAAAAAATCTTCCCACAGTGCGGTGTGAAACTGTTTCGATGTTTGCACCAGCGCTACGAGAGGAGTTTTATTAGGTTACTAAAAGATTAAAACTCGTCTTACGAAATTTTCTCGTCACGTGGCATTAACTTGAGTCGATTGTCACACCAACGTTACAAGAAAATCTAGTTTTATACAATGATTTTGATCAGTTTTTAGAAAAAGTTTTGTAAGAAAAACTCAGTTTAAAATTTGTGTAGACAAAGCCTTTTAATAATGCCAAAAATTTAAATTTAAGGTCGGCCCCGCATGGCACTTTTCCACGAAAGTTCGACAATATGGTTAAAACACTTATGTATAGGAAGTACCAGCGGCGTATCCACCATGTTTTAGCCATATGGCTTCCGTCTCGTGAGGCAGTGTCATACGTGCCGACATAGTCCAGACAGATTTGCGATGACTCGATCCAAACGAGGAGGGGTTGGATCAAGTCTCGAGAGGCGAACCGAGTGATGAAGGCGTTTTCAAATTCAGTTTAGTGACACGAGCGAGTGCGATAGGCGGTAAGCGGGATGCGAAAGTTCGATAGCACAACACCAACATAGTAAGCGAAGACGGCGGCGTTAAGCGTAAAGCGTAAAGCGATGAGCGACGAGCGATAGCGACAATCGTCGAGCGATAGGCGACGATCGATGCGTTGCAAGCGATGGGAATATGCGCGATTGATGCGGTTTGATTGGATTGATTAACACCACAAAATTTAACTAACATTAGACCCCTCATGGCCTTTTTCCACGAAAGTTTGCTGATATGGCTAAAACACTTATATATAGGAAGTACCAGCGGCGTATCCACCATGCTTTAACCCTATCAGTTTCGTTTCGTGAAGCGAGGTCATGTGTGCTAGCATATCACAGATAACACAAATAATGGTAAGCGATAGCGATGGCGATTAAGCGATACACGATGAGTGATGGAGCAATACACAAGTGATGGGGCGATACCCACGATACACATAATAAGCGATTGAGATTGCGAAATACCCATAATAAGCGATAGTGATTGCGAGGTAGATTCTAGTGATAATGCGGTTGCGAGCGTGTTGACTTACGAAAAGTCTAGCGATTACACGCTTTGAGTTGCGATTGAGATTGTTACGCCTTGCGATGTAGTGTAGTGTGTCGAAAATAACCACAATAGTATAATAGGTCTACGTTCCAACTCCACATGGCACTTTCTTCACAAAACTTCGGTTAGCATGGCGAAGCACCGTCATGTTTCAACCATTCGCCTTCGTTCCGTGAATAGATGTCACACTTCGTCAGACATGGTCAAGATGCTTATATATAGGAAGTACCAGTGGCGTATCCACCACGCTTAACCATGCCCTGAACGTTGAGGCATCATTGAAACTCACTACGATCTTCGTGCACTAGCCAAAATAATCCCGTGTGCACCCGTGATTAATTTGATTCTTGCATGTTTATCGTACCTTATCTCAAGAACGTATAGTAGGGGTAAAATACATTATATAGTACGTAGTGCTAGCATTAGATTTGTATGCGAGTATAAGAGAAAAATAGAATCCACATTCGTCGAGAGATAGAATAATTTCCACACATAAAAGAAATTGACGGCGATAAGTCGTATCATTACAACAACATTAGAAGGAAAATAACGTTGTTGTGGAGTACTTCTGCGGGGACTGCGGTTATTGCTGAAATTCCTCAAGGTTGCGGTCCTGTGCGACAGTGCTGCGTAAGATGACCATACCAGTTACAATTTGCGCAATAGCGACAGTTAGCTTCTGGCGGGTGATGATACGTACACGTGAAACACAGGGGATGAGCTCCGTTGTAGGCGTGCTTCAAGTGAACTGGAGCTGCTTGGAGAGGTTCTGGTTGCGATAGTCCAGTTGTTGAAGAGTCTGAGCTCATGGTCTTTCGTTTACGGCTGGGCTGAGTTTCCTGAGATGATGCAGTGTCGTTGGCGGATTCACCTGATGATTCGCTGGAGATGTCATCGCAGGAATCTTCAAAAGAATCGTCGGTAGAATCCTTGGAAGAATCGCCGGATGAATCGGTGACGATTGCTTGATGAGCTTGTTTGACAGGATTCTTGGAGAAGAATCCGTCCAAGACTCGTTTGTCGTTGATTTCTGCGGCCAAGCGGTAGGTTTCTTCGATGGTAGCAGGTCTTGCAGCTTCGACAAAATCACCCACACACTCAGGCAAGCCACGAATGTACTTCGTGATGGCTTTCCCTGAAGTGTTGACTTGACTTGGGCAAATTATGCTAAGCTGTTTGAACTTTGCGGTGTAGCCAGCATTGTTACCTTCGACTTGTTTGATTTCCCAAAATTCGTCTTCTAGCTTCTGGATTTCGTGGGGAGGGCAGTACTCTTTCTTCATGAGCTCTTTCAGCACATCCCAAGAGAGAGCGTAAGCTGCGGAGATCCCACGTTTGTTGCGTTCGGCTGTCCACCAGTCAAGTGCTCGCGATTGAAATACTCCGGTAGCGCAAGTAGTACGAAAACCATCGGGACACCCACTCTGACGAAGGGTGACTTCGATAGAATCGAACCACTGGAGTAGCTGGGACACACCTCCTTCACCTGTGAACTCCATCGGGTCACAGGCTTTGAAGTGTTTGTAGAGGAAAGCAGATTGCGGCGCTTCCGTCTTAGAGTCTTCCGGGGTTCGAAAGTTGCTGAGAGAGTGCACTTGAGCGACAATTTGAGGAATGACCTTGGCCACAAGCGAGGCAATCCTCTTTTCGGTGCTTCGTTTGGCTCTTCTCCTAGCTGTTTGTCTCGAGGTAGAGTCGTTGGAAGGCATCTAGACAGAGAGAGATTTGGAGTGAGATTCGATCATAATGATTTTGAGTTTTTGCGATGCGATTGAGCGCGACCAAAACTTGATGCGGTAGCATAATAGTAATGCGAAGTCACATAGGAGCCACATAGGAGACACAAGATTCCTAAGTTCCCACACAACTGATTTGCTTATATATAATTAGTTGTAGCTTATACTTGTACACATACATGTCGGTATAGAATGCGCGAGGACGCGTTGAAGAGAGAAAGCGAGGGCGATTAATTAGACATTAGCTTTGTTGCGATCATTTGGTTTTCGTTTTAGATTGTGATGGCTGTGCGAGTTGTGCGTTTTGTAAAACAAGGAGCGAAAATTGGTAAATCGAGAAATCGATAAGGCGTAAAAATAAACACATAAAGCGTAATTAAGGCGTAAAACCGGCGAGTGGTAGGCTTAGTAAAATAATCGGAGTGCCTCGGATGTTTAGGCGTCGACTACTCAAGGTAACCCAACAAGTTCGTGCATGCGCGTTGACCTAGAGGACTTATGCTTCCACTGGGATGCAGCTCATGGCATTCGTCCTCCTATTCATCGCGTGGCTCGAGTTATTGTTATGGTCGAGTCCTTGGTGAGAGCTTTTCGAAAACCATTTTAGAGAGTGGAACGGTTTATTAAGATACGGGTTTCACCCCTGACTTAACTACTTCGTTCCTAACTGTGGTTATGCTCTTCGAATAAATTCGTGAGTTCCACTAGATTTCGAAATGGAGACTTTCGCCGAGATGTGGATGTCACTCCTAGCTCAACGGAAAGTTCTCGTGATTAGAAAAATGCGCTGAGTTCACTCGCCACCGTTCAACGCACTGTTCGACGCTTACGCTATCAATCTGTAATCAGGCTATTCTCAGACGCGCTCCCTTCAATCCAACCAAGTTGTGTTTACTTGCTGAGCACCAACTGTGAGTATACTCTAGCCCCTTTTTATCGCATTTTGGGTGTAACATACGTTCCTATTAAATCAAATTCATCAAAACGAATTATTCAATCAAACTGTTTATCACTTGCGAATAACTGTTATGCATATTTACACGTGATGCTAGTTACATATATGTTAGGACTTATACTCGCGAGGTCCCGCCTTAACTAGTATAGTACTATAGCACCCGACGGGGTCTAGTTAGGATGAATAGCAATCGCAATCGCAGCTTGAGTGACTTAGCTGGTAGTATCGGTCTTAAATGCATGTATGTTGAGGTATCTCGTTTATGTATTTGGTAATTCGCAGCACTTGTTATCTATTTACGCTACTCTATCAAAACTTGTATACTCGCCAATACTTTTGTATTGACGTTGTTTTAACGTATGTTGCAGGTTTAGTCGCAGTCTACATCAAATCAAGCTAGGAAGTCTAGAAACACACCTAAAATCTAGGTTGTCGGATTTGTATTGTTTGAGAGAACATGAAAATTCGTGACAACTTATGTGATTGTACTTGTTTATTAGTATGTGATAATGAACGCATTAAATACTGTCGCAATTTAGTTGTTATGGATTCTCTTGAGCAATCTGATTCGCCTAGTGCCGCGCCCCGGTGATTCCGCCATCGGTTGGGGTGTGACAAATATATCTTAACCTAATGTATTTAAAAATTCCTAACTTAAAAAAAAACTTTAAGAGTTCGGTCAGCTTGGAAACATATAAATAAATACTTCAACATATTATAATCGTTTAGATAAATATTAAAAAAAAGACATGTATCTCAAAGTATTATCTTTCTAGTTTATGATTAAACTAGGTTATAACCCCGTGTATTACACGGGTTGAATAAATAAATTTTATATAATAAATACTAAAACAATATATCTTTAAAAACTTTTTTTATTGCACGAGTTGAATAAATATAATTTCATATATTAAATAATAAAATGTTATATCTATAAGAACGATATGTATTGTACGAGTTGAATAAATGAAATTTTATATACCAAATAATAATAACGTTATATCTTTAAAACAACGTGTATTACACGGGTTAAATAAATGTAATATTATTTACCAAATAATAAAAAAATTATATTTTAAAAAACCCTCGTGTATTACTCGGGTTGAATAAATATGATTTTATATACCAAATAATAAGAAAAATATATATAAAAAACTAATGGATATACTCGGTACGTGATAGATATGGTGATTGCGGAGATGATTATTGAAAAGAAGATACAGTGACCAAACATGTTATTCAAGAAGCAAATAAGCAGTCATTTGAGTGATAAAATATAAATTATATTTAAAAAAACTCATAATAAATCAAATTTTATATATAAAGTAATATTGAAAGTTATATACAATTTGTTTAAAAATTATGTAATAAAATCGATATAATAATTTTTAATAATGAAAATAAAAATAAATAATATATTAATACAAAGTTTGGTTTTGATGATAAATAATTTGGTTCGGTTTTATCTCTAGCATTATATATGCTATGGTAAAAGTTTAGAGTTTATTAGAGAAAATTACATCGGAAAAATTAAGAGTAAATTTGTATATTATAAATAAAAAATGAGAAGCATGCATTAAATTTAAACTAAATAATAGTTATCTATAATTAAGTAGAAAAGACGAGTTAAGTGCCATTTATGTCACGTCCCTGTGGTTTGTTCACTTTTGCCATTTCAGGTCAAATTTCAAAATTGCACCATTTTCCTCCCTGACATTTTGAAAACGTACCATTTCAGTCAAAAAAAATAACCACACTTAAAAATTCAGTTAGCTTAGGGGTAAAATCCGTTTGTTTCTAAGCAGCTGGTCACAGGTTCAATCCCGGCCAGTTGCAATTTTGACTGTGGTTACCCCTAAGCTAACTGAATTTTTAACTGTGGTTATTTTTTGGACTGAAATGACACGTTTCCAAAATCTTAGGGAGGAAAACGGTGCAATTTTAAAATTTGGTCGGAAATAGCAAAAGTGAACAAACCACAGGGACGTAAATGACACTTAACTCAGAAAAGATTAAATAAAATAATATTTAGTAGAAGAGTTATCTATAATTAATTAGAAGAGATTAAATTAAATACTAATTATCCATAAGAGATTAAACTAAATAATATTTAATAGAAGACTTATCTATAACTAATTAGAAAAATTAATCTAAATAATAGAAAAATTAATAGATACATGGCCTAATATGATGACAAGTGTCCCAAAGATGGTTTCTTTTATTATATAGATAGATTATTAAACACGAATATATTTTAACTTTGTATTTGAAATAGTATCTTACTTTAATATAAGAGTGATTTATGAAGTTTTAGATTATTTAATTAAAAATATTAATTATCTATAATTAAGTAGGAGAGAAAGACGGAAAACTAAAAAGTAGATGTCTCCAATGAATTAAACGTGACCCTTATTAGTTTCTTTTATTATATATATATACACACATAACATATCAATGTGTTAAGTGGTGAATCTTTGCTTTAATAACTTTAGTTATTTTCGATTAAAACAACTTTATTTAATCAACTTTTTATTTTCAATTCATTAAAATATTTGAAATATACATAAATTTAAACTAAATAATAATTATCT
Organism: Helianthus tuberosus; assembly: GCA_030545235.1. Taxonomy (NCBI): domain Eukaryota; kingdom Viridiplantae; phylum Streptophyta; class Magnoliopsida; order Asterales; family Asteraceae; genus Helianthus; species Helianthus tuberosus. The sequence continues at coordinate 189,209,438 of CM060354.1, forward strand.
ATAATTAAGTAGAAAAGATTAAACTAAATAAAAATTTTCTATAATTAAGTAGGAGAGTTATCTATAATTAAGTAGAAAAAACTAAACTAAACTAAATTAAAATTACCACACTATAAATAAGCAACATATTGTTGCTTATAATGTTGTACCTAATGCATTGGGTGTTTTTCAAAAAAAAAAATTGATTTTCACTTTTAATCCAAAAGTTTTTAATCTTCTACATTTTAACCCTTTTGAATGTTTTACTTTTACCCCAAAACTTTTCATCTTTTCCAATTTAACACAAACACTTTTTGTGTTCAACTTTAGTCCCTCGTACTTTTATCTTTCGTAAGTTTTTCGTTTTACGTTTCGTTCTAAATTTGCGAGTCAACACACCGCAACTTTCGTGTGGGGTTCAACATTTTTTCTTCATTTTTTCCCGTTTAACATGTTCGTCACAACACGTCTATTTTTCTCCGTTTGGCAAGTTAATCGCAACGCGACGGTCCTAGATCGACTTAGTTATTTTTTCTACGTTTTATGTTACTGTCTAATTTTTCGCATTAACATGGTGCAACGGGCGTGCGTGATTCTACAATTTTACGTATGTTTTTTCGTTCGGTGTTATTTATTTATTTTTATTTATTTTACTTTTACAAGCTCTTCTAAAGTTGGTGGTCGCTGGCAATGGTGTGGCATTAGTGTTACTTGGCACGATTTTACGAACGTATTTAACCTATTAAGTTTTTTACTAATAATTTGTTTCGAGTTTACCCATATACCTCCTTTAATTAAAAAAAAAATAAGAACTATTTTTTACGTGCATATTTTTATATATGTGCCCATATGAATTCAATTTGCTCTACTTTTCGACATAAACTTTTTCTGGAAACGAGTCAGGTAAAATATAATAAGTTTTCGTTTAATAAAACCATTTTTACGTGCATATTTCTATATACGTTTCGGTATAAATTCGAGTTGGTGTATGTTTCGTTGTAAACTTTTTTGGAAAACGAGTCAAGTCAAATATAATATGTTTTCGTGCTTATTACATGAATGTTTCGTAAATTTTGTTTCGATTCGAGTGGAGTCAAATTGTGGTTTCTTTTCTTCCCCTTTTTTTTCAAAAGCTCTAATTAATCTATTTTAATTATACGTGTCAACTTTTCTGTTACATGCGTTACGTTTTCTATGCATGAGTCGGGTCACATATAACACGTTATGATTGTATAGTATTAATTTGATTTTTTATGTTTTGATCCAATCGTAATGCTTATAAAGGTTACATTGAGTTTAATCGGATACGTCGAAATGCGCGTTTTCATATGATTAACGCATCACATAACGTTTGGACTAATCCATTCGATGTTTGAGACGTACCCGCGATGTTTACGACGTACCCGCGCCGCAACGCGCGCGGGTCTTATTGCTAGTTATCTATAATTAAGTAGAAGAGGTTGGTAGGAAAAATAAAAAGTAGATAGCCTAATATGATGACAAGTGTCCCTCAATGGTTTACTTTATTATATTGTAAAGATTTGTCTACATGATATATAGTTTTGAACTAAGAAATGAACATTTGAGGATGGTAAACGACAAACAAATTATCGTAAAGATCAAACTAAAGTTCTCATGATCGAAGCCATAAAACTGGATCGAGCTTAATTGGAGCAAATGTACCGGGTGAATCAACAATAGTGGTGAGATCTTCGGCATCATCAAACATATAAGTCTTGAGAAAGGCAACAAAAACGCCTCCGCAAGCTCTTCTCATATCAGCATACGAACCCTTCCCAGTCTTGCATACAAACATACCCGACAACCTGATCAACCAATCATCAACCATGTCCATGTGACCGAAGTCCTTGGCTACAAAGTAACACACAGGGGGCTTGCACTCGTTAAAGAAAAAAGGATGGTTACATCCCCAAGGGGCTGCGGGTGGAAAACACCCGCAACACCCATCATCACCCAAGCCTGTTCCAATTAGGGCTATAGGCATGGATATTTTAAAATTTTGGGGTATGTAGTTTAAGATCTTGGGTTCGAGCCTGTTGGATGTATCTCGGCCTGCAACAGGATCTAAACCGATAAGAGCCTTGAATTTAAGGCTCGTATTAGCATGGCCTAGTGCTAGTGCAAATGCTGCTTTTCCTCCTTTACTATGACCGGCTAGTGCTACATTTTCAAGATCTGGTGATACATCATTTGGGAGTACAAGTCGAAGGTTTTCGCCTTGGTTTTTGTTTATCCAGTTGGCTGCTTCGGCTGCATTGTCCACGTCACCAACAGCAGAAAATGCGCATAGACCTTTCAAGAGCTCAAACTATAATAAACAAAACAAGAATAAAAAATCAACATTTAGCATATGAGTATGCCATTGTTTTTTTCTTCTTCTTCTAGACAACGTTTCTTGGGGTGATAATCCCACCTGATGTAACAAACTGGATAGATCAACTCAAATCAAATAAGATCTTATTTGTGATGCCTTTGGTTAATTCTACCTAACAGACTCGTTAAACGAGTCATGTTTGCATGTTGAACATTTCACGAACTCAAAAGTTTAACTCGATCCTGAACACGACATGAATCCATAATTCACGTTATGCCTGTAAACAAGCCGAACGTTCATGAACTGGTAGTGAACTTGTTCGGTGGAAAGTTCGTTTATTTAATAAACGAACGAACATGAACACACGTTCTGTTCGTTCATTTATGTTTGTGAACATTCGTTTATTTTCTTTCATTTATGCCCATTTATGTTCGTTTAAACATGAAATAAACTTTCTAATTACTTATATAAATATAACTAATTGGTAATTGAGCTTTCTAGGAATAAAAAACGGTTTTCTAATGAAACTTATCATAATCAATCACTAACTAGTTTAATACCCGTCCGTTGGACGGGTTACGCTAAAAGCGTAACAATGCCCTACATGTGTCATCCACTCCACCAGTATCCATTTTTAGCGCATCCACACCGCTTACAACCGCGAATCACCGTCGCTCTTCCCCAACCTGCGTCACCTACCAGCATCGACCACCACCGCTTTGCCCCAAATCGATGTCGGCGACATAACCACCGCTCATTCGAAAGTGCGTAGCTTTATCTGCTCATCAACCAAAACCCAAGCGATTTTTCCATTTGAAATTAGGGCCCCAACACCTACGCTTGAACCTGGTTTTCGTCTAAAATTAGTTCTATACCCGTCCACCGTATAATGATATAAGCACTTTATTTAGGTCCACCAGTTGTATCAATCACAGTCATACTCAATTTATACATGAATTTCCCAATTTTCCACTATAACTTCACATGCCTCAATTTGTTGCGGCCTTGGTCGAGCAAAAAACGAAAATACCAAAAGAAAAGCATGGTTGCGGCGCTTGTCAAACAAGTAAAAAAATTAACCAAATATATATACACACGCACACACGATTCAGTTATGAAGGCGTAGATCAAAACGTCAAAGAAATATATACACCTGTGTAACCGGGTTCGGGTTTTCAATACCCGAGTATTAGAATACCCTATTTCCGGGTCCGGGTATTGGTCGGGTAGGGTTCAGGTATTGGTCGGGTATGATTCGGGTTCGGGTATTACGAAAACCCGGTTACAGGTTTTACGAAAACCTGGGTACGCTGAAAACTCGGGTACAAACGGGTACGAAAAAACCCGGGTTTGGGTTTAGGTATTGAACAGTATATGCATACCCGGTCCCTACCCTATGAGTTCGGGTTTAAAAACCCGTTTTTCTAATACCCGGGTTCGGGTCCGGATTTTGATTTTTTGTGCACCTACCTATAATTAGGCTTATGGATCTCAACTATATAGCATTTTGGACATCCATGTTACCTGATAGAAACATTCAGATCCTTCGATTGTCAACTGTCAGAGCTTAAAGTAAAGAGTTCTGTCTACAAACCTGGTTTATATTCAATACAGTGAAGCTTTCTAGTCTTAACTTCACCAAATAATATGATTAGTGAGTGTACTAAAATTTCATTGCGCTATCTAATCTGAATTCTAATCATTCAAGATCTCATAATCACTTTCAAAATGCACATCAAAATACCCTCCAAATCAGTAATGTCTCATCTTTCAGTTGATTTATATGTACATAGAAATAAACATAATTAATTCATTTAATGGATGAAAGAAGATTTACAGTGGAGCCTATCTTTGTTATTGCTATCGGACGATGCCATTGCCCCTAAATTACACCAGCTGCTGTTATAGAGTATGTTGGTGGTGGTTTGAACCTTGAAAGTAAATAAGTTGACTTTTGGTGCTTCAAGTTAAACTTGTAAGGTCTTGTATTAGATGGCATAAACATAATAAGATTGACTCTTTAGATGCTATTGCAAAGTAAATTTTACTGAATTCTTTTATGAATGCTTCTCAAAGTAGATTTTTTGTATCGAGTATTATAAAATTTATATAAAAGAAGAAACTATAAAAGATTAATTGGATACAAAGTTAAGCTTTTTGAAGTTGTAAATCATAAAGTAAGATCAAATGGGTCAGAACATTGTAAAAGTATTCAAAAGATAGTAAACTAAGATTAATGAGCCACATGATGTCAAAGCATGATGAATTAAAATAAACGGGTCAATATATTATGAACTAAAAGAAACTAATATAAGACAGACTGGGCCTCCCTAATAACTACTTATAATTAACAATTACAGGGGCAAATTATAACCTAGAGTGACTCACACCAACGCAGTGTTAATCAGATCACATTTACATATTCTTATAAACCTATCAGTTATGAAAAAACAATTGCAGATTCACACTACCGTACTTCTTTAGTATCTTCGGCTACAATTTCTGATCATGATTTCACCACAATTCATTTATAGGGACAAAATATAAGCATGGATGGATAAAACCTCAACATACCTCTCAAATCTAATTTCAAATCGTATGAATTTGGTCAGTGGATCACTAATGACAATAAAAGATAAAAACGCAGAGAAATCCGGTATATTGTATAATTACACTGACTTTATAAAGTTCAGGAACTGATTCACAAAGTTTAATTAACTATAAAAATGATTAAGCATAACAAACAAAGATATGAAGACGGGTTGGGTGTTTTGGGGGTCAGAGAATAAAATGAAGGTATAATACAAAATCCAAACATATCCGACAATTTTCGAAGGTTAGCGTGCTGCCTGTGACCCTATCCCAACACCAATTAGGCTTTCATCGAACTCCCAAATTGGATTTTTTAAATATTGTTTTGGTATGAAATTAGATATAACAACCAATTATTAATGCTTCAATCATTTAGATTGCGGCTTATCTCAACCGAATAAAGCAAACACCAACTCAACCTAACCTTTGGCACATAACTAAAATGATCCGTCTCAAACTGAACCGTTTTACTTGTTTACCAAATCAACCAATCTCACAATGAAAAGTGAACTGTCTCGACTAAAAATTAGTAAATGGGACTGACTCGATCTTTGTCGGTACATTTAGTGATCAAGCCTAGATAAAACATGGCTTCTTGTGGGAGAAGGCCTTCAATGAAAAAATAAGCATGTGAAAATGTGTGTTGGGCATAACATCTCCAAGAGCAAGAGGAATTGAGAAAACCACCTACAATTTACATGAAGTCACTTAAATATTCCACTTCTAGCATTCATCCGCTTGAGAAAATGGTCATTTGAAACACCCATCATAAGGGCAACATGGTTTCCAATTGTCAGCATGTAATAATATTGTTCCATAATCATGTGTAACAAATTCATTATTTATAAAAAAGATTAAAAAAAATTGACAAAAGGTGTTAGCAGGTCAACTTAGTTTGTTTTGACTTGAAACTCATAATAGAAAGTGATATGTTTCAACTCAAAAGTCAAAACCTTTTGACCCATTACACAACCCACCCGACCCCCTATCTTGTCTTCGCTGTAATAATATTGTTTCAAAATCATAATTAACAAAGTCAACATCTTTAAAAATAAAATAAAAACAGTAAATTGTGACGAAAGCTGTTAGCAGGTCAACTCGGTCCGTTTTGACTTCCAGACACATACCAAAAAGTGACATGTTTTAACTTGACCCTTTTTGACCCGTTACACAACGCCCGACCCCCATATTTTGTCTTCTCTACTCTCATAAGTATTCAATGCTCATGTTATGCATTTACAACCAATACCAAGAATCAAGAAGGATACGTACCTGGGCACAGACCATAGTCGAAGCTTCACACTGTATAGGGTTCATTTTTCCCAAAAATAGAATAAGATCATATGGTCAAAATAATTAACCAAGTTGCTAAATTTATCATCCAAATCGAAAAGAAAAAAAAAATATGATTTTTGCAAGTATTTATGAAATACTGACTTTACAGGCATGTTGCTGCTACCACGTTTCATTCTTTTAAAAAAAGAGTATTAAAAGAAACCTTGGACACCTACAACATTCCAACAGGAAATTTTTATCAGAACAGCTCACTGACAAACTCGCATTACCATGGCTTTCCTTTGAACAAAGACAATAACCTGTGAACAATCACCTAAAAATGAAATATGCTTAGCACATACATGTGACAAGAAATATCATCAAAGTAACTAACTATTCAACATTATTTATTTCCTTGTCATGGAAATTTGTTTAGGGTTAAAATGCAACAACAATACTGACCAAAGTCAGCTGAAATGAAAAAAAGCAAAGGGCTGGCAAAAGTCTTAAAAAATAGTATACACAATTACACATCTATAGTAGTTTATGTTACATGTGCAGATGTGCTTATCATACCTGTTTTCTAATTTGTTCTTAATACCAATTAATTACTCCAACACAAGCTAAATTTACCTACTCTTGATTCAAGATTCAAAAGAAGAGCAAGTTTGGTTTACTGCTTTGCACAATTGAGTTGTACCTAGTTGACTAAAGTCAGGGGCATATAAGTAAATTGGTTCGATAATAATATAATATTAGTATAAAGCCAAAAAAGAGTGATAGTTTAGCATCATAATAAGCTTACCTTCAACATTTTTTTTGGATAAAGGGCATCGCCCGACAAACTATATAAAAAACCATGAAACAAAAATTACACCATCAAGGGGGCATACCCCCATATCATCCCCAAAACAGGCTTTGGGGACCAAAAAGAGAAACCATACAACCCCGTCTTGGGGTACAAAAGAATCGAACATTACTTTGAGTAATACACGTATACTCTCCTAACCTATCAAAGTTACAAAGCTCATAGAATTTCTTGTCCTCACAACGCATACCCATGGTGCATTTGTCATAATCGTCTTTAATTGGCTTGCATAAGGTGTCCCCTCCCCACTTGAGACAGCCATGAACCGCTAGCCAAACTTCATGGGCCTTCAATAGACCAGGCCCAACTACTCTCCAATTAACCCATAAATGGGCCTTCAGCATACATTTTATTCCTGAGCCCAAATACATAAAATGGGCCATGTTCTTCACGGGTCTTTTACACAGCACCTGGGCCGCCACCTTAACCCAAAATTCAGGCAACATCATGCCTTCCAACCCAGACTTAGCCTTTGACTCCCCTATAGGACCCGAGCCAATATAGCAAATACAAAACCCAGCTGTAACGTACACTAAGCCAGCCCAGTGTAACGTGCCAAAATTGTTCATCTGCCTCACATCAGATCCACTTCCAAGCCCAAAGAGAACCCATAGAACCCAAACCTGGGCCTTCAGCAACAGAATCCCATAACCACTCCCACCCAAACAGTGGGTTTTCGATAGCCCAAACCAAAGAAATCATAAATGACTTGTAAAGAGATTAACGTCTTTCCGATGCATGACTCGCTTTCAAGCTTACGAAGCAAGTGCTGAACATGGAATCAAGTATCACAATGCTTTCTGAAAAAGAATTATAAAGAGACAGTTTAAATATCGAGTACATAATTTTTGAAAAAATACTGAATATTTTAAAAGCAATGAACATGCAACTTCTGATTATTTTAAAAGCAATGAACATGCAACTTCTGATTATTTTAATTGCACTTGTTTGTGTGTTTCTGAAACTAAAAAATGAAATAAGAGTGAAATTTGGGTTATGATATCTCTAAATGGGTCAAATGAAATGAAAGTTGGCCAAAGTGGTTTTTTGAATTTTGACCAGCCCGGTTTGACCCGTTACCAAAAAATACCCATTTTGCAACCTCTACCCATTATAGAGCTTTGATTTACCTTATATGCCATCCTACTGAACTTGTTTATATGATCGGAGTTGTTATAAAGTAGCATCCACATTTAATTGATCAGCCAATGATGTGCATCCTCCAGCAAGTTTCATTAAAACAAAAACGACCACCACTTGTAGGACAAAGAAGAAGAATAAAAATACAAATTATATAAAAAATATGTTATAATAAAAATACTTGCTTATTGCATACATGTGGATCTTGAACTACAAGAAGAGCAGTTGAGCCACAAGTAAGCCCTACAGCTAGAAGCCAACGAAATAACTGTTCTCCATATCCTTGGCTATCAAACCTCCAATCCCTGAAGAAACAGAACAATTTGTTAGATTTTTTTCACTCAAGTTCTTCAAATTTTAATACTATATGGCCAAACCCACCAGGTATCATAAGGCTCCAATGGTAAGAATGTTTGCTTTTGTTGACTGGACCATTAAGGGAAGTGATGAAGCTCTGAAAGCTGAAAGAAAACAAAACTCAACCCTTCACAAACTTCAAAAGAAATATATAATCAAATAACAAAATTAATATATAGTAATCTAGTTTATAGACCAACTATAAATCTAGGAAGGAAATTTAGAGGAGCACATTGAGGTGGATTTCAAAACTTCAGATAAGTGTGTGAAAAAAAATAGTAAGATTATATATAACATTGAAGTGTCATACCTTTTTATACATAAACCGAAAGAAATCATTCAAAGTTTGGAACACATTCCCAGCAAGATCATGTTAGTAGAGAAAAAAAAATAAAACATAATAAAACGCATTAAATCAACAAAGCTCAGGCTAATATGAATATATGATATGATGTTGACAATACTCACTACATCATCAACACATCCAGTCTGATCATTATTGCTTGAATCCCCTCATCACCAAGTATTGAAGTAACCTTTTGCAGATTCTGAAACTTTTCATTTGCACCTATATATGCATATGAGCATGTTAATAACAGGTAAAACTTGTTGAACATTAAACTGGTCACTTACGTTGTGTGAAGGCCTTCATCTAGATCGGGTCATCAACTACAACATCAAAGTCCTTACTCCTCGATCTCTACCTCATCTTTTTTTGTACTTACCCTGGTGATACATGGGAGAAAATAAGATGGCCAGAAAGTGGATAAGTAAAACAACAGAAACAAAATCTAAAAAATTGAATCGTAATCGAAAGGGAAAGAGGGGAAACCTAAAGAGGACAAGGGGGTTTGAGGAAACGATTTCCATGCCTTGCCTTGCTTTGGAAATAGCCATTTTGGTTTCTTCTGCTCCAGACGGTTTCAAAATTCTCTGGTCAAACCTGCACATGCCACAAAAACCCCAAATTCATGTTGGAAAATTGGGTGTGATTGAATGGAGGTCCCAAATGGTAAAACACTTGTCCCACATAGGTTTTTTTTTTGAAAGGTGAACTTCATTAACAAAAAAGACGGATATCCACCAAACCAATACATCAAGTAATATCAAAATTACACCAATCTTTCCAAACCAACCCACCCTTCTTCGATCTACTATTGAACCAGAGAAACCCAAAAGATTTAATATCCGCCACTATCCTCGCCACATTAGCATTCTTCTGAGAAAATAAAGTTTCGTTCCTAGCAACCCAAATCCTCCAACAAGTTAAAACGAAAATACCACATAAAACCTCCACCTTCAAAGTCGAAACCTTCATATGCTTCACCAGTTCCAAGATATCTTTAACGGAAAAAACAAACACCGGGGGAATTCTAACCCAAGACGCTATACCATTCCAAACACTGTTAGCCAACTGGCACGCCGTAAAAATGTGTTCCGTAGTTTCTTCCGTCTCGCCACAAAAAGTACACAAAGTTTCACCAACATTGATGTGCCGCCGATTAAGAGCAATCTTCGTCGGAATCCTATCCAAGTTAGCCCTCCACATAAACACATTACATTTGTTTGGTAACCATTTACACCATTTATACTTAAATCCCTCCTCAATCGGGTGCTTCCTACTCAACCACAACCGAGCATCCTTTACAGAATATGGACAATTAACACCAACATTCCATCTCCATACATCCTTCCTATCCCCAAGCCGAATGGCCGACACCATTCTATGACACTCCAACAGTTCTGTAACTTCACTACTAGAGCTAGGATACCTTTTCCATTCCCAATTGATCACCCCTAACTGAGCATCATTGCCAACTCTATCACACACTTTAACCCACTTATTTTTTTCTAGATGAAATAGGTTCGGAAATAAATCTTTCAACGGTTCATCGTTTATCCAAGTATCCAACCAAAATCTAATGTCAAAGCCATTACCCACAGACCCGCGGATCATATTAACAAAGCTCACTCCCTGAACCTTTAGCGCATAACCCACTTTCACAAGTTTGCTCCAAGGTCCCGTTGATTGTTTGTTCCACGGAAAGACATCCCACCTCCTATTCGAGACATGAAGGGCTTCAATGACTCTTTTCCAAAGTGACCCCTCTTCATTCTTGAACCTCCAAAGCCACTTCAGCAACATCGAACTATTGCAATCATCCAATCTGTTTAAACCCAAACCTCCTTCTTTTTTTGAATTAGCAACCTTATCCCAAGCCACCCAATGAATTTTACCAACCTCATCATTTCCTCCCCACAAAAATCTTTTAACTAAACCTTCTAGCTTGTTGATCACGGCCACCGGAGCTTTATAAAGAGAAAAATAATAAGTGGGTATACTTTCTAGAACAGCTTTAGCAAGCACCAATCTCCCCCCCCCCCCCATGGATAAAATACGAGCCTTCCACGACGAAAGGCGTTTTTTGAACACTTGAACCACCGGATCCCAACTATTAATACGATTCATGTTCCCACCCACTTGGATGCCCAAGTACTTAAAAGGAGTCTCACCCGACTTGCACCCCAAACGAATAGCTTGATCCCGAACCACTTCCATGTTCTTCCCGACTCCAAAAAGAGTTGATTTTTGGATATTGATTCTCAAACCCGAACACAAATGAAATATCCGTAAGATCCTCCTTAAAGCTTTAAAATTAAAGTTCGACCACTCGCCCATAACCATAGCGTCATCTGCATATAGTAAGTGAGAAATCACCGGACCTCCATTTGGAAGACGAACCCCTTCAAACGACCCAATACCACAAGCCTTCCTAAGAATACTAGAGAAAGCTTCCATGACAATAATAAATAAGAACGGAGATATTGGATCACCCTGCCGAATACCTTTGCTACATGTGAACTCAAAGGTAGGCGATCCATTTACTAAAACCGAAGAAGCAGCAGAAGAAAGCACGCCCTGTATCCAACTACACCACAGTTGAGGGAAATTCATTTGTCTCATAATAGAAATCAAAAACTCCCAGTTTACGTTATCATAGGCTTTTTCAAAATCTATTTTAAACATAAATAACTCTTTCCCCCTACGCTTCGCCCACGACAAAACTTCACTAATAATCATAGGCCCATCCAGAATATACCTACCCGTCAAAAAGGCCGATTGAGTCTCATGAGAAATCGAATCCATCACCGTCTTCAATCTATTAGCTAGAACCTTCGAGATCACCTTACTAACCACTCCTATCAAATTGATTGGACGATACTCGTCTAAACCCACCGGATCATTGACCTTTGGCACCAACATAACAAAAGAAGACCCAACCCCCCAGTTTATTTTACCCGACTCTTGAAACTGTTGAAATATCTTCAAAAAATCCGCTTCAAACAAAGACCAATATTTTTTTATGAACCGAAAATTAAAACCGTCAGGGCCCGGGGCTTTATCACTACCACATTCAAAAACCGCCTGCTTTATTTCTTTCTCCGAAAACGGGGACACTAGGTGTTCAGCTTCTACATCTGACAATGTCTTCAAGTCGTTGCACTCTAAACTCGGCCGGTCCACCAAGTCTTCAACAAACTTGTTCCTGAAAAAAGAAAACACTTCACGCTTGACAACAGAGGGTTTAGAAATCCACACCCCGTTTACCATCAAACCCGGAATGAAATTCGATACCCTCCTTTTGTTAACCACCCCATGAAAAAAGCTAGAATTCTCATCGCCTTCTCTAGCCCATCTAATCCTCGCCTTTTGTCTCAAATCTTTGTATTTAAACTCCTCCAACTCCTTAATTCGCATTTTTCCTTCGGAAAAAACCCACTGCTCCTCCTCTAAAAGATCACGGCTCTCGACCACAGAATCCAAATCATCCAATTCGGCCATAATGGACTTGAATTCTTCCTCCTCCAATCCCGAAACCTCTTTTTTCCACTCTAAAATCTCGTTCCTAATAAATTTAAACTTTTGCATCAAGCAAACATCCGGAGGCCCATTACCATGAAAGTTCGAAACCGCCGCCTTGATCACCTCATCAAATCCTTTACGATCTAACCAAGAGTTGAAAAACCGAAACGGTTTAGCACCAAAGTTACGGTATTCAACCTTTAACACCAACGGACTATGATCCAACTTATCCCTTGCTAACGCCCTATACTCCGCATTCGGCCAGCCGTTCAGAAAATTCAAGGATACAAAAATCCTATCAATCCTACTACACTTGTTCCCCGAAACATAAGTAAACTTTCTACCTTTTAAGCCGAACTCATGCAAACCAACCCCATCTAAGAAATCATTAAATTCAATAGAAGACGCGGCGTTGAAATTTGTATTCTTCCTCTCACTTCTATCCCGAACACAATTGAAGTCACCACCCACTATCCAATACGTCTCGTCTTGCTGCACAAGCCTTTCCAGTTCCCGCCACAATAATCTTTTTTCTGTAATTTTTTGAGGAGCATAGACATTCACCAAACACACCTTCGCACCGTTACCTATAATAAACCCATGCACAGCGAGAAAGTATCTATGTTTCTGCACCGAACTCTTCTGAAACAACTTTTGATCCCAAATAGAAAGAAGACCCCCGGACCGACCCGTGGCATTCACAAACTCAGAATCGAACAAACCTCTACCCCAATATTTACCAATATCCACACCTTGCAACGAAGCGAATTGTGTCTCTTGTAACATAACGAAAGACGCCTCGTTTTTCACCCGAATATTAGAAATCCAATACCCCTTATCAACCCTACCCAAACCTCGAATGTTAACTGAGAGCACATTCATTGATCCACCAATTGTAAACCTTCTTCATTGACAATATTCAAAACCGAATTCTTAAAACTTTCAATATTTGATACCCCTAATTCCTTAGCAAAAGCCAAAGTATCAAGCACCTCCTGCCCAATACCATCCTCATTCACCACTGCATCCACCCCCTCCCCCTCTGTAGTAACCTTTTCAACCGCTGCCTCACCACCCGTAGCAACTTCTTCATTCAAGTCTGGAGTCATGAATTCCTCCACATCTCCTACCCTATTCGCGACCGAGCTACCAACCCCCGAAGCATCATAGTTAGGGAAAATAAATCTATCTATGTCGAACATATCATTATCTTCCCGAAACCGCTTCTTCGGTCTATCTTTATCCAAAGGAGAAGTCGATCTTCGCATAGCAGCCTTCTTTTTCGAGTACTTCCCACTCTTTCTTTTACTACCCTTAGAAACACTCTCCTCCGGGATATGACTAGTAAAAACCCCATTAAACTGAGGCAAACTATCACTACCAACATCTCCTTACTGACTATTGGGATTATACTCCGTGTCTACAACCTGATCCGAGTTACTCACCTCCTCTTCCTCATCAACCTCCATCAAGCAATCCGGAAACCACTCCTCCACATCCTCTTCCACTCGCACCATGTATGACATCTCTTTCCACACCACCTTACATCTATTGTAAATCCGATCAATAGACTTAGACAAAACACCTACACAAGCATAGGACACATCACCTTCCTCCGGAAATATCGCCGATTGAATAACTTCCCCAAACTTTCCAGCAATGATATCGAATACTTTTGCTTCTGCAATATGTATCGGTAGCCCATGAACTTTAATCCATGCAATCCGATCTACCACTATCGATTGACCCGACCACGGTTCCACATAAGCGAACCACTCCTTCCACACATCTTTACGACCCATAAACTCCTCCTTCTCAACCCGACTACCAAAAATTACAATGACACTCAATCCTCCCACATACTTGAAAGCAAACTGACCCTTCACCACCTCTCTGAGTAAACACCTCAGAGAAGTAAGGGTCTGAAAATCAATAACCCTCACAACAATACCTTGTTCATAAAAATCAGCAAACACCTTACCTTCCGAATCCACCACCACCTCTGGCGTCGATTCTTCCGCCGCCTTATTGAGTAACATATCCTTGAAGGATCTCTGTCCCAAGTTCACGCTCGGGTTGTTATCAACCTGCATATTATCTAATACAGTCACCTCTTCCACATTCTTAACGTTGACATGTTCATACACCGGCTTCCACACCTTCTCTCCATGCATTGTTCGATCAGCTTCCTTCCCCTTACCACCTGAAATCTTCTGGCCATCAACAAATCTTGCAGGAACAATGAAAAGTTTATAACTCCCTATCCAAACGTCTTTAAGCCTCTCCTCCAGATCTGACCTATTACTCGTAACTTTGAACGTCGCAAATCCAAACCTTTTCCCTAAACGATCATACTTTCTTGCTATGTAAATACCTTGTACATCCCCAAAAACCCTCAAAACAGAAGACAATTCCGACGAAGAACACTTTTCCGGGATATTAGAAACAAAAAACTTCACCCCATCCCCCTGAACGCTGAATTGCTTTTGATTGTAGTTGTTCCTGCCATTCTTTGCTGGCACATCATACCACGTATTCACCCTATACCGATCCCTTGCCGCCATGCCCACGAGAAACCCTAATCTCCTCCTGTTCGCCCTCCTGTTCACCCTCCTATTTTTTCGGATCTGTTTCGGACAGATTTACCAGCAGTGAAGATTAAAGATGATGAAGCTTGAAGTGAAGAAGCAAGGAAGAATCTAATTTCAGTGTTTGGGTAGCTCTCCTGTTCGCCCTCCTCGTCCCACATAGGTGTGGGGACAAAGTGGAAGGTTATTTATAAGGTAATATATTTGCCTAGCTAATATAACTTTAAGACATGTTTTACCATAAGTCCTACGCGCGAGCGCGCAGGGGGGGGGTGCAAAAATTGGAACCGGAATTTAGTTGAACTCGTGTGCGCCCGCACGTCCTGCGGACACGAATGCAGTTCCGAAAACCCAGGGCCCGCGTGTGGCAGTATTGATGAGAATTAACATGTGGTTTCAGTTATGATCTGTGCCTATAAAACCATGCAGACAATTACCACCAGCTTCTCTTCTCTCTTTGTCTCATCTTTGTTCTTTTCAGGCAAGTGCGCGGTGCTGCTTCGAACCGGCGTACCCTGGGAACAGACGACGAATCTGTTTAAGGGAATTGTGTTAAACACAAGCCCGGTTTCAATCGTTTACTTTTCTACTTCTGATTCATTTGCTGTTCTGGTCAGTGGTTGACCAGTGCTTACTGATTAGTTCAGATCAGTGGTTATTTACTGATTAGTTCAGATCAGTGGTTATTTTACTAACAAACTTAAACAGATCCGTTTTACTAATTGTTTCTGCATTTGTTCTTTTCAGAATGACGTCCCAGCCCATGTCTACCTCCGTTTCTGCAGTCATGACTTCTGCTGTTGCTGTCACAACCGGTCTGGTTGCGCCACTGCCCAACGCAGTCTCACATGCTGAGAAACCTGAGAAATTCAACGGTCTGAATTTCAAACAGTGGCAGCAAAAGATGTTCTTTTATCTGACCACTCTGAACCTAGCACGGTTCTTGACTGAAACCGTTCCCCATGTGGATGAAGGGGATATGAATGCTCAATCAGTGAGTGCGGTTCATGCTTGGAATCATTCGGATTTCTTGTGCCGCAACTATATCTTGAATGGTATGGTTGATACGCTTTACAACGTGTATTGAAAAGCCAAGACTGCCAAAGAGTTGTGGGAGTCTCTGGACCGCAAATATAAAACAGAAGATGCGGGCACTAAGAAATTCGTGGTGGCTAAATTCTTGGACTTCAAAATGATAGACTCTAAAACTGTCATTAGCCAAGTTCAAGAACTTCAAGTTATTCTTCATGATATTCATGCGGAAGGAATGGTGCTCAGCGAGACATTCCAAGTTGCGGCTATGATTGAAAAGCTACCACCAAGCTGGGTTGATTTCAAGAACTATCTCAAGCATAAGCGGAAGGAAATGACCATTGAAGATCTTGTGGTTCGCCTTCGCATTGAAGAAGATAATAAAGTTGCTTTGAAAAGGATTGATAATCCTGAAACGGCAAAGGCTAATATTGTTGAGCATGGCCAATCTTCGAAGGGAAACAAGAATGGTGGAAAAGGTGGAAAGAAAGCTCATGGGAAACGCTCCAACCTTGGTCCTAAGGGAGGAGTTGGGAAAAAGAAGTTCCAAGGAACTTGCTATAATTGTCAGAAACAAGGCCATAAGGCCAACGAATGCAAGCTTCCAAAGAAGGAAAATGCTCGACAAGTTAACATGGTTCATGAGGTTGATAACCTCATTGCTATGGTCACGGACCTCTCGATTTTGGTCACGGAAGTTAACTTGGTTGGGCAAAACCACAACGATTGGTGGATTGATACGGGGGCTACCCGTCATGTGTGTTTTGACAAGAACTTGTTTAGCACCTTCAAGGAGGTGACTAATGGTGAAAAGGTTTTTATGGGAAATTCCGCCACGGCCGAAATCAAAGGCGAGGGGAATGCGGTTTTGAAAATGACTTCTGGAAAGGAACTCACTTTGTCAAATGTGTTGTATGTTCCAGAAATTCGTAAGAACCTTGTGTCGGGGTGGCAATTGAACAAGTTTGGGTTCAAAATGGTGATTGAGTCGGATAAGGTCGTGTTGACCAAAAATGGTATGTATGTTGGTAAGGGCTATGCCCTAAATGGAATGTTCAAACTCAATGTAATTGTCGTGAATGCAATGAAAGAAAACGCTACTAGTTCTACTTACTTGATTGAGTCCTCTTATCTTTGGCATGGTAGACTTGGTCATGTTAATTATAATTCCATTCGTCGTTTAATTAAACTTGATTGCATACCAACATTCGATATCGACTCAATTAATAAATGTGAAACTTGCGTAGAAGCAAAACAAACGAAATCGTCATTCAAAAAGGTTGAACGACTCACCGAACCCCTCGAGATGATCCACACTGATGTGTGTGATCTAAAAGCAATTCCTACTCGTGGTCGGAACAAGTACTTCATCACGTTCATTGATGATAGTACTAGGTATTGCTATGTGTACTTACTTAAGAGTAAGGACGAGGCTAATGACAAGTTTATCTTGTTCAAAGCCGAAGTTGAGAATCAACTAAATCGGAAAATCAAAATCGTAAGGAGCGACCGAGGAGGTGAATATGTTTCACCTTTTATTGACGTATGTGCAAAAAGTGGAATCATCCACGAACTCACAGCTCCTTACTCCCCTCAATCAAATGGCATAGCGGAACGGAAAAATCGTACCTTGAAAGAAATGATGAATGCCATGATGATAAGTTCTGGTGTAAACCAAAACATGTGGGGGGAAGCAATCTTATCGGCAAATTATGTGTTGAACATGATACCCAATAAGAAAAAGAATGTAACACCTTACGAATTATGGACGGGAAAGAAAGCACCATATAAATCCTTGAAAGTGTGGGGGTGTCTAGCTAAGGTGGTGGTCACACCACCTAAGCGCCTACTAATAGGTCCCAAAACGGTGGATTGTGTACTTATAGGATACACCCGTCCTTATGGTCCTTATCGTTTTATTGTGCATGATTCCAAGAACCCTGGAATATGCAAAGGCACCTTAATCGAATCTAAGGATGCAACATGGTTTGAACATGTGTTCCCATGCTTAGATAGAAGTGAACCGAGTTCTTCTAGACCGGTTGAGGAAATTGTTCCCGAGGGTGAAGTTGAAAACGATGAACCTCGAGAACAATCTAAGACTGAGGATGTTGAAATCAGGAAGAGTAAACGACAAAGGACTGAAAAATCTTTTGGTCCTGAGTTTCTTACCTATATGGTAGAAGATGAACCTCAAACGTACCAACAAGCGGTGCATTCCTCAGAAGGACCTCAGTGGAGGGAGGCAATCAAAAGTGAGATAGACTCTATCTTACAAAACCATACTTGGGAACTAGTGGATCTTCCTCAAGGATGTAAACCACTAGGATATCGATGGATCTTCAAGAAGAAGATGAAACCAGATGGAACCATCGATAAGTACAAAGCAAGGTTGGTGATCAAAGGATATAAACAACGAGAAGGTTTAGATTACTTTGATACATATTCGCCAGTTACGCGAATAACATCCATCAGGTTGGTGCTTGCCATTGCCGCCATTAGAAGTTTGGAAGTTCACCAAATGGATGTGAAAACAGCTTTCTTGAATGGAATTCTAGAGGAAGAAATCTACATGGAGCAACCCGAAGGCTTCAAAGCTATTGGGCAAGAAAAGAAAGTGTGTAAACTTGTGAAATCCTTGTATGGATTGAAACAAGCTCCAAAACAATGGCATCAAAAGTTTGACCATGTCATGCTTGATGATGGGTTCAAAATCAATGAATGTGACAAGTGTGTGTATGTGAAGGACACATCTGATGGATATGTCATTTTGTGTCTATATGTAGATGATATGCTCATTGCTGGAAGCAATGACAAAATCATAAAATCTACAAAGAACATGCTAAAAGCAAGATTTGACATGAAAGACATGGGTCTTGCGGATGTGATTTTGGGGGTTAAAATCACACGAACCCAAAGTGGACTTGTTTTAAGTCAATCCCACTATGTGGACAAAATTCTTGAGAAGTTCAATGCAAATGACTCTAATGAAGCTAGAACTCCACTTGACACAAGTCAACATCTAGCCAAGAATAGAGGTGAACCTATAAACCAGTTGGAATACTCAAGAATTATTGGTAGCTTGATGTATCTTATGAGTTGTACTAGACCAGACATAGCATTTGCTGTAAGCAAGCTAAGTAGATACACAAGCAACCCAAGTTCAATGCATTGGAACTGTATAACTCGGTTGCTTCGCTACTTAAGATACACTCGGGGATTCGGGTTGCATTATAACAGATATCCAGCAGTTATAGAAGGACACTGCGATGCAAATTGGATATCTGACACGAATGATTCCAGAGCAACAAGTGGGTATGTATTCACACTTGGAGGTGCTGCTATATCGTGGAAATCGTCAAAACAAACGGTTATCGCTAGATCCACGATGGAATCAGAGTTCATCGCTTTAGATAAAGTAGGTGAAGAGGCAGAATGGCTACGTCAATTTGTTGAGGATATACCAAGATGGCCTAAGCCGGCATCGGCCATTTGTATACATTGTGATAGCCAATCGGCACTTGGCAGAGCTCGTAGCACAATGTATAACGGTAGGAACAGACATATCAGACGTAGACACAATACCATACGACAACTAATCTCTACAGGAATTATCACTGTTGACTACGTGAGGTCAAAGGATAATATTACGGATCCGCTGACAAAAGGCCTAAGTAGAGAGTTAGTACAAAAGTCGTCCATGGGAATGGGACTGAAGCCCTTGAAAAATGAAATTCATATGATGGAAACCTAACTCAATAGACTGGAGATCCCAAGAATTGAGTTCAATAGGAAAACCTAATTGTATGAATAAGCGAGGTCACTGTGGGGGGGGGGGGGATAACCCTACGCATTTAATAAGGTAGTTTATTATAAAGATTAACAAACTTCCTAGTCCATTCCTAAAAGTGATGATCATCAGTTATGATCTGTGCCTATAAAACCCAATGCAGATAACCAGTTTGATATACCAATTACCAGCTTCTCTTCTCTCTTTGTCTCAGTTTTCTGCAACACAGTTCTTTGTTCTTTTCAGGCAAGTGCTTAAGTCCGGCAGTGCGCGGTGCTGCTTCGAACCGGCGTACCCTGGGAACAGACGACGAATCTGTTTAAGGGAATTGTGTTAAACACAAGCCCGGTTTCAATCGTTTACTGTTTTACATCTTCTTTTCTACTTCTGATTCATTTGCTGTTCTGGTCAGTGGTTTCAAACAGTGGTTGACCAGTGCTTACGGGTCAGTGGTTGACCAGTGTTTACTGATCAGTGATTGATTAGTTCTGATCAGTTGTTTGCTGATCAGTGGTTGATCAGTTGTTTCAGATCAGTGGTTATTTTACTAACAATTCAAACCCTAATGTTTTACACCAACGAATTCAAACAATAGTGTAGAATGTAACGGATATATGAAGCAAAACATATAAAATGAATAAAAACATCTCAAAATCTGACATTTAGCCTAACCTAGAGCCAATGATGTTTCTCTAGCTTTACCGAGTAGCCTGGCAGCGTCCTGCGATGGTGAAGATGATGGTTTAAACGACGGTGATTGGAAACAACAGGAATGAATCAGAAGACACAAAAAATTTAATTTCAGGCTAAGAACTCACTAACCTTGAACTCACTGGAGGTGAACTAAATTAGTAGAAGACGTCCTAGTGATAAACTACACCAAGTGATGGAGGCTTGAGAACATAAAAATTTCAATCAGAAGAAACCCTAATTTCAATCTAAATGCTTACCGAGTTGCGACTGAAGAACCCTTTAATGACCAGCCCACTGATTCAACTTTGCAGGGGTTGTGATTTAGATTGGCTGCAGCAGGTGGTGGGCGTTTGTGTTTCTCGAGACCAAACATGAGGGAAGATTGTGTTTATTTATGTGTATATAACTGTATATGGAGGTTATGGGCAGTGGAGGATTTATAATGGGATGGAGAAGAGATGTAGCTAAACTGCTAAAAACTTTGGTGAACCGCATAAAAACGGTTTTTGGGATAATTAGGTTGTAACCACCAAAAAGTTGTGGAGATCATGTGTAGAAAAAGGTGGAACAAACCACTTGCTCAAAAAACCGTAAATAACTTCCCCGAACCGCCATCATAGCGGTTATTTTTGGGAGTTTAAACGGTTGAGATTTCATCTCAGCTTGATCCGACGGTGGATATCGATTTAGAAAGCGGTTAGACTTAATGGGTTTAATATATATATATAATTTATATAAAAAAATTACTTCATGTTAATTTATTTTTAGTGAAATATGTTCATTTGTGTCCATTTATGTTTGTTCAAATATGTTTATTTGGGTTGTTAAATTATGTTCATTTAAGTTTGTTTGTTTATGTTCGTTTACATACGTGATCTGTTCGTTTAGATCTTAAACGAACGAACATAAAAGAATACAAACATCCCGATTTCTTAATAAGCGAGAACATGAACAAAAAAATGTGTTCGATTATATGTTCGTATTCGGTTAAAATAAATTGAACGAACACAAACATGCCTTTGTTCGGTTTATTTATAGGCCTAATTCACGTCAAACACGTGAACATGAAGATGAACATGCGTCAAACACATAACCCCCCCCCCCCTTTTGCATATTGATACTTTAATTCTACAAATTTACAACCCATATAGTACATACATACATCAATTACATTTATACTATAAAACCCCATACTCGTTTATCTTTTATCTTTTAAATTTGTTCAAGTTATATAACATAAAAACATTTTCTTAAAAAAGATAATAAAATTAAACTTATTAATAGGTCAACCCAAACATCACTCGTTTAACACTTTAGCTAAACGCGTTATGGATTCGGACCTAAAATCAGGGGCGGAGCTATTTGGAGACCAGGGGTATCCCGGGATACCCCTCAACTCTTTTGGCAAAGTGTAATTTTTTTTAATCTCCGTTTTATGTATCTGGTTTATGTATCGAGGATACCCCTGAGGAAATAATAGGATACCCCTAAATGTAAGTGAAGGTGAGATTAAACAAAATTTTCCGACCGACGAAAAAGAAAATCTCCGGTCACTGTAAGTTGCAAGAAATCGTATGGAGAAGATGAAGTATTATATATTAATCGTATTATAATAGTCAACATCAATGAAAAAGCAAAGTTGGTCTGGAAATGTCAGAAGTTACTTTGGGAGTCAATATTCAAACTTTATTTTATTTGTTAAAGTATTTTTTTTAACCAACCATTTACTGCGGTTCAAAATAAAATTTAGAGTAAATTGCCATTTTAGTCTCTGAGGTTTGTCCAAATTTGCCATTTTAGTCTAAATAGTTTTTTTTTTCTTCTCTGGGTCCCTGACTTTTCCCTTTTGTTGCCATTTTGATCATCTGGCCTAACTCCATCCAAAAAATTCATTTAAGTTAGGGGCAGTTTGGTCAGTTTATATACTTCATTTCATTTTTCATTTTTTTCACTTTTTATTATTAAACAAAAACCATAAACATATAAAACCTACCCACCCCATCCCTACCCCTCATTCTCTCTCTTCCCTATTCTCTCCCTCTGCCCTCATCCCTTTCTCTGCCGGAGATGGAATTTTTCACCCACGCCCCACTTTCTCTGAATCCCCTTCTTCTCTCTACTCTCTCTCTAACCCCCCCCCCCACCCACCACAACCACCACCTGTTACGACCCAGCTCTGCCACACACCTCCACTACCATCACCCAGATTCAGAAAGAAATAGTAGTAGACGGGAGATGATTTAAAGACGAAGTCTGTGGGGATTGCGGCGGATGAGCGATGGACGATGGTGGCTCCCATTGAAATTAGGGGTTACGGTGGTATGGCTATGGTTTTGAGTGAATCTGACCAACAGGACGTCGGAGATAGCGAGTGATGATGAAAGACGGCGACGGTGACCCAATCTAGGGTTCCGGTGAGGGGTTCTTATATTTATATTTTTAATTCGATTATGGGGTGCTCACTATGGTGGTTGCAGTGGTGGATAGTGGTGGTTGTACTTAGTGGTGGTGGTGTTTGTAGTGGCGGTGTGGTGGTGGGGTGGGTTGTGGTGGCGGATTGCAATGATGGTGGCTGGTTAGTGGAATGTGGTGATTGAATTACAGGTTGAATATGGTATGTAAACATGAAAACCAAATATAATGATGTAATTTGTGTGATAAGTTTGATCAATTGTTTCTTTATATATTCTGTTTTGTTTTTTGGATTTGATATAATGGTATCAAAAAAGTCAGGACCCAGAGGAGAAAAAAGAACTATTTGGACTAAAATGACAAATTTAGACAAACCTCAGGGACTAAAATGGCAATTTACTCTAAAATTTAACTATTTGCGTTAATTAATATTTAATCATTTACTATATTTAAAAACTATATGTTTCTTATTTTTTTATTCTATTATTAAATATTAAAGTTACTTTTTTTTAAATGGCAAATCTTACATACTATTAAATTACACTAAATAAATTCTAATCTACTTCTTGTTTGGGATTAAACTCAAGACGACAAAAGCCTCTACCAAGTACCAAGTGAGCTAGCCCCACTTAGATTTAGTTTATTAATGATATTTGTTTTTTTTTTGAAAATATTTTTATTATAAACTTAATATAATATATCTATAAAACTTCTTCATAACATTTAAAGTTTTATAAGAAACAATTTAATAACCTTCTTGTATGTGTTTGGTATACCCATTAGTAATGTATGTTTAGAATATAAATATTAAACATTTAGATCTAGCAAGTAAATAATTTTTGTTCTCTTACTTTATTAGAGAGTAACACTATATTATCTATTATAGAGTATGAATTATGAAGAGTTGATTAACGAATTTCCTTTCAAAAATAATTTCACTATACGTGAATCTATACCTATATAATAGGTAAAATCAATAATATTTTATCTCAAAATATCATATTATAATTTCTAAATCTTAATAATAGGTAATATTTTTTTATTCAATCTGTGTAATACACGGGTCTGTAACATAGTAATTATATTAAGGCCTATTTTTACTAGCTACCTAGGTCCTCTAAAGGCTCTCGAATTCTCAACTACAGACCTAGGTTAAAAAAAAAAATTAAGGGTCATTTTTACTACCCGCATCGGGCACTTTAATTCTCAAGGACGGCGCCAGGTAAAAAAATAATAATAAGGATGTCCCACAATTTTTCTTCTAGTTCCGCCACTGCCTAAAATAACCCGGACCCACCCCGCAAACTTACGAATTTGCATTTTTGAGCCATAAAACTTATCAAATAATGGTCTATATATGGGCACAAATTCATGACATTAAACATATATAAAGTATAATACCAAAGTCTGACCAGGAGCGACGATAATGTAACCATGAGAGGCAATAAACTCGAAGAGGTCGCAATAACATGTATTAGGGATCGAAAAGCCATGGAGAAAGAGTATAACGGGAAAAGTCCCTTTTTCGGTAGGGTAAACAATGTACAAAGGCGGGTTTGGTGTATCATAATTCGATGATTTCGGTATGGTCTTCTTTTCCACTGTGTAGCTTCCGTCGTCAAAACAAGTAGCCCGTGTAGCCTGTGGTCGTGTTGATAAAGACTCGGTATACAACACCATTTTTAGAATGTTTGAAGAATAAATTGGTTCAAATGCAAGTAAAAATGATGAATCTATCATTCAAAAAACATATTTGTAGTCTAATTGCTAGGGCCACGTAAAAAACGAGGATATTTAAACAAGGTTGTCTTCTTCTTCCCATGTTTTGTTTCACATAATTTGTGGTTGTCATTTGTTTACACGCTCACACAAGTTGCCAACTTGCCATTTGATATACATATGTGCAATGAATGCTATGGATACAAGTTTTGTAGGTATAGATAAACATATGTATTTGTTTATAGGGATATTATATTATATATTATAAATTTGCAACATGTATGTGCAATAGGTGGTAGTACTTCCAGCATTAAAGGTTTTTTTTGTGCATTAGTGAGTTGTATTGTTTTGATTCTTTGTTGTACTTTACTTTCTCTAAGATGTCCTGCTGCGTGTCCTTCACCGACGTAAAGACTCCTAGGTTTCTCATACTTGCAATTTCATCTTTCCCCTGCCTTCCTTTCCTCACAAATCTCTCTCAGGGTTTTTTGGCTTTCAAGAAAAGTTTGAAACCCTAATTTGATGATGGAAGTTATGGAGATAGCGGAGCTATAGCAGTAGTGTTCATGGTTCCGGTGGTGGCTTGGTGAGTTGTTAGGGTTTCCAATTAGAGGGCACCGACGAGGACAATTGGAGGTCCGATGATGGCTTCCAATGGCAGCAACAACGGTTTCAACTTTTCCTCACTCAATCTCTCAACCTGAAACAGAAACTGCATCAAAAAATTAATTTAAATAATACCAATCAGCAACATAAAGATGCATTCACGAGTTATACGTAGGGCATGTACGGTGTTCCATGTGTGGGAATGGTTGTACGTTTGGTTTTCGGGTTGATACGTCTTCCTATTCTTGGCGCAGGTCTGTGCTTGCCATGTGTTGACTGATAGAAACTGGCGGTGGGATGTATCTCCTTGACCTCTACCGCTTTGATTTACGATCAAAACATCATTCAGTCTCTCTCTCACACATATGTCTATTGCTATGCAAATCCCCTGCTTTGTCTCTCATCTCGCTTTCTCTATCGCTATCGCAAATCCAGTCTGAACGAATGACGACTATTGTCAGGGTACCATCGACGGTGTTGTATTGTCTATGTGCTTGCTATCGGCTCAAATTCCGACCGGTAAGTTTCAATTTTGTACAGGCACTACCCTCATTTGCTTATCAGTTAATTTTATTTTTCGAGTTACGTCTGTAAGATTAAATATATTATGTAACAATATTTAATCTATAGCCATTATAATCATTTACATAATATAGATCAAAATATATAATAACCTATTAAATAATTAGTTGGTAATTGTTGATGGACCATATTACCCTTATTAACTAATTAGGTTTCCTCCTGGGTGCTTATATAAGGAGAATTATGTGGAGGTTAAGGGGTTACTCAGTTACACATCCCATTAGCCATAACATCAATTTTCGACCTCCTTTCCTAATCGAATCCCCTATTCGATTTCTAAGTCCCCATCATCAGTCAGCACCCTAAGGAGGAACCAGATCACGATGACAAGCATGTCGAACTCCATTACTGGATTCTCCACTGCATTGAATGCTGTAACAGGTATGTATTTCATGTTTTCCTTCATGTATAAACAGAACTGAACCAACATGTGGTATCAGAGCATATGTTGATTAGTCGGTTCTGTTTTCGTATCCATTAATTCTGGGATAGAAATCTGGAAAACGGATTTTTTGATAACCTTATAAACTAGCAGCCAATTTTCGAGTCATAAAGGACGACTCGAGACCACTGTTTTCGTAAAAGATCAATTATATGTTCGTTCGAAATAAACTGGGTAATGTTATAACCGAAATCTGTTTAAGAAAGGCTTTAAAGTTTCAGGTTTCGGGTTCCAGAATTTTATTTTTATGTTTAGGGTTCATCGCATGTTCTTAGAAAATTCGAAAATTCTGTTATGTTTTGGAATATGATTCGGTTTATGAAGTGTTTTTCCTGGTTTTGATCCGGTTTTGTCCTCAATAGATTTTCGAAAACTGTTATTAGATAAACATATCATAATTTTCGAAATATTCTGATAAAATTAGATCATCTTAAAACAGGAAACAATATCTCATAATCCCTTAGATTTCGAATTTGCAGTTATGTTATCACAATTCATAGCTGTTAACAGGAAGTTTCGAGACCATCAGATTACGACTCGAGACCATCAGTCTCGACTCGAGACAACAAGGTCTCGACTCGAAATCATCAGGCTATTAAACCTTCACAACTCGAGACAGAGGTCTCGACTCGAGACCATTAGATCTCGACTCGAGACCATAACGTGTCAACTCGAGACCATAACGTGTCAACTCGAGACAAAGGTCTCGACTCGAGACCATAAGGTCTCGACTCGAGACCATAAGGTCATTACTCGAGACAAAGGTCTCGACTCGAGACAACAAGGCTGTGACTCGAAACCTCATTATTTTAAGTTGTTTAATGTGAGCTAAAATTTTTTTGTAATAAACGGGTGGTTTGCTATTAAATAAATGGTTTTGTAATTTACTTAGTTAATTAATCAGAATCAGATAATGTTTTGCAAAACCAGAATAGCTTAACTTGAATGAGCTTTTGATGTATCATTTATGGCCAAAGCTGACTTGATACATCTACTTATCGTTCAAGTATTACGAAAGCTATGTTGTGTGTGCATCATAAGCATGAATGTTTTAATTTCTGGCCAAAGCTGATTTAATTCATTCATAGATGACATACTCAACAAGTGCATAACTAAAGTGATTGTTTCAATTTCTGGCCAAAGCTGATTTGTTACAACCACTTTGCACATATGCTTAAATGATTACACTTCTGGCCAAAGCTATTTTGTCTTCGTTTAAGTAGAATTTTTTAGCTAAGTCTATTATTTTTGATGTTAGTAATAGACAATATCACAGCTTCATAATGTAAAATGGTCATTATTTATGCCTGCCTTAGTTTAACGTGCCCTTAGATCACATTAGGATTTCTTCCTTAGTATCATAACTTGCTCATCTTATTTCCACTATCAGCACCCAATTGCGGGATTCCACCTTTGACTGGTGATAACTTTGCTGCATGGAAGGATGCTCTCATGCTTACTCTTGGGCTGCTGGATTTTGATTATGCTCTAAGAGAGAATAAGCCAGCGGACCTTACCACTACTAGTACTGCTGCTGAGCAGTTAACTCATGACAAGTGGACTAGGTGTAATCGCATGTCTCTCATGTTTATGAAGCAGTCCATAAGCAATGCAATCAGGGGAGCCATTCCTGATTCTGAAGATGCTAAAACCTACTTGGAACATGTGGAGGCTCAGTTCAAGGGGACGTCTAAAGCACACGCTAGTACTCTTATTCTCAAGCTGGTGACAACTAAGTATGATGGGAGGAGCGGCATTCGCGAGCACATCATGATGATGAATGACATGGCCAATAAGCTGAAGGGGCTGGAAATGGAAATCAGTGATGGTTTCCTTGTTCATTTTATCATCACTTCGCTTCCTTCGTCCTTTGAAGCATTCAAGATCAATTACAACACTCAGAAGGACAAATGGACGATGAGTGAACTGGTCGCTATGTGCGTACAGGAAGAAGAGCGTATGAGGATGGATCGCCATACTGATGTTGCAAACTTCACTACCTCCAACTCTAAGAAGAGGAAGAACAATCATCAGAGGAAGGATGCTTCTAAAGTTCAAAGGCCTAATCCTAATCCTAATACAAGTGCACCTTCCAGCTCTAAGAACTCCTTAGGCAGTATCCGCTGCAAGTTCTGTAAGAAGACAGGACACATGCAGAAGGAATGCCCTGACTTCAAGGAGTGGCTGGCTAAGAAAGGTAACGATTATTTTATGATACTTGAGTCCTATAATTTAAGTGTTCCTGCTAATTCATGGTGGTTTGATTCTGGTTCTATGGTTCATGTTACCAATTCTACTCAGGGATTCCTTTCAATCCGGAAGCTGGAAAGAAACCAAAGAACGCTTAAGGTTGGGGATGATCGAGAATTAGAAGTGAAGGCCATTGGAACATTACAATTAGTTATGAAAACTGGTTTATGTATTAAACTTTATGATACCTTATATGTTCCTGAGGTAACTCGGAACCTTGTATCAGGACCAAAGTTAGACATGGACGGTTTTATTGTTTCCCATGGTCATCGCAAACTCTCTATCCTTTATGATTCTGTTCTTTATGGTACTGGTATTCTGGATGGTGGTCTCTATAGATTAGAACTAGAAGATAACTTTTCCAAATCTTTGTTGTCATATAACATTAATGAATCACTCACAAAGATGGAAGAGAAACGAGACTTAGAAACTTCATCCATGTTGTGGCATTAGCGTTTAGGCCACATCTCAAGGGAACGATTAAATCGTCTCGTAAAGGATGAAGTCTTACCTCCTCTCGATTTCTCTGATTTTGGAACATGTGTCAAATGTCTTAAGGGTAAAATGACATTAGCGAATAAGAAAGGTGCCACTAGGAGCTCTAATTTATTAGAACTCATTCACACTGACATTAGTGGTCCCTACCAAATCGCTGGCATAACAGGACATACTTCATTTATCACTTTTATTGATGATTATTCTCGTTACATGTACTTGTATCTAATTAAGGAAAAGTCTGAATCTCTAACAACTTTTAAAGATTATAAGGCTGAAGTTGAAAAGCAATTGGATCGTCAGATTAAAGTTGTGAGATCAGATAGAGGCGGTGAATATTATGGAATACATACTGATGTGGGTCAAGCTCCTGGTCCATTTTATGAGTTTTGTAAGGGCCAGGGGATTGTGAACCAATACACCATGCCTGGTACACCTCAGCAGAACGGTGTCGCTGAAAGAAGAAACCGTACCCTTATGAACATGGTGCGCAGTATGTTAGCCAACACTAATTTACCATTATTCCTCTGGACTGAAGCATTAAAAACAGCTGTTCATATACTCAATAGAGTTCCTTCTAAGTCTGTCCCTAAAACTCCTTATGAACTTTGGACAGGAAGGAAACCGAGTCTTAAATATATGAAAGTATGGGGCTGCATTGCTGAAGCAAAACTTTACAATCCTTTCCTAAGGAAACCTGACCCTAAAACAGTTACCTGTTTCTTTATCGGGTATCCTAAGAACTCTAAGGGTTATCGTTTCTATTGTCCTTCCCATGTCACCCGTATTGTTGAAACCAAGCGTGCTGCGTTCCTGGAGGATTTCAAGGTCAGTGGGAGCAGTACCAACCCTTACGAAGAATTGCAAGAAGTACAAGACGCGGGGGGGGGGAGACTCGTCGCTTACCATTACTCCGATTACTCCTCTTGTACCCAATGCAACTACTGTACCTGAAGCTACTGCACCAACTCCAAATTCACCTCTATAATCAGAACCCATTATACCTCATGACGAAGGCACATCAAACACTCATAACCACGACAACGCTGAACCCAATAATCCACTCAGGAGGTCATCTAGGCAAAGAAGGCCTACTAATTGGGATGATTATGTTACCTACCTGACTGAAATGGATTCTGGAAAGCTCAATGATCCTATCTCTTACAATGAAGCCATTAGCAGTGATCAGTCTTCTGAATGGAATAAAGCAATGATTGAAGAGCTTGAATCCATGAAGAAAAATGACGTTTGGGATTTGGTAGAATTACCCAACGGAGCCAAACCCGTAGGATGTAAATGGGTATTCAAAACAAAATTGGATCCGAATGGGAACGTTGAACGCTACAAAGCGAGATTGGTTGCAAAGGGCTACACTCAGAAAGAGGGAATTGATTATCAAGAGACGTTTTCACCTGTCTCTCGTAAAGATTCATTAAGGATCGTCATGGCCCTAGTAGCTCATTTTGATTTAGAGCTGCATCAGATGGACGTTAAAACCGCTTTCCTTAACGGAGATTTGGACGAAGATGTTTACATGAAACAACCTGAAGGCTTTAAACCTGAAGGTGAGGAACATCTAGTCTGTAAGCTGAAGAAATCCATTTACGGGTTAAAACAAGCATCACGTCAATGGTACCTCAAGTTTGATGAAGTCATGAAGAAACAAGGTTTTATGAAGAATCAAGTGGATCAATGCACCTACCTCAAGATGAGTGGGAGCAACTTTACTATACTTGTCCTTTACGTAGATGATATTCTATTGGCAAGTAATAGTTTAGACATGTTGCATGAGTCGAAGCGGTTACTTTCGCATAACTTCGACATGAAGGATCTCGGAGAGGCTTCTTACGTCATTGGCATCGAAATTCACCGGGATAGACACAAAGGGATCTTAGGATTGTCCCAGAAGGCTTACATAGATCGTGTCCTTACACGATATAACATGCAACAGTGCAAACCCTCCGTCGCTCCAGTAGTTAAGGGAGATGTTTTCGGTTCATTCCAGTGTCTGACAACAGAGGTTGAGAAGGAGCAAATGAGCCAGATACCTTACGCGTCAGTAGTCGGGAGCCTGATGTATGCTCAAGTCTGTACTCGCCCGGATATCGCTTATATTGCTGGAATGCTAGGCCGTTATCAGACTAATCCTGGCTTAGATCACTGGAAAGCAGCTAAGAAGGTACTTCGATATCTGCAAGGGACGAAAGACTATAAGCTGACTTATAGAAGAAGTGATCATTTAGAAGTGGTGGGCTATTCTGATTCTGACTTTGCAAAATGAAAAGATGACAAGAAATCCACTTCGGGCTATATCTTTATGTTAGCAGGCGGCCCTATCTCATGGAAGAGTCATAAACAACAGTTGACCACAACTTCCACAATGATGGCAGAGTACATTGCTGTTTATAATGCAACCTGTCATGGAATGTTGCTTAGAAATCTGATAACTGGACTCAAAATTGTTAATTCCATTTCTAGACCATTGAAGCTCTACTGTGATAATTCAGTTGCCGTTAGTTTCTCGAACAGTAACAGTTCGACTGGAGCTGGTTTATATCTCGATACAAAATATCTGTTTGTACGTGAACGAGTTGAGGAAAATAATCTTTGTATCGAGTATATTAGTACTAAGGATATGCTTGCGGATCCGATGACTAAAGGTCTCCCTCCTAAGGTTTATGAAGAACATGTTCGTAATATGGGATTTAGTAAAGACCTTATTTGAGCATATTGTACTAGCTTATGTTTTATGTTAATGAAATTTCCTCAGTTTGATTTTGTATGTCTCTTAGAATATGTTCAACCGGTATAATGGCATATTGACAAATAAAGTTACAAATCAAACAAAGGGCTTACGCGTATTTTGATCATGACGATTAGGTTTTAAATTAAGGCTATAGTATGATTAATGGGGGTCCTGAGTCGCATAATGATTCAACGGCTGTAATTCTCTGCTATAGTACTTGTTTAAGGCTAAAATGAGTGTTAACTCCTGATCAGGCTTATCTAATACTCATAGTAAATGATTACTCGGCTAAGTGGGAGAATGTAAGATTAAATATATTATGTAACAATATTTAATCTATAGCCATTATAATCATTTACATAATATAGATCAAAATATATAATAACCTATTAAATAATTAGTTGGTAATTGTTGATGGACCATATTACCCTTATTAACTAATTAGGTTTCCTCCTGGGTGCTTATATAAGGAGAATTATGTGGAGGTTAAGGGGTTACTCAGTTACACATCCCATTAGCCATAACATAAATTTTCGACCTCCTTTCCTAATCGAATCCCCTATTCGATTTCTAAGTCCCCATCATCAGTCAGCACCCTAAGGAGGAACCAGATCACGATGACAAGCATGTCGAACTCCATTATTGGATTCTCCACTGCATTGAATGCTGTAACAGGTATGTATTTCATGTTTTCCTTCATGTATAAACATAACTGAACCAACAACGTCCGGTGGTTGTGTACGTTTTATGTTTCTTTGCTGGTTGTTGCCCGTCAATTGTGCAATTCAGGTTGTTATACTTCATTCCGACTGGTAAGTTTGAAATTTTGGACTCTTCACTGCTCTTTACGCACAGAGGTGATGAAAGATGTTATTCGAACAAGCAAATGTTGTTTCAAAAGTTTCTATGACAAATGTAACTTTTTTGGCCCTTAGATTGTATGTGTTCAAGCCTTAATTCTTTATTTTTGTCATGATAAAACTATATTCTTTAATTTTTTACCTCAATTATGCTAACAAGTATATGAGACCCCATAATCAATAAATTAGTCTATGTCTTTGGTGTAACAAATGTGCTATCAGATGATTTTTACCCAATAAGACGCTACGGGATACAATAAACCGAATACTGGAGTCAAATAATAGCAGTGCTGAAAATGGTGGAAGTGCTTATCATGTTCAAGGTATATATAATAACACAACGTATTAACCGTATATAGTAATTAATAAATTGGAAGCAACATGCTGATTGTGTGATTGTTGTGAAGCTGCACCGGGAAGCACATCCACAAAAAAAAAATTTGTTCTCTTATTATATATTCATAATGTAATTATGCATGTTTTGTTTCAGGATCTTCTAAGTATGTTTCTGAGAAGACAAATGAGGTGTGAAGCTTGGCATCTAAGGTGGGTCAGGCGGTAGACATGGCTTGTGATGCTAAAGAAGATGGCAACGCGAAAGCTTATGAAGCATATGCATACATCACTGAACTAGCACATGAGGCCATGAGAAAGGCTCAAGCTTTTGCTAGGGTGGTTGAAGAAATATCTGAAGAGAAAGGGAGTTGTGCATATGATCCTTTGACCGAAGGGACTGGCAAAGCAATGCGCATTGGTTCAAATGTGGCCCTAAATGCCAAAGAAACAGCGAGTGGTAAGGCATTCAATGTATATGATAAAGCAGATCAAAAAATCCGAATGGCCACAAAAAGGGTTCTGAACTCCAAGCGACGATGGTCGGAGCAATGGTGGAAGGTAAAAATAAAGCACAAGATGCGTATGGTACAACTTCAGAGAAGGCTGGCGAAGCTAAAGAATCTTTCAAAGATGCAATGTCTCAGAGATTTGTTTTTATCATGATGTTAGCAATGCGATTTCTTCATCGCACAATTACTTCTCGCCATCTTCTCCGAGCTTAAGGTTCTTTTTTTATTTATTAGGGTTTAGGAATTAAGAGATCTAAAAGGATTGATGTTAGTTGAAATTGATAGCTTCTAAGTGTATGATTTAGATTGATTCTTATGTCTGATATGAATAAGTTGAACTATTGATCATACTCTGGTGATTTTGATTATCAATGTACATAGTTTAGGTAAAGCTCTGTGATCTTTTGTCTGCATAACAAATGGGACAGGGGTGGATTAAGTAGAAGATTTATTATTAATCTTAACTTTAATAGTGAACTGTTTATAAGAAATGAAAATTTAGTTGTGTGATTTTCAAAACATTATGATTAATGCAGCTCTTTTTTATAAGAAAACAAAATTTGTCAAGCAACTTGTAATGTATTTTTTATTAATGTGTGGGAAATCCAAATGTTAGATTTCTAATTACGGAAAGAGTCATTAGTTGGTAGCTTTTTTGTTTACTTGAAATTGTTAGCCTCTCTGTGTAATTGATGAGTCAAGAGTTTGACTTAAAAAGACTGGGATAATTATAGTCTTAGAATTTTTTTAAACCAGTTTTAGCGAGACGAAAAGAGCACCTAAAAGGAATCTGTGTCAACATTAAAATGCAAAATTATTAGGCTAAGCCACCATAATTTAATTATAGGCATTTGCAGTTTGGTGAGGTGATGATGGTTGTAGTAGAATTTGTGTTCAGCCATCTTACCTTACTGGTGTATATATGCCAAAGGCATTTTGTACATGGAAATCATCTATAAAGTCTTTATACCACCACTTTTTTAGATCTTTGTAAATCTCACTTTACCATAAACTACTTAGGGAACAAGGTATAACAACCCTTTATTAGACCAGGGAAAGGTGTAATGGTTGCTACCTAGGCAAATGTATGAGGGCTGCCAATGTGTTATGGCTGCACACATCCTATGGATCAACCAAATTGTTATGCAGATCTTGTCATCAAACCATGATAACCCCGCCGCAATGCGCGGGGGGTTATATCCTAGTTGTATTTAAATAACATCAAGTTTCACCATTTGATCGATAACACTGCCAACTTATGAATTGTACCACACCACTCCTAACTTTCAACTTATTTTCCTCTGACACTCACAAACTAACTGAACTCTGACCCAATTAGTTTTTTTGCTGACGTGGCATTTGACATGGCAGACAGTTGACTTGGCTTTTTGATGATGTGGTGTCTGATGTGGTACTTGTTTACTGACGTGGCATCTGACGTCAGCTAACTGGGTTAGGGTTCAGTTAGTTTGGGAGTGCTAGAGGAAAATAAGTTGAAAGTTGTAAGTGACGTGGTACAATTCGTGAGTTGGGAGTGTTATCGGCCAAATGGTAAAAGTTTGTGTTATTTAAATCCAATATCCCTTGTTTGAAAGTGTTATCGGCCAAATGCTAAAAGTTTGGGTTATTTAAATCTAATATCCCTTGTTTATATACTTTGTGATCTTGTCTTTTTAAATAGCAAAAATTATATTTACAAGTAGAGACACCTTGTATTGTTGGTGAGTATCCGTGTACACACACGAAGCCTGATTTTTTTATTCACATAGGACCGGCTCACACTATGCATTGTGGATGCTTCTGTCAGGCTATCTATGGTGTAACATCCTTGGCAAATCTCTCATCAGGCGTGGACATGCAAGATATCTGGTTCATAAGGAATGACCTGCCTCAAATATTACCAACGTGTTTTGGCTGCATTAGTTGTGAATCTCAACAGAACTCTATAGTTAAACGTGCTCATATAAGTTTAACACCGGGATGATTGACCTATTGGTAAGTTTCGAGCAACCAAAACAAATCCTTAAGCTTCTTGGAGACAAAACAAACAATATTGATGAAAAGAAATTGGATGTTTGGGGGCATGTGTAAAGATGGCCCTTCACTTAAAAAATATACTATATAGATATTTTTAGTAAAAAGAATAAAGATGTTTAAAATTTGAATTGAAATTATTGGCGGTATTATCTTTAGTGGGAGAAAAATAGGCCTATGGTAGAATGGACCATCAAACACGTGAATACTTTATAAAATGTGTTGCATACCTATTAACCATATCAAGGACGAGTGACTAGTATTGCTCTTTTGTTAAATTCGTACACATAAATTAATTATCTATTTATGCAAGTAGATCCATGTTTTCGTGATGATGTTAATTACTCAATAATCAATTGTTTATAAATGCTTATCCATAGTTTTATACCTTATAACTAAGTAACTGTTGCATCACGTGTCACAATTCTATAAGCCTAAAACATTTTTTCCACTTTTCATATTTCATATTTAATCTTTTAATTTTATAAAAGAGTTAATAATACTAATGAAACACAATATATACTAAATTAGTAGTTAGTAACTTATACGTAATTTTAACTAAAGAGTTGGGTTCAAATACTTGGCTCTTAAAAATTAGAAAGTCCTAGGAAGGGTATATTTCACATCTTCTTTCCTCTTGGGTCAAAACAGGTCGGACTGCGAACACTTTCTATTTTATTTTTAGTTTCACAAGTAATTCATATGTCAAATATGATCGAGAGAACCATAACTAAAATAAATCATCCAATTTTTTGTTTAGTAAAACATTTCAAGACGTTTCTTTTTAGGGTTATTGGATTTTAATAATCCTAAGTTTCAACTGTTGGCCGACAATAATCCCAACGTTAAAAATTCCCTCCAATAATCCCAACTTGTAAAAGTTTGACCGCCATTGATCATTTTCAAACATATAAGAATTTGGTCTCAATAGATTCAATTACACCTAGAGACTCCTTAACTGGTTTAAGTGCACCTATGTTTGAAAATGATCAATGGCAGCCAAACTTTTACAAGTTGGGATTATTAGAGGGAATTTTTAAAGTTGAGATTATTATTGGCCAACAGGTGAAACTTAGGATTATTAAAATCCAATAACCCTTCTTTTTATATATTATTTATCACTTTTGAACCATAAAATTAGATCAAGAGAAAGCAACCCAAATCAACCCATTTTCACATAATTTGAATCACAAGTAGTTTTAGCATTAGAAGTAGATGCTTATAAGCTTACTAAGCACACATAGACATTGGTTATTACAATATACCTCCCCACACTTGTTTTTGTTCTTGTTCTTCTTATGGTTACTTGGTGGACTTCTTTTCTTCTACAATGGCAAGAAGCCTAGAAACACCTTGAGTCCACATATCATATTCTCGTTTAGTCCTACACTCGAACTCAACCAATCCACGTCCCACGGTCCTCAACCCGAAATAATGTCGCTCCTCCCCGCCGTCAAATAGATGTCTCCCTGGCCACGCCGACATGTTCTTGCACACCTCCAACACCACATCTGCAACCACCCGCAAGTGAAATCGTTAAACTACTTTTATCTAACAATGAACCACACTATTACAGGTATTTGGATATATGTTTTGAAGTGTTACGTGATTTTTAATAATCAGATAATTAGTTCAAAGAGAAATTGCTGTCGAGTTTTATAATAAAGCCTAATTTTTATATACACCTTGTATATTTAGTTATAATTTTAGAGTATTGAAATCAAGGCAAATGGTAATCAGTGTCAACTTGGACATATTTGTGCCATGTTCGGATTCATGTGCCTAACACAAATTTCGGGTTATAATTGTGTATTTAGCACCTTAGTAATCTTTCAAAATCCAAATGAAAACTTATAAAAATATATTAGTTTGCAGGCTGACCCATTTCAGGCTTGACCCACTACTAGCCCAACTGACCGGCCCATTTTTGACACCTCTCCTAAAAACAGATTCTAACAAGCTATATGACAGTAACCATATGGTAACTTACTTTTCTTCTTTTTTGTGATGGTGGATCCAACATGTTTGCTCTTCATCTTTAGCATCACTTGACCCGTTCGATGGATGTAAACCGACACAATTTTCCAGTGAAGATCACCTGCGTTACATTAGCCAACAACAGACAATTTATTGTTATTTGTTAAACAGCTTAACTGAACACGTAAGATGGTTATTCTTAGTTCTTACCATTACGGGTGCGTTTAAGAAGCTCGCTCCCGCGGGCTAGGAGTTCTTGGTTACAGATCCCCAAAAAGTTCTCTTCGGACGGAATCTGTTCACAATAACTATTGTTAGTTCCATGACTTTTACTTTCTTTAAGTCCTCGCTCCACTGGTATTACCGCCGCGATGTTCCATACTTCCTTTAGTGCCCTTGCCTTCAACGTCGCTGCGCCACGTAGAGCTAGAAAACCAAGAAACACAACTCGCGGTTTAATTGAAGCTCAAACGTTTCACGCCATTAAACCAAACAGGCCAAACGAGCTAGTGAAAATATAAGTATAAGAGCTATCTTGTAAAATACTATTGTTACAAAAACTTTATAGTTAAAATTATAAAAGCTAGTTTCTTTATATTTTTTTGTAATAAAATGATTTACTGTTTTGCAAATACTTTTTTGAGTAAAATGCCGAAATCAACCCTGAGGGCACTTTTGCTTGTTTCAACTTTCATCTAAAACAAGAATTTTTTGTCACTGAACCCCTTGACGTTTCATTTTTTGTGTCATTTTCATCCAAATCACTAACTTAGTTAAAATGTATCGTTAACTTATTGACGATTTTGACAATTTACCCATTTATTCTTTTGTTTTATCGTTTTATATATTTTAATTTTATCTTTAAATAAAATCATATAAAAATAATTATAAATATGATATATAACATATGTATTTATACATACACACTTTTTTTTTAATTTTCTTTTTACCTTTAAATAAAAAAAAATCTATTTAACTAAATGGGTCACTGGTTTAGGGTTTACCCGTTGCAGCCGCAGCGGTGAGAGTTAATATATCTCCATGGGATTTGACATTAACCGCAGAGCTAACCGCAGCAACAAGGTGTTCTCGCTCTGCTCCCATCGCTTCCGCTGCCTCCACGCACTGCGCAGCCACCAATGTCGCGGCCGATGCCACAGCCATATTAGTCTTAGCCATTTGTTCATCTTTACTAGACGCTGAAGCGGCTGCAGTGGCAGCCGCAATTGTGGCTACCGCAGCCGCCACTCCAGCAACTGACACTGCTGCGTGGAGCTGCGCGTTGTGGGCCCGGGTCTCTTCTTTCTTCTTCTCTCTCCTTTCCTTTAACCACCGTCCTACTGTCTTTCCTGCAGGCGTGGTGCTACACCCGCCTGCCCCATATCCACTCCTACCATTGACAAACAGCGGTTGGAGCGTGTTGTTTGCGCGCAAAAACTGTAGTTGCAATACAAAAAGCAGTTAATGATTTTGGATTTGATGAGGATTTGATGAATAATTTGACAATGACAAGTGTTGACGGTCAAAATAAAACCAAAAAGAAAAGCTGCAAAACAATACAAAAAGAAACATTGTCGCTTGAATGGATAATAAAGTTAAAGTCATAGGGTTCGGAGGTCTCACTATTTATCTTTTGGATCACATTCAAAAGCAAAAAAAACAGATCACACAATAATTTATTTGTCTTCTATGTTACTATTCAGTTTAGAATAAAGCAAAAGCATATACATGTTATGCAACAATTATATTCAACTTTTCTAAAATTACTTTCCTATATTAATGCATAAAAATAGTTTCTATAAATTTATAATTGTCTGTTATTGTAAATTCATAATAATCCATTCCAAAACATACCACTGCACATTAAGTAAATTTTGTGTAAGTTATGTTATTAAAAACTAGTAATATTCAGCAAAAATTATAAATCCGCCAGAGACGAGGATATGTTACCAACGCGTTTTGAATGCATTGGTTATGATGAGATCTCTACAGTGTGTAACAAACAAAACCATGAATTTCTAGTCTACAAAGAGTACATTAAAATGCCAAAATGGTCTCCGAGTTCAGGCCACTTTTGCCGCTTCAATCCAAAAATAAAAGATTTTATATCTTGGGTCACTGAGGTCTCATTTTTGTTGTCATTTTCATCCAACTGGCAAACTGTATTAGAATTTTTTGTTAACTTCTCATTTTTTTTGTCGTTTTTCTCGTATAAATGAAGGGTATAATCGTCATTTTATGCCATTATATATTTTAACAGAAAATTTTAACTCAGCTTGACAATCGGATGAAAATGGCAACAAAAATGAAATTTCGGAAACCCAGATAGAAAAAGGTTCCATTTTTAAACTAAATTGACAAAAGTAGCCCCATGTTGGCATTTTACTCGTTCATTTAAGGTTGAAATTTATTTTGGAATAATATTTGTACAGTAAATATTCAAACAATGAACAGGTTCCAAATAATTCAAGATTTGCAAACAGAGAAACAAACAATGAACAGGTTCCAAATAATTCAAGATTTGCAAACAGAGAAAGCAATGTACAACTATTTATAAACATTCTACTTTTGTTGAAAATAGAAATAGAAATAGATATTGAAGATACAATACCTTAACGACGTCGTCGTACTCGTCGGACGGTGAGATGTGTGGACTGTCGGTTTCTTCCATGTGCGATGGATTCAGTGGTCCACTACTGTGTGAGAGTCTCCCTGAAGCTAACGGTGATAGATCCTGCAAAGCAACATTCAATTATTATTGTTCAAATCATTAAATGTTCATTCAAAACATTGTTCCTCTTCTTCGTGATCTCTGTATTTCGTTGTACACACAGTTGTGTGTGAGAGAGAAGTTTCTAGAGAGAGAAACTATGAGTTTTCGTATTTTAATCACGAAATTACAAAAAAACAAAACGATTAAATGTGTTTAATCGAGTTTTTCAAAGTGAATCTGTGTAATGTTAACAGAAACGACGAAGAACAGAATGATTACAGGTGTTAAATCGAGTTTTCCGAAGTGAATCACTACAAAATTCATAGAAACTATGAAGATGAAAGCGATTAGAACCGTTTAATACAGTTTTTCGAAGTAATTCATTACAAAAATTCACAGAAACTACGAAGAACAAAGTGATTAGAACCGTTTAATCGAGTTTTTCAAAGCAAATCACTAAAGAATCAACTAAAACTACGAAGAGCAAAACTATTAATAGTGTTTTAATCGTATTTTCATTGTAAATCGTTATAAAATTCACAGAAACTATGAAGATCACAACGATTAGAAGCATTAAATCGAGTTTTTCGAAGCAAATCAACTAAAACTACGAACAAAAACACGATTAGAAGCATTAAATCGAGTTTTTCAAAGCAAATCACAACAAATTTCACAAAAAAACTACGAACAACAAACCGATAACAACACTTAAACCAACAATTTCACCTCAAATCAACAAAAACTCACCGACTGAGACATAATCCGTTCAAGCACAAGCTGCGAAGTAGCAGACGAAGCGAACGAAAACGTATTTCCAGAAATCACATCCGCCGTAACCTCCTCCGCCGCCGCATCGACGGCGTTAGTCTCCGTCGTAACATCGGAGTTGATGCCGGACCTAGAAATCAACGGCGAAGGCGGAGAATGCAGAGTCTTAAGAGTCGCATCACTCCATGACCTTGATAAGAACTCCATCGGCTTACGTGGACTCTCCGGCAGCTGAAAACCGCCGGCGGTGTTGTACTCCTGCCATAAACTGTCCATTTTGTAGTTTTGTTGGTGGTAATGTGACTGTGAGTGTTCTGTTATGATAACTTACATTATATAGAGGATGATGATAATAACCGTACGAACTCAGTCGGGTCGGGTCGGGTTAACTTTTTCTTTTGTAATGGGAACTTGATCAAATAAGACTTTTATCAAGTTTGAATAAAAGTTTTGCATATATTTTGATGTTACTTTTATTGAGCATGATTCAAAGAAAGATGTATTTTTGAGATTTGGTATTTGTTAAAGAAACTCGGTTTTTGCGTAAGCAAGCTTGAATGGTGACGAAAGTTGTTTAAAGTTGTCTGGGTTAGTTTTTGGTGTTAATTTTTGTAACCGTTGAGAAGTGATTGAATTGTCAAAAGAGAAACGAGTCGGTTGGTTTAAGATTTATATGGTTAAGTTTTGACTATTTGGTTGTTTTGTTTTATCAAGGTTACAGATGGAAAGAGAGTGGCGAGAAAAGAGAACAGGAGAAGAAGAGGAACAAGGGAAGGATTGGACAATTGTGTAGAGATAAAGCAAAAAAATAAAGCGGAGATGGGTGTTGCGACGTTCTTACTAAATAATCTACCGGAATGTACAGATAGCAAGGGGATTTGACTAAAATGCAAAAGACGAGGAGTTATTGTGGATGCTTTCATGTCGAAGAAAAGAGATAGGATGGGAGAACTGTTTGAATATGATAGATTTAACAGGATAAAAGACAAAGAAAAATTACTCTAGATAAGAGGAAGGAGGATCAGGGCTAATATCGTGAAGTTTGAGAAGGATGACACCACAAAAAATGATACATGCATCTATTACCAGCCATCGTATAGTAAATTGATATACGTTAAATTATACATGTTTTTATACCTCAAAACACTTCCGTTTTAAGCAATTTTGACCAAAAACACGACGTTTAGGTGCCAAATTCGGTACTTTTATGTTTTCAGGTCTTAAACAGAGCATAAAGGAAGATTCTGATGAAAACGGACAAATTCTGATGCATTTCTGATAAAAATGGCAAAAATCTGATGACTGCCAGGTATGGCACGACCGTGCCATCCATCGGCACTACCGTGCTGATCGAACGATCTCGGAAGCACTGCCAGTGCAAGGGCTAGTGCCGATTTGTTCCCGGGTTGCACTACCGTGCCACCCGATGCATGACCGTGCCAAGGCTTGACCAACATTTCTGATCAACAATCTGATGACGCCGCACTACCGTGCGACCAGCGGCACTACCGTGCCGATCTGATGACCCAGCAACTTGTCCACTAGTCCACTTGGCTGACTTGGGATCGGAGAAACTGACGTCACCCGACAAGTCCTGTCGCACGACCGTGCCGATCACAAAATTACCTATAAATAGAGCCATTCGCTACTGGTTCAAGTGTTGGGTTTTTCTCCATGTTTCTAGGCGATTTCTGGGTTCCGAAGCAGTCCTGATCAGACCACTTTGAAGCTTCAAGACCGAATGGAAACATAACCGATCCAACACATCAATTTCTTGCTTGTTTATGGTTCGATTCCTTGTTCTTGAACATGTATTCTGATCATTTTGCAAGTTATGAGCTGATGTTAGTTTATGTTTAATGTAGTTTATGTAATAGTAGTTATAAACTTGTTTCTTGAATAATCTTTATGTTGTAATCCTGTTTGTATGAAACTTAAGTACTTTTTCATGTTTGAATCTTCATGATTGTATAATGAACGTTTCATTGATGTTGTGTCACGACCCCCTTCCATACCCTGGATGGAAGTCGCGAGCCGTCAAGTGGTACCGGTGGTTATTTTAAAAACATTGCAGCGGAAATGTTCATCAGGACCGTGAGTTAGGAAAAATATCAGAGTTTAGAAAACACCGGATTTTATTTATTAAATAGATGGGATAAAACCCATGTTTTACAAAGGTAGCTTTAATAAGGGATAAACCCGAATATATGAAACCATGTTTGCTTAATTTAATTCAATTGATAAAATAAGCCATTTCTTTAAGCCTTTCGGTGCCGTATCATCACTCTTATTCCAATCTACTGTCATTACCTGAAACGAGTTTTAAAAAGATTTGGTCAGCAGGAAATACTGGTGAGTTCATTCATTTTTGTACAAAATGACACATTGTTATAAATTACAGGACTAAGAGCGATTAGAATTGCCACTATCTTACAATTATCTGGTCCAGTGTCACCCCCTGGTGACGATGGTCATACCACTATTGGGTCCTTTCACCCAATAGTGATGAATATCACTGTTTAGGTTCGTCCACCTAAAAGTGAGAAAACAATAGTAATGTGCACAATACCCCACTTACTGCCAGTAATTTAAGATAACAAAGACTTACCCCCTGTAAAATATAACTTTAAAATAATTTGAGGTTTTGCAAACAGTTTTGATAAAAGAGAATGACTCACCTTGTTAGCATATAGTCTTGATTAAACAAGCATCTTGATTCTAAGCATCTACTTTATAGTTCTGAATCTTCTGTTGATTAAGCATCTATTTTGATTGTAAGTGTATAGTGCAGAGTTTCGGGTAGTTAAACATTTAGTTTAACAGAATGGAATACGTATTAGTGTTAAACCCAAATCAAACCTAACGATGGTCACGAGATCAGAACCTTAACGAAATTCACAAAGTATAGTCTTATTTAGACAGCACTTTGGCA
Source organism: Helianthus tuberosus (assembly GCA_030545235.1). NCBI lineage: Eukaryota > Viridiplantae > Streptophyta > Magnoliopsida > Asterales > Asteraceae > Helianthus > Helianthus tuberosus. The sequence goes on from CM060354.1 coordinate 189,253,333, forward strand.
TTCGTTAGTTGGTTCCCGAATCGATCGGACAGAATATCGTATCGGTGATTATTGGTTAGAACACCAACGTATAGAGAGAAGAATAGAAGAAATGAGCAAAGAAAAATGAATCCTAAGCTTTCTAATTATAGGTAGGAAATATGAAATTTCCAGAAAGTTTCCTATATACTTTCTAGGAAATTTCAAATACTTTTCTAGGAAGTTACCTATGCATTTTCTAGGAAGCTTCCTACCCACATATATATCCTCTTACACCTTCCTTGCACCTTTCTCATATATATCTATTTAGGTGTTTAATTTAGTTAATTAATCTTACTTAGCTGATTAATTAATCTTACTTAACTGATTAATTGATCTTGTTTAACTTAATTAATCTTACTTAACTTAATTAATCTTACTTAACTGATTAATTAATCTTAATTAATCATACTTAACTGATTAATTTTCCTTAACGGTTTAATCAAGTAATTTACTTAGCCGATTAATTAATTAACGTAATTGGCTGATTAATTAACTTACTTAGCTTGCTTAACGGCTAAGTTTCCTTTCCTGATAAGTTTCCTTAGCTATTGAGTTTCTTAACCGCTAAGTTTTCTTAATTGCTAAGTGTTACGTAACCATTAAGTTTACTTACTTACTAAGTTTACTTAGCCATTAAGTTTTCTTAATCATTAAGGTTTCTTAACTACTAAGTTTACTTAACTGTTAAGTTATTTTAACTACTATGTTTACTTAATCGCTAAGTATCCTGGTTTAACAGCTCCCTGGTTATGAGTTCTAATTTCTAGATGTAATGGAACTCGTATTAGCGTATTAACTCAATTCAACTTTGACGATAATCACGAGATCATAACCCACAACGAATGACAAAGTATAGCCAGGTATCGGCCGTACTTAAACATCCATTGGATCGGTTTCAATCCATCGGATAAAGGATCGTACTCAGTGTTGTAAAAATCGGAATTAATCGGCGCCTAGGCGCTAGTCGGGCGTTAACTGATTAATTTTGAGCTAGTCGGACCATTAGTCGGTAGTCGGTTCAAGTCGGTCCTAGTCGGTGCAAGGCGGCCCAAATCGGCTCAAGTCGGCCAAATCGTTTCTAGTCGGCCCACTCTTTTTTAGTTTAAATCTGGCCCAAACAAATGTTTTTAATCATTAAATACATGGCCCAAGTTGTTTAGTTCCAACCTGGCCTAAAAAACATGTTTTAAGCCATTAAAACATATTCCATAAGGTCATGACTGATGTGTTAATGTTTGAATATTTAAATACTTAAATTGTTATGTTTTAAACTTCGTTGTTTAAATTTTGAACTGTTTTTAAGTATTATATTGATATTAATGTATGTATTGAATGTTTAAATACTTGATTTGTTATGTTTTAAACTTATAGTTGTTTGAATTTTGAACTATTTTTAAGTATTATATTGATATTAATGTATGTGTATATATATAAATTTAAAAATTATATATATAAATTCCGATCCGATTAATCCTGATTAATCCCGATTAATCCCTAGTCAGTACTCCACCGCCCGACTGACGCCTAGCGATCTCTACAACACTGATCGTACTAGTGATTAGAGTTATTACCCTAATAACGGGCAGAGTTTCGGGGTTTAGAAGTTCTGACATTAGAATGACAGAACAAGAGAAAGAAAAGAATTGAACGATTTAAAATGAAACTGAAAGTCTCAATATATAGGCTGACATTGGGGCGCGTCGCGGCCCGCGAAGCCCATCGGCTTCTCCTTCGCGGCGCGCGAGGGATTCTGGGTCGGACTGAAGGTTGCTGAGTCATGGCGTGGTCGTGACACGTGGACGACACGTGTCCCTCAAGCTTATCCGGAAATCTTTAGCCTGTCGCGCCCCGCGTAAGCTTTGATTAACTCTTTCGCGGCCCGCGAGAGATGGATAAAATTGGATTTTCTTGTTTTTTCACAAAGATTTGGGTTTTAGGGGTCCGGGTTTCCACTTACGGAGTGTTGTGGGACAGTTTTGCAGGTCCTTACATGTTGAGTTCTTGATTATGTTTGATTGTCTTGGATAATGAATCTGTGGTTAGTGGGATAGTAACTATTTCTTGATTAATCACTTGTTTGTAAACTTGTTTACACCATGAGACTCGAGAGGGGTATTGGTTTTATCTTAGATATTTCTTATTTTGATTAGGAATACTTTCTTACACGTAAGGGTTCTAACGAATTATATGGTGTTGATTACATGTTCTTGCATGCAGTTTATGATCCTTGTTTAGTAGTTTTGGTCTGAAATTGCTGACATGGTAGATTTGTATTCAAGACTTGTAAAGGTGAAATATGTTGTTATATGATCTACTTAAATGCTTATCCTCGTGGCTGTATTGTGACCATCGGTATTGCTTTCTTTGATAAGTGAGGTTAGAAAACTCCTAGCGGATGACTAATCTATCTTTAAAGGTTTACATGAATGAATATCAATAGCTCGCTAAAGAATGATTTTAGGTGGTTAATGTGTGTTTATCGCGTTAACTTTCCGAAGAAGCATCACGTTAGAAAACTCCTAGCGGATGACTAACTGTCTCGAAATTGGAAAATTGATTAAGTGCTTTTGTGACATATCTAATAGATAACATGTTTAGGTTGTTTGTGAAACAAGATAATAGTATATTTATGTTTTAGATGTAATTTAGATAACTTAGTTAAACAACCATTCACCTATCCTTTTATCTGGTAAACTAATGACAAAGATTTAGTATATAATAACGCTCGTGTTCCATGGATCGATATATGGCTCTTACCAATACTTTGCTGCATATATGACGGGATACAATTGTCCTTTGTTGTGTGTGTTTTAATGTTAAGGTATAAACCATTTTTATAAATATAAAACACATTTCGTTGCATGTGAAAATACTGTAAATAAATGTATATAAAACATGTACGTCAAGTTTTTGGCGCCGTTGCCGGGGAACACATGGCGAAATTTATGGAACAATCCGAGTCAATATTTTACCGGTGTACAAACTGTTAATAATTGTGAATACTTGTAAATTTTTGTATTTATTTGCTTTCTTTACTAACTTGTTAAATTGACTAACTTTTCTTTTTCTGTTTTACTAACCAGCTAGCTACTAATCAACTAACTTTACTAACATCCTAACTTCTTATTTTATTATTTGACTAACATTTATTTCCGTTTATTTATTTAATCCAGTTAATGTGTTCGGAATCGAACCATTTTCTTTTATTATTTCATTTATGTTTATATTTATATTTATATTTATGTACGAGTTCGCATGTCGAACCGCTTATTTATTATAGTTATTTCATTTCTGCATCTACTTACATTAATTTATTTACGTTTAGCTTTTCATTCTTTGTTTTTGTCCAATTAATTATTTAAATGAACCGCTTATTCATCTAATTATTGTACTCGTTTGTTTATTTATTTACTCCACAAAAATGAAATGTAACTTTCTGATAAAATCATCAGATTTTCTGATGAATTCCAATGAATTTATCAGATTTTCTGATGGATTCTGATAAACTCAATAGATATTCTAAAAACAACAATTTTTATTCTGATGAATTTACCAGATTTTCTTGTAATTATGATGGAACGAAAAATTTTCATCAGATCTTATCAGAATTTTATGAGAAATATCAGATTTTCTGATAATTATAAAAAAAGAGAGTTTTCTCAGGATTCTGATGATCATCATCAGAATTTCTGGTAAAACAGCCAAAAACAGTTTTGGATATGAATAAGTAAATAAGCCAGTAAATATTTAAATAGATTTGTTTCGTTACTTGTATATGTTTGTATATTATGTATTGTCATTATTATTACTTATTTCTTATATTAATATTATGTTCTTTTTTCTGTATAATGCCTTCCTTTTTACGTGCAGGCTAATGTCCACGCCCCCTGCGCCCGCTAATGCTGAGCTAGCCAACGAACCAGAAAATAACCTAAGAAGAAGTAGGCGGCTTCGCGAAAGATCACTTGTCGTTGCACAAAGGATTGCGGCCGCAATCGACGAACCAGTGATACTTTCTGACAGCGAGAATTCAGAGGACGACACAAGAAGCATAATGGCAGAGGATGACCAGCCTTTGAATGAGACCAGCCGTCCAGGAGGAGAGGGCTTGCTACCAAGCATTGCCCGACCTACGATAGCAGCACCGAGTTTTGAAATTAAATCTAGTATAATTAATATGTTGCAAAATTCTGTGCAGTTCGATGGGAAGGATCATGAAGATTCGGGTCGATACATCGCTTCATTTCTCGAGGTGTGTTCGACTTTCAAAATTCGAGACGTTTCTGAAGACGCAATTCGTTTGCGACTCTTTCCATTTTCTTTGAAAAAGCCCGATCTTGGCTTTTGTCACTTCCAGCAGGGTCCACCACGACTTGGAATGAAATGGCAGATCTGTTTATGCAAAAATATTTTCCACCAGAAAAGACAGCTAAGCTTAAGAATCGTATTATGACATTCAAACAGGACGAAGGAGAATCTCTACACGCAGCTTGGGAGAGGTTCAAAGATCTTCTGATCGATGTTCCACATCATGGGTTGTCCAAAAGTCAACTTGTGTTGAACTTTTACCAAGGACTCAACTACGACTCACAAGAACGTTTAGATGTTTATGCAGGAGGCGATCTTGGAACAAAAACACCCAATGAAGCCTACGCAATTATAGAAAAAGCTACCTTGAAGTCGAGTTCTCATCACGGTGGAGTGCGAAGTAAAGCACCATCAATTCCTGGAGTTCATCAAGTGGATACATATACGGCTCTTGCAGCACAGATTGGAGCTTTGGCAGCAAGGTTTGATCAAGCTCAGAACGTTTCGCAGGTACAATCATCATGTGAGCTGTGTGGAGTGTCACACGAGCCAGGTACATGTGAGCAGGGTGTTATATTTACAGGCCACGAAGAGGTGGACTATTTGGGCAATCAAATTAGGCCCCAGAATAACCCCTACAGCAACACGTACAATCCGGGTTGGAGGAATCACCCAAACTTTGGGTGGAAAGCTAATTCTGTGACAACCCGACTTTCCAAGGTCTTTCCCCGACACGTTACTTGTTTCACACCTGTGTTTTCACAATCCGTTACGTTGTAATATGTACACCTTTGCTAGATGGTTATTAAATTGTTTATTGTTTGGTTAAATGTTGAAAATTTATAATTTTTTAAAGTTATAACACAACTCATGCAACCTCATGCTCACTCGACGAAACACAGGAGTTTCGCCATATCCATATTCGACGAAACACTTGGTGTTTCGTCAACCGTCTTTCGTCGAAGCCCTTGTTTCGCCGTATGGGCTTGTGGCCCAAGTAAGGCCCATGAATGAATCACTTATATTTGCCCCTTAACCATATGTAATGTCACAATTCGCAAAACCCTAGACACTTTCTCCTATCCCTTGTATCCGACGGCAATCACCATTCTTTTGAAGTTCTTGTGTGTTCCATCTCACAACCGGTTAGTCACGATAACCCGATTCGATCTATTTGTTATGTTGTGTGTGTAGATACCTATCATTATAAGTGAGTTTATTTGCTGAATGATTTGGTTATGATTGATGCTTGAATTGAAATCCATGAAGTTAGGGTTGTAGAGACACATCATAGGAAAACTGATGCGTGAAAACTGTAACCGGTAAATTAGTATTGGCATGTTAAAGATCCTTATAAATCTGTTGGGTGATTAAAAACGTTGAATACTGCGTAATCCGTTAGATTAGAACCCGCACAAAAAAGAATCGGATGTCTCATATTCGGTCACGTTCACTGTATGGTTTGTTGACCCTGTTGTTGTTGGTTTTTGAGCATTATATGTATGCATAGTTTTGATTGAACTAGAACTGAATGATTAGGGTTATGATTTTAGCGATGAACTGTCAGGAAGAAGAAGGGTTCCGGTGAAACACCCTTGTCGACGAAACATATGATGTTTCGTCACCCATCTTCTCGACGAAACACATGAGGTTTCGCCACCCACTACGTCGACGAAACATTTGATGTTTCGTCAGGAGTTTCGCCGTCCAGAGGGTGGTTCACAATATGTTGTAGTTTAGAACAAGTGTGATAATAAACAAGTATGTGTTGATTAATATTATGACTGAGGAAAACGTGACTTGCGTATGTTGAATAACTCACGTAACTGTTAAATGATATTACGAAACATGCACGTGGATTGTGGAGTTGTATGAGTTTGTATAACTGCTATGTGCTATTCGGTGATCGCTAGTTTGATACACACTATGACTTTTATTGAAACGTGAACCTTGAGAATGTGAAACTGATTATGCATATATGAATACCGTAGGCTTTGACTGATTTAGTGTGTGCGAGTAACTAATCATACCGAGCAAATCAAGGTGAGTTAACTACTCTTGAGCATGCGTCCCGGTGGTTGGGACAGTCAGTGGGTATCCCGGGGAGGGATAAGTCTTTTGGGTAAAACTGGGATGTTGGATAGTAATCTCACTCTATCACTCTTAAGTCCCGGCTTTTTGTTACCCGAGAGGTAGCGAGGTATTAGTTGGTAGCACTACTTAGGTTTGGCACCCTCACCGCGTACCGGAGAGGACGGGTGTGAACTAATGACCCAGTCATGCCCAGTGCTTTGATAGGAGCACTGGGGAACGGGCAAAACATACATCAGGAGCCGTCTTGTTCAGTATCGAGATATTATCAACATTACTTTCGGATTTTTTAATAAACTGGAATAAACACTTGGTAGCTAACGTTTTCGAAAAGCTGTGAACTCACCAGCGTTGTCTGATACACTTGTTGCATGCTCGCAGGTCGTTAGGTACTATGGATGGGAACTTTCTATCTGGATGGCTTGAGTGGTCATGGTCATGTCGCTGAAGATTGCTTGCATGTTATTTAAACACTATTACATTTGGTTTTGGGAATACCTTAAACATTATTTTGTCATTTGCTTCCGCTGAATCTGATAACTCTTGTTTGATAATTATGATTGCTTGATTTAATAAACATAAACTTGGTAACGATTTATTATTGGTTCAATGTGATTGGTGGCTTGGATCCTGGTACGTCACACGTCCCGCAGTGTATTCGCATGTGGTTTTTGGGGGTGTGACAAATTCCAATAACCAAAACCCACTCGGATACGCTCAACGCGCTCCCGCCGCAACAGCCTCAGGGACAATCTTTTCAGCCATCAGGACAAACCTTTCAGCCACGTTATAATAATTTAGGTTCAGGAAGCACTTCCCAGCCACAAACCTCTCAAACCAACTCAAAACTAGAGGAGATGATGGCGCAACTGTTAAACAACTCCAACAATGCCAATCAAATATCTGAAAAGCGATACCAGCAGCATGAGGAGCGTTTCATGGCACAAGAAGGGGAAATGCGGAGCCAGAAGGCTTCAATACAAACCATTGAGAATCAACTCGGCCAATTGGCCAAGATGTTGTCTGAAAGACCCCAAGGTAGTCTTCCAGGTAACACAGAACCAAACCCAAGATGGCACGTTAATGCAGTAATGACGAGGAGTGGTAAAGCTACGGGACCTGACAAATTGGACTCACCTCAAATCACTGATACGGTCCAAACTAACGCTTCAGACGAGGTGCACGCTAGGCGAGTCCCAACAAGTACAGCACAGTCCCAGGAGCCAGTTAAAGATTTCATTCCTCCAGTTCCATATCTGAGCAGACTGAAGAAACAGAAGGACGATGAACAACATGGTAAGTTTTTAGAGATGTTTAAACAATTACACATAAACATACCATTTCCTGAGGCGTTGGCTCAAATGCCTAAATACGCAAGGTTCTTAAAAGACATCCTCACAAACAAGCAAAATCTCGAAAGCTTGTCTTGTGTGTTGATGAATGAAAACTGTTCAGCCCTTCTCCAAAACCGTCTACCTGAAAAGATGGGAGATCCGTGCAGTTTTACTCTTCCCTGTCTCATTGGCAGCATGTCTGTCAGTCACGCATTAGCCGATTTAGGAGCTAGCATAAACCTTATGCCATATAAGGTCTTTGCTAAATTAGATCTGGGTGAACCTTCACCAACTAGAATGAGCATTCGACTTGCAGATCGTTCAATCAAGTATCCGCGTGGATACGTAGAGAACATGCTTGTTAAAATCGATAAATTTGTTTTCCCCGTGGATTTTGTTATTTTAGACATGGACGAAGATTCGAAAGTGCCATTAATACTCGGACGCCCATTCCTCAATACTGCGAGGACGATTGTTGATGTGGCAGCTGGCCAAATCACACTCCGAGTAAATGATGAGCACGTGACTTTTGATATTAAAAGATCAATGCAACATCCGCAAAGTCACGATGACATGCTTTACTATGTCGACATTGTCGATACTTGTGTAAGCTCTCATTTCCAAGGCACTATTGAAGAAATTGATATGGACACACATCTGTTGTGTGAGAATCAACATGGCATTTCACAGAAGGACCATGAAAATGAGCAGCTGGTTTTCCAAATCGGTGATGATGGTTCTCAAAGTCAAGATCAATTTGTGGAGATTGACCGTGAAGTTGAAGAAAAATCAAAACCTTCGGTTGAAGACCCACCGTCGTTGGAGTTAAAAGAACTCCCACCGCATCTCGAGTATGCATTTCTAGACGAGGAGTGTCGCTTGCCAGTCATCATTTCAGCATCTTTAGCAAAAGAAGAAAAGAGACAACTTCTCGATGTTCTAACGCTCCACAAGAAAGCCATGGCGTGGAAGATTATGGATATCAAAGGCATTAATCCTTCTTTTTGTACTCATAAGATTCTAATGGAAGATAATTACAAGCCTAGTGCACAGCATCAAAGGTGCTTGAATCCTAACATGCAAGACGTGGTGAAGAAAGAAGTTATTAAGTTGTTAGATGCAGGGCTAATTTATCCTATATCTGATTCTGTTTGGGTAAGTCCAGTGCAAGTAGTACCCGAGAAAGGTGGTATTACTATTGTTCCAAACGATAGGAATGAACTTATTCCTACCCGTACCGTCACCGGATGGCGAGTTTGCATCGATTACCGCAAACTCAACGATGCCTCCTGTAAGGACCACTTCCCGCTTCCATTCATCGACCAGATGTTGGAACGTCTATCGGGGAAGTCATTTTTCTGTTTTCTGGATGGGTTCTCTGGATATTTTCAAATTCCTATCGCTCATGAGGACCAGGAAAAGACTACTTTCACATGTCCTTTCGGCACATTCGCCTACCGGCGTATGCCTTTTGGACTGTGTAATGCACCAGCCACATTTCAACGTTACATGGTAGCTATTTTCCATGACATGATTGAAGACTCCATGGAAGTATTCATGGATGATTTCTCTGTTTTCGGAAGTTCTTTCGATCAGTGTCTTTGAAATCTGAAAAGAATGTTAATGAGATGTGAGGAAACTAATCTAGTGCTTAACTGGGAGAAATGCCACTTCATGGTGAAAGAAGGGGTAGTCCTTGGACATAAAATCTCTGAAGCCGGGTTGGAAGTTGATCCAGCAAAAGTGGATATCATTTCTAAACTTCCTCCCCCAACCTCGGTTAGAGCGATTAGAAGTTTCCTGGGTCATGCAGGGTTCTATAGGAGATTCATAAAAGACTTTTCAAAAATCGCAAGACCTATGGCCCGTTTATTAGAAAAAGATGCTCCATTTGTGTTCTCAGACGAATGCATTCAAGCAGCTTAAACAAAGGCTTATCGAAGCCCCTATTTTAGTTGCACCAGATTGGGCATTGCCATTTGAGATAATGTGCGACGCTAGTGATTACGCAATAGGAGCAGTCTTAGGACAACGAAGGGAGAAGCATTTTCATCTTATTTACTATGCCAGCAAAACTCTACATGATGCTCAAGAGAATTATACGACTACAGAAAAAGAGCTTTTGGCAGTAGTTTATGCTTTCGACAAATTCAGGTCGTACCTTGTGTTGTCCAAAACAATTGTGTATACGGATCATGCAGCAATAAAAAACCTTTTTAGTAAACAGGACGCAAAACCGCATCTCATCAGATGGATCTTGTTACTACAAGAATTTGACATTGAGATCCAAGACAAAAAGGGAGCTTTAAATGTTGCAGCCGACCATCTCTCGAGACTTAAGCATGGTAATTCAGAAAATTCGGTGGAGGAACCAATAAATGACAATTTCCCCCACGAATTCCTTTTAAGTATCGAGATGAATGATGAGTCACCATGGTTCGCCGACTTTGCAAACTACCTCGCATGTGGAATCCTTATCAAAGGATTGTCATATCAGCAAAACAGGAAGTTCTTTGCAGATTTGAAGTATTACATTTGGGACGAACCATACTTGTTTAGAAATCGGAGCAGATCAGGTGATCCGAAGATGTGTATTTGGAGAAGAGGCGGCTAGCATTCTGCGCCACTGTCACGAAGGACCGACCGGAGGTCATCATGGAGCAAACTACACTGCAAAGAAAGTGTTAGACTCTGGGTTTTACTGGCCCACAATCTTTCGCGATGCGCATGAATGGGTTAGAGCATGTGATGCTTGCCAGAGGGCAACGAATATCTCCGCACGCAATGAAATGCCTCAACATCCAATGCAAGTCTGTGAAGTCTTTGATATATGGGGTATCGACTTCATGGGTCCATTTCTAGCCTCACGAGGTAACAAATATATCCTAGTTGCTGTAGACTACGTCTCAAAATGGGCCGAAGCTCAAGCTTTGCCCACGAACAATGCTAGGGTGGTTGTGAGGTTCTTAAAAAGTTTATTTGCCCGATTTGGTGCTCCAAAAGCACTAATCAGTGACTGAGGAACGCATTTCTGCAATGCGTAGTTAGAACGAGCCTTGTCCCGTTATGGAGTTCATCATATATTGGCTACCCCATATCATCCTCAAACGAGCGGGCAAGTGGAGGTCATGAATCGGGGTTCGAAAAGAATCCTTGAGCGGTCCATTAATAATAACCGCAAGGATTGGTCAGATAAGTTAGATGACGCTCTGTGGGCTTTTAGAACAACATTCAAGACGCCTATCGGGACCACTCCCTTCAGGTTGGTTTACGGAAAAGCTTGTCATCTACCTGTCGAGCTAGAACATAGGGCATTCTGGGCCTTGAAGACGGCGAATATGGATTTAAAACGCGGAGGTGAAGCCCGTTTTCTGCAAATTCACGAGCTCGAGGAGCTAAGAAATCATGCCTATGAAAGTTCTAGCAGGTACATAGAACGAATCAAGAGGTTTCATGACAAAAGATTGAGAGAACATAAAGATTTCTGCGTTGGAGATATTGTTTTGTTATACTCCCACGATTGCGTTTATTCCCTGGGAAGTTAAGATCTCGATGGACGGGTCCATACACGGTCAAGGAAGTATTTCCATACGGAGCCGTCGTCATCGAAAATTTAAGCGGGGAAACATTCAAGGTCAACGGTCATAGACTCAAGAGTTACATCAACGGACCGGTCGACCCGGTGGAGGAAATTCTCGAACTCCACATCCCGCACACTTAAAACAAGTGTGGGGAAAATGAGTCTAGCTATCGACTCGCTGACAAATTTAGCGAGCGTGTTTTCACACGCTAAGGGTTATTTTGTATATATTAGATTTTAATATTTAATTTCTAGTTCGTTAATTTTTCGGTTTTAAACGTAGGTACATACGAGCTTGAACCATAACTTTTGAAAATTTGAAGTTGATTAATTGTTAAAATAAATAAAATAGTGCAAAAATGGAAAATTTGGGTAAAAATTCGGAGTTAAAAGCTTACTGTGAAAAATAACACAAAAAGGCCCAGGTGTTGAACAGTCGTGCCAAATCGGCACGGTCATGCACTTCGTAATCAAAATAGACCAAGAACTTGTGCATCGGACGGTCATCGGATCGCATTACCGTGCGACCGATGCACTACCGTGCTACCCGGTAATATAAGTCAAACCAGCAATGCGATCCGGGATGGCACGACCGTGCGCCAGTTGCACGACCGTGCGAGTCAAAATCTAAACAGTAAAAAGGGGGGTATTTAAGCGATTCTGCAGTAAAAACTAATCACTTTTTCGAAACCCTAGTCGCCGCACGGGAGTTCCAGGTCGCCTCCACCCAAAAATCATCTAATTTTTACCTAGATTTCGCTTCAATCATCTTCCAAGGTATGTTTCCTACTTGTTTTGCAGATTAAACTTAGTTTCTGATGTAGATCTGATGTTTGAATCAAGAAATTTTGGGGTTTTCATCATAAAAATCAAATAAACCCTTGTTCTTGAGTGTTTGGTGTTAAATCGGTAGTTCTGATCCTTGATTTAAAGTTTATTCACCGATTACAAGTTAACATTTGAAAGATAAAGGTTCAAATCTGTGAAATAAACTGTTTTCTGGTGAAATTTGCTGTCGCACGGTCACACCCTTGAAACGACATGATAGTGCCGGTCAGAAATCAAGGATAGATCACCGATTCAAAACTGCGATGTCGAGTCGCACGGCAGTGCCGATTTGGCACGGCAGTGCGACATGATTTTCCAAAAACAAGTTGTGGACCGACTAGGAATGGCACGGCAGTGCCACCAGACGCATGACCGTGCGGTTGCTGGAACGACGACAGAACGTCGTAAACAGCCTGTTCCGGTGGCGGCGATGAAATTTTTATATTCTGCTCTTATTTTGTTGTATTCCTGTATGCAGATGAATCACAAATGCCTCTAGTTCAGCGAAAAAAAATCAAAAGAACAACCCTGTATTGCAAGATTACAAGCCTTATGGAATAGACGGGGACAGATCGGTGAACCGAGAAGAATCAACTGGGATACTTTAACAACCCTAAACCAAGAAGAAAGGCTATCAGACATGATGTCACATCCCATGTCAAGGTTGTTCAACATTGCACGACCAGTTTATCTTGAGCTCACATTGGAATTTTTCGCTTCATACACTTATGAAAAACCGAGAAGCGAAAATCCAGACTTTAAAAACAGGGAGACAATACAGTTCAGGTTGGGAAGAAAGTGGCATAAGTGGTCAGTTGCTAGACTTAGAAGAAGATTGGGCATATACTCAGCTGAAGACATTGATTCAGAACTTTTCACCAATATTTACAAGTTTGATAATGATCAGCAATGGGCTAACTTTTGGGCACAAGTAGCAGTTGAACCACCCTATGAAGCTAGAAAAGCTAAAGCTTCACGACTACGAGACCCGCTTCTTAGGGTCATTCATCAAGCCATGAGTCACACCATCTGTGGGCGCATGGACAGTGCAGGAAACTGTCCAACTCCGGATCTTCTTTTCTTATATTCCTTAGTGACTGGAGTGCACGTCAACCTCGTAGCTAGAATGGCTGAATTTTTCGTAAACAGTGCGGGGAGAACTACAAGCAGTGAAATCCATGGTGGTGAATATGTGACTCAGTTGGCATACAATTTGGGTATTATGACGGATGATGTTGTCAGCGGTCTCACGATGGTTCACACAGGAGGAGATATAGATATGAGGTATTTAAGGGCGATGGGTCTGGTAGTAGATACAGATAATGGCCCAAGATTGAGGGGTTTGAATGGAGAAATATGGGATCCGCTACCACTATCACCACAGGACGAAGACGTCAACATGGAGGAGCATCAGGTACTTGAGCCACCACCACACAACCAGCCACCACACGATCAGCCACATCATGAAGAGCACCAGCACCAGTATCAATATCAGCCAAACTGGCCTCCAGGTATACCTTCCTACCTTGAGGTGTACCAGCAGTTCCAGCATATGTAGGTTTCTCAAGACACTATAAGAGCCGACCAGGAGGCTATGCGAGCAACTCAAGACGCTATGAGAGCCGACCAGTTAGCTATGCGGGTATCTCAACACACGATGCGGGAGGAAATGTATGCAGGTTTTTCCTACATTTTCGGAGGGCTACAAAGCGTATATCCTAGCCACTTCGGCAACCCTCCACAGTTTCCGTTTGGAGACACAGGTAACTATGGCAATGTTCATCTGGAACATGCCACCATGATGGTGATAATGATGAGGAGTAGGAGGAGGTAGGGCAGAACAGTTCAGAAACTGATGTTTTATCTTATTTTTATTCAGTACTTTGTTTGGGAATTCTAAACTTTAGGTTTGTTTTTAAATGTTTTAAGTAGTGTGTTTGTTTAAATAATGGACATGGTTTAGTTATCTAACATTTTGATCAATGGTAATGTTGACTGCTTTAGCAAGTAACATACTTGGCAGATTCTAAAGAAATGCACACAGAGTTGAGACGACTTCAAATAAAAGTCTACTCAAACAAGTCAACTCTAACTCTGAGGGAGTACCTGTCACGGCCCCCGACCCGGTTTAACCCGTTTCAGGAGCCGCGAGACAGAAAATCCCGTGGTATTTATTTAACAGCGGAAGTTTTCTTCAGGATCTTTTTAAAACTGCAATTTCCCGATTATTTTATTTCACAATTCGGGATAAAACCCCGGTAATTTACAATCATAAGATTTCACGGAGAAATCTTTATTTTACAAAACATGTTTCTTTATTTTATATTGAGCCACTTCCTTGAGCTTGTAGTGCTTCACGGCACTTTTCTTGGATCACAACAGATCACCTAAAACATGTTTGAAAAAGGTTTTGTCAGCGGGAAATACTGGTGAATCATTCTATTTACTAAAATGACCCATTTGTTATAAATTACAGTATTAAGAGCGATTACAATGTTTCCTGATATCAAACCAACTACCCACGGTATTTTGTCACTCGACCCATTGGCCCTCCCGTTGTCCAATGGTGTCTGTGACTATGGTCATATCACCCCTTGGCTGCCCCAATGGTGAAGATTATCAAGTAATGTATACAAAACCCCACATACCGGCTGTAATTTGGTGATTACAAAGACTTAATCCCCGTAATTATAACTTTGAAAGTAAACATGATTTTGAAATCAAATTTTAATAAAAAGAGAATGACTCACATTGTAGATTTAATTGAGCAGAGCCTAGCCTACTGATTAGCCTTTTAACCTAAATTAATAACATGCACACGAACTCGGTTAGTAACTAATACAGCATTTACGATAACCCACGAGATTAAAACCTTCACAATGAATGACAAAGTGCGATACTTAAACATCCATTGAATTAACAACGAATGAAAAAGCATAAACCCTAATGTGGGCAGCACTTAAACATCCATTGGATAGTTTAATCGATCGGACATTGAATCGTAGCAGCGATCGAGTTAATACCGGGTATCGGAGCAGCGCCTCACTAATATTGAAAGTATTTTCGACTTCAGAGTGTTATAACTTCGTTTTTATGAAAAGATATCGACATCAGTGGACTGTGCAAGTGCCTAGCTATTTATAGCTGATTTTGAGGTCTCACGCGGCCCGCGTAAGCCTTTGGCTTGCCCTTACGCGGCCCGCGTGGCCGCCCAGTCTACGACTAGCCTTGATTGGTCATCAGTAGGGTAGCCAGGTGGTTCGATACGTGGCTCGGAGACTTATCCGGTTATATTTCAAATTAACGCGGCCCGCGTAAGACTTCTCTTGTCCCTTACGCGGCCCGCCTGAGAACCTAGATTTTGTTTTTCTTGATTTTTTATGTAGGGTAAGGTTTCAGGGTCCGGGTTTTCATTTATGGGTTGATTTATGACATTTTTGAGAGTCCTTACAGTACCTCTTTCCCTTTTCACATTATTAGTTTAGCTCTTCATAATTGCTTAACTAATATATATTTCACATTGGGGACAATGTGAAGTTCAAGTGTGGGGAGGGGTTTAAAAGGTTTTAAACTTTGTTTGTCCTTAATTATTATCATTTGTGTATATATTTTCGAAAAATAAAACAAAAATGGTCGATTTGTGTTCTTTAGAAAGCATCAAATTTGATAAAAATCGACAAGCCAAATTGTTTTTTGAAAAAGATAACTAAAAAAGCGTGATAAAACAAAACGAAAGACTTGCATGTTTATCTTTATATTTATACCCATTCCTTCCGTTTACGTGAGCATATTTTTGAGCCTTTACAGCTTTCTTGTCAAATGCTTCTTTGTTTTTACGGAAAAATGAGTGAGCCGGATGTTTTATGTAATTTAGAACTTGTCATTTGTATACTTTTCGAAACCATGAATATGTGTAATTACATAGAAATGATAGAGGCATTTAGGATACCCCTTTTTCATTCTTTTTCTTTGTTTATATCCCGCACCCAACATTATCCATTAGTTCGCCATGTTGAGCCTATTTTCTGTATTTTTCTAACTTTACCCAAATATTAAAACCCATTTAAACCTAAATATAACCTTTTCATTTTCACCCTTTTTTGTTAAAACTCGGCCATAAGCTATCCAAGTTTGATACAAATTCTAGTGTTTTAGTACTTTTTCTGTTGAAAAAAAACCCCGTTTGTCAAGACTCTCTAAGGAAATTAAGGAAAGACTATCAAGAAAGAAAATAGAGAGATGAAGTATAAAAAGAATAAACTCTGAACACATACACAAGTAGCTTAGCAACGCGTTCAGAATCCAAGAAAATAAAACCATCAAGTTTTTGGCTAAGTTTTAACCTTTCTTGCCACTTTCAAATATCCATTTCATACCCTTAACCTAAGCCTATCGTTACAACCCATCAAAGACCTCTCGATTTATGCTTTTCACATATTAATTGGTAGAGATTAGATCTTTTGACAAGCTTATGAAAACGTAAACGTATTTCCAAAAATCACATCTGCCGTAACCTCCTCCGCCGCATCGACGGCGTTAGTCTCCGTCGTAACATCGGAGTTTATGCAGGACCTAGAAATCAACGGCGAAGGCGGAGAATGCAGAGTCTTAAGAGTCGCATCACTCCATGACCTTGATAAGAACTCAATCGGCTTACGTGGACTCTCCGGCAGCTGAAAACCGTCGGCGGTGTTGTACTCCTGCCATAAACTGTCCATTTTGTAGTTTTGTTGGTGGTAATGTGACTGTGAGTGTTCTGTTACGATAACTTACCTTTTATAGAGGATGACGATAATAACCGTATGAATTCAGTCGGGTCGGGTCAACTTTTGCTTTTGTAATGGGAACTTGATCAAATAAGACTTTTATCAAGTTTGAATATAGACCGGGGTTTTTAAGAAAGTTTTACATATATTTTGATGTTACTTTTATTGAGCATGATTCAAAGAAAGATGTATTTTTTGAGATTTGGTATTTGTTAAAGAAACTCGGTTTTTGCGTAAGCAAGCTTGAATGGTGACGAAAGTTATCTAAAGTTGTCTTGGTTAGTTTTTGGTGTTAATTTTTGTAACCGTTGAGAAGTGATTGAATTGTCAAAAGAGAAACGAGTCGGTTGGTTTAAGATTTATATGGTTAAGTTTTGACTGTTTGGTTGTTTTGTTTTATCAAGGTTACAGATGGAAAGAGAGTGTCAAGAAAAGAGAACAGGAGAAGAAGAGGAACAAGGGAAGGATTGGACAATTGTGTAGAGATAAAGCAAAAAAAATGAAGCGGAGATGGGTGTTGCGACGTTCTTACTAAATAATCTACCGGAATGTACAAATAGCAAGGGGATTTGACTAAAATGCAAAAGACGAGGAGTTATTGTGGATGCTTTCATGTCGAAGAAAAGAGATAGGATGGGAGAACTGTTTGAATATGATAGATTTAACAGGATAAAAGACAAAGAAAAATTACTCTAGATAAGAGGAAGGAGGATCAGGGCTAATATCGTGAAGTTTGAGAAGGATGACACCACAAAAAATGATACATGCATCTATTACCAGCCACCGTATAGTAAATTGATATACGTTAAATTATACATGTTTTTATACCCCAAAACACTTCCGTTTTAAGCAATTTTGACCAAAAACACGACGTTTAGGTGCCAAATTCGGTACTTTTATGTTTTCAGGTCTTAAGCAGAGCATAAAGGAAGATTCTGATGAAAACGGACAAATTCTGAAGCATTTCTGATAAAAATGGCAAAAATCTGATGACTGCCAGGTATGGCACGACCGTGCCATCCATCGACACTACCGTGCCGACCGAACGATCTCGGAAGCACTGCCAGTGCAAGGGCTAGTACCGATTTGTTCCCGGGTTGCACTACCGTGCCACCCGATGCATGACCGTGCCAAGGCTTGACCAACATTTCTGATCAACAATCTGATGACGCCGCACTACCGTGCGACCAGCGGCACTACCGTGCCGATCTGATGACCCAGCAACTTGTCCACTAGTCCACTTGGCTGACTTGGGATCGGAGAAACTGACGTCACCCGACAAGTCCTGTCGCACGACCGTGCCGATCACAAAATTACCTATAAATAGAGCCATTCGCTACTGGTTCAAGTGTTGGGTTTTTCTCCATGTTTCTGGGCGATTTCTGGGTTCCGAAGCAGTCCTGATCAGACCACTTTGAAGCTTCAAGACCGAAAGGAAACATAACCGATCCAACCCATCAATTCCTTGCTTGTTTATGGTTCGATTCCTTGTTCTTGAACATGTATTCTGATCATTTTGCAAGTTATGAGCTGATGTTAGTTTATGTAATAGTAGTTATAAACTTGTTTCTTGAATAATCTTTATGTTGTAATCCTGTTTGTATGAAACTTAAGTACTTTTTCGTGTTTGAATCTTCATGATTATATAATGAACGTTTCATTGATGTTGAGTTCTTGATTATGTTTGATTGTTTTGGATAATGAATCTGTGGTTAGTGGGATGGTAACTATTTCTTGATTAATCACTTGTTTGTAAACTTGTTTACACAATGAGACTCGAGAGGAGTATTGGTTTTATCTAAGATATATCTTATTTTGATTAGGAATACTTTCTTACACGTAAGGGTTCTAACGAATTATATGGTGTTGATTACATGTTCTTGCATGCAGTTTATGATCCTTGTTTAGTAGTTTTGGTCTGAAATTGCTGACATGGTAGATTTGTATTCAAGACTTGTAAAGGTGAAATATGTTGTTATATGGTCTACTTAAATGCTTATCCTCGTGGCTGTATTGTGACCATCGGTATTGCTTTCTTTGATAAGTGAGGTTAGAAAACTCCTAGCGGATGACTAATCTATCTTTAAAGGTTTACATGAATGAATATCAATAGCTCGCTAAAGAATGATTTTAGGTGGTTAACGTGTGTTTATCGCGTTAACTTTCCGAAGAAGCATCATGTTAGAAAACTCCTAGCGGATGACTAACTGTCTCGAAATTGGAAAATTGACTAAGTGCTTTTGTGACATCTGATAGATAACATGTTTAGGTTGTTTGTGAAAAAAGATATTAGTATATTTATGTTTTAGATGTAATTTAGATAACTTAGTTAAACAACCATTCACCTATCCTTTTATCTGGTAAATTAATGACAAAGATTTAGTACATAATAACGCCCGTGTTCCATGGATCGATATCTGGCTCTTACCAATACTTTACTGCATATATGACGGGATACACTTGTCCTGTTGTTGTGTGTGTTTTAATGTCAAGGTATAAACCATTTTTATAAATATAAAACACATTTCGTTGCATGTGAAAATACTGTAAATAAATGTATATAAAACATGTACGTCATAAATCTGCAACAAGTAAATCCCACACGGGTATCTATAACCACGGAAAAAGGATATTGCTCATTCAAGGATGCTTTAATAAGGAATAGGGCTAACAAATCAGTAGAGGACATGGTACTACATGATGACTCGGAGTTGGAGGCATGTACATTATGGAGATGCAGTCAGTTGTAGACTAAGCATCAAAGGGTATCTCTTTGTGCAATATGAAGGCGTTACTGATATATGTACACACCCAAATAATGGAACTAAGATACTTTAGTAGCAAGATGGGTTTGATATTTTTTTGGCTCGACACTATAAGTAAAAGATTGTAGGGATGATTAAAAAGAAGCAAGGGGAGATGGCTACACGATGTAAAAGTATGGAATGGGAACTCAATGGAATTCAACAGAATTGCTTTGTTGAAAATACAAGGATTACTAGTTAACCAGTGGGACAAAGTGACCCTATCGAGAAAATAAAAGAAAATTTTGGTAAGGTGTTAAAAGGATCGAGCGCCTCGTTTAGATAAAGAAATCTTTCCTGCGTACAGATCGGAGTATTTGTCTCGACGACACGGAAGTTCAATGAGGAAGTAAATTTGAGTCGGAGAAATCGTATATTCACATGTTGGGTGTCCGAAGAGGCAGTGGAATGGGTTCCACACTTTGTGGAAGACAAATCGGTTGGGTTTATGATCTAAAGTGAAGTTGCTTGTTAGAAGATGGCTCCGGAGGACAAGTCCGACCAAAATCCAACAACGGTAGCAAAGACGCTCTGTGGAGAAGAAGGTGGAGTACATGAATAGTGATGTCTAAATCCCCGGTGGCGGTTGACAGCTCGTGCAAATGATGGACGAACATGAAAAGTTTGAGGCAGCGACACTGAAAGTGTCAGGAGAGGTGAAAAGTCGCGTAAGCTACCAAATCTTATAGAAAATTGAATTATTACAATGATGACTACATGGAGATTGTTTGTACTCCCAATACTCTAGGAGTGGAGGTCCCTAGTGCCTGGTCTCCCCTCGAATGTAGATGGGCCTAACAATGTTTTTTTTCATAACCCAAAATCAAAAGAAGTTGGATCAGATCAAGGTATCGGGGATATATTGAGGTTGCTTAAAGTAAATTTAAAAGCTTAGAGAAGTTTGGAGAAGGAAAGTGAAGAACAACATTTTTATGGTTGCTAAGAACTCAATTAAGGAAATTGAGAGTGCATCCAAAACTAGACCAATAATGAAGGAGGAAAATGAAAATAAGGTTATTGGGAACGGAGAATAAAGAATATTGAAAAAAAGAAGTCGGTGGATAGTCAACTCAATGCAGGATTAAACTGGGCAAAATTGGGCGACAGGCGTTCATCGTTTTTTCATAAATATCTAAATTGCCGAAATTCTCGTAATCAAGTCAGTTCTCTTATGGTGGATGCGAAGATTATAACAGACCCGGTTGAGATCAAAAGGAGTGTGAATGTTACTTTTGGTAAAATTCCTATAGAGTTGAAGAAGAACTGGCGGCCTTTGGATAGAACCTGTTTCCCGAAACTATTAATTTAACAACCGCCGACCTTAGTCATGCCATTCTCGGAGGAGGAGATTCGTAGAGTTGTGTGGGATTGCATAGGGGACCGGGCATTGGGAACGAACTCGTTCACCCTAACATTCATATATGTTTTGGCCCTACTGGAAACATTTTATATGTTAATGATTAATGAAGTCCATGCCAAACCTTTTATCCGGAGGGGATGCAGTTCCTCCCCGTATCCTGATACCAAAGTTTCATGATCCTAGATATCAAGATCTTTCCACCCATATCATTAGATAGTGCTCTTTATAAAGTGATCACAAACACACTTGTGAATTGGCTAAATCCGGTTATGAGTTTAATAGTGCCTCCAGTTTAATCTACATTCGTCGAAGGGAGATCGATCATAGATGGTGTGTTGATTGTTAGTGAAGTTATGTCATAGGCAAAATGCTCTAAGATGGAGATTTTTTATTTTAGAGCTGACTTAGCTAAGGCATATGATTCGATTAATTGGAAGTATATATTGTCAAATTAAAATACTAAGGATTTCTCATCATTATGGAGGAAGTGGATCCAGCCCTACTTAAAGTCCAGCCAAGCGTTGGTCTTAGTCTATGGATCTCAGACCTTCGATTTCCAATTTTTGAGGGGTTTGCGCTAAGGGGACCCTATCTTTGTTTCTCTTTATTTTGGTCTTGGAAGCCTTCTATGTCATTATGAAAAGGGTAGTTGATCTAGGAATCTTTGAAGATGTGGTGTTGCCCATTGGAGGTCTACGTGTCTCACATTTATGTTATGAAGACAACGTGATTCTCTTAGGGAAGTGATCTGAGACCAATATCAAAAATCTTAATCCTACTCAATGTGCTTCTATTTGATGTTCGGGGTTGAATGCCAATCTGGCGAAAAGTAGTGTATATATGGGATTGGTGTCAGGGATGAAGATGTAGAAAATATGGTGGCGCCTTTGAATTGTAACATTGGTGAAATGCCTTTCACCTTTTTAGCGATGCTCGTTGTTGCCAACATGAAGAGAATAAAACATTGCAAACCTTTTATTGACATATTTAAGGCTAAACTCTCGGGTTTGAAAGCTAGGTGCTTGTCTTTTGTCAGGAGGGTGGTGTTGGTTAGAGTGGCCCGGGGGGGGGGGGGGCTCTTCCAAACTACTTTCCATTCCTAATCAAGCGTCCAATTAAGGTTATAAAAAAATCTTGAAGCGATAAGGAGAAGTGTTTGTGTGGGGTTTAAAGGGGAGAAAAGGAAGATCAGGACATTAGCACAACACAAAATGGTAGTCCCTAAACGACATGGGGGTCAATTTAGGGGATATCCGGGGTGCAAACTTATCTTATTTAGCTAAATAGTGGTGGAAGTTTAAAGAGAGACCTTGCTCGCTATGGGCTCAGGTGGCAGCTATTCATGGAAGTTGGAGATCGATGTAACCAATTTTGGTTAAACGTAAATGTGGGGAATATGCAAGCTTTTGGGGGATGCAACCAGTTCAAGATTGATCCGTTTTTGGCTCTGTAATTGCTTGGAGGGTGGTCTAATAAAGGATATGTATCCTACCGTGTCTTCTCTTGCCAAATACAAAAAAGCTTCCAATAGGGACGGAAAATCATGTTGGTTGTTCTTAATAAATTGGCCCCTCCTAAGGCATATAATTTTGGTTAGAGAGCTTCGCTAAACTCAATACCTTCGAAAACAGCTCATGGTAGTCGTGGCATTTATATCTCTAATCCGATGTGTGGTAGATTTGGTATCGCCATAGAATGGTGGTTTCTTGCTTGATGGCGAGATCAATGTAGTGGCAAGTCTTTATTTAGTTGAAAATTCCAATTCGGGTCTCCTTAACATCTTATAGGAGGTCTTGAACTTAGTCCTCACTCTTTCTGTTTCAAAGGGTTGGATAAAGGTGATTGGCTTTTTGGCAAATTTGGATGGCAAGAAATGAAAAGAAGTTTGATAATAATCATATCTTGATTTTAGGATCGGTGGAAGAAAGCAAGACTAATGCGTTCTTATCGGTGAAGAGAATATATGAATTCAAAAGCTTAAATTGGGTGAGATGATGTGATTTTAATATCTAAGATGTAACTGCATAATTGCTTGTGTTTTGTCGTTTGCTTTGTTTTTGTTTGTAACTTTGGATATTCAGCAACTTCTTGTTGGTAGGCCTGTAAATGAATGAACGTTCATGAACCGTTTGTGAATTGTTAGGTGACAAGTTCGTTTATGTTCATTTATTTAATAAATGAACGAACATGAATAATTTTTTTGGTAATTTAATTTAATGAACATGAACACATGTTTTGTTTGTTCATTAATGTTCATTCGTTCATGTCCGTTTAAATTTTAGTAAATACATAAGTAGTTATATTCATAAAAATATAAACATAAAAGGGTTTTCTAACTAGTTGGATATATATAATTAATTAGTAATTGGGCTTTCCTGTAATAAAAATGACTTTTTAAGTGGAACTTAGACCATCTCCAATGGAAGATGAAAATTCTTGTAAAGAATTTTGCCACCTCATCTCCTTATTTACTCTTTTTCATCTTTCTTTTTCTTCATTTAAGACCTCACTACTCATAAAACGTATTCTCTCTCTACAAATGCATGTCCTTAGCCAAGAACATTTCTACTCTTCCTCTCCTCCAACTCATCATCCATGTCTTAAATGCATTGCATTGAGTTTGGTCTTATCGTAATTGATAACCAATTCATATAAAAATTACTTATTTTAGCATGTATGAACCCTAACATCACTCTGCGGGCAGCCGCCTCAAATATATTCATTTGTATTTTTTCAGTTATTTTCAATTGTGTTCGTATATACTTGTACTATTATATGTATTTGAGTTTGTTTTTTATTATTCATTTACGTCGTGAACTGTTCGTTTATGTGTTAAACGAACGGGCATGTACATGCCCATTTTATTAATGAACGAGCATGAACACAAAATTATGTTCGACAATATGTTTGTGTTTGTGTTCGATTAAAGTTAAATGAACAAACATGTACATACCAATGTTCATGTTCGTTCAGTTCGTTTATATGCCTACATGTTGGCCTATTTTCTGTATTTTATATATAATTTCTGCCGTTTAAAAAAACTTAGAAAAAATATAAGGTAATCATCAAATTTATGAAGAATTATATGTATTAATTAATTACCAACTCAACATTGCATTTATATTGTACGGTTGGTTTTTTTTTTAACGGCAAGGAACGACGTGTCAACCACCGTGACACCAGACACTGTGGTCAAGGTCGACTACTCGGCCGCCGCCAGCCCCTTGGCTCTCCCAGATGCGAGGAAACCCGACCTCCACCCGCCCGAAGACATGACCGTGGAATAATCAGTAAAACCTCGCATCTCACCCAAAACGAACCGGCGCCACCCGTATTCGCCCTTCACCTGGATGCCGCAGAAAATAATGGGGAGAATGGGAGTCTAAGCTGGGTCACAAGGAATATCAAGTCTTTCGAATCGAATTTTCGGATATCCGGTTTTGAACACCCCTACTACATATTGGTTGTACGGTTGGTCTTATTGGTTAATGAGAAAGGACCCACTAATTTAGTAAGATTTACATGGCATTTATTTTTTATAGGATATAGCTTTTAAAACGCACATGTTGTTGTCTCATGATTACATCCACAACATGAATATGTCTTCAATAATAAATTATCGTAATTACTAATTTTGGCACCATTACAAACTATTTTTTCTATTTATAATTTCATTCCTTCTAAAACTATTTTAATATATCTTTCAAATGGCTGTCGGCTGGAAATTTTATAAAGTGCGGAGGCTGCAACGGTAGTCAAGTGGCTGTCGGCTGAAAATTTTCTCGTGGAGCGCCTATGGTCAACCTCGGATGCCTCGCCCGAGGGGGACTAGGGACCCATGCAATGTGGGTGTGATCCTCTCGACTGTTGGAGTCAATCGCCGTTCAAAAAAAATACATATATATATCTTTCAAATAACCTACAAGATAGACATAATCAAGTTGAAGTATGTCATTATCATAAATTCAAAGAATATATTCAATAATTACGTATGATCATTGGCGCATCTAAGGAAAAGTATATAAAACTTGCTTGCAATATATATGGCTACTAAGTATGAAAGTGAGCAATGTTTTATAATCGGATCGGATAATAAACCGGAAGTGTTATTGGTCTGCTGGTTGAATTGGTTAGATCAGATAATATGCAAATTATGTAACTATTTTAAAGGTAAAGGACGAGTATTGAAACCCGTTGTAAAATGTTTTAAAGACAAAGAATGAGTATTGAAATCTGGTGTAAACATAAAAGACTATATAAACACGCGTCTCTTTTCGTTAACATTTATTTGTGTTCATTCATGTATGCTAGTTAACATTCATTATAGGTATAACCTTTTTTACCCCCTTGTAAGGTCAGCCCTCGATAGTGTATACCTTCGATATAAATTGCTCTTTGATAGGATTATTTATCTTAGGTTTTTTGTGTATTTATTATATTACACGTTGAAAGGACAAAATTGGTCATATAACCATTATGGATAGTGTATATTTGTTGCATATTTATAAAGTTAGAAGAGTGAAATTAATTTGTTTCAAAAAAATGTTGTTAGGCATTTCTTAAAGGTGATAAACTTCTATTGCAAAGCTAGCAAAGAGCTAGAGAACACGCTACAAATTAAACGTACACCAATCATTCCATTCTAATAGATGCAAGTTTGTCTTATTATTGATTCATAGATAAGTGCTCGCTTTTATTTCCTCCGCAACCTTCTCCATGAATAGATGATTTTTCATTCCTCACTCTCTGTATAAGTCATATGGCGGAAACTATTAAGCTTTCTGATATGCGGTTTGTAGGAGTATTATTGAGCTGCCACCTAGGACCATCAAAGATCCCCCCCCCCCCCCCTGACCCTAGGCTCATCAAGATCGTGGGGTATCCCATGATCACCACGAGCCTCCTTCTCTCGTCTCTAAATGTTTGATGATGGATGAGGGTGATGTGGAGGATCATCATCATACCCCATAAGATAGTGATTAAGGATAATGATGATGGAAATGATGATGTGAAGGATGGTTATGGGGTTTCGACTCATCATTGTACCTTAGTAGTAACCACTGGCTCTAGCCCAGTGGCCAGCAACAATGAAGGTAAGAATTTGGGGCCATTGGCGCCGGTTCGAACCTGAGGAGCGACCGAGTTTTCTATTACAGTGCATTTACTCCGGAGAGTGTCAGCTCTTGCGGAGGGTGCAACTCTTGTCAGTTGGCAGGGGGCTGGAAATTTTCTCGGGGGAAACCGGAGTCAAACTCTGATGCACGCTTTGAGGCACGGTTAAGACACTCATGTGTAGCCGGAGTGGGGCAATCTGGACCCACCGCCCGTAAGGGCCCGTGGGGTGCGGCTTCTGCCGTCTGTTGTAGTCTGTCGCTTTCCAAAAAAAAAAAAGTTAGTAGCCTTATTATGCTGCCTAGTTGAAGAAAACACTAAAATGCGTTCTTCACATGTTGGCATGTGGGGTTAGATTTTCCTTGTTTTAATGAGTGAAAACATACAAAATCCATAGGGATTATATGATTATAAAATAACGAGGACTTTGAATAAAGTGATGAGATGATAGCGGCTGCTTTTGATAAAACAAATAATAAGTCTCGATAATCTCGTATTATTCCTCACTATTTTGGGAATGGGTCTATGTTACCACTTCCAATGGCTCTCTCTTCTTCCCAACAACTTTGTCCCTATCTCATATAAAGCTCAAATTTGTCATTAAATTTAACAATACTATAAAAATATACATATGAAATGTTAAGATACCATTTTGTAGTTTGGAAAACTATTATATGATAAGTTTTTATGGATTGAAACATTAAATAACTTTTTTTACATCTAAAGCTTTTGAGTTAGTAAATTAGTAAATAACATTTACATACATTAAATTAAATTGTGATAAAATATTAAAAGTGAGTAAACCACTATTATTAATGGAATAGTTCACTGTTATTTCCGTTTCTATAGTTTGTCCAATTATGTCAGTTAAGACCAAATTTTAAATTTGTATCATTTACATCTCTGACATTCTTGAAACATGTCAGTTTCATCCAAAAAGCTAATGTTGAATAGAATAACTGGACAAACCACAAGGACAAAAATGACAATTAACTCATTTTTTATGAAACTAAACATGTCAGTGACTAAATGATACAAATTTAAAATTTGGTCCGAACACGCATAATTGGACAAACCAGATAGACGAAAATGACAATTAACTCTTAATGAAATAATGATATTGACGCACCAGTACAGTGTGAAAGGGGGCCTAGGAAGGGCTGGATATGAATAAAGGGGCTTTGGACTTTTGGTCAAGGTGGAATGGAAAGATGTTGATTAGTCAAACTAAACGATTAAAGTTATTAAGTTAGTGACATTATGGATATTATATGTTTTTAGTCTTTTTTTTTTCTTTTCTAAAATATACACATTTGATTCTTACTATTTGCCAAACAGCAATTCGTTTGAAAACTGGTGATTTTGTGAACTCAAGTTAGCTAGTTACAGAGGTGGACTGACTGATCATGTTAGATGAAATTTGCTTGTAAACCTCAAGGTAGCTTTAGTTGTAAGTAGATTTAATATAATTAAACATGGTGTAAATTAGGTGTTAAATTGGAAAATATGGAAATAAGAGTTTTATAAGTCATTTATAAATAATATAGAAAAGGGTGAATTGTTGTTTTGGTTTATGTGGTTTATAGCAAATTACTACATTTTACAAATTTAAAAGTCTTACAAAATACACACCAACGTTGTACATATGACTAACTTCATCCAAGTTGTTAACTCCATGTAGTGGCGAAGCTTGAGATTTTCGACCGGGGGGTCGAAAACGTACACACTCAAAAATTTCTATAAGACGGGGGGTCGAAAACGTATATACCCAAAAATTTATATACGAAAACTACATACTCTCCACTACTGAGCGAAAAGTTCGGGGGGTCGGCCGCCCCCTCCCGCCCCCACTATCCTACGGCTTGACTCCATGTCACATGTTAAGCATGTCATGGGCATTTTCGTACTTACCCATATCAACTGGAAAAAAAAAAAAACTATCTATAACCCTTAGCATTTTCTCCCCTCGAAAACAAAATACACACCAACGTTTTCTCCATCCATTCTGTTGTTAACTCCGAAATCTGATTTGAATTCAAAACCAATTTGAACTCACCCGAATTATAGGGAGAAAAACCATCCATTTCTTTCTTTTATCACACATCTTTCATATCCATTTCTTTCTTTTATCACACATCTTTCATGGAGGATTCGGGAAGTAGGGTAGCATAGGGTTATGTGCATAAGACCATGTGTAGTGGTTTAGTCAAATAATGCCCCCACCATGGGGCATTATTCGACACGTGGCAGTCCAGTCAGCATGGGGCGTTATTGCAAAAGTGGCGTAGTGGGAATAATGCCCCTTCCAATCATTAAACAAAAAAAAAAAAAAAAACATACTAGTTTCTCATTGGTGGGTCAAACCCAGTCAACCATTACACAATACAATTGTAGGCGTTTTATATATAACGATTGGGCAATTTTTTTCATATAATAATAAGAGTAAATTACAAGTGTTGTCCTTTATGTATGTCCCAAATTGCAGGCGCTGTCATTTGTCTTTAAAATTGATGAGTTTTGTCCTTAATGTTTGCAAATCTTGCACGTTATGTCCTTTAGGCCAAACCCAGTTAGATTTTTTGGTTAAATGAAGGCATGTGCATGACACATGAGGGCACTTTTGTCATTTTGCCTCCCTAGGGGTTATTTTGTAAATAACTTATAACAAGGGTGCATTGTGTAAAAATAAAAAAAATAAAGATATAAAAAAAATTGTTTATGCTCTCTCTTTCTCTCTCTAACTCCCTCTCTCCTCAAACCCTGATCTGTTCTAAACCCTGATCTGTTCTAAGCCCTAATTACCGCCCCTAAAACCACCTCCACCACCGGTCCACAGACCACAACCCACCACTCCGGCCACCACCACCTGCAACCGCCCCCAAAACCACCTCCACCACCGGTCCACAGACCACAACCCACCACCATCTCCACCACCATCCCCCATAACTAGCAACAAACACCATTCCCATAACCTGCAAACCACCCAAAATCATGATTCAATTTAATTTTAGAATATTACAACAAACCCTGAACCATTCTCAACAAACCTATAGAATATTACAACAAACCCTGAACCATTCTCACCACTAAACCACAATAAACAATAGCATAAAAGGTGGAAAAACATACCCGAAAGAATCAGGGACCGTCCTGGTCTTCCGAACCGGACTACATCAACACCGACAAAAACCGGACGAACAATTCTACTTTATCAGCGAAATCTAGCGCCAATTCTGGTTCCGATCTGGATCAGAGACCGGTTAAATCTCGAATATCGCCAGTGAAGTTTACTGACGAGAAGGCGAGGAAGCTACGAATGTTGACGAGTGAAACGGAGTCGTTTCATGATGCGATGTATAACTCCTCTATTGCTTCTTGTTTCGCTTCTGATTTCTCCGATCCGTTTGATGCTTGATCTCCGGTGACCGGTTTCCGGTGTCTCCACCATCACCACCCACTATCTCCACCATCGCCTGACCCACCATCTCCGGCGGCCAGCATCTCCGTCGCCTGCATCTCCGTCACCAGCATCTCAGGTGGTCGGCGATGTCGATGTTCAGTAGGTTAGAGAGAGAGACAAGGGTTAGAGAGAGACAAGGGTTAGAGAGAGAGAAGGCAGAGTTTTATGTTGTTTTTATATATATTTTTTATTTTAAATATCTTTTTTATACTTACCCAATAGTCCCTAAAGATAAGTTCTTTTACACAATAGTCCCTATAATGGTGAAAAGACAAATGTACCCTCACATGCCTTGCACATGACCAATTTTAACAAAAAAAAATTAACTGGGTTTGGCCTAAAGGACATAACGTGCAAGATTTGCAAACATTAAGGACAAAACTCATCAATTTTAAAGACAAAGGACAGCGCCTGCAATTTGGGACATACATAAAGGACAAAACTTGTAATTTACTCTAATAATAATAATAATAATAATAAGACAAAATGACAGTGCACGTCCTTTAGGTTTAACTAAAAGTACAGTGCACGTCCTTAACGTTTAAAAGTTGCACTGCAAATCCTTTAACTTTATTTTCGTTGCATTGCAAGTCCTTTATGGTAAACGGTGTTAATTTTAACCGTTAAATCCTCCATGTGCCTCCCACGTGAGGGGTAGATCTGTCATTTCCCTTCATAGGTGACCCCTTTCTTCTTCCTAGATGACCCCTTTCTTCTTCCTCTCTCCCCCTTTCTCTCACCACCTGCACCTTAAACCCACCTCCACCTGCAGTTCCACCGTCAACCCACAACCACCACCTCCACCGTTACCTTCAGCCCACCACCCCAACCTCCATCGCCAACATCGCAAATAATTGGTTCGAATTAAACCAGGTTGACCAAATCCTTCAAGATCAATTCCCCTTTCAAGATCAATTCCATCTATAAATTGGGAAGCCATTCATCTCGCAAAACCATCAAATTCTTCCTTTCCTTGTCTTTCTTTCTGCTATTTTCCCTTTCTGTTTCGTCTTCGGCGAGAGGAGCATGGAACCAAGAACCGAAGATATCACAACCACCCACCTTTCGCCACCACCACTGTACACTACTAACACCGAACCATCACCTTGCCAAACCGTGATTGTTAACGAAACGAACAAAACTCATCGCACCAAACTTAGCTTTGTCCGACCCCTTAGGCCCTTAGAAACCCGTCACCTTCACCATCCCGTTGACCTGCAACTGTCTCTGACGATCCCGACTCGAACCATAACCGATTAAATGACATCCTAAATCGCCTCCTCTGCCCTTGTTACTCTCCCCGACCGCTGAAACCAACCGTCACCGTCACCAACATTTCTCCGGTGACCACAACGCACGACCGGCAACCATTTTTTGTCCCCGTTTAGACCAGCCGTGACCACAATCGGTAGTCTCCAACTTTCTGCAACACTCGCCGCCCTTCCAGTTATCTAAAATCATAAACTAGTGTGGGTACTGTTTAAATATTAAACCTTCAAATTCTTAAAAGAAATGGAATGTATTCCAGCAGGCTAGTTTTTTTATGTTAACAAGCAGGTCATAGAAACGGAATTGATCTTGAAGGAGGAATTGGTCTTGAAGGATTTGGTCAATCTAGTTTAATTCGAACCAATTATTTGCGATGTTGGCGGTGGAGGTTGGGGTGGTGGGCTGAAGGTGACGGTGGAGGTGGTGGCTGTGGGTTGACGGTGGAACTGCAGGTGGAGGTGGTGGTGTGTTTAAGGTGCAGGTGGTGAGAGAAAGGGGGAGAGAGGAAGAAGAAGAGGGGCCACCTAGGAAGAAGAAAGGGGTCACCTATGAAGGGAAATGACAGATCTACCCCTCACATGGGAGGCACATGGAGGATTTAACGGTTAAAATTAACACCGTTTACCATAAAGGACTTGCAATGCAACGAAAATAAAGTTAAAGGATTTGCAGTGCAACTTTTAAACGTTAAGGATGTGCACTGCACTTTTAGTTAAACCTAAAGAATGTGCATTGTCATTTTGTCTAATAATAATAATAATAAATAAATAAATAGTATATAATATGGGTTAAGATATAATAGGAAGTTTTTTGGCTAGGAAAGCTAAGAATTAATCTTGACCATCAATTAATTTAATCAAGAGCTAAGATTAAATGGGTGAAATTGAAGATAAGAAAAAAGTCGCGTGGGTTTGTGTGAGGGCATTGTAGTCAATCCAGGACAATAGTTTCTCTCTCCTCCAATTCTCCCCTATTTTTTAAACGTTAATAACTTTTTCATACGACATTATTTTTTTTTTATAAAAATTGCACCAAAAAGCGAGCGTTTTTTATCTTTAAAACGAGTATACTATTGCTATATTTTCGAAAACGCAATGGAAAAAAACCCAGTTGCATAAAACGCAATAAAAAAACCCAGTTGCGTAAAACGCAATGGAAAAACAACGTAAAAAATGACTTTTTTCTAAAACGCAATGCACAAAAAACACAAAGAAATGTCTTATTTGTAAAACGCAATGGCCAGAAAACTCAAATAAATGTCTTATTTCTAAAACGCAATAGCCTAAAAACACAAAAGAAATTGTACTTTCTAAAACGCAATGGACTGAAAACACTTCAAATTTGTGTTTTACCTAAAACGCAATGCACCAAAAACACAAAGAAATGTATTATTTCTAAAACGCAATGGCCAGAAAACACTTAAAAATGTCTTTTTTCTAAAATGCAATGCACTAAAAAAACTTCAAAAATGTGTTTTTCTAAAACGCAATGGCCAGAAAAAACATAAAAATGTCTTATTTCTAAAACGCAATGCTATAAAAAAAACTAAAGAAAGTGTTCTCTCTAAAACGCAATGGCCAGAAAACACATAAAAATGTCCTATTTCTAAAACGCAATGACAAAAAACACTTCAAAAATGTGTTTTTCTAAAACGCAATAGTCAGAAAACACATAAAAATGTCTTATTTTTAAAACGCAATGTTATAAAAACACAAAAGAAAGTGTTCTCTCTAAAACGCATTGAACAAGGGTATGTTTTGTCTGTGAATTGTCAAACCAGGAAGTAGGAGATCAAAAACTGTCTACGAAATGAGGCAATTTACAGAAAATTAAATTTTCTGATGCAGTTTAATCAAAGCAATTTAATAACAGAAAATTCAAGTTGACCTGGCAGCTCCACCCCAGCCAGGGGTTGCCACCCCTTGGACCTTGCTCTCAGGAGCGCTGCCCTCGGATCCCCACCAAGATCGTAAAACACAATGACTTAATTCAAAAACCCAGATCGTAAAAATGCAATTCAAGAATTTCTTACATGGATCGAGTGATTCGCTTCAAAATCACAGGAAAAAATGAGATATTGTATGAAGTTAAACTGGGTTTCTTCAAAAAAAAGTTGAAGAATACGTTGATTGGGTGTTTGAATCATTGATTGGTGACGAAAATCACACTATAATGTAGTGATTATTGAGATAGAAAGTGAAGAAAAAATTGAAATTAGTGGGTTTTGGAGTTACTGAGGAGAAGAAGGAAGAAGATTGGATACAATTGACTAAAATACCCTTTCTCTTTATTTTAAATTTTGTCACATGTCATAATCTTATTGTTTCCTATATTTCATAGCTAAAATAAATTTTCTATTTGATCCTTACCCTTATAAGGTAATTGTGGAGGAAAACCACATATGAAAAATAGGCTTGCACTCCAACCATCATATAGTCTGTTCAGGGGCGGACATAAGGGTAGCCCAAGGTGAGCGGGCGCACCCCCGAGAAAAAAAAAATTAGTGCTAAGTTCCGTCGAAAATATCGTCCGCACCCTTTGAAATTTTTCGTCCGCACCCCTTGGAATTTTCCGTCCGCACCCCTTATGTAAAAAGTATTATCAATTTATATTTTAAATTTTTTTAGTAAACTCTTATTTTTTTTTAAAATACTACCTAAATTATATAACTTTTAATACCTAAATAACTAAACCCAAATACCCAATACCTTTAACTAGCCCACTACTAAGTCTTAACCCAACAAATCAACAATATTTCAAACTAAAATAAAATAAAAAAGCCCAAAACCCTTACATATTCTCTCCGCTCTCTGTATCGTCCCTGCACGCACGCCAGCGATCAGAACATCAGCGACAACAGTGAACAGGCACCAGCCGCATACCACCGTAATCAGCCAGCCACCATACCACCGCCGATCGAACACGGGTAAGTTTCTTTGTTATTTTTGATGATTTTTGGTTGAATTTTTTTTTTATTCTTTTATGATTTTTTGGT
Source organism: Helianthus tuberosus (assembly GCA_030545235.1). Classification (NCBI taxonomy): domain Eukaryota; kingdom Viridiplantae; phylum Streptophyta; class Magnoliopsida; order Asterales; family Asteraceae; genus Helianthus; species Helianthus tuberosus. The sequence continues at coordinate 189,287,261 of CM060354.1, forward strand.
TGATTTTTGGTGGGACGGAACTGATAGCCCACCGGAAGTGATTTTTTTGATGACAGGAGACATGTGCTTCGTTTTGATGATTTTGTTAGTGATGATATTTTTTTGTGGTGGGTTATATTCTTATATTTTGTTAGTGATGATATTTTTCCTTTTTTTATAGGCGCATACACCACAACGATCAGACCTGGTAATGTAAAAATACCCCTTAACTCCGTTTCCGTAGTGTAAAAATACCCCGCAACTTCGTCTCCGTTATACAAAGGATACCCTTGGTCTAAAATATAAAAAAATTGGAATACCCCTAAATTTTTGGGCTACTTCCGCCGCTGTGTTATATAGAGAAATAGTTGGTTAAGAAAGTAGGTTTAGATGATGTTTTGGATAGATTTCAAAAAATGAAAACCCGTAATGCGACGTTTTAATTATGTTTATAACAAGGTTTGACATGTTTTGATGATTATATAAATTTAGTTTGATGTTCTTTTGTTTTACATGACCCGACCCGATACAAACCGATATTTTTACTTATATATCTTGGGGCCTAAAATTTTTAAAAATGTTCCGCACCCCCTTAAAAAAATTTCTGGGTCCGCCACTGAGTCTGTTATCCATCTTTCATCTCTATTTTTATAAATACACTAAAAAGTCACAACTTTTTGCTCTCCATTTTTTCAATTAATTTTTTTTTCTATTTTTGTCGTAACCTTTTCTTTTTCCTTCACTTACAACCAAATGTCTCGCGTAATTAACTCAGACATCACCTAATACAATATCCGTCTCATACCCGTAAAAACTTTTAAAACTAAGGCCGTGGGGTATGGTGGGGCTTGGGTTGGGGCGTTTGCTGACACGTGGAATGGGAGCCCCCCCACCGCCTGGTTACGTGTCCGCGGGGTATGGCGGGGCGGGGGTTGGGCTTGGGTTGGGTGTACCGGTGGCAGAATATTTAAAAAAAAATACAAAAAATTTATAAAAAATCACACAACATTTATAAAAAAAAAAACCTACAACTTCATTAAAATTTTAAAAATTACATAATCTTAAAAATTACATAATTTCTAAAAATTACAAAATAACAAACCTAGATCGTTAAATAAATTTCAAAAAGGTCGATCTTGTCGAACGTCTTTTTTTCCGAAACTCTATGTTGGCCCGGTGGCCGCCCCTTCATAGCGTCAACGACGCTTGTGACGAGAGCAATTTCTTCTTCATGGGTCCAGGATGCCATAGCGGGGTTGGGTTCGTGGGAATGGGGACCAGTGGGTTAGCCGGTGGGGTTGGGTTCGTGGGATGGGGTGGACCAGTGGGGTAGCGGGTTCGAGAGAAAGTGGGTAGCCAGTGGGGTTGTTAGGTTCGTGGGATGCGGGGACTAGTGGGTTGGGGTTACAATATATAGAGAAGGTGGGTAGCCGGGTGGCGGTTTGGTTTTCCTCAAACCGTTTAAATTTAAAATTCGAAATTTCAAAACTCCGCTTGACGTGGCGGGTGAGTGAATGATATTCAGCCAGCTAGCATGGCCATACCGCCCCACGCCCGGCTTGAAAGCCAAGCCCCAAGGGCCACGCCCCAACCCAAGCCCACCCGGGGTGGTGGCTTAGGCGTTTTACCCCAACCCACGCCCCATACCCCATGGCCTAATTTCAAACCAGAATACACGCTCCATTACCCGTCACGAAAGTTTATAACATCTTTGTGTACTTATATTAATGTTTGCCCAAAACAGTAAAATCAATGATAGATAAAAAATTGAAACAAGTATGAAAAACAACCGATAGGGAAACATCACCGGCCGACCAACGATTCCGACTCCTGTTTCAACGACAACCTTCAGCAACACAACACTGATCAACTGTCTAACAGAAGACGTGCCTGATGACGTCATGATCGGCTTATACCTCGAAGGAACCAATCGGAGAAGAATATTTGCAGGAAATAAAGCAAGCAAGGAAGCAGCTTTCTCTTTCTCCCAAATTAAAAGCAAGTTTCTCCTCTAAATCTGTGACTCCAAAGGGTCCATATGTTTCTGTACTCGCTTTCAATGTTTCTTTCACTCACTTATTTGTCACCATTTTCATACCCTTTTTTCTTTCTTTACTTTCTTTTTACATGATCAAAATTGTCTTTTATCTTTTGTTTTATTTTTAATCATTGATCATGTATTTTGTTTAGGAATATTGGATTTTAATAATCCCAACTATTCGCCGTTGGGGTGTTGACGTGGCACCTGACATGGAATTTTTTGATGTCGTGGAAGCTGACGTGGCATTCGGCTTGGCTTTTTTGATGATGTGGCAACTGATATGGCATTGGTTTGGTGACGTGACAACTAATGTGAGCAAACTGTGTTAGTTTGGGAGTGTTATCGGCCAGTAAGTTGAAAGTTGGGAGTGGTGTGGTACAAATCGAAATTTTGAAGTGTTATCGATCAATTCGTGAAAGTTGAGGTTATTAAAATCCAGTATCTCTAATTTATATGATTTCATGATTTTCTATCATAAGTTGGAGTATATCTCTGATGTGAGGATGTGGAGGATCCGTGAGTGGAGTCCGTTTGATGTGAGGAGAGAGGTTATTTTCGTGAGAGGGAGCGTCGTGCATGAAGGATTGTGAGAGGGGGAGGAAAGAGAGGAAGAAAAGCGTGCGTTTGAAACGGTGGAAAATGGAAGAAACGTGACGCTAGGTTGGACCGCTCCAACTTAGAGAAAAGAAGTGGGGTGTCGATATAGCCCGTTGAAGATCGTTTTATACATACAATATATAATAATGTAACTAGATTTTGTTAGTAGTTGACAGCGATTAACTTCTTGGTATATTGCCATGCTAAAGGCGTTTATAAGTTGTAACTTAATTGCCAGTCAATAAAACAATGGAGATGATAAAAGCGAACACGTATCTATGGATCAAAGGTAGATTAAAATTCAAAAAACACCAATTGGGAGAGATGTATCGACTTCAATATACGAGATGTAATCACGTAATATCGGGTTCTAGCCTAGTAGTATCTTTTGTCGTTTCAATTTTTTTATTTTTTTTGTAACTTTGGGTTTTACAGTCTTATTGGCCTGTTTTTATGGGTTATTGGATTTTAGTAATCCTAAGTTTCACCTGTTGGCCGATAATAATCTCAACTTTAAAAATTCCCTCCAATAATCCCAACTTGTAAAAGTTTGGCCGTCATTGATCATTTTCAAACATATGTGCACTTAAATCAATTAAGAAGTCTCTAGGTGTATAGGGCTTATGACCATTAGGTCATGGGTTCAATTCCCACAAAGGGGGTTTTCCCAGATTTATTGGGTTTCCTCCTGAATTTGTGTATAGGCATTATTGCCTAGTGGAGATGGATATGATCGGGTGGTTCTGCTGGTGGCACGATGATACTCCAGTGGTCCGTCAGTGATCCTAATTTGCCGTTCAAAAAAAAGTCTCTAGGTGTAATTAAATCTATTGAGTAGACCAAATTATTATATGTTTGAAAAGGATCAATGGCGGCCAAACTTTTACAAGTTGAGATTATTGGAGGGAATTTTTAAAGTTGAAATTATTATCGCCAAAAAGTGAAACTTAGTATTATTAAAATCCAATAACCCTATATAATATCATAATCATAGAATCCTTTAACGGTAAAAAAAAAAAAAAAAAAGCGTTATAGGCTTGTGAGGCTTCCCATGTGTCAATTTGATTATTAATATCGATTCAAGGAAAATACTTACCAAAAAATAAAGAAATAACAAAAAGTTCTTAGAAATTTTGTAATAATTGTATGAACCCTTTTGATGTAAATTATTAGACCACCCGTAGTGGGGGAATATTTGGGCGTGAATTTGGTCAAAAACGCCCCAAAACGTCATGCGCACCGCCCCTATGGGCGTTTGATTGCATTTTTTTTCTTGGGCGTGTCTATTTAAACGCCGGATGAAAAACTGATGGACCAGTAAGAAATTTTCAACTCATTTATGATAATATTATATGTTTTATTTTTCTAAAAAGTTAATAATTAGGTAATCATTGTTGGGACATTATACCACTACACCCATTTTAGAAAAATGTCCAATAATACCCAATTACCGCTACATGACGAATAATGCCCAAGGTCTTCCTTTACCACTACACATGTTCTTATGTCATTTTGTAGTAAGATAGCTAATAGAGAAGTTATATTTATTGTATTTTCTTTATCATGACAGGAGATATACTTTGATTACCTTTCGAATTTTTGTCATTGTATACAATATAATTTGTATTATTCCATATAATATACTGTTGAAAACACAATGACTTGATTGTTCAATGTTTGTTTATCATTCATAGGTACATGTTGATTTGATTAATGAAAAATATAAACTTGTTCCTATTCCATGTACATAAAGTAGTGTCATTTTACCCTCAAGAGGGTAAAAGGAATTTTTTTCTTAAAGTCTGGAAAATCTTATTTAAATGATTCAAACTTTTATGATACTAAAAATGACATATATCCCATAATCACCTACCTAATTTGCTAAATATGTGAATCTAAATATGGGCTATAAATGTTTAATAATGCATCCCATCACAAATATGTTGCATGTTTCAAAGTTATGTGGTACAAATAACAATCCTTTTTACGTTGTTCCATGTTGCATGTTTTAAAGTTAAGTGGTACAAATAACAATCCTTTTTACGTTGTTCCTAAATGTTTTAAAAAAGCGGTTCAAACCGGCCGGTTGAATCGTCCGGTTGAACTGGTTAAACCGTCTAATACATCCGATTGAACCACCTGATACACCCGATTAAACTGTTTCTGAGCTACGGTATAAAAATCGGACAGAGCATAAACCATCCACAAATATAAATCACCCATTGATATAGATGTGAACATGAATAAAGTAGAAAACTATTCCAATAAATACATAACATCATGTGTACCGGTGAGTGAAACAAATGCTCTATCTTTGAGTATGAAGCGACACGTTGTTGTCTAGTCAGCAAAGAGACATTATGGGGCTTGAAGTTAAAAATAGGCCGTCTAGTCAGCAAAGAGACAAATTCCCCAATTATTATCTTTTTTAGGAAAATAAAACAAATAAATGAGTTGGAAATTTGTTATTGGTCAAAATTTCAAAATGGAATGTGATGTTTTGAACAATACGACATTTTAAATAACACGCTCCCATAATTTTTTTTTAAAACCACGCCCAGGGCAGTGGTTTCGGCGTTTTAGGGCGTTTTTTTTCCCCCATGCCCTCTCAAGTCACCATTACATGTGGTCTAACAAAACTTGACTTAATTAATTTCTTATTTCACTTATTAATATTTTAAGATTTTTTTATTTGATCCTCCTATATGTATAAAGTTAAAAAAAAATGTATAACATTCAGTAGCGGACCCATGAATTAATTGCTATGGGTGCGGATTAGGGGTTCAACCATATTTTTAAGATGTGCGGTCAGATTTTTTGCCTAAAAAATAAGCTAAGTTTTTTTCAGAGGATGCGCTCACCCACCCACCAAAACACTTAGGTCTGCACCTGCTATGATTTTAAGATTTTTTATTTGATCGCTTCTATATGTCTAAAAGTTAATAAAAGACGTCATTTTTTGCTACAACTAGTAAAAAAACCCTAAATTCCGATGTAAATGATGAATTACATCGATGAAATGAGAGTTCGATGACAATATGTGATAAAAAAAGTACTGTGTTTTACATCAAAATATTCGAGTTTACCTTGCATTGCTACTAAAAACAGGCTAGGTGTTTTTTTTTTTTTTGAATCCTTTTAATGTACATTATATTATTGTTATGTAGCTTTTGTAGTAACATAATCAATCTCAACATATTGATTTGACTATATGAGTGTTCATACATACAAACATATGTACATTTTGATATGATTGACGAAAATCAAAAATTCTTACCCATTACACGTACATATAGGATAGTGTGTTGCGTGTGTCGTGAAAGGTTGGACGTTACGGTTTCAAATATTAAGGTTCGATGATCGATAATATGTGAAAGAAACAGTAAAAAAGGAGTATTTTTTTTAACTTTATTATTGTCAATCTTTTATTAATATTTATGTATTGAAATATAAATAAGTTCAAACACAAATAATTTTACCTTTTATGTTGATAAACCATTAAATTTAAAAAAAAAAAAAAACTGTGTGAACTTTTAAGTTTTAAGAGACCCAATCCGATTTTAAAAGTATTACATTTGATAGTATTATTATTTTTGGGCTTTTCTAGTTGGGCTTTGGTAGACAGATTTTTTATATACACAACAACAAGGAGGTCCAACCGGTTTAAAAATATGTACGGGCAAATAGCTCTAGCCGAATTAGGTCGAGCAGATTTTAACTAAGGGTTGTTTGACAACTTCTGAATGGGTGAGTGTTGAATCGGTAAGAGGTTTGAACCGTTAAGTGCCAAACCAGTAAGATGTCTACCGTTCAAAGGCAAATGTCTGACCAATTCAGACAAGAGGTCTTAACCATTCATACTCAGTATAATGGTTAACCATTCAGAGACAAATGTCTAAATCATTCAGACATTTGCTCGTGAAACAAACAGTCTAAACCATTAAGTGTTGAACCAGTAAGAGGTCTAAACCATTAAAAACCCTATTAAGAGTTATAAAACAGCCCCTAAGATTTTAAAAGCTAATCTTAAACAAGTCACAAGCTATTTGAAGAGCCCTAAGCCATATGTGAAACCATATTGTTTAATTTCATGATTTTCTATCATAGATATCTTCAATGTGAGGATGTGGCAGATCCATGAGTCATATTTGTCTAATGTGGTGGGAGAGCAAGGGGTTGTGCCCGTGAGTACGAGAGTCATTCGTATAGGATTGTGAAAAGGGGGGAGGGGAGAGGAAGGGAGACGCCTCACGCCTGTTCGATCCATAATAGAGAAAAAATGTGACGGTGAAATGAGAGAAAATGGATAGGTAGGTTGGGCAGTTCTAACGTTGAGGAGAAAGTAGGGTGTTCATATAGCCCCGTTGAAGATAGTCTTATACTTATAGCATATGATGTAATTTGTCAATAGTTGATAATAATTAACTTCTTGACATCTTGCCACGCTAAAAGTGTTTATAAGCTGTAACTTAATTCATTTGAATACTAAATAACATTAGAGGTTATCTATATGTTAATTTGACTATTCATATCGATTCATGGAAAATCAAAAAATACTTGCCAAAAATACGTATATCGTCAAAATTTATCTCATTATTAAACGACCACCTTTTATATTTGATCCCTCCTATATGTATAAAAGTTAACAAAAAGAGAAAAGTGTCTGGATAGTCTCTGCGGTTTGTCCAGATTTCACTCATAGTCCCTACGCTTCTAAAATTACAGCTATAGTCTCCAATTTTTGCATATTCGTTCTCGGATAGTCCCTAGGCCTAACATCAGTTAGTTTTCTTAGTTAAGTGTGAGTGAAATAAAAATGGCTGTAGATTTTTGTATTGATTCTGAGATTTCCTGAATGCATACAATGACCTCAAAGAGGTTCTATTTAAAATACAAAAGGAAAAGAAAACTAATGAAAAGTGGGGGCAGGAATTCGGTGAAAAGAGGTTGGCTTTCGGTGGAATGGAAAAGGAAATAGAGTGGGTTGTGAGGTGGAAAGTAGGATGAAATATTTTCTCCCAATACTCCCTCTCAAGTTGGAGCGTGCGGGTCACAAATGCCCAACTTGCTAAGCAATAATCCCAGCTGCCGAGATCCCAGAGGCTTTGTAAACAGGTCTGCAATTTGCGACTTGGTGTCAATGTGCAGCGGTTCCAACTCCTTTGACTCGACTCGTTCTCTTATGAAGTAACAATCCATCTCAACATGTTTCGTCCGTTCATGAAAAACCGGATTATTGGCTATGTGTTTAACAGCCAGATTGTCGCAAAACAGTTGTGTAGGCTTATTCTGTACAACATCCAGCTCCTTCAAGAGCCATCGCAGCCAAAGGATCTCGCTAACGGTTGTAGCCATGGCTCGGTATTCGGCCTCAGCTGAGGATCGAGACACGACCGATTGTTTCTTTGATTTCCACGACACCGGGGACCCTCCAAGAAGAAGCAAGTAACCACTTCTGGACCTTCTTGTATCGGGGCAGCCGAGCCAGTCCGAGTCGGTATACCCGACCATATTTGTCCCTCCTTCCTTAGAAAGAAGTATGCCTTGTCCCGGAGTGCCTTTCAAATATCTCAACACCCTCATGGCTGCCTCCATATGATTTGCCCGTGGGTCTCCTACGAATTGGCTGAGAATGTTGACAGAGTAGGTGATGTCGGGCCTAGTTGCCTGTAGGTAAAGTAGTCTCCCTACAAGTCTACGGTATTGATTGGCATCGGCTCGAATCTCTTCATCATTCCTCGCAAGTTTTGTGTTTTGCTCCATGGGGAAGGCACTCGGTCGGCAACCCATCATCCCGCTATCTTCAAGAATGTCAAGTATGTATTTTCGTTGACTCAAGATTAGACCTTCTTGAGTACGCGTTACCTCAATTCCCAAGAAGTATTTTAAGGGGCCAAGATCTTTGATGCTGAACCTTTCATCAAGAAAGGCCTTGGTTTCTTCAATCTTCTTAACGTCATTTCCTGTGAGTATCACGTCATCAACGTAAATGAGAGCTGCGACGAACGATTCTTCGGATTTGAATATGAGTAAGGAGTGGTCGGCTCGAGATTGCTTGAAGCCGACTTGTTGCGAAGAAGTAGTAAACTTTTGGTACCAGTTTCTCGAAGCTTGTTTTAGACCATAGAGAGATCTTCTAAGCCGGCAAACCTTGTTTTCATTTCCCTTCTCAAATCCTTGCGGTATCTTCATATATATTTCTTCGTCTAACTCTCCATGTAAGAAGGCATTATTCACGTCGAGTTGATTGATAACCCAATTTCTTTTGGTAGCCACAACGAGCAAAGTTCGTACAGTTACAAGTTTGGCTACCGGGGCGAAAGTATCATGGAAATCGATACCTTCCATTTGTGTGAACCCCTTTGCGACCAACCTTGCCTTGTATCTTTCAATTTGTCCATTCGGCTTGTACTTCAACTTGTACACCCACTTCGATCCTATGGCATGTTTCCCTTCCGGCAAGTCTTCAAGGGTCCACGTACCATTTTGCTCAAGTGCACGAATCTCCTGTTTCATAGCTTCTTTCCAATTGGGATTCTGCACAGCTTGTTTAAATGTCTTGGGCTCATCATTAGAACTGATGGCCGCTAAGAAGGCTTTGTGAGAATTCGTGAACTTATTATAGGAAATGAAATTTGAAATAGGATGTACCGTAGAGGAACTTTGATCAGAGTCGGGAGGCGAATGGTCTATGGACGGAGGGAGATGAACAATGTAGTCATTGAGGCGAGCCGGTCGAGCACGACTTCTTTTTTCTCTAAGCGGTGCTTGCGTTGATTCTTGGGTTTGAATATTACTGGGCTCTACTCTCTCATCATCAATTGGGCCGAGATCATTGGTTGGGCCACTCTCTTCCACCGGGCTGGTCTCATGACTTGGTTCATTATCAAAATGGCCATGCATGTTGGCTTCATGGGGAGAGTTGCTTTCTATTGTGTTTGTTTCTTCCACATCATTGGTGATTGGTTCTACATGGTCATGAGAGTACCAGGATGGGAGTTCAAATATTTTGCTTTCCTCTTCTTCGAAATTTGTGTTAATTTTGTCGTGAGGGAAAACATCCTCAACAAATCTCACATCCCTCGAAATCACCATTTTATTATTTTTAATGTCTAAAACTTTGTAACCCTTTGTCCCGTAAGGATATCCTAAAAATATCCCGGGTCTCCCTCTTTCTTCAAACTTGTCGCCTCTTGTTTCGGTGCTCCGGTAGTATGCCAAACAACCAAAAACCCTCATGTGGTCGTAATTAGGCTTTTGGTTGTAAATTATCTCATAAGGGGTCTTGTTATTAATGGCCGTGGATGGAAGCTTATTTATAATATAAGCCGCGGTCAAGATGCATTCTCCCCAGAAGGTTGATGGCAATTTCGCTTCAAATTTTAATGCCCTTGCGGTCTCAAGTAGGTGACGGTGCTTTCGCTCGACGACTCCGTTCTGTTGTGGAGTGTGAGGGCATGTGGTCTCAAGTAACATTCCTTCTTCATTGTAAAAGGTCATCATTCTGTTAGACGTAAACTCGCCTCCATTATCACACCGGATTCTCTTAACATTTTTATTAAATTGGTTTTGATCATCTTATGAAAGCTAATTAGGCAATCACTGGCATCTGACTTCCGTTTCAAAAGGTACACCCACACCGATCGACTAAAGTCATCAACTATAGTCAAGAAGTAATTGGCTCCGGTTAGTGAGGGTGTACGGTATCGGCCCCATATGTCGCAATGTAAAAGTTCAAAACATTCTTTTGATTTGATAAAACTAGCAAGAAACGGTAGTCTAGTAAATTTTGCTCTAGTACAAGAATCACAAGTTTCATCATTTGTCTTCAAGGAAATGAAATCAAAACAAGACAGTTTACTGTGAGATGCATGCCCCAAGCGTCTATGCCAAAGACTACTTCCAACAGCCATAGCCATCCCCTCGCCTCCAATCATCCTCATCCGATATAGACCATTTTCGCATCTACCCGTTCCAATCAATTTCCTCGAACTCAAGTCCTGCATGACAAAGAAATCCGGAAAAAACATTATAGTACAACGAAGATCCTTGGTTAATCGGCTTACGGATAATAGGTTACAAGTGAATTCGGGTATATATAAAACGTTTTTAATTCTCGACCCGTTTGGCAAGGTGCATGTTCCTTTACCCTTGACTGGTATCGAATCACCATTAGGAATGGTGACTGGTAGATCATGCAATGTTTTGAATTTCTCATGAAGAGCATTTAAGTTATGGGTTATGTACTCGGTGCAACCCGAGTCAACAATCCACCCGTTACCTTCGTCGAAAATACCTCCCATATTGGCCATAGGCTGCGTGACCTCGACATTAGCCGCATTTTTAGTGGTAAACGTGTGCAAAAATTGTTGGTATTGTTCTTCGTTTAAGCCCGGTATGGGGCTGGTCCTACTTTGTCTTGGTTCGGCCGCAGCTTGCATCGCATCAACGCATCCGGCCTTAGCCCTTCCTTTCTCCGTCTTCCCCTTTCCCGGCCACCATTCAGGGTACCCGATTCGTTTAAAGCACCCGTCACGGTTATGCCCGTCTTTCCCACAAAAGGCGCAATGTTCCACCTTTTCATCAGCAGACTTCTTGTTGCCTTTGGATATGTTTCGGTTGTGTGTACCAGCAGCCCCGTCTTTCTTCACAAATGCCTGGAACGCAGCGGAGTCGGTGTTTGCTTTCTTGCCCATAGAGACCATCTTTTGTTGCTCATCTTCTGAAACAAGATGATAGGACTCTCCCAGGCTGGGTATGGGCTTCATGGCAAGGATTTGGGTTCTAATGGTTGAATATTCGTTGTCGAGTCCAAGTAAGAACTCATACAACCTTTCTTTATCCTTGGAATCGGTCATTTTCTTGCTCAAGCCACATGTGCAGCCCGTACAAGAACATCTGGGAATCGAAAAAACTGCATTTATCTCATCCCAGAGTGTTCTTAGTTTGGTGTAGTATGCTGACACAGAAGAGCCATCTTGCTTCGTTGTCATCAGAAGTTGTTTGAGTTCGTATGCCCTCGGGGCACTCTCCTTCCCGAAACGCTACTGCAAGTCCTTCCATATCTCTTCTGCGGAATTGGCATATTTCACACTAACTCTAATCTCCTTCTCCATGGCTGCAGTCAGCCATCCTCTGATCATGGCATCACATCGGAGCCATGACATGTGTTCTGGATGTGTTTTCTCCGGTTTTTGTAGAGTTCCATCGACAAAGCCTATCTTGTTTTTTGCAAACAGAAAGGTCTCCATCTCTGAAACCCAGTCGAGGTAATTGTTGTCATTTAAGGCTTCATTCACATGTAACTGTCGTGGGTAATCAGAAGGGTGAAGGTAGTAGGGTGAAGTGTGGTCTGCGGCAGCATTGCTGGTTGCGTTTGATCCTTTTTCTTTGTCGTCGGCCATGGATGGTGGTTGGTTAGTTTAGGATTTTTGGGTTTTGTTTGAGCATGTTGTAGAACAGTGCTCTGATACCATAAAAATGGCTGTAGATTTTTGTATTGATTCTGAGATTTCCTGAATGCATACTGTTTTGGTCAAAAAATCTGATGAGGATATTGCAACCAAACTCTTTGTTTAGGGGAATGATGCTTAAAATATGTAACAGCGATGAGGATCACTTCAATGTGAAGTGCACAAACAACACAAAGATTTATACGGGGAAAAAGCCCTTGATCAAGAGTTGATCTCCGGCACAAAAAACCCCGGGTGATGGAAACTACCGATCACCAAGCTAGAATAAATGGTTAAATGTTTACAACTTCGGATAGTAACGAGCTAGGTACAAGGATCACTACGGTGGAATGTGTAAAAAGTGTATGTAATTGCTTGGTGTTTGAACGAGAGCTTGTATGAGTGTTTGTACGAGTGTGTGTAACTGCAAAAATGACTAAGTGTGTTCTACTAGCTCGTTACTCCCTTTTTAAAATAGAAATAACCACCTAAACTAACTATCCGACTTTCGCGCCAAGCCTCCACGTTCTCCATAACGTCTATTTTTGGTCAAGCACGTGCAGAATAGTTTAGGAATATTCTCCAGGAATGTCGCCTAGACTTGGTCAAGCTCGTCATACCTGCGAGATAGTATAATACATAAGTAAACAATCGTCAGTATGAGGAACCTTAAAGTGATCCATGATCCTGATCCTGAAGCTCTTCTGAGGATCACCACCTGTCACAGAAGTAAGGATCACCAGTTAGGATAACGAATAAGGATCACTAATTGTTAGAAAATCCTCCCCTAACAATTGCCCCCAAAATATAAGGAGTGAAATTGTAAAATTAGCGAGTTATGTTTTCTTGATCTTATCCGTAACAAACTAACGGATATATAGCCGTTAAAATAGAACTAGCCGTTGCGATGATGATGTCACGGAAGTGACAATCCTGCAGAATCATAATTATAAATAGAGATATAGATAGGATCATTATGCATTCAAATTCGAAAGAAACTCCCTTTAAATTCTCAGTCGACGATCAATCAGGTATTTCTTTCTCCTCTTTCTTCCTCTCTTACTCTGTTTTTCTTCTTTATCTCCGTCACTTCGAGAATGTTGCTCCGAAGTTCCCCGGCCAAGGATCACAAAAAGGATAGCCCCTTGAAGAGTCAGAAGATCATCAAGGACTCAGTGAACGAGAGGTGTTGCTTTAACGATGCACAAATAGATAACATCCGTCACCGTTTTCCGGCGAATGTCTTTTTCAAACCTTTCGATCCAACTGCCCTGAGCGACTATGTTTCAGAAACATGGGTTGCCTTTCCAGTTACTCCATTTGCTATAGGGTATACCTATCCTTTCCCGGAATTCACACAATCCTTTTTTTCCCTTACCGGCATATCTTACATTCAAGCCATGCCGATGATTTGGAGGGTTTTATACACCCTAGAGAGGATCATCGAGCAGGAAGGCGTTGATTTAGGAATGTCAGAACTGGCGGAACTGTATGATCTTACTACCTTTGGATCCCACCGTTATTTGTTCAAACGAAAACCCAGTGCAGATCATCCTCTTCTCAAAGTCACCAAAAACGACAAAGATTGGAAACGTCGCTTCTTCTTTGTAAGAAGGGATACCATTTCAGATGGAGAGCATTTACCAAGAACATGGTCCACCCATGGTAGGCCGGAGGATCCTGGGAAGGATCACCAGATGGTCATGTTTTTGTAATAGGATCACTAACCCCTTCTTTGTCTTGTGTCATGCAGCCATCTCTGTTTCACATCTCATCACAACACCCGCAACCAGGGAAAGACTTGCTGCTTTCTGGGGACTCGACCCTGAAACTAGAACTTTTAAGACAATAACCCAAGACTCACAGGAGGTATCCTCAGGCTCTGTCACAATGTCAAGTAAGTATCCTTGTTTAAGATTTAAATAAATAGTTAAATGTATATTAAGAAAAGACACTTATCTTGTTTTGGTTGTGTAGGTGCTGGAAAATCTGCCAAAGCTGCTTCAAGGTTCAGTGTCACCGATCTCACCACTGTCAAATCCTCTAAAAGGAAGGTCCCTACCAGCCCCACAGCTTCAATCCCCAAGGCACCCCTCAAAGGAAAAGGAATCAAGAGGAGAAAGGCCTCCGAGGCTGAGGATTTGCAGGGTCTGCCTCTAATTCGCCACCAATTCCTTGAGTATTTCAATGATGTGAGGATCACTGTCTTTGTTCATATACTCTGTTGACATATCCTGCTGATATATCCTACTGACCTGAGGATCACTTAGTTCTAACCTTATCCTTTATCCTCTTTACAGAAATTCGCTGAGATCGAGGATTACGTCGGCCATGTCGAGGATCAAGATAAGAAGATTGCCGACCTCCAGCAGGTTGCTGTGCTCAAGGATCTTGCACTTGCTGATCTTCAGAAGGAACTCCAGGATACCAAACAGAAGATGGCTAAGGTACTGGTTAATTTTGACTATGAAAGGCAGGAGATCACAGATGATGCTAAAGTTTCTGCCGCCATAGCAATGTACAAAACCAAGCTTCAAATGGCCTTGGAAGCCCAGGATCCTGCCTTTGACAAAAGTAGCTGGGAAATTGAAGAATGGAAGGCAAGGCTGGCTGAATTGGGTGATGAAGAGGAGGCTGGAGAGATCTTGACAATCGAGGCTGGTAGCAAGGATGAAGCTGGTGAGGCAAGTGGAGCCGGAGGTGGTGATGCAGCGAAGGTTTAGGCTGCTTGATTGGGCAATGATGGACATTTCTAGACGTAGCCGGAGCCCAATTTTTTAAGTTTGATAGTTTGTTTTGGTGATGGTGTTTTTTGTTGAACAATGATGGGTTGTACTAAACAATAGGTTTTTAGGATTAAAGGTCATGTATGATCCTTTGGACAATAGGCAGGATTGCAATTGGTGGAGGGATCCTCTGTTTGGGGGATGAAGCCGTTGTGATCCTGCCGCCTTTATATTCCTGCACTACTTTCGAACTCATTATCATGGACACCCTTTACCTACCCCAGCGGACGGGCCACGTTTTGCTGGTAGAAGCTCGGGTAGGTAATTTTGACAACCTTTAAAGGGTTAGCCTTATGTTAATAAATAAAAACTTAACCTTTTGTCGCTTATCATGTGTTGTTATCCTTTTTAATATCCTACTTTCCAACTGTTGTAATGTTCATTCTGTTTATACTTATCAAGCCTTGAAAAATTGAAAAGGATATCCCCAAAGTTTAGGATATGATCAAGGATCACATATCCCATAACCGATAAGTTCTAAAAGTGATATAGTTTAAGAAATACAAGTTCAGTTGTCAAGTATAGGGGTTATTTAGAAGAATAATGAATAAAATCAAAAGAGTTAAGGATCATACCTGAGGATCCAAGTTAGAATCCTAACCATAATAAGGATAACAAAAAGATAAACCCTAGAATAAAGTAAGGATCAAGGATCCCTAGTTGCCTATCTTCAAGAACCTGAAATAGAGCATAACTTGGGACTAAGCCAATATAAGATAAGAGTTAGTAACTGGGGACAAGCCCAAGGATAACTGGGGACAAGCCCAAGGATAACTGGGGACAAGCCCAAGGATAATTGGGGACAAGCCCAAGGATAACTGGGGACAAGCCCAAGGATCGTGTGTAAACTGGAGTATGGCCCTAACTGGCGACTATCCAAACTTAGTGACATGAAGATGCCAAAACCTTAGCTAACGTGAAAACGTTAGAAACCTTAGCTAACGTGAAAACGTTAGAAACCTTATGAACGGATGTATGGTACGTCTACCATTATACGTAGGATCCTAAGCATAGCCAGAACAATGGAATTATCAGCCCCTAGAACGAGTACTGGTCCCAAAGCCTTGAACTACACCAGGATCATCGTGCGCTACAGGCGGAATCTGGGGACAAGCCCAAATAACTGGGGTTAAACCCAAAAGACGGATTGCTTCTGTGGATAACCAACGTTGTGCTAAAGATACCTGAACTTTCAAAACTTGAACTCACGTGAGAGATGGATAAAGGATACATGATCCTTATCCTTATATGAGAAAATAAAGAAATGAAATAGTTCAAGATTAGGATATTACCTGAGTAAGGATCACCGATACTTTGAGGATCCTTTAAGGATATCCCTATCGTGAGGATCACCTATGCCATAAGGATCCTGCTTACATGAAATATTTCTTCAAGTGGACAGCATTCCAAGCTCTTGGTAGCAAATCACCTTCCATAGTTAGCAATCTATATGCCCCCTTTCCTGCTTCAGCTTCAATCAAATAAGGGCCTTCCCATTTTGGAGCCAATTTTCCATCAGCAGGATTGGTGGTATTCTGAAATGCTTTCCTTAACACCATATCTCCAACTTGAAACCTCCTGATCCTGACATTTTTGTTGTAAGCACCAGCCATTCTTTGTTGATAACTGGCCATCCTTATCCTAGCCATATCCCTGATTTCTTCAATAGTATCCAGGTCTTGAGCCAGGTTTTCATCATTTTCCTCAGGATCACGGGTACTTGTTCTAGCAGTAGGAACCACCATTTCTGTTGGGATCACTGATTCTGCCCCAAACACCAAAGAGAATGGTGTTTGACCAGTAGCATTCTTGGGGGTTGTCCTATCAGCCCAAAGCACATAGGGTAGTTCTTCTGCCCATTTCCCTTTTCTTGGATCCAAGCTTTTTCTTCAAATTGTTGATGATGATCTTGTTGGATGATTCTGCTTGGCCATTAGCTTGTGGGTGGACTGGTGTTGACGTTATCATCTTAATCCCCCAGCTGTCACAAAAGTTAGTGGTTCTGCCCCCAATAAATTGGGAACCATTATCACATATAATCTCGGAAGTAATTCCAAATCTAGTTATAATATTTCTTTTAATGAAGGATATAACTTCCTTTTCTCTGACTTGGGCAAAAGCTTCAGCCTCTACCCACTTGGAGAAGTAATCAGTCATAGCTAACATGAATACTTTCCCACCAGGTGCCTTAGGGAGCTTTCCAACTATATCCATACCCCATCTCATAAATGGCCAATAGGAGGATATAGGATGCAATAATTCAGCTGGTTGATGAAGGATATTGCTGTGTCTCTGGCAAGGATCACATCTTCTGGCATACTCCACAGCATCTTTCTTCATGGTTGGCCAGTAGTATCCTGTCCTCAGGATCCTTGAGAATAAAGCCCTGCCCCCAGTGTGGTTTCCACAATCTCCTTCATGGAAGTCTTTTAAAACTTCTTGAACTTCAGGATCCTCAATGCATCTCAAGTATGGTCCTGCAAGAGATCGTCTATACAACATATTATTTATAATTGTGAATTGAGATACCTTCGATTTGAAAGCCCTAGGGTTTTCTCCTGTAGGAATCTCTCCATGTTGTAAGTATCTCATAATTGGTGAGATCCATGATCCTGATCCTGAATAGGATTGAGTATCCTCACTAGGGATAACTGCAGAATCATTTCCTATCTCCATGGTCTGGTGATCCTCGATAGCCGGGGTCAGGATATGGATAATAGGAATCTTGATATCCTCTGGGATCTTCAAAGATGATCCTAAGTTAGCCAATGCATCAGCTTCTGTATTTTCTTCCCTTGGTACCTGTGACAAACTAAAGGAAACAAAAGAGAGTGCCAAACTTTTGACTATCTCCAAATATTTGGTTAGCTTTTCACCTTTAACAGCATAGGATCCATTAAAGTGGTTTGTAATTAACAAAGAATCTACATGTACCTCAAGATACCTGATTCCCATATGCTTAGCGATTTGCAAACCAGCAATTAAGGCTTCATACTCAGCCTCATTGTTAGTGGTTTGGAACTCACAAGCTATAGAATGGGGTATTATGTCCCCCTGTGGCGATTTTAGTAGTATTCCAAGCCCTGTGCCTTTGACATTTGAGGATCCATCAGTATGAAGTATCCAAGGATCCTTGGTCTCTTCTAGCTGCTGGACTTCTAACTCAGCTTCTTCTTGTAAATCACTACTGAAATCAGCCACAAAGTCAGCTAATGCTTGGGATTTGATGGCTGTCCTAGGCTCATATCTTATATCATATGCACTTAGCTTCACTGCCCACTTAGCCATCCTTCCTGACATCTCTGGTTTCCTGAGGACATTCTTAATTGGGAAATTAGTTTTAACAATGATAACATGAGTTTCAAAATAATGTCTTAACTTTGTAGATGCCATTATTAATGCAAGAATAAGCTTTTCAAGGTGTGAGTACCTGGATTCGGCATCAAGTAAACTTTTACTTACATAATAGACGGGATGTTGTGTACCTTGATGATCCTTAACAAGGACCGCACTTACTGCTTTTGAGGATACTGCAAGATACAAGGATAACATATCACCTTTTTCTGGTTTCATCAAAGCCGGGGCCGAGGATAGGTAATCTTTGAGGGCTTTTAAAGCATTTTCATGCTTCTCCGTCCACTCAAATTTCTTGTTCTTCCTTAGGATATCATAGAATTCTTTACACCTCTCGGAGGACTTGGATATAAATCTGTTCAAGTGTAACACCCCGAAAATTTACGTCCTATAACAATAGCTACCATACCAGCATCAAGGCTGCGCCTTTTGAGGCATTGTACGGTAGAAAGTGTAGATCGCCTGTTTGTTGGGCGGAAGTTGGAGAAGTCCAGTTATCAGGACCAGAGATCGTGTTTGAAACGACGGACAAGATTGTCCAGATTCGTAACAATCTCCAAGCTGCCCGGAATAGGCAGAAGATTTACGCCGATCCAAATCGTAAGGATTTTCACTTCGATGTAGGTGACAAAGTCCTACTTAAAGTATCACCCTGGAAAGGAGTGATGCGATTTGGTAAGAAAGGTAAGCTAAGCCCGAGATACATAGGACCTTTCGAGGTTATCGAACGTGTCGGGTCAGTTGCCTACAAGTTAAATTTACCTGAAGAGCTCAGTAGTATACACAATGTGTTCCACATCTGCAATCTGAAGAAATGTTTCGCTCACGAATCAGTGGTTATACCCTATACAGATGTGCAGATCGATGAGAGCTTGAAATTTGTGGAAAAACCTTTGTCGATCGAAGATCGACAGGTGAGGAAGCTTCGAAGGAAGCATATACCTTTTGTAAAGGTCAAATGGGATGCCCGAAGAGGTCCCGAATTCACGTGGGAGGTTGAATCCACGATGAAAGAAAAGTACCCTTACTTGTTTCAGTAAATCTCGGGTCGAGATTTCTTTTAAGGGGGTGAGGATGTAACACCCCGAAAATTTACGTCCTATAAGGTGTTGACACGTGTCATAGGTTTGAACGTGTGAAGGAATGTTCTTGAAGGACTAAAGTTGACAAACAGTGAAACTGTGTAATTATAAGGGTTCAAAGTGTCAACAATGAATAAATAGACTTTGCAATAACTCTACATGATGTTTATAACCTTAAATGAATAGATCATGGATCATACGAAGCGAATTGTGAAAGAAAGTGAGAGATTACAAACTACAGGGGTTAAATGTGCCAACATGTTTAAGTTATACCTCTGAGTGACCTTTTGACAAACCCGAAGCTTTGTAACGATTAATTATGCTCACTAGAATGTACCACAAAAAAATTTCATGAAGTTTCGATATCGTATGAGCAAGTTGTGATAAAATTCGTGTACGAGGGTTATAAGTGTCAACGTTGAAATTTAGGGCTTTTCGGGTGATCACAAAGTTACCCGAGGACTTAACAAAGTGGGTATAAGTCTTAAAGCCCCATATGTTAAATAACAAAGCTTCATATGCAAGTTGGGTAGTGAAAGCGATGTTTCGGAGGACCAGGGACCAAAACTGAAATGAGAATTGGCATTATGATGGGCTAGCGCACCGCTACAAGGATAGTGTAACGGTGCGCTAGGACTGCACAGCGACCAGATACATGACAGTTGGCTGTTCCAGCCATTTAACCGACTTACTTGGAGCTTATCTGCATTTGTGAGCACCCCTACATGTTTTATAGCTTGTAGGACACTTGTGGATGATAATGTAACATCCCTAGACTTAGTTGTTGATCATCCATGAGGTTTGAAGTTGTTATAAGAAGTCACATTTTCCACATACATGCACATTTCATCTTCTGGACATTTTCAAGAGCTCAAGAACTGATCCAAGCTTTCCAAAACATCCATTAGACGTGTGTAAGTGCCTTTGATCTTCTCTAGTTCATTCATACTTAGTTTATGGCCTAGAAATCAAACTGTCGTAACTACGGTTTGACTTTTCGATAATAAATAATCGGTCCAGAGTTTAGTCGAATCAAAGGTTGTTATAAGTTGGTATTTATATGGTTGATAAACCCCTAAAAGGGCACTCACTAATTCGAATCCTAACTAGGTCGTTTATCGAGTCAAACCTATTCCGAAAAAGTCAACAGAATTGTTATGTTTGGTTTAATGCATGATTAGCGATGTAAATGGCGTATAGCCTATTTTATCATTCTTACCAACTGAAAATAAGTATAAAAACTTGTATACGCTTGCTTGATTCGACAACTTTATGTTTAGAACCGATTCGGAACCGAGATACGCAAAAGTTTGACTTTTGCTTTGACCTCAGTTCTGACCCGATTCTTATAGGTTTAGACATGCCTTAAAGTTCCATTAGGACCTAGTTACATGTTAGTATAATTCTCTGCGTTTATACTACCCGAATCCGTAACTATCCGACGTTTCCGTTAAATGCCTAATAATGACCATAATGCCCTTATGACTGTAGAACGAGATTTTAGAAAATGTAAAAGTGCAAAAGTCTTTAATACTGATTATTGAACATGTCTGCAAAATTTCACGTCAATCGGAAGTCTAGATTAGGAGTTATGCTTAATGGCGTATTTATAAACAAGTTTATTAATTAAACGGCGCCATTAGCGTAAAGCCTATCTAAACTCAGTTTTGACACCAAATCTTTTACCCACTGATGTTAAATAATATTTTAGGATTTTTAAAGATTTTTAATTATTTTTAGAATGATCATAAGCTTGGATTAGCGCCTTAATTCGGTAAATACCGAATATGCCCTTTTCGGCCATAAAATGAGTTTTACAAATCCTTTTGACGCCAATCCAATTGCTACTGATTTTAAATAATAAATAGAGTATTTTGAGCCTGTTTATTTGATCAGAAAACTCAGAATCGTATTTTAAACCGTACGTCGCTTAAAACGACTTTATACGCGTATTTAACGCATAGTTTGGGTTTAAAACTATTTTAACATATAAGACTTATTACCAAATGTTATAACCTGTTAAAATAGGCCATTTTCCTGATCAACTCAGACCCGGATCACAGGTGTCTAATTAAACCCTTTTATAATCTTTAAAATGACCAAAATACCCCTACGGGGCTTATAAAAAGATTAAACTCGTTTGGGGCGTCATGGGTGATATCCTACTGTTATCACAACTTATTTAAGGCATGTTAACTTAGGAAACCTGTTTAGGACTCTTACGGATACCCGTTACGCTTCATGCGCGTTCGGTTCGGTTTATGTAACTAGTTTACATAAATTAGCCGAAACGGGTCAAACCTTATCGGTTTTGTCTCAAAATCCAGAATGTGTATCATATACCTATATTAAGCAAGTCTTCAAACTTGTCGGGTCTAAATCACATTCTATCCGGTCTTCGCTTAATCGTGCGTACGAACCGTATCTTTAAAACTAATCGGTCTAAGCGTAAGCTTAACTAAAGACCCGTTAGGATTCTAATAGGTTATTATAAACCTTCGTTCCAGAATAGGAGAACCAGTAAAAGATACTTGCACTTGCTGATTTTGAACTATACTTGCTCAGGTAAATACTTTTAACTTATTTTCCCTATACGGGCTTGGGGTACGGTATATAAAATACCGCTTGGTCCGGCATTGAATCTTTAATCGAATAGAGGTTAAATCATTGATATGCTTTGTTTTGAAATGTTTTGTTGCTTAAAGCCTTTGGGGGGTTAATGACCATGTCCCGGATATCCCTGGCATCATCTTACGAGATGGCCACGACCTGAGCACGGGGTGTAGGCGTACACCTTTCAGTGCATAACTCAATATTGTGGTGTGTTTATTGATCTTTTACCCGGTCTACGGATCGGGCTACTGAACGCATAAGAAACATGTAATTCGTTTACAAGTTTATATATTTACATAATTATCCCAAGTTATAAAATATTATTTGTGCCTTGTGCCTTAAATGCATTTTCTTAAACTCTTTTCAAAATGAGTCGGTTGATTGTATTTACCAGTGTAAACTGACGTATTTTCTTAAAAGGTTAAGTGCAGGTACTACGCGAAATAGGCTGGCTTGTCTCCTAGCATCCACATTAAGTCTCGCCAGCTTGGATGTCATAAACTGTTGAACATTTGTTTTCCTTTTATTTGGATCTACCTGTGGATTTATATTCGACTATTTGTGATACTTAATATTACAATATCGTTTGGTTGAATTAAATCTATACTTTGCTTCCGCTGTGCATTTAAATATTGTGTTGTTTGACTATTATGTTGCCAACCACGTCACGATACTCCCCTACCGGGCCCACCGGTAACAAGAGGAAATTCGGGGTGTGACATCAAGGCTGCTATCCTTCCTGTTAGCCTTTGAACATCCTTAGCATTGACCGGAGATTTGATATTCACTATTGCTTTGATCTGTTCCGGGCTAGCTTCAATGCCTCTCTTTGTCACCATATATCCTAAGAATTTACCTGCTTTAACACCAAAGTGACATTTTGAAGGATTAAGTTTCATGTTATATTTGTCAAGGATATCGAATGCTTCCTCCAAGTCTCTTAGGTGATCCTCAGCTTTTAAGGATTTTACCACCATATCATCTATGTAAACCTCCATAGTTTGTCCGATCTGATCCTTGAACATCATATTCACCAGCCTTTGTATGTTGCACCTGCATTTCTTAATCCGAACGGCATAGCAATATAGCAGTATATACCAGTTGGAGTCATGAAGGCTGTATCCTCTTGGTCGGATGGTTCCATTTGGATTTGTTGAAATCCAGATGAAGCATCCATAAAAGTTAACAGTTCATGACCCGCGGTTGCATCCACCATGGAGTCAATGTGGGGTAAAGGGAAAGGATCCTTGGGACATGCCTTATTTAAATCGGTAAAATCGACACATACCCTCCACTTTCCATTTTTCTTTTGAACAACAACCACATTGGCCAACCATCTTGGATACTTGACCTCTCTAATCATACCTGCCCGGAGCAATTTCTCTACCTCTTCCTGGATAATGGCATTCCTTTCTGGTGCAAACTTCCTTCTCCTTTGATGGATTGGTTTGAAGGATCTGTCGATGCCGAGCTTGTGAGTGATAACATCTTTGGATATACCAGTCATATCTTCGTGTTTCCATGCAAAGGTAGTCTTTCTCCTTTTGAGGAAGGATATGAGGTCTTCTTTCATTTCGCCAAGGATCCCTGATCCGACATAGATTTTGGATTCAGGATCATCAGGATCCATGAGGATTTCTACCACATCCTGCTCTTTTGCCTCCAAGACATCCCTTGGAGGATACTTTGATTGCTATTGCTCCCTGGATTTCGGGCTGGTTTCATCGACGAAGTATAGCAATTCTTAGCCTCCTGCTGATCACTATCAATCTTTACTATCCCCCAAGGACTAGGGAGCTTCACACATTGATGGTAAGTGGATGGGACTGCTTTCATATCGTGTATCCAGGGCCTGCCAAGGATAACATTACAACAAGATAAACAGTCAATAACACAAAATTTTTGATAAGAGTGTAGGCCTTCAATATATATTGGGAGTTTAATGTCCCCCAGGGTGTTCTTAGTTTCGCCACTAAATCCCACGAGCACGGAGGATCTTGGTATGATCTCTGTTTCAGGGATACCCATCTTCTTTAGAACATCAAGCTGGATAATGTTCACTGAACTTCCTCCGTCTATTAGGATCCTGCGGACAAAATGGTTAGATATGAAAAGAGTAATAACTAAACCATCGTGATGAGGATCCTGGATATCAACACGGTCCTCTTCATCAAAGGTTATGACTTTTCCTTCGGAGACACTTGATGTTCGAACTGGTCTTTCTCCATTATCCATCTTAGCTTCCTTCGCATGCCTTTTAGCTGCTGAGAAGGATGTGCCACAAATGTCGGATCCTCCAGAAATAAAGTTTATCACTTGTGCATCTGCTGGAGGAGCTGGAGCCTTCTCAGGGATCCTTTCAGGATCCTGAGTCCTTGACTTTTTTCTTCCCAACAACTCTTTTAGATGCCCTTTGCTCAACAAGTATCCAATTTCCTTTCTTAATGCAATGCATTCTTCTGTAAGGTGCCCAAAATCTTCATGATATGCACACCACTTTGATTTATCCTTAGTTGCAGCCGGCCTGTCATTCTTTCTCGGCCATCTAGCTTTATCACCTAGGTTCTGCATAGCAAGGATTAGTTCATTGTTATCAACACTAAAGCAATATTCAGAAATTGGAGGATAATCCTCATCATCCTCTTCTTGATCAACAGAATGCACGTTTTGATTATCAGATCTGTTGTAGGATCTGAATTTGTTGTTCCTGAATGAGGATCCTTGCTTATCCTGCTTTGAGGATCCTGCTAACCTCTCCTGGATTCTTTTGTCATCCTCTAGCCGAATGAACCTAAGTGCTCGGGTTCTTACCTCATCTAAGTTCCTGCATGGTGTCATAACAAGATCATCATAGAAAGACGAATCCCTAAGCAATCCCATTTTGAAGGCCTCAACAGCCGTAGCTATATCTAAGTTGGGAATGTCTAAGGATTCTTTACTGAATTTGGTAATGTAATCCCTTAATGATTCATTATGACCCTGGGTTATCCTATATAAATCACTAGTTAATCGTTCAAATTTTCTACTACAAGAAAACTGATTATTAAACAAGTTAACTAGGTTAGCAAATGAGGTAATAGAATAGGGAGGAAGACTTAGCAGCCATTTGAGAGCTGATCCAGTAAGAGTGGATCCGAATCCTTTGCACAAGCATGCTTCCTTTAACCTTTCTGGGATTGGATTGATCTCCATCCTCTCCCTGTATTGTGCTATGTGTTCTTCAGGATCCGTCAAACCATCATACAGTTTCATTGTAGGCACATGGAACCTCTTGGGTATCTCAGCGTCACAGATTGGTGGTGCAAAACGAGATATCTTGTGGCTCCCATCTGCAATCTCTGGAATAGGTTTGACTACTCCCGGAACACTTGATATCATATCCTTTAGCTTTTGCAATTCTCTGGCCATGGCATGATTGATACCTGGATCCTGCATAAGACCATGGTTAGTAATATGAGAATTATTAAAAGTGTTACCTCCCATTGGATTCAAGTTAGGAAGAATGGATGTTAATCCATATTGTTGAGACTCTGGAATGATCGAGGGACCAGTAGAGGCATTGGTCTGCATTGGAATAAAATCTCCTTGATGGACATCTGAACTTCCTGTTTGCAAACTCCTTAAGGATCCTGGC
This sequence comes from Helianthus tuberosus, assembly GCA_030545235.1. Taxonomy (NCBI): domain Eukaryota; kingdom Viridiplantae; phylum Streptophyta; class Magnoliopsida; order Asterales; family Asteraceae; genus Helianthus; species Helianthus tuberosus. The sequence continues at coordinate 189,312,799 of CM060354.1, forward strand.
ATCTGGAAGGATCCCTGAAACTGGGATGATCCTGGAACAAAGGAGGATCCTTGAACCTGGGATGATCCTGGAAAGAAGGAGGATCCTTGAACCTGGGATGATCCTGGAACGAAGGAGGATCCTTGAACCTGGGATGATCCTGGAACGAAAGAGGATCCTTGAACCTGGGATGATCCTGGAACGAAAGAGGATCCTTGAACCTGGGATGATCCTGGAACGAAGGAGGATCCTTGAACCTGGGATGATCCTGGAACGAAGGAGGATCCTTGAAACTGCTGCATTCCTAAATATCCTCCTGTACTCGTGAGGGATCCCATATGCTGAAGATAGGATCCCGCTGGCTGGAAATATGAACCTAATGCCTGGGTCATAGCTGTTGTTCCGTAGTGCACTCCTTTTGGTCCACCCACATATTGAATGTCTGTAACCACTGACGGCTGAGAAGTAATCACCGGAGTATCAAAATTCAAAGATCTGGGCATCAGTGGGGAACGATCCTCTGCCGTTTTCTTCTGTTTCTTAATTTCATCAATCTCCCGGAGGATCCTTTCGTTGGTCTTATCCTGTTCTTGTGCATGATTCCTCATCTGCAAAATCAAGGCATAGAGATCATTAGTAGTAGGATTAGTTGAAACAGAAGAAGTAGGTGGTTTTGAAAAAATGGGAGTTGATTTCTTCGGAGGATTCTCAGTGTTCTTCTGGGATCCAGAAGGTGGTGGAGGCAAAGGAGGGACGCCTTGTGAAGAAGTGAATGAAGGCATCAAGTTTGAAGTATTCTTCGCCGAGGAAGCCATTTGCCTGGCTGTAGCGAATTGCAATGAACACAGCAATACGAATTTTTCTAAGAATGAAGCACCAATTGCCCCACGGTGGGCGCCAAACTGTTTTGGTCAAAAAATCTGATGAGGATATTGCAACCAAACTCTTTGTTTAGGGGAATGATGCTTAAAATATGTAACAGCGATGAGGATCACTTCAATGTGAAGTGCACAAACAACACAAAGATTTATACGGGGAAAAAGCCCTTGATCAAGAGTTGATCTCCGGCACAAAAAACCCCGGGTGATGGAAACTACCGATCACCAAGCTAGAATAAATGGTTAAATGTTTACAACTTCGGATAGTAACGAGCTAGGTACAAGGATCACTACGGTGGAATGTGTAAAAAGTGTATGTAATTGCTTGGTGTTTGAACGAGAGCTTGTATGAGTGTTTGTACGAGTGTGTGTAACTGCAAAAATGACTAAGTGTGTTCTACTAGCTCGTTACTCCCTTTTTAAAATAGAAATAACCACCTAAACTAACTATCCGACTTTCGCGCCAAGCCTCCACGTTCTCTATAACGTCTATTTTTGGTCAAGCACGTGCAGAATAGTTTAGGAATATTCTCCAGGAATGTCGCCTAGACTTGGTCAAGCTCGTCATACCTGCGAGATAGTATAATACATAAGTAAACAATCGTCAGTACGAGGATCCTTAAAGTGATCCATGATCCTGATCCTGAAGCTCTTCTGAGGATCACCACCTGTCACAGAAGTAAGGATCACCAGTTAGGATAACGAATAAGGATCACTAATTGTTAGAAAATCCTCCCCTAACACATACAATGACCTCAAAGAGGTTCTATTTAAAATACAAAAGGAAAAGAAAACTAATGAAAAGTGGGGGCAGGAATTCGGTGAAAAGAGGTTGGCTTTCGGTGGAATGGAAAAGGAAATAGAGTGGGTTGTGAGGTGGAAAGTAGGATGAAATATTTTCTCCCAATATGAAATGACAAAAAATACCCTTACTACAAAGCAAAGCAAAACAAAACAAAACAACTTATACTATTAAATAAATAGATATATTTATTTAATAGTTTAAGTGGAATATGTGATAAAAAGTATGAGTTCTACATCAAAACATCTGAGTTTACCTTGGAAAATGTAAATAGGCTGTGGGTTTATTTGTTTTTTACTTTTTTTTTTGGAACGGCTACTTTCATTAAACAACTAGCAAGACGCTAGAAAACAAACAAGCATCAAAAGATTACAACGAAAACCTACACCAATCCATCCAGGAGATCTCTCTACACTTAGATCTATTTCTAATCCATAGGTATGCTAACGCCTTAATATTCTCCAAAGTTTTAGAAATAGAGGCTATTTCGTTATTGAATATAACCTCATTTCTTGTTTTCCAAATACACCAACTGATGGAAATTTTGGGTCGAGATCAAGTCCCGGACTGAAAAAGCAAATATCGGAGGCACCCCGCACCATGATGACACTCCCTGCCATATAACCGCGGCAAAATGGCAAGAGATGAGGAGATGTTCACTTGTCTCTTCTGCTTCCTCACACACGGTACATATTGACGATTCAACGTTAACTTGTCTTCTTTACAGCGCCGCTAAGGTCGGGAGACGGTTCAACTCCGCTTTCCACATAAACACATTTACCTTCTTTGGAACCCATGAGTTCCAATCCATAGACCATTGCAAATTTGGTATGATAATTTTACTTATAACCTCTTTCATTGACTTGACTGAGAAGATCCCACCCGGATCATGCTGCCACACCCACTTATCTTCACGCTCAACAATAGACACTTGATTTAAATGGTTCATCAGATCCTCCCATTCCCTGATTTCATCTTGGTTCCCAATTGACCTCTTCCAACGCCACTTCCAATTTATATTTTGATCAGCCATTTCATAGCAATCTTTAATCGTTATTCCTTTCATTTTTTTTCGGCCTATATAGATTAGGAAGAACTTCTTTAAGAGGATTTTGAAGCAGCCACACATCAGTCCAAAAGCGAATGGAATCGCCTTTGCCCAAACTACCTCTGATAAGATTAGTTGGTTGAATATTTACTTTTTTCAACTCATTTTCCATCCTAGTAATAGCTTTCCATACCCCAGCCATGCTACTGTTGAGAGGGAGATATGAACCTGACTTGTTTGATCCGTGGATAGACACAATCACCCTATTCCACATCGCCTTCGGTTCCACTTTTAGGCGCCACCACCAATTGGCGAGAAGAGCAGTATTGACATCCCCGAGCGGCACCAAACCTACCCCCCCTCGCTTTCAAAGGCGCCGTGATATTAGCCCACTTAACCCAGCACGTCTTCTTTGTAGCGTCATCCCCTCCCCAAAAAAATGTCGTCGTTTCGCCTCTCGAATATCAATGACCTTCTTTGGAGCTTTAAAAAGAGACAGAAAATAAGTGGGAATAGTCTCTAGTACAGATTTAAGAAGCGTAAGCCTGCCTCCAACCGATAAGAAGTTCGCTTTCCATAAAGAGAGCCTATTATTGAAAGTTTCCATGCCCGGCTGCCAATTCGACACTCTACTCATATTGGCTCCTAAGGGTAAACCCAAATACTTACACGGAAAGGAACCCGGAATGCAGTTGATGGAGTTCTTTTGGGTAAAGGTTTCACCCTGGTAAATTTCCAGTTGATGGAGTTCGCCGCATCGATAATCTCCCCCGATTCCACTCCCACCCCATGGAGGCTAGACTTAGAGTAGTTAATTTTAAGACCCGACGCTAAACTAAAAACTCTAAGAATCCTCGCCATATTAAGAATGTTGGAAGAATCCCATTCGCCCACAAGGATCGCGTCATCCGCAAATAATAAGTGTGAGACAACGGGACCGTTATTAGGCAATTTCAGACCTTTAAAAAGATCCACCTCCGTAGCTTTCTTTATCAATTGTGAGAAAGCTTCCATGCCGATGAGGAATAAAAATGGCGAAAGGGGATCGCCTTGTCTCATACCGCGATGAAACTGAAATTCGAATGAGGGTGAACCATTTATAAGCACCAAAGATCTGGCCGACGATAAAATTGCCCTCACCCACCTTCTCCACTTAACCGGGAAGTTCATCTGTTCCTGTATTGAATCCAAAAATTGCCAAGACACATGGTCGTATGCCTTTTCAAAGTCAATTTTGAACATGAAAATTTTCTTCTTCTTTTTCTTCGCCCATGCCACCACCTCATTTATAACCAAAGGACAATCGATGATATTTCGGTTACTCAAGAAGGCAGATTGCGTTTCAGAGATCACCGAATTTAATACATTTTTAATTCTTAAGGCCATGACTTTGGACACAATCTTGCTAAAGGAGCCCACGAGGTTTATAGGTCTGAAATCATTGAATCCTAATGGGTCAGGACTTTAGGCTAGAGATGGGCATAATAACCGGTTCCAAACCCGACCCGGTGGAACCGACCTGGACCCGGTTCCGGTTCCTACCCGGCTAATAGTAGAACCGGTTCCGGGTTTAAAAAACCCGTAGGTTCCGACCCGGTTCCACATTTTATAAATAAAATCGGTTCGTACCCGGTTCCTACCCGGACCCGGTGCGTACCCGGAACCGGTTCCGGGTATTAAAAAAAAACCGATATGCCCATCTCTACGAGAAAGTGCATTGAGTTGTGAGTTGTGTAATTGGCGGCCCAATGAGATTTTTGTTGGAAATTGAGATGTCAGCCCACTATACGGATCTTATCATTTTGGTCAGTCATTTGATACATTTAATGTGTTGCATGTGAAGTTTCATTTTAGATCAAATAAACATATACATATGTCATAGTGTTGTCGGTTTAGTGGATTTGAAGGCCCAATCAAATTGTGTTGAACAATTAAAAAGGTGTCGGTTCATTCAAGACTTTGCATGTGACTTGATAAGTTCAAGATAATATTCGACCCATTATTTGATCAATATATTCGGCCCAATGAGAATCAGAGTATCATAGAATTGACAGCTTTTTGTATTGAAAAACTCAAAAAAAACCGGTTTCAAACAATACCCTACCCGGTTCCAAACAGGACCCGTACCCGGTTCCGTTGTACCCGAAACCGGTTACGCCAGTTCTAAATATATTGACGTGTACCCGGGTTGTACCCGGAACCGGTTCCACAGAGAACCCGGTTCCACTCACTTGTATCCATACCCGGTTCCGGGTTTTAAGAATACCCGATTATGCCCATCTCTACTTTAGGCCATGACTTTGGACTCAATCTTGCTAAAGGAGCCCACGAGGTTTATAGGTTTATAGATCACCGAATTTAATACATTTTTAATTCTTAAGGCCATGACTTTAGGAATTAAGGCTATAAACGACGCGCTACATCCGTGAGAAATGGATTCCGATTCGTGAAAATGCTGCACCGCATCAATAAAATCTCCCCCAATAAGATGCCAAAACTTTTTAATAAACCGAAAATTATACCCGTCCGGGCCTGGGGGCCGATCATCCCCACATCCCCAAACGGCATTTTTAATTTCTTGAGCCGAAAAACGAAGAATGAGAGAGGAAGATTCAGCCTCTGTAAACTGATAACGGTTCTTTGAAGCGATCACCAAAGAACATACACACCTCCTTCTTAATAAGCTTCGGATTACTACACCATACCCCGTTCAGTTCCAACCCGAAATCTACTTTTTAGTTGTTTGTTTTTAATAACAGCATAATACTATGCCGAATTATCGTCTCCGAATTCAGCCCACTTATCTCTTGATTTTAATGTACATAATATTAGTGTTATGTCATTTTGTATTAAGATAATCAATCTCAACATACTGATTTGATTGTTCATACATACATATGTACATTTTGATTTGATTGACGAAAATCGATTGCTTCCCCATCACACGTACATATAGGATAGTGTGCCATGAAAGGCTGGATATTACGGTTTCAAATTTAAATTTAAATTCAAATTCAAAGTTCGATAATATGTAAAAGAAACAGTAAAAAAGGAGTATTGTCTTCGGTTAATCTTTCTATACTAGTAAATGAAAATCTTTTTTGAACACGTGTCACACTCTGGAGGTGTTTTCTCGTCTTATTTTCCTATTTATCTCTTATATTAAATATTAATAATTTAAAACAAAAATTAGATAAGAATAAATATTTGTTTTTCTATAAATAATTTTAAACAAATATTTAAATAAAGATAAAAGTTTGTTTTTTACCTAATAATAAAAAAAAATGTTATAATAAGTAAATAGAACACCAAAGTTTATTTTTAAAGGATAAAGCATGACGATTGTATGTGTTAACATATAACATTATATTTTATTCAACACGAGTTTTTTTAAAGATATATCTTTTTTACTATTTATTATATAAAATTATATTTATGCAGCTCGTATAATACCCACGGGGTTCAAACCTAGTATTTATGTAGGGAAAAAATCAAATAGGAAGTTTATTTTGGCTAGGAAGTGTAGGAAGCAATATGATTAAGACATGTGGCAACATTTAAAATAAAGAAAAAGGGTATTTTAGTCAATCTTTCTTCTTCCTTTTCAAAACCCAGTAACTTCAAAACCCACCATTTTCAAAACCCACCAGCTTCAACCATTTTTTCACTTTCTATCTCAATAATCACTACATTATAGTGCGATTTTCATCACCAATCAATTATTCAAACACCCGATCAACGTGTTCTTCAGCTTTTTTGAAGAAAACCCAGTTTATATTCATAAAAAAAATCGTTTTTTCCGGTGATTTTGGAGATAATCACTCGATTCGTTTGATTCGAGCGCTGATAAGTGTTTCAATCATTCAAAATTCGTCAATTGTTGAAGAAATCACTTCGATCCATGTAAGAAATTCTTTAGTTTAATTTTTACGATCATGGTTTTTTATTTACTCATTGCGTTTTACGATCATGGCGGGGGTCCGGGGTCAGCGCCCCTGGTAGCGGGGTCCCAGGGGCGGCAGCCCCTGGCGGGATCCAAGGGGCAGAGCCCCTTGCTGTAATAAAAATCATCAGAAAAAATAATTTTCCAGAAATTGGCTCATTTCGAAGACAGTAATTCGTAGACAATTCAGACAGTTCACAGTCAGAGACAGTTCCCAGACAGTTTTATATGTCCATTGCGTTTTAGAAATAAGAGAGTTTTATGTGTTTTCTGGCTATTGCGTTTTAGAAAAAAAAAAACACATTTTTGAAGTGTTTTTAGTCATTGCGTTTTAGGTAAAACACATTTTTTAGGCGTTTTCAGTCCATTGCGTTTTAGAATGAGTCGTTTTTAAGTGTTTTCTGGCCATTGCGTTTTACAAATAAGACATTTCTATGTGTTTTTTGTGCATTGCGTTTTAGGTAAAACACATTTTTATGTGTTTTTGGTGCATTGCGTTTTAGGTAAAACAAATTTTTATGTGTTTTTAGTCCATTGCGTTTTAGAAAGTACATTTTCTTTTGAGTTTTTTTGCTATTGCGTTTTAGAAATAAGACATTTCTTTGTGTTTTCTGGCCATTGCGTTTTACAAATAAGTCATTTCTTTGTGTTTTTGGTGCATTGCGTTTTAGAAAAATGTCATTTTTTATGTTTTTTTTTTCATTGCGTTTTACGTAACTGGGGGTTTTTCTATTGCGTTTTACGCAACTGGGTTTTTTTTTTTTTTTTTGAAAATATAGCAATAGTATACTCGTTTTTTTTTGTGCAATTTTTATAAAAAAATAATGTCGTATGAAAGAGTTATTAACGTTTAAAAAATGGGGGGAATTTGAGGAGAGAGAAACTATTGGCTTGAATTGACTAGAATGCCCCTAAACAAACTTACGCGCCTCTTTTCTTTCCTTCAATTTCCCTGATTTAATCTTAGCCCTTGATTAACTAAATGGATGGTCAAGATCACTTTCTAGCCAAATAAACTTACTATTGTATCTCCATCCTATTTATGTATAGAAAAATAAATAAGTTCACACACAAATAAGTTTTACCTTTTTATGTTGATAAACCATTGAATTTGAAAAAAACAAGTTTTACCTTTTTTTTTCTTTATAAAACCATTGAATTTTAAAATAACCGTGTTAATTCACTTGTTTATTACCCAATCCAATTTTCAATGTAATAACATTTGATATAATATTAATATTTTTGGGCTTTTTAAGTTAGGCTTTAATAATCTGGGATTTTTTTTATATACACGAGAAAGCTAAAGATGTAAAAATTCGGTTTGGGCCCGATGAACTAGTTTTCAACCCGGTCCGATCCCAAAAAACCGGTTTGGGCCCGAACTAGTCTAACGGTTTGGCATAAGTTCATAACTTTTGTGTTGAGAACTAATTTCAACCCAAATCAATTTGGGCCGGATCCAAAAAACGGTTTAGCGCTCTAAACCCGTTTGAACCCGATCCATATTGGTTTCTGTGGGTTGGGTTTTTTCAACCCTAAAATAAGTTGATAACCCGAACCAGTTTGCCCATTAAAAAAAAACGATTCGGTTTGGGGCCAAACTTGTTTTTGTACTCCAAACCGGTTTAAATGTATGTACAAGGCAATGGCTCTAGCCGAATTAGCTCGAGCTGATTTTACTTAAGATTTTATAAGCTAATTTTAAACGAATCACAAGCTCTTTGAACAACCCTAAGCAATCTGTGAAACCATTTTGGTTGCATTTTCGGATCTCAAAGAACACATGGTACGCGACGTCCATATTCTGACGTTAATCTGATCCAACACCAAACAAGTTAGAACTAGAAGTAACATTCGATCGATTAACTAAACACCATGATCGAGGATCCCACCGAGGCTCGTGTCTGTCTTCACTTTCCACACCAATTATCGGTAATGGTACATAGACTCGACTCAAGCGAGATGGTCTCATCCTAAGTTACATGAACAAGTAGTTCACAACTAGCCTCATTACAGTTCAGCTCTACAGTCTACACAACCACATGATTACATGAACATACAACAAAATGTGACAAAGGTTACTAAACACAAACCGACTACGAATTCCCCACAATGCTAGCTCCGGTTCCTGTTGCGCCTCCGGTTCTCTTCAAGCTCTTTGACAACCAAATTGCGGTTTCTCTAGGAGACACCCTTTCGGGCCCAAACGGTTTCAACAAAACCGCCAACTCTTCTATCCGTTCTTGTTGCATAAGCTGTGCACTGAACTCCAACAAGCCTTCTAACGCCTCTGCTCGTTGTTGGTACGATGAGGTGTCAAACCTACACCTATGTCCCCTTAAATCCGATGACGTGTCATCGCTCCTGTTGTTTGTAGAATGAGCCCCACTCGCGCATGTTTGGTGGCTTTGGCTGGGGTTCACGGTCTTGACTGTACACATGTCGATTGTAATGGACCGGTCCGGGATGATGTTTGTGTTGGAAGAAGTAGCAGAAGAACATTGGGCAGATGTTGAAGAATTTTTGCGGACTGGTATGATCACGGGTGATTGTGTGTACGTTAAGGGTAAATCGGTCATTTTATCGATCCGTGGAGCGTTGACTGATACGTCTGGTGATTCGAACCCCAAATGTGGCTTCGTGGCACGTGTTGATAAGGGTAAAGATGTCCGACGAGCTGTTCGCGACGATATGCTGGTCAGAGTTTGCGATATCGGAAGCTGAAAACAGAACAGAAATTAACATAATGGTTAGGTGGTATATAAGTGTAAAAACTGCTATTAAAAACATTAGAGTAAAATGCCATTTTCGTCCCTGAGATTTGGACTTTCGTCCAAACGTTTGTTTTTTCGCTGGATTCAAAATGTTTGAAATCTTGCCATTTTCATCCGGCTCATTAACTTCGTCCATTTTTCTCGGTTAATTCAAGGGTATTTACGTCTTTATTGTTAACTTAAAGGGCAATTCGGTCTTTTTCAGAGGTATTTGGTCTTTTTACATAAAGCAAAAAAAGACCGAACTGCCTTTTAAGTTAGCCCAAACAACAAAAATACCCGACTTAACAAAGAAAAATGGATGGAGTTAACAAGGTTCAAACCTTTTGGACCAGATGCAAAAAAAAACAAATCTTTGGACAAAAGTCGCAAAACTGGCCAAACCTCATGGACTAAAATGACATTTACTCAAAAAACTAAAATAATTTGGACGGTTAAGTCGGTTTCAACAGTTTCTGAACAACCAACCCATGATATTTATAAGTTTTAAACTCAAAACCGATATTATTTCGTTTACAAAAACTTACCACATCACGATCTGAACTCTGTCTTATCACATTTGGTGAAGCAATGTGTCTTCTGGGAGTGATAACAGAAGGTTTTACAGGAGTGACTCTTGGAGTTCTAACAGCATTTGCTGACCTGGCAGCTACTAACTTCTCTGTTTGTATATATTCTTCAACACTGCCAATGGATAGCTTTCTTGTTGAAGTTTGAGAATACGAAGAATATTGATCGTGTTCGGATATACTAGGATTCAAACCCCTATCACTGCTAAAAGATGGTCTTTTACCGTTGTGATAATGAACGGGTCTGGGCTCGGGCTCAATGAACGTGGTTTTCTTTTCGTAGTTGTAATCGGGCCACTGGGCTGGGAGCGTATGGCGTCTAGGCCTGTTGATGTTAAGTTGGAGTTTAAGTACATATGGTTGTAGATGTGAATGTTTGAGCAAATCAGCAGCCTGCAGATTAGATTCCATATAAGATTGCTTCTATAATAAAAGAAAGAGTAAAATGTCATTTTCGTCCCTAAGGTTTGGCCAGTTTTGCGACTTTCATCCAAAGATTTGTTTTTCCACGTCTGGATCCAAAAGGTTTGAAATCTTACCATTTTCATCCGGCTCGTTAACTCCATCCATTTTTCTCCGTTAAGTCTGGGGTATTTCCGTCTTTTTTTTAACTTAAAGGGCAATTCAGTCTTTTTTTAGGGGTATTCGGGTATTTACATAAAGTGAAAAAGACCGAATTGCCCTTTAAGTTAACAAAAAGACGAAAATACCCGGAGAAAAATAGATGGAGTTAACGAGCCGGATGAAATGGCAAGATTTCAAACATTTTTGATCCAGATGCGAAAAAACAAACCTTTGAACAAAATCGCAAAACTGGCTAAACCTCAGGGACGAAAATGACATTTTACTTTAAAAAGAAGAGGTAACAGATATACATACGCTAGGTCTCATTTCTGGGTTTTTCCGCAGCATACTCTTAATAAGTCCTCGGCTATAAACAGATGAGTAAAAGTAAGAGAAGTTAAATAAAAAAAGTGACAAAAGTGAAAAACTAAATTATATGGTAAAATGAGTAACTCACAATGTTCCAGAATACATGGTAGGGAGTGGAGACACAATGGATTTATTTATTTTGTTGATCAGAGACTGCATGTCCTGCTCAAAAATAAAGTTTTAGAGTCGATAATTAACCGCTTCACATACTGCTGTAAAAGCATAGTTAAGACATAATATTAAGTTCATGAAAAACGCATGAGTGACTTACGAAAGCTTTGAATGCAGACTTGAACGCGGCCATTTCATACATGCAGCATCCTGAACAAGTTATGTGTCAGAATTACATTAACATGCCAGAACGGGTGGTTAACAAAAACCTTAATTAACTGTTTTAGCCTTTTAAGAATTACCTAATGACCATATGTCTGATTTTGAACCATAAGGTATATCTGCAAGAAGTTCAGGGCACATATAACTAGGAGTTCCCACAACCTGAAAGTTAACCAGTTAAATAAGAGATAATAGATCATTATTTAAAGAGTAAAATGCCATTTTCGTTCCTGAAGTTTGGCCAGTTTTGCAACTTTTGTCCAAAGGTTTGTTTTTCCGCATCTAAATAGAAAAGGTTTGAAATCTTGCCATTTTCATCCGGCTCGTTAACTCCATCCATTTTTTCTCCGTTAAGTCAGGGGTATTTCCATCTTTTTAGTTAACTTAAAGGGCAATTCGGTCTTCTTCACTTTATGTAAAAAGACTGAATTGCCTTTTAAGTTAACAAAAAAGACGGAAATACCCTTGACTTAACGGAGAAAAATGGACGGAGTTAACGAGTCGGATGAAAATGGCAAGATTTCAAACCTTTTGGATCCAGATGTGGAAAAACAAACCTTTGGACGAAAGTCGCAAAACTGGCCAAACCTAAGCGACGGAAATGACATTTTACTCTTATTTAAAACTTAAACCCGTAAAGGCTAGAAAAAATTACCGAGGATGCAAGATCATCAGAAGTTAACATTTTTGCAAGACCGAAATCACCTAAAGAGGAGAAAAGCAGCCCAGGTTAATATGAGGCTATACGATGCTTGTGTTTTGATTTCAAGATATTAGACAGCAATTATTACCAAGTCGGATATCTTGATCTCTTGTTAGGAAGATATTTTTACACTGAAAGATATGCATCAATGATCAAACACGAGTTGTATCATTGCCGACTAATATATTGTGAAAATATGACTAACCTTGACATCACGGTGAATAATATGATTGACGTGCAAATAATCAAGTGCCACCAACAGTTCAACGAGCCATTTGCAAAGTTTCTGAAAAAAGAAATTGCAAATAAAGGTCAGTCAGTGTTGTGAAGCTAATATAGAAAATGAACATAAATGGAACTAAAGTACTAACCTCTTCTGAAAAATGAACACCGTTGGCTTTTTTTATTGCTTCCGCCCTATACGAAAACAAAATGATTACTTATATAACAGCTTGACGCAAGAACGGTCATATAAGGGTGAAACTGCTGAAAAATATAACTTACATATCTCCTCCTTCACAGTACGCTATAACAATGCATACATAGCAACCCTGAGAGAAAAAAAAAATATTATAAATTTAACATACATTAGACAACATAAATCAAGTGAAGCACAATACTAAATTTAGCACAAACCTTTTCGACCCATGAATCTTTGTACTCCACTATAAAAGGGTTTTGTACCGTAGAAATAAGTTCCATCTGCATAATACATAATCATTTCAGTTTAGCATACTGAATAATGTTAATTTTTATACATCATGTACGTTAGATATATCGGAATTAATAAAACCTCCAAGAGAGCAGATCGACGGGTCCTATCAGTCTGGCGAGCAAGTCGAATCTTCTTCAAAACATACCTGAAATGGCGAAAATATCAAATAGCCGATAAACAACTATACAATTTGCAAACCAATAACTATGAAACCAACATAATTAAATTTTAAAAAAAAAAAAAAAAAACTTTACCTTTTGTTTTCATGTTTATGCCTCACAAGTAAAGCAGAAGCAAAGGACCCTTTACCAATTTGTTCCAGTATTTCATAATTCTCCATGATGATCTCAACTCTTTCAACACTTTCCGGTACACTTTCTTATGATCAAACTCAGCTAACATACACAAAAAAAAAAACATCAAAATCTCAAAACCCTTGCATTAACAACAGCCCAAAAGAGCAAATTAAAAACTTGTAAGCAACTAATGACACAAGAAACTTGTGTGACACAAACTTCATATATGATTCATTGATGACATAATACTTGCAAAAACTAGAAAAAGACATTACTAGAATTGGGTTGGCCGGAAGTTATTAATTCACTTAAATAACAATAATTTGTGCACCAGATTTATACCAAACCATAAACATCAACTCATTTACTCAAATCAATTTAAGTTGATGTCTGCATCAGGTCTCACAAAATCATTGACCCTACAAAACAATAATATATTCCATATTCCATATCTAATTAATATTATAACAATTAATTACTAAAATATAATATGCAACCACTAACATCCTTTCTCTACAGACAAAAGACATCAAAGTATAAACTATAAAGTAGGGTCACAATAAAATGATTATTTTCGGAAAACCATACTTTAATCCTGCCAAAAGGAGAAACTAGTAGAAATTTCACTAATAATTCACTCCAAAAAGTCAAACAAAAAACAGAACAATAACCAAATCAGGAAAGAAATCGATACAGTAACAAAAAGTACAGATACCAAAAACGTTTAAAAATATAAACCGAATACCGTAACGATTATAACGCTACTGTACCGGTAGTGTGAAAATACCAAAAAATTCTGAAAACGAAAAATCCTAAAAATGAATACCGGTACTGTTTTTGTTAGATCGGTATTGGTTTGGTACTGGGCTATGCAGTTAATGCGGTAAAATATCGGATATCGATCAAGGACTGATATTTGAGATATAGGTTATCTCGGTGAGATATCGGTAATTTTAATATAATGAAGATATATATAGCAATTTAACACTAATAATTCAATGATATATCGGTGATACGCTAGGAGTTGGCTACCAAGTCCAAATTTTCTAAAAAGTGTAAAAGGTTATAGAACACCGTAATGTCAACCAAAACCCACAAATAACATAATAAAGATTACTAAAATATCATATATGTCGGTTTTGTGTTTTGTTTTGGATGAAAAGGCTCTGATTATGCAATGTCAAACATTATTGTGTTTTATGTTGATTAGCTTGTTGCGTTTTATATTCATAGTTTTACGATTGTGTGTTTAAAGTTTTTATGGACTATTAGTGTTTGAATATGGTGTTTTAGTAATATTCACTCTATTATTTGTAGTTTTAGGTGTGTTTTATGGCTGAAATTATAGTGTTTTATGACTTTTTACACTTTTTAAGAAAATTTGGACTTTGTAGCCGAACCCCACACATCGGTGATATATCGGTCAAATATTGGTGATATATCGGTTATATCGCCGATATTATCGGTACTGATATTTGACACCAATATTTTACTAGGGGACCGATATATCACCGATATCAACTACATAAGGTATCAATAGTGTAAAAATACCAAAACCGACTAGTACCTAAATCGAAAACCCTAAAATTGAATACCTGTTTTCATTAGGTCGGTATCAGTTAGGTACTGGCAATGTAAAAATATCGAAAAAAATACCGAAACCAACTAATACCGAAACAGAAACCCTAAAAATGGATACCGGTACCGATTTTGTTCAATCGTTATTGGTTCAGTAAGGTAGCTATAAGTAATCAATTTATTTACAACAAGTTAGGTATGAAAATTGAAAAATAACCGTCAAACAAAAATAAAAAAAACCTAAATCACAATAATAATAATTACACGAATATCACAACAACGATAACGATAACATTGACGGAGCAAACGGAAACATAACAATAACCTAAAGCATGATTACATGAAAACAGTATAAATTTCACTAATAATAATATCCAAAAAGTCAAACGAAAAATCAATTAACAACAAATTAGGTATGAAAATTAACCGTAGAAACAAAAAAAAATCATAATTACATGATAAATCACAACAACAATATCGATAACGACAACGATAACAGAGCAAACGGAAACGGAAACGGAAACGGAAACAGAATAAGAGTAATCAATTAACAACAAGTTATGTATGAAAATTAACCTAAAGCATGAGTATATGAAAACAGTAGTAATTAACGAATAAGGATATAAGAATTCAGTAACGGTGACGGAGAAAATGAAATTAGGTATAGTTTAGTACCTGAAACTGAACGAGATGATCATTATTATTCATTAATTCATAATTAGCGTCAGTTGTTGAATCGGATGAATGTAACGGTGGATTTAACGGATCAGTTGTTGGAAGAGGTGTGTGAGGATGAAGTGTTTAGGAGGAGTGTTCCGGTGAAGGTCGCCGGAGTTGTTGCCGGAGATGTTGCAGAGATGAATAAGAAGCGGCAAAAGAATTGGAAATAAAGGAAAAGGTGAAAATGCGAGATTTGAAAGTTGAAAACGTGCAGGATATTTTTTATTATTATTTTTGGGCGTGTATTTTTCCCAAATATTTATTGAAGTCAAATGTCTCATTATTGTTTGTCGTTGGGGGTTGTTTGTGTTTGGATTTCCAAATCATCTACCATATATTTTTTTTAGCTGCCAGCTAAATTACCGAATAAGCATTCTGGGATGTCCTCAATCGAGCAAATGCATTCTCTCCTTCATAACGGTCAGAGTCGGATACATACCTGAGCCACCGGTTCCGGGGAAAACCCGTCGCCCGAAAGCCCACTGCGGTAAAACCCGGTTCGGCTCGGTTTCGAACTGGCGACCTCCAGAGAAGCCTAGTTCTAAACTTCATTGCCACCACCAATGTCCTTCATAGGATGTGTATGAAGTTGATGGCTCGTACCTGGGCTCCTCATAGTAGGTGTATGAAGTGGATGGTTGATATAAGTCACAATATTGGACCGAGTGCGGGTCACCACAATTAGTGCAATAATTATTCCTATAATCATCCTCCTCCTCATAGGTGTAGTTGTAACCTCCTGAGTATTGATCTATAAGAATCACTCAGCAGACCACAACCAAGTCTCGAGATCAGAAAACAAAAATAAAAATGGAAACAGAGGCTGGACACGGCCCCGTGTTCAGTGGACACGGCCCCGTGTACAGAATCTGTATCTGGGCGTTTTAATTAAAGTTACTGATTTCGTTGAGCACAGGGCATGTTCAGTGAGCACGGCCACGTGTTCAGTTTCTGTTACTGGGTGTTTTATGAAAAATATGCAGCACGGCCCCGTGTTCAGCGAGCACGGCCCGTGTTCAACCTACTGTAAATGCAAAACTAAACTAAAATGCAGAAAAAATTTGCGCGCGTTTTAAAAAGGTTTTGAAAAACTGATTAGGGCGTCGATTTTAAGCTTTCTTAAAATCCTTGTGTCCCCGGTAACGGCGCCAAAAATTTGATGCGTGTGAAGTGTGTATATAAGTTTAAGTATATTTTAAGCTCTTTTACACTTTTTTAGCCAAGTTTTAAATTTATAAAACACGATATTTACTAACACTAAACACGCATATGGGGGAGGTCCTTATAATTTTATTAGACCTTCACCTCTTTAAGGCGAGGTCCTTATAATTTATTTATTTCTAGTAATGACTCGTGGGTCGTTTTATTCTCGTAGACCTTTCCATTGTTTATAACCCCAAAGGTTAGGTTGATCCCGTAGATCATTCCTTACTCATGTCATTCTTAAAATACATGTTTGGTGTCAAGGCATCCTGTTTTTTTTTTTAAATCATTTATTTTCGCCTTGGTATTTTCTTTGACCTTGACCGTAGTCAAAGGCTGCATTCGTTTCCTTTCGGACAAATTTTCCGACTTTATGACTTCTCACGTCATTTATGCGTCGGTTTATCTTATGCTCATCATTATCCAGTTTACATACATTCGTATTTGATTATGTCCCATTACCGGGATCATTATTCTTTGCTTTTAACGCTACCATTATCCCGCTTGCGTTTACTCATGTCGTCCGGCTTGATATTATTTTCGACCCGTTCAACTTTAAAATAGTTGAACATAATTTATTCAAAATTTCTATTTACATTATCTTGTCGTCTTTTGGTTATGACTGAAAACCCGAGTCTTTTAACCTTCCATCCGAGTTCTCGTTTCTCGATCTACGCATGTGTTTAATTCTTTCCCATCAACCGGGTGTTTTACCGAAGTCATTATTATTGCAACCCTCCCGGTATGCATTAAGACCTCGCTTCATTTTTATATTCCGACTTTTTCCTCAAGTTTGACGTTTTACAAAAACGGCCCATTAAGAGGCATATTTGCATTTTCCGGGTTCGCGTGTGAGTACACCCCCTCCCAGTGCGTACTTTAATCGTTTTACATGTTTGCATTCTCCGGGTTCGAGTGTAAGTACACCCCCTCCTAGTGCGTACTTTAATCGTTTTACATGTTTGCATTCTCCGGGTTCGAGTGTAAGTACACCCCTCCCAGTGCGTACTTTAATCGTTTTACATGTTTGCATTCTCCGGGTTCGAGTGTAAGTACACCCCTCCCAGTGCGTACTTTAATCGTTTTACATGTTTGCATTCTCCGGGTTCGAGTGTAAGTACACCTCCTCCCAGTGCGTACTTTTATCATTTTACATGTTTCTTTGTCCCTTCACTCAGGCTCATTATCCTAATGTAATACGCTTCCGTCACCCGGCTGTGCGTTTACATTATTATCAAGTATTTTTCTCATTTGATTCAGTTGGGTACTTTTTAATTTGTCCCACTCACCCCGTCCTTACTACATCGGATGTAAGCATGTCCATCATAAAAAGTTCATGGTGCCACGTGCTCACCACTTACTTGGCCAGGGTAAGCGATCAATACCTGGTATACATGACCTTTTTATAATTTTCACATTACGCCCCATGTAAGTAATGCCTCTATTTGTTTCTCTTGGAAACAATATCCCAGATAGGTTTTCTATTCGGGTTTTTCCAAGTTTTCAATCTACATATGCAACTTTCAATCTCTACGTATTTGTTGCATATTACTATTTATGCAATTAAATTTAAACGTGCACCTGGTAATTGCTTGCCCTAACGGGCTTTCCTTTCCATTACTTGTTTGTGATCGTTACGCGATTTAGGTCCTTGATGAGTATGCTCTTCTTGTCATACCTCGGACTGTTCCATCATCATATCCACAATTCGTTCACCTCTCGTCATCTTCAGACACGAGTGTCCTTCAATTAAAACATTCACAAAAGTTAGTAATGTCAACTTCAATAATCGCCGGTATTATAATACAAGGCTTTTTCTACTATACGCGTCAACGCGCGTATTTTCGTTAACTATATCAATCATTTTAATTGGGGTAACGTGTATCACACGATAGCCCTATGTGTTGTTTACAACACTTTTGCATGCTAAACTATTAACATACATGTACTTACCGGATTTGCGATCAAGCCTCGAACCGAACACTTTATTCTTTTAACCTTGAGCTCTGATTACCAACTTGTAACACCCGTTCTTATAAATCAAGGTTTAACGTATCTTTTACGAAAACAATCATGTAATTAAGAATACATGTATATCGGAAATACGGGTTTATTAAAACCTTTTACAATTTAAAAGTTTAGAACATAATGTAATTAAGTTCGTCATTTAAAAGTAACAACGAAACGTCGTGCGGAAGCTTATTTCTTGATCGTGTTCGATTCTTCATTGTGCTTGATCGTCCTCCGGTGCTAGAATTTTACCTATAACTCATAAAAACATGAGTTAGATTATTCATATGTAGCTTAAAAACGCATTTCAATGGGTTAGCAATGCATAAACAGTTAAATAACAAATTTTTGCGAATCTGGCACTCACTCGCGTCGCGCCACGGCCTGGGGTCTTCCCCGTCGCGCGACGCCACAGCTTGTTTTCAACAGACTGTTGCAGCTGGTGCTGCATAATTCCCAGCATGACTCAATTTCACGGAAACGAGCATAACTCTCTCGTTTTTGATCCGTTTTACCCGATTCTTTTTCCTACGCGTCCGTAATTTAATTCTCCATCTCATGGAGTTAAAATCCAACATCCTACATAATAAGTTTTGAGACTTCTAAGCCTTCGACTCATTGCCTTTTTACCGAATTTTAATCCGTTTATGCATTTATCAAACAAACATATTTGTTTGATCCTTATTTCACATGCACCTCTTCAAATTAATGTTATCTACCATGTTAGGTTCTAATCACAGGTTTCTTACACAAATTAAACTCGTTTTCGCTCGTATGCTTATTTTGACCCGTTAAGGGTGTTTAAGTATATTTTAAACATGATTCGCTTTCATTCGTACCTAGCTTTATATTTCCACATTCCTTACCAAGTAATCTTCCACCACAACTGTATTTGTGTTGTATTAAGTGTGGAAATTCCTAAACTCTGAGTTTTACCCTTCGAATCATTATTTTACGGCAAAGACTATTATAGAGTAAAATGACTAAGGATTCACATCTTTCGCTTCTGTATACTCATTCTAAGTGTTTAATTATGCATACTACTCTTTTCCGAACAACCTTTATGGGTCGTTCACTCGATTTAGCTTACAAGGGCATTTTGGTCCATTTAGTCCTTTCATTAACATAAAGGACTTTTAAAAGCATTTTCGACCCAAAAGCCCTGTTTTAAACTATGCATTTGATTCAAAAGGTCATTATGTTTTCAAAACACAACGATCATCATATGAATCATTCGGTTTGCTTATTAAGGTAACTAAATGTCTATATGACTGCATTTAACTATCAAGGAGCCTCTAGTTCTTATTGAGTGGTTAATCTATATTATACATACCTGGCTCGGATCAATATATATATATTGACCCGTTTCGATACCTTGCCTTAGTAACCGCTAAGTAATAGCGATGTAAGTATCCATTTGATATTTATTCCTGAAATCATACAACTCGACAAACCATTAGTCGATATTGTCAAAGGGTGATATTTTCACCCTTTTGACCCGTTTGTTTTAATTGACCGATTATATTGGCGAGATGAAGCTTATTGCCATCTCGCCTACACGACTCGCTCCAGTTTACATCGTGCGGTCATTTTAATTATAATTCACTTCTTAACGCTTTTTGGCCTATCAAGGCTTTCGAAATAAAGTATCTTTCAAAACCAACAATTATTGTCAACGAGTGACCAAATTACAATTTTACCCTTATTGGTTATTATGATTTACCTTATATGGTAACCCTTAAAAGTACATGTTTCATTCGTCATAATATGATCGAATTACCGATTTAACTCATTTTTAGCCATCACTATGGTTTCTTATCATATTTGATTATCTTGTTCCGTACGACTACACGCCGGAACACCATATCTCAATTAGGTATTTGTCTTTTTCGTAATCAATACGACAAAGAATATTCCAACATATGTGACTAGTGTAAGCTATACTTACCTTGCATCCGAATTACGCTTTTCCTTCATTCTTGATTCGTTTGACCCGTTTCCTTCCCCAAGCTTTCACCTAGCTTGCCAAGCGTCAAACTATCATTGTAATTGTAAGATGGTTAGGTTAGTCATAATCATTTACGACTATTCCATCCTACGCTTCATATATCGAATTTATCATTCGATCATATACTTGGTCGGTTTGACTTTTTAAAGTCAATCGACTTATCAACTTATTCAATGCACATTTGGTTTATTGAATTTCGCTTAGGCATTTCATCCGAACTCTTAATGAAATCAAATTTTACACACTAACTACTAGGTAACATGATTTCAAGCATCTATATCACGATCTTAACATCAATTCTTTTATATCATACAAAACCCATTTCGTGAGAAGTATGATCTTCTATTCAAATTCATGGTTTAATCAAACACCTTCTATTCGTTATCATGCATGTTGATTCTAAGCATAGTTATATCATAAATTTCATCATAACATTAAAACCCACTTATCTAAGTGTGTCAATTCATCAAATCCTTCAATTCATAGCATGTTATGCATGATTTTCACTTAGGGTTTTGTTACTAAACATGTATACATCCCTAATTCAGTCCTAATTTCTACGATTCATACCAAAATCGCGTATAGTGATGTTCATCCAATTTTTACAACTTCATGTAACAACAAAATTTTACATACCTTTTTTATCCCCTCGACTTGGTGATCATTTGTATTTATTCGTGCCTTTGATTCGAGCTCGATTTGGCCTTCAATTTGATTGATTTTGTGTATACTAGGGTTCAATGTGGAGAACCCTTTTTCTCCTGTGGAAATCTCGACCAGAACACACACTATAGTGTGTGTTGTGGTGTTTTATTTTTAATAAATTAAAAACCATTTGAGTTCTTTGTCAACTTTGGTCCCTCCACTTATTCAAGTTTTATAAAGGGTGTTTTAACCAAGTTTTCTTATTATTTTAAAACATTTAACTAACTAGGTTGATATTCCTAGTTACTTAGCGGGTCCCGGGAGTTATAACCCGTTTTATTTTAAGTCCCGGTAACTCGGGCTCTTATAAACTCAATTCCTTAAAACTTTGATTCGCTTGTATTTAATATTAGGATTTCTTATTTAAATCCAAATATTTACCGGGTTATTTTTACTACTAACGGTACTTTACCCATCTTTTAGTATTAACGGAGTTTGATTACCAAACCCGTTTTCGGGGTGTTACAAATACTTTCCCCATATAAATAATTACGATATATAATTAATGTGGCCGCGTATGTAGAAGTCGTTTGATTATTCAATTTCATACATTAAGGGTATGTTTGGCAAAAGTGGCTGGTGGCTGGTGGCTGGTAGCTGGTGACTGGAAGCTGGTAGCTGATAGCTGTAGCTGGTAGCTAGTTGCTGTAGCTTTTTAGATATATTTGGTGTTTGACAGAGTAACTGGAGCTTTTAATAAAATGTATAAAATAAACAAAATAGACATAACTAAAAATTTAAAAAGTTTATACATTAAAAAATTCATTATTTTTAGAGGTTAAAATAGTCATTTTTTCCCTAAAAGCTTGTAGCTCCCTCCAAACGCTACTAGTAGTAGCGTTCAACCAAAAGTTTCAAGCTTCTAACCGAAAAGCTTAAAGCTCCTTCAACCAAACAAGACTTTTTTTATTGAGTATGGGTTTTTTCTTAAAAGCTTAAAGCTAGAAGCTCCTAAAAGCTCGATGCCAAACATACCCTTAAGTTATTCCTTCATAAAACAATTGTGTATATTTTAACTATTTTTTAAGTTGTACTGCTTGGACTATGAATAATAATATACTATGTGTTTAAGTGTTCATCCTCAAATTGTATTACCTATAATATCCAAAAGGTATTTAATTATTGGATATATATGTATAATAGTCAATGATTTTTCTAAAATTAATCAAAAGTTTATAGTTATAAAAACTATTAATAAAAGGAAACTCGATCAATATTAAACGTGTAGACCATTTTATGTAAAACGTAGTCGCTTATTTGCAAAGCTTTGTTCTGATTAGACACTGATGCAAAAGCGGTACCGCATTTGCTCCTACTAAGCATTTGCAAAGCATTGTTCTAATTAGACACTGATGCAAAAAGTGCTACTACATTTGCACCTAATAAGTATTATCGTAAATGTTCTTTGTTCTAGTTAGACATTGATGCAAAAGTGCCATCACATTTGCGTCGGCTAAGCATTATCGTCAATGTTGTTTGTTCTGATTAGACACTGATGTAAAAGTATTGCTATCGCATTTGCGCCTACTAAGCATTTGCAAAGCATTGTTCTAGTTAGACACCGATGCAAAAGTGCTACCACATTTGCACCTAATAAGAATTATCGTAAATGTTCTTTATTCTAGTTAGACATTGATGCAAAAGTGCTACCACATTTGCGTCGACTAAGCATTATCATAAATGTTGTTTGTTCTGATTAGACACTGATGTAAAAGTATTTGTTTTGTTACTTGAGTATGGGGATTTTAACTTAATTTTGTGTATAACAAACAGATTGGTAATTGAGAAAAAAATCCATGAATATTTTGATTTACCCACTTGATCATGCAATCATTCTCATCAGGGCCGACTGTGAGAATTTGTGTACCCTGTTCGAGCTCGAAAAAATGTGCCCTTAGGCCTTAACGAAATTGAGTATTAGGCTCACTAAAGGTCTAAATCTAATGCCAAAGGAGTTAATAACTAATCTAAACCATAAAAATAGTTTTGTAAGAGGACCTATGTTGGTGTTTGTATGGATGGACCCTATTAAAAAATTATTTTACATATACATATCGGGTTTTTTTCATAAAAAAACGTGCCCCTCGAAATATAGGGCCTTGGCCGGTGGTCCTCCCTGCCCACCGATTCTCATCATTTTTCCTTTACTCAAACATGTGTATTAACTAGACTACATGTTGCGGCAGGCTATCAGCCCCATCGCGAGCCACGTAAGCCTCGTCATGATGGTGAACACCTTAATGAGGTGGCGTCAGCGCGAGCGGGCAACCCCCTAGGTGAGCACCATAGCGTGAGAAAAGGTAGCCGTTGGAGGTGGGACCCATGTTCTTGACCGTTGGCTTTTAAAAAAATAAATTCAACTTCTTTTATATAAAACCATTACATTTCCTCATATCTATTCACATTTCAAACTCTCTAAAATTCTTTCTTCTCTTTATATAAAACCCACAGTTTTACTCTCACAAAAAAAATGGAGTGGGATGATTTTGTATTAAAGTAGTATTATTTATTGCTTGTAGTTTTTTATTTCTTTTAGTGTGATATTTTATAAAAATACGTTTTATACGAATATTAGCTTATAAATTTAGAAAGAATAATAATAAAAAAAAAAAAATACTTGCTCAAGTCACCCGCTCACATGGACCACAACATGGTGATAAAGCTTCAGCAGTGACTTTATCAAGTGCACAGTCAGCATCTAGTTAGCGGTAGGTGGAGCAATATTATAGGATGAATTCGAAGTGCTAACTTTAACTCACCTGACCACAACGGTTAGTCTTAAAAGACTTTATACTTAAAAAAAGTTTAAACCACAACGGATAGTCTTAAGAGAGTTTATACTTAAGAAAAAGTAGAAATTGTAAAAAGGTTCCTTTAAGGCCATACGGGGTGGATACGTTATTTACCGTGATACAATAGTATCACTCGTGTAGGGCTGTTCAAAAAGCTCGCGGCTCGGAGCTCGCTCTAATTTAGCTCGGAAAAAGCTCGCTCGATTTGGCTCGGCTCGGCTCGCTTTGTAGCTCGGCTCGGTTTAGCTCGAATTATTTTACCTATAATAAGTTTTAATTTTATATACATTATAATATATTACAAAAAAACTGATTATTATTTACATGTATATAGGTTTGTAATTTGATATTTATGGCATATTTGAAGATTGATTACCATACTAATGAACTAATATTGTATTTTATTGAAATTAAAACTTATTTTGCGTTGTTAAACTTGATTTTGGTTTGAATTGTATTAGGTTGAACTTATTTTGAATATATTCTTTTAAATTATTGAATAATATTTTAGGCTATTAAATTTTAAGAGGTATATATTAGTTTTTTTTATAAAATCGAGCCAAACCAAGCCGAGCCGAGCTAGCTCGGTTTAAAACCAAGCCGAGCCCGAGCTTAGATTTTCAGCTCGGTTTCAAATCCGAGCCGAGCCAGCTTGGTTTATAATCGAGCCGAGCCCGAGCTTGGCCTGGCTCGGCTCATGAACAGCCCTACACTCGTGGAACACCGCCCCGCCCAATTCCATAACGAGTGATAGAGTATAACTCGTTATATATATAACGCGTTGAAATATTCGGTGATGAATGAGTATCTTGTACATTGTGCATTAATACTTGTACATTGGAATCCCATCACTAGTGATACCACCCCCACTACATTTCTATCACTAGTGATAGAATATTGGGTGCTGACATGGCATGATTTGATTGGATAGTGGGAGTGATAGAATCCTATCACTAGTAACCACCCCTTCCCTAGAGACCATGGGG
Organism: Helianthus tuberosus; assembly: GCA_030545235.1. Lineage (NCBI taxonomy): Eukaryota > Viridiplantae > Streptophyta > Magnoliopsida > Asterales > Asteraceae > Helianthus > Helianthus tuberosus. The sequence continues at coordinate 189,337,774 of CM060354.1, forward strand.
CTTGGGTTGGGCATTGGTTGACACGTGGAATGGGGTGGCAGACATGGGTAAACCCACATTGAACACGGTATGGTGGGGCGGGGGTTTGGGGAGTGGGTTTGGTGGGCTGACCGGCTAGGCTGACCCGCTGGGCAGACCCAATAAACACAAATTTAATTTTTTAATATTTTTAAATAAAGATCATTACAAAAAAAGAAAATTACAAAAAAAAAAAAAAAACAAATTCCTAATTTTTATATTTGTTTTTTATCTCTTCTCTCAATGCCAAGACTATTTCTAACTCGTCACCCTGTAGGTGATCAATCGGCTGGGATAGAATTTTCAAATCATCACGTCTTTGTTTCAGGGCATCTCTAGCAGAATCTCTAGCTTCTTTGCTCCTTCGTATTTCGGCCCTTTGTTGTTGGAATACGTTGAATGTATCCATCTTGCATGAAATGTCATCCAACTGGTCGCTGTATATTCCCCTACGCGAGTCAGAACTCCCAGCTGAAGCCGATGCCGTTTGTTTTTTAGCACGCCTTCTTGAGGCATTTCTTCCATGCTCAGGCCGGTTTGGGCTTGGCGAATCATCCAAAAGGTCCTCAAACTCTTGATCTCGTGCATCAGATTGGGCTTGGGACGAGGCCCTTGACCTTTTGGAAGACGAGTTAGTTTCGCTACCAATGGGGATAGTCGACCACTTTGGATGGAATTTACAAATCTCCCAACAATGCATGAAACGGAAGTCGGTCTTCATATTTGATTTGAATGCGACCAGTGCATTTGTCAAAATGTCGGCTTCGGTTTCACCACTTTTAGGGTTTTGCTTTGCTTTATTTAAAAACCCACTAAATTTTGTTAGGTGGGTGCTTATTTCGCTCCACTTTGAGGATAAGCTATCGTTTTCACGATAAGTCTCCCTACCCATTTCTTCATGGAATAGTTTACTAACCCATTCCCACAGGGCGGTTCGATGTTGCGAATTTCCTATTTTAATAAAAAAATATTAATATATTACAAACTTATATAAAAAATAACCATTCCATTAATAAAAACAAAGGTTAAGAATACCTAAAGTTGAATGTTGAGATTGTTCACACCAAGCCCTCGCCAATGCAACTTCTTCAGCATACACTCATGTTGTTTTCGTTTGGCGGTTTCAACTACTTTATCCTCCTCGGTTTTTTTTCTTATGACTTCTTTTTTTGATGGGTTTCGATGCGGAAAGACTCTCTTTGGGTGGTTGAGTTTCGGGAACGGATTCGTTTTGTGAAAGGTCGATGGAGGTTGGTGAAAGGTCGATGGGCGATTGTGAAAACGGGGTAGGTATTGAATCTTCGGTGTTTGGGAAGTTAGTAAATACACGATTCCCGATATACGATGCATAACCCGCCATGTCGGGCATATGAGAGTGTATGAAAAATGGACGAGCTACTGGACGAGTGGGTGGTGGGCTAGGATTATTTTCTTGGAATCCATACGGGTTGCTCGGGTCAAAAGGACGGTTGTAAGGATGCATTTTTTTCGTTTTGTAGAAGGAGAATTGAAGATGTATAGAAGATGTGGTTGAATGTGGTAAAAAATGGAAGTAAAATGTGAGTTTTATAGTGAAAAAATGGAATATATATATTTTTTTAATATAGCCGTTGGCCAACGGCTATTTTCTTTTGGCCATTCACAAACCGCCATGTCACCTTGCTCCCCCGCTCCACGCCCGACTTGAAACCCAAGCCCCAAGGGGCCACGCCCCAACCCAAGCCCACCCGGGGTGGTGCCTTGGGCGTTTTACCCAACCCCCGCCCATACCCCACGGCCTAAGTAATAAAGTTGAGACAAGAAATAAATTTGGATATCGAAGATCTATCCAAATTGTTTTATTCAATAAACTATATATTTTTTGAAATTATTTTACTTTTTGAAATTACAACTTTGTACGGAAAAAACCTAGTCTACAATTAAAGTTGATTATATTGTTGTTTGTTGTTTTATCACGGAGAATCATTTGTAGGGCACACCTATATAAAGGCCAGAAAAAAATATGGGAAAATTACTAAAGTAGCCGTTTGACCAGGCGGTTTACGAAAATAGCCATTTGACCAGGCTTTATGCACCTTCAATCCAAGTGAACCCCCATTTTTATGCACCTTCAATCCAGCCACAACCAAGCGGACACGTGTCCCGCTTACCTGAACCGAGCCGTTTCATGCCCATGCCGCTACACGTCGGAAATGCCGGTTCACCTGTCGGAAATGCCGGTTCACCTGTCGAAAATGCCGGTTCACCTGTCGGAAATGCCGGTTCACATGTCGGAAATGCCGGTTCACCTGCCTTAAGCCGGTTCACTTGCCGGAAATGCCGGTTCACCTGTAGGAAATGCCGCTACCGCTGCCTTAAGCCGCATGAAACGGCTCGGTTCAGGTAAGCGGGACACGTGTCCGCTTGGTTGTGGCTGGTTGAAGGTGCATAAAAATGGGAGTTCACTTGGCTGGGGAAGCGTGAAAGGGCATTTTTATGCCTGGTCAAATGGCTATTTTCGTAAAACGCCTGGTCAAACGGCTACTTTGGTAATTTTCCCAAAAAATATTTTCTTCTTTTTTAAATTATTTATTGAAGGCCACATACAAAGTAAGTCTACAAGCCTGTCCTAATCTTGATTTGACTCCTCCATTATGAATATTTCAAAAAACTAATACTCAAATTACAACTTTAAAGATAATGTAACAATAATATTTGTCTAGCAATTAAGTTCATTAATCTCAACAATTATTTGTTTCATGCTTTCTGTCTTTCTGAACAAAATAGTTCTTAATAGATTAGATAGCAACATACTTTTTCAATACTATGTTTTGTCCTTGTGAAACATTTAATTAAATGATTTGTAGAATATATATATTTTTTTTATAACGGCCAACGAAATACATTATGTCATATACATCGCTAACGTAGACTTAGCTCACAAAAGATACAATCACCAATGAGAAAATCAAACACCCATGTTCCATACAAGAAAAATCGAAATTATAACATTCGACTCAAGTGAGTGCTTGAGATTTCACTCAATACCTAAGCCACAAGAAAGCCAATACTTTCATTTCCTCCACCACGCTCTTAGTGTTTGGGCGTTTTTTATTAAACACTAAATCATTATCGGCCCTTCAAATACACCATACAACGATCTGAACTAGTGTGTAAACGATTTTTTTCCATTTCTTGTCTATGCAAATCCAGCACTTCCTATTTAACTATGTTTTACTTGATTTCATCATAAAGAATAGTATAACCTTTTCAATAAAGGATTATTACGGTTAGAAAAAACAATTTTTCAATTAGTTATGTTTTATAACTATGATTAATCTTCCTCAAAATATAATGCAAAACACCTTTACTTATGTTTTCTTTCTAAAAGTAAAGGAATAGTGCTTATCAAGATAAGACAAGTTTCCCAAATTTTTAAATCAAGGTTGGAGGCCACACTCAATAGCTTGATGGAAACGATCATAAACAATCACTAAACGACATAAAGACGTGGTTGGATGCCACACTCAATAGCTTGACGGAAACGATCAATAACAAAATGGGGTCATTGGGGCTTAACCCGAATAGAGGGTGATGAGGATACTCACTTTTGTTGGAGAATTTATGGAAGACGATAATGATTGTGAATATTTGTGAGGAAAGGATGTTATCATCGTAAAAACTTGTGAGAGAGCCAACGTATTAGTTGAGAATATTGATGGTTTGATATTTTTTTCAACTCGAAATTAGAAAGAAATCTTAAATACGATTTAAGCTCAAGCCTATAGTGTAATTTAGTCCTACATTAATAACTTTTTACACAAAAAACAACATATAAAACAAGAAGTCAAGAATCAGTTTAACCAAAAGAAAAAAAAACAAAGTTCAAATTATAAAAAATAAATAAATGTAATTGCTTTAAAAATTGTATAATATTTTTGTATGGACAGAAGCACACAGCCGCATCTCACCTTGAATTGTAGAAATTATTTTTTAATTAGAATAAATTGTAACCCGTCCAATTATTTATTTTAAATTTAAAAGAATTTAGATATTTTATTATTATTTTTTGTTCCTATGCAAGGTCACATCTTCGTGACGACGATGGACCCTTCAATTCAAAATCCGGAGTAGTCAATCTTGGTCTACTTAATAATTATCTCATTTAATAAAAGAAATAATTGTAGTTCTACTCAATAATTCTCTCATTTAATAAAAAAATAATTGTACGTATTCTTTCCATATTAGGCCACACGGTGTGGAACCGTGCCTCCAGCCACATCACCCTCATAGCGCCCTGCACAATGTTGTCTGAGCGTTTTTGGGGTACTATGGAGGGTTTCACCAGAGGTATAGAGATCACTATGGAGGGATGATGTGTGGGGCGCACTTGCATAACCAATAAGATTTCCTTTTTGTTTTAATTTCTTCCTTTATAATATATATATATATAGTTAAAGGTGACTTTATTTCACACATTGCAAGTTAACAATAAAGCCTAAAGTTCATCGCTTACGTAACGCGGATGAGGCAAGAGGCTTTATCCCACACCATGCAACCTTAGGGTGTGCAGCGGGTTGTCGTTCATCGCCACTGCTGCATAATGCTGATGTGACAATTGAACTCGAATTCGATGACAAACTCGAAACCTAAAACATTGGAGACGGGTAATAAGACAAGTATTCAGACGGGACCGAGTGAGATTAATTTTGAAACTTTTCACGCGTGTAGGATCGGTGATATCGGACCAGATCACCCGATTACCCGCATCATATACTGATCCATATACTTAATTTTTAAATTTTTTTATTTTTTTTACTTTTCATTAATCCTAAATAATATATTGTTCTATTATAAATTGTCGGTGTGTCAAAACAATCATATAGAAATCTAGACATACGTGCACAAGTCGTATTTAATTATTTATTATTCCCGTTTACTTCAATCATTATAACAAATTATTTGATTGTCGGCAAGAATATCACTTATGGTGATTATGGCAAAAAAAAAGTTAATAATAATAATAATAATAATAATAAATATGTGAAGGTGTATTAATAAAGCAGACGATCAAATGTGTGCCGATTTCAATATGTTCTAAATCTCATTTGAAGCTTTCATTTTGTTTGTAGCGGGTCGGTTTTCGTTAGATGTGTAGTTTGAGATTGTCATATTCGCATTTTTTTTATTTTCTCTCACACGCTGAGAAAATAACATGTCATGATTCATCATCATATTGATGTGATTAGTCGATGTTTTTCGATTTACCTTGCGATAACAATTTTTGTACTATTCGTTATACTCATTTCACATTCCTCCATCCCTCGTTGCCATTTTCGCTATACTCATTTCACGATTCATACAGTGAGAAAATAACATGTCAAGTTTCATCATATTGACGCCAAAAGTCGGTACTGAAAATATTTCGGTTCAGTATGCATGATCCCACGTGGCCACATCATCGCCTCGCATCCGTCTCCTGTGAGTATAACACATGACCTAACCATTGTCTTTCTAGTTATTGTTGGTTTAATGTATAGATTTTTTTTTAAATGAAGTTCTCTTTTAAAATAAAAAAAAAACATAGAAAATAGATGTGAACCACATCTTTGACTTTTTTGGTCATGTTGATAACAAAACTATACACCAATGTTTTGAAAACCGGATCGGGCCGGCCGGTCGGACCGGTCCAGCCGGGAACCGGGACTTCATCCGGGCCGGTTCATGCCATCAAACCGGACCAACATCAGGCCGGAGGTCGGGCCGGCGGCCCGCATAGGGTCGGGCCGGTCATGGTTTTTTTTTTTAATTAAATATGGAATAAATCACTTCAAAACCTAATCTAAAAAACTCAAAACAAGATTTGACAGTATGTTTGATAGTTAGTTGCAAGATTTGGTACTTTTGAATGTTTTTGGATGACTAATGGTTGTGTTTTTAGTTCCTTAACTATTTGGAATTTTATATATTTTTTCTATGTTTTATATATATTTTTATATAATTTATGACGTAATCCGGTTCTTAAATCCGGTCGAACCGGTCGGACCGGTCCGACCTTTGACCCCGTAAGGTGACCGGGTCGACCTCCGGTCCGGTTCTGAAAACATTGCTATACACCTTTAAAGAACCTTTAAAGAGCATGTAGAAAACAAATGAGGATTCACATAAGGTTTGTACTTTGTAGTGTTTGACCGGAACGACAAGATACGCCTTCTTCCTCTGACCAAGCTCCGACATGAGAATATGAAAAACGAGAGTTCAAAAAAAAAAAAAAAAGGCCCATTTTACAAGAATGAAAGGCCAACTTTAAACAAGCTCTCTAAAATGGCTTCTTGAATGAGATTAGATCCCTCCTGTCTAAACCCAAAAACCACAAGTTATTCATTAGTATTATATAACAAACACAAAAAACACACACTAAATCAACTCGTAAACGAAAAACTCAATCGCCTTTAGTCGAAGGCTCAACACACGCACAGAAATGGCCTTTCTTCCGCCTGCTGCTACTAACCGTCGCTTTTGTTCTCCCGCCACCGTAAAGATAATCTTTCAACAGCACCCGTTTACTACTATCCATAAACCTCGTTTTTCCTGCTGCTTCGGTTTCATCATCGAGTTTCACCAACACAAACTGTATCTTCTGTATCTCTAACTGCAACCGACCGATCTTTTCCGACACCCTTCTTGCTTGTTCCGACACCTTTTTTCTTCTCATACTTTCGCTCTCTCCACCGTCGTCGATACCTTCTATCTGTTTTACGAATTTCCCGTTAAGCTCGTATAGTTTTTGGATCGCGGATTCGGCTTCCATGAGTTGGCCTTTTAGCGTCTCGCATTCGATCATCGCTTTTCCGCGTCTGCTACGTAACGTGATCTCGACTTTCCGTTTCAAATCCTCGATCGTAATCTGGAGATTCGTCAACTTTAGAACATCGGAGTTTAATCGTTCCAGAACTTTCCGCTTGCTTTCGTCATCACCACGAGACTCCTTGAATCTTCTAGAAACTTCTAGCTTATCCACTATGTTATCGAGAGACACATCCGAAGCGGTTGGATTGTGTATGTACATACTTTTCGAATCATTCGCGGTTTCCCAAACCTCACCTTCGGTTGTTCCTCTTTTGCTTACACCGTATGACGAACATTCTGACGCTTGATCTAACATGATATCTTTCGGATCGGCTTCCGAGATTTCCGATCGTGATTTTGGTTTACTACGAGAACTCTTTTGCGAACTCAACTCTTCGATCTGCTGCATTGCGGATTCCAGCTTTGCATCTGAATCTAACTTCTGTTGCGTTGACCGCATTTGCATTTCGACTACTGCCATTTCGATAACTTTAACCTTACTCTGAAGATCCTGCAACTCAACAAACGCATCTCGCTCCATTGTTGCGGATTCACCACCCTGAAAATAGTAATCATTAATTACCTGAAAATAGTAATCATTAATTACCTGAAATGTTAATAGTACGGTTTCATCTAGACCTGTAAACGAACCGAACGTTCGTGAACTTGTTCGGCGGGAAGTTTGTTTATGTTCATTTATTTAATAAATGAACAAATTTATTCTTTCGTTTAATTAAATGAATGAACATGAACACACGTGTTGTTTGTTCATTTATGTTCGTAACTTTCGTTTATGCTCGTTATGTTTGTTAGTTTATATTTTAACAAATACATATGGAGTTGTATTTATACAAATATAAAAATAAAAGAGGTTTTCTAACTACTTATATACATATGACTAATTGATAATTAGGCTTTCCAGTAATAAAAACGCTTTCCAATAGAGGTTATCGTAATTAATCAATAATTTACATAAAAACTACTTCATGTCCGTTTATGTTTGGTCATTTATGTTCATTTGTATTGTTTTATATTTGTTAAATTATGTTCGTGAACTGTTTGTTTAGGTTTTAAATAAATGAACACGATCATGCCCATTTTCTCAATGAACGAACACGAACACAAAAATTTGTTCAATTATATGTTCGTGTTCGGTTAAAGTTAAATAAGCGAACACGAACATGCCCCTGTTCGTGTTCGTTCGGTTACAGGCCTTCACTTTCATCAGATATTCGACAATTACCTTTGCATCCTCATTATCGGATTCCGGAACTTTGGTTCTGATACATATATGATCTTCCAATGATACGATGCTATCTTTCAAAGATTCAAGTGCCGGACCGTAAGCAGCCAAACGAGCTTTAAGATCATTATTCTCACATTCCAAAACGTCGGTTTTTTCTTTAAGCAGTTCATGATTCACGTCTTTGGCGTTATATTCTTCTTGAAGATTCAAACAAACTTTTGTAAGTTCACGGATCTTCTCTTCCAATAAAACTTGATACATCGTAGACGTCTGCAAATCACCGTAAACTAACGATCCTTCGGTTTCCAAAAACCGAGCGTTTTCCTCAGTTTTTTCCAGATTTTCCGTCAATTCTTGCATTTTAATGTCAGAAATCTGGTTTTCGATACTCAAATGATCATTTTCTTGTAAAAGTTCGAGAATTTGTTTCCGTTGTTGATCGTTTGTCGTTTTAACCTCGTCGTTTTCTCTCCGCAAATTGGCTAAAATCTCCGACAACTCATTTTTGTCATTCTCTAACATCATAATTTGTTCGACCGCTTCCTTGTGTTCCTTTTCTTTTACTTGCAGCAAATTACTTGTGTTTGCTAAATCCGAATTTAGTTGATCACGAACGGATATAACGGTTTTCAACTCATGTTCGGATTTTTCCAAACTCTTTTTAAGATCAATGTTTTCCGTTCCCGCATCTTCCAATTTCTTCTCAACCATCGACATTTCTTCGTGTTTTTCATCAATGTAATTCTTCAAAGCTTGTGCGAGAATGCTTTGACTTAAAACCTCGGTCAAAAAGATTCCGTTTTCCTCTTCGGAAGCATGAATCTTGCTCTTGATATGGAAATTATCTTTCAACAAAGATTTTTTTTCTTCGAGAACAGCCGAATTCTCCATTTGTAACGTTCGGAAAGCTTCTTGAGCAATTGACAATTCACACTGTATATTCTCTAGCTGAGTTCGTAACCCTGATTCGTTAATATCGCCTTCGATCACTTTACATCTTAATGCTTCGTTCGTTTCCGACATTTTCTGGGCCTCGTTCTCCAACCCGAGAATCTTTTCAGACCGAACACGCAGCTCCTGTTGAATATCACGCTTTTCCGCCTCGAGATCCGCCACTTCTGTTTTAAACTGCCTCAAAAGTGCGACTAGAATCGATATTTCAACAACCAACTTCATGTTTTTTTCTTCGTTTTCGATTACGGCACGGTTTGTAGCCTCGAACGTTTTCTGTATACTGTTGAAATACGTTTGTTCCTGCCCGTTTTCGGATCCCGTGTGTAAAGAAATACCCGCAAATTTCAACAACTGATGCGTCCCGTTCTTCAACCGATTGTTTTGATCGGATAAAGATTTGATCTTTATCTGGCTTTCGGTTTTCTCTTGCTTCAACACACGAACGAGACTTTCGGACAACTGTAACGCTTCTTGGAGTTTACGATAATCATTGAACAACGAAAGGTTATTTTCTTCGAGATCTTGCACGCATTTCGACAACACGAAGATGTTGATTTCCGAATCGAAAGCTTTATCCAACTCTTCTTCGAATTCTTTGCTTTTATTTCGACGTTCTTCTTGCAGGCGTTGAATTTCGCTTCTCATTGCATGCAACTGTTTACCGTTCTTTTCGGCAAAAATAACATGTTCTTGATTTTGTAACGCCAATGATACGTTCAACGCTTCGACTTTTTGAATAGTAGATTCTCGTTCTTTCTCCATTAACGAATATTTCTCTACCAAATCTGTGTATTTTGTCTCTAGATCCTTTAACGTTCTTTCGGTAATTTCCATCTGTGAGACAAGAGTACCGTTTTCGCTAATAAGCGCAGACTTTTCATCCGCAAGCAACCGACACGAATCTTCGAAACTCTTCGACTTTTGCTTCAAGATTTCGAGTTTGACATGTGCGTCAAAAAGGGAATTCTCGAGAACCGTGTTCTTCTCCGAAACTTGACTCAAATTATCGGTTGTTACTTGTAACTGCCCTAATAAATTCGCCTTTTCGACAACGATATTCGATTTTTCTTCCGAAAGAGATTGATACGATTCTTCAAGTGACTTTAACTTTCCCCGTACCCCTTCTAACTCCGCACCCAAATCCGATAACGAATTCTCCAAAACCACGTTTCTCTCGAGAAGTTGACCCATAATTTCCAATTTCTCCAGTAACGCTTCTTTTGCGGTTTTTTCCGTTTGCCATTCGTTTTTCAAATTGATGTTTTCGTCTTGCAACTCCTTTACTGATGACTCGAAGCTTTCGGGATTCAACCCAACAGACGTAACCTGCTCCAAAATCGACCCGTGCTTTTTATTCAATTCGTTTAGTTCCTCTTTTAAACAGTATATTTCTTGCTGAAGAGCGTTTCGTTGGTCAACTCGAAGGTCAACCTCTTCCTCGAGCTTCCCGTTGACTTCTTTTAAGCTACTGATCTCCGCCTGCATTTCGTTTAACGAAACGCCCGAAGATAAGTTGATCGCGTTAAGATTCTTGTTCTCCTCGATTTGCTTTTGTATCTCTTGTTCCAAAACTTCGTTACGCGCTTCGATTTCGCGCAAGATCTGTGCCCTGTTTTGTAACTCTCCCGCCATTGATCGTAACTCTTCTTGCGATTGAGCGTGTAATTGTTGTAACGTTTGGAACGCGGTTTCGGCCTCCACGAATCGTAACCGCTCTTCTTGTATACACGTCCATAACCTCCCTAACTCCTTCTGCTTCTCGGTAATTTCTTGACTTTGACTCCCAATTTTGACCTCCATTGACGTCAGTTCCATGTGAAGACTCTTGTTTGACTTTTCGAGAACTAACCGTTGTTCTTCCGCTTCCTTTAATCGTAAAACTCCGTTATCGATTTCGGTTTTCAGCCTTTCTGTTTCTTCTTGTGCACATACAAGTCGAAGTTCCAGACTCGCAACGGTCTCCATGCATTTCTGGTATAAAACCGTTTGCGCGTCTTTCTCTTCGGTTAATTTCGCAATCGCTAGCTTTAACGTTTCGATTTCCGTCTCTGCTTCTCGTAACTTATTTTCCAAATCCGATATTGAATTCAACGATTGTTTGTACTGATCATACGCCGCATCCCGTTCATTTTTCAATCTATCGATTTCTTCCTTCAAATTTTGCTCGTTAATTTCCTCGATTTTCTTTTGCGCCTGACGGTAATGCTCAAGACTTTCCTCTTTTTCCGCTTCTAACTTTTGCAACACGTCTTTCAATTCCCGCGATTCAGCCTCGGCTTTACTTGCACGATCGGCGAGTTCGCTAGATTCTTCTTGCGATTTTAAAATCTCGTTCTCGAGTTTCGCTAATTTATCCAAACTCTCGATGTACTGCTTTAATCCTGCTTCTTTTTCGTCTTCTAATTTAGCCAAGGCCTCTTTTAATAACAAGATCTCTTTATCATCCACACCGACACTCTCTAGGTTCCGATCGTGGGTCCCGTTTTTATCATTGCTAACATCTTCCGAATCACTGAAGTTAAGCGCTTTTCTTGCAGTTCCTGTTGACCCGTCTTTCTGTAACTCATCCGGGTCAAAATACGGGTTTCGGGTGGTTCTCGAATCTGGGGTCTGAGGATCGGTATCGTACGGAGAATTAGTCGCTGAGTCGTCGCATCCTGCGGGGACTTGATTCGGGAATGCTTCGGTCATTGTTTTGTGGGCCTGGCGGAGGGCCCTGGTTGCGTGATCGTATCTTTCGGCTAAGGCGCGATATGCTCTGTATAACTCTTCGACCAGTTTCATAAGCTCGGGTCGTTTTTTGTAATACATTTCTGCGCGTCTAGCGAATGAATCGGCGTCTTCTTCGATGAGTTTTATCATTGCTTTCACTTTGATATCCACATCTGTTCATGCACACAAGGAAAATCAATATGTATACATTTTAAACAAATTGCATAATTAACTATATAAAGAACTGAACCTAAAATGGAAGTTGAGAAAGCATTTATGTAAAAAAAAATCCCAAAAAACCTAAATGTATTCAAGTACTATATTAACATTTTATAACGCGTAAATTTTACAACTCGCGTAAACCGTGTAACATTCAAATCATTTTTTAGACCAAAGCACGTGTCTTGAACCATCGTTGGTTCAAACCGTTACTTTTGCGTAATCATACCATATTATCTTGATACCAACTGAAATATTCTCAAAGTTCAATAACATCTTCATACAGATTTTCATATCCAAACACCGTCTTGCTAAATTAAAGCGTTTTTTCAATTAATTTCTATTCATTTCCAAAGTCCCAACAAAGAAAATCTAGTCGAATTAATCAAGAAAGCCGACGGCTTGCAAGTTTTAAACTTTTAACGCAACACGGTTTATTGTGATAAAATTTGCTACAGTCGGCGAACATTCTTGCATTTGCATACGGAAATCAATCAAATTATTCACATCTCTTCTCCTGGGAACATGTTAATAACTTCCACAAGGACCAACAGAAATGTCGAATATGCTTACGGAATCAAAAACTCATACCTGTAAGATTTTCTTGAAGCCATTTAGAATTCTTGGGACTGATATGGCTGTTCCACCACCACGAATACATACGCCTGGAATCCGCCTTCGACAGAGACGCCATTGTTCGTTCCAACGTCTTCCAAATTTAATCCGAATCGCTACAGCACAATTTTCTCACCACAGAAGTATTAACTTGTTTAGATCAACCCACAATTCAGCACTGATAAAAAAGTATAAAACCTTAATTTCCAGTATCCTTCCTGTAAAACAAACAAACAAGTTTCAATCCATAACAATTCAGATCAAACACACACAAAAAAAAATTAATTGAAATTTAAAAAAAAAAAATTGATAGCTGAAATTTTCAAAATTTCTATAAATCCAGATATGGGTTGTATTTAACTATCTATTGGCCTTTAAAAAACAAAGAAAAATTATAATAAAAAAAAAAAAATTGATGTCTAAAATTTTCAAAATTTCTGTAAATTCAGATGTGGCCTGTGGGTTGTATTTAACTATCTATTGGCCTTATAAAAAAACAAAAAAAATATAAATAAAAAAAATTATAGCTAAAATTTTCAAAATTTCTATAAATTCAGATGTGGGTTGTATTTAACTATTTTTTGGCCGTTATTAATTAAAAAAAATATTAATCATGAATTTTTTAACACTTATAAAACTTTAATTATCCACACCAACCTCCAAAATCAACAAAAAGCAAAAAGTAACAAACCCTAAAACACAAGATCCAAAACTTCTACTCCGATCGATCATGATCACAGCACAATTAACCTAAAAACCGATAAATTCTTGACCGATCGGCACCTAAAACTCCAAACAAGTGATCAACAATTGAAGAAACTTACCGGAAAACTGAAATTGGGTTGTGATTTGGATGATATTCAGCAAGTGGATAAACAGAATTATACGGAATTAAGAGAGGTATCGGGGCCTCGAATTTACCCCATGACAGCTTGATCTGGCCGCGGTAGTTTCTAGAAGTAACGGCAGTTCGTCTTTTTATGATTTCTTGTTGTTCTTGTTGTTGTTCTTGTAGAGAGAGAGAGAGAGAGAGTTGTGTGGGTTTTGCCGTTTTGTGAATTGGAGAGAGCTGTCGGTTAATAATAATAAAATATTAAAAAGGTGCATCAAGGAGGAGGAGGAGAGTTTTTTTTTTTTTTTTTGGAAGGTGACTTTCTATGTACTTGACCAGTGGTCACCGGGTTCATGTCGAAGACAATCCCCCGTCAGCCCCGCATCTGAGGACGCGATGTTCGATTGGGCCCCGGCCCCCGCGTAAGCTGACTTCCGCCCGGAAACCATACTGCCCCCACACGAGAGACTCGCTGGGGTAACAGCTGGGTAAAACCGGGTTGCCCTCAGGACCGCACCATGCCTCGGTAGGATACGATCCATCATTGGGACGTCCCCCTAAGGCCACGAGTGGGAGTCGAACCGGTGACCTCCAAGGAGGGCCGGCCGACTTAACCCAAGTGGGAATACCCACTGGGCCACGAGGGGAGATTGAGGAGGAGGAGAGTTGATATTCACAAAATGTGAAATGAGACAAATTGTTGAATAATTGTTTCTTTACTTTTGACTTTCTATTTCTATTTACCATATGGTAGGCTATATGATATGGTGTGAGTGTGTAACATTATAGTTCATTCCAAAAAACAATGGAAATAGGATGATCATGTCTCACTAGTTTATTATTACTTTTTTCAAATCTTTCACTTTTTTTAACATTTAACAAATAAAATAGGAAAATTGACAGAATTGGTTCGGTTCCATCGTCGGATAGTACCCCGGCATCGAAAATACATTCGGGTTGTTCAGGGGGTTCTGGTTGTTCGGATCCATGGTAGAATATTTTTTTTATAAAAAGGGAAAAATGTTTTAAAAAATTAAAGAGAGAAAATGAGGTTGTAGTAGTTGAAAAGATGTGAAAAGTGGTGAATATATATAATTTTTAGTTGGATTTTAGTAAAAGTTAAAAATATAGCCTTTTTTTTATTTCAAAATAGAAATTAATTTTTTTTTATAAACGGTCAATTGCATGGGAAAAGGCACAATTTTTGTCATTTAGCGGGTCGTCTCCAACGTCTCCTACTCGACAGAGACGACGAGGACCGGGGAGGGGTGGACAGTGTGCGGGTCGGCGCTGGGTGGGACTGTCCAGGGGACGGACCCCATACCGCCAAGTCTTATAAACATTCAATTTTTTTTTTTTTTTGTGTTTACCACAATATTATAAGTCATTCAATTTTTTTCTAGAAAAATGTGTGTGTGGGTGCATGATTATGATTGATTCAGTTTAGAGCAATTTTTTTTTTTTTTTTTTTGTGTTTACCACAATATTATAAATCATTCATTTTTTTTATAGAAAAATGTGTGTGCGCATGATTATGATTGATTTAGTTTAGAGCAAATATAAAACTAGTATATTTTGTGTGGATTTGGAGTGTGGAATTACTTTTTTTTTTTTTTTTTTTTTTTTATCATTTTCAGGTTTGACTCACATTTCAAAACCTTGTCTTTTTTTATCATTTTCAGATCGTATCAAGAACTATCGCCCCTAAATTGCATCATGTGCATATTGAAAATAAATCTAAAAGTTGGTGGTGAATTGTGATTCTCACGAAACAATTTTCGTCAAAACACACAAACGTTTCTCATGGTACAACAGTTGAAATAGAAAAATACTGAAAAGAAAAATGTTCAATCGCATAAGTAGATAAACACAAATGTAAAATTGTATTTGACTTTTTTAATAACAATTTAACAAACTTAATAGACAATTATAGACAAATCAAATTAATTATCATTAATCATAAGACTTTTTGTTACACAAACTCCGGTTGTACAAGCACTCTTACAAAATTTTCTCTCTCTCCCTGGCCGCCGGAGTGCTCGACGATTAGGTTCTAGTCGGAATAGTGTGCGGGGTTCTCTGGACTGCTTGTCTCGAGTGTACCCTTCTCCCTATTCGGATTAACGCCGACTCCATTCGCCTCTGGGGCAGGTTCCTTTTCTTTTTTTCTCCTTTGCCGCCGGAGTGCTCGACGACGAGGCTCTTGTCGGGACAGTGTGCGGGGATCCCTGGGCTGCTTGTCTCGTGGTGGTCCCTTCTCCCTATTCAGACCAGCGCCGACTCCATTCGCCTCTGGGGCTGGTGTTTCCTTTTGTTTCGGGTGTTCACTTCTCCCTATTCAGATCGGTCGGATTTTCAGTGATGATAACCAAGTTTTTTGTGACTAATCTTCCAGAGGGGTGTACCCCTTGGGATCTGAGAGTTGCTCTGGAAGGCTACGGGGAGATTGCCGGTACTTATGTAGCAAAGAAGAGAGATAAAGGAGGTAATAGGTTCGGTTTCGTCAGTTTTGTTGATGTGAGAAACAGGAGTGAGTTGGAGAAATCTCTACTTGGTGCTAGAATGGGTTCATGCAAGTTAAAAGTTAATGTCGCTAGGTTTGCGGTTGAGAATTCAGGGGTTGAAGTTAAGAAAGATGAGAGGCGTAATGATATCCCTTACCCTGCTGGTTTGGATGATAAGAGCAAGAGTTTTAACATCAGGGACTCGAGGTCCTACAGAGAGGTTCTGGGTAAATCTATGAGAAATGGGGAGCCGTCGTCGAAAGCTGTTGTTAGTCGGGGGGTTAGCGATAAGGTGTTAGTGGTCCCGGATCGTACTGTTGCTTTCAAAGATCTGCATGGGTTAGCACTTGTGGGGAGGACAGTGGATTTGGAGACTCTGGTGGATTTCGATCGGCTTCTTAGGATCGCCGGTTGTTGAATGAGTTCTATATTGACAGTTCGATTAGTAGAGGATGTGCTTCTGCGTTCATTACTTTAGTCCCGAAGGTTAAAGACCCGGTGTGCTTAAATGATTATCGCCGCATCAGTTTGGTCGGTGCCATTAACAAGGTAATATCTAAGGTTTTGGCCAATCGCTTAAAGAAGGTTTTGGGATCGGTCATCTCAGTTAATCAGTCTGCATTCTTACAAGGGAAATTTATTTTAGACGGGCCAATGATTATCAACGAAGTTATCAATTGGATCAAGAAAAAGAATAGGAAAGCCTTTTTGTTGAAGTTAGATTTTGAGAAGGCATATGACAACGTGAACTGGGGTTTTCTTGTTTCTATCATGCGTCAGATGGGGTTTCCTAATCTTTGGTGCAAGTGGGTTCACGGTATTCTTTCTTCCGCTAGATCTGCGGTTCTCGTTAACGGATCTCCTACGTTTGACTTTCAGTGTCATAAAGGAATGAGACAAGGAGACCCCTTGTCCCCTTTTCTGTTTTTGTTAGTTATGGAGGTCCTGTCATGTTGTTTTGATAAAGCCATCGATGTTGGTTCGATTTCAGGGGTCCATCTGCCTAATGAAGGTCCTATTCTCTCTCACCTTTTTTATGCAGATGATGCTTTAGTTATTGGGTAGTGTTCGGAAGAGAATGTCCTCAACGTGATCAGGATTTTGAGAGGATTTCATATCTGCTCAGGTCTAAAAATTAATTTGGCTAAATCTAATTTCTATGGTATTGGTGTTCCGGTTTCCGACGCGGAAGGCTTGGCGGCGCTGGTTGGTTGTAAGGTGGATCAGACTCCTTTTGTGTATCTCGGCCTTCAGGTCGGAGCTAATATGAACCGTATTGCGAACTGGAGACCGGTCTTCGAGGTTTTTGAATCTAGGCTCTCCCTTTGGAAGGCCTCGGGGCTCTCTTTTGGGGGCCGTGTCACTCTCATCAAGTCGGTTTTGGGGTGCCTCCCCAACTATTTCTTCTCGTTTTATAAGGCTTCGGTTGGAGTTTTGAATAAACTGGAAAGTATTATTAGAAAGTTCCTTTGGGGAGGTTCGGGTGGTGGGAAGAAACTTCATTGGGTTGCGTGGGATCGAGTCGCATCACCTATTGACTGTGGTGGGCTTGGAATAAGAAACATTGATTCCGTCAATAAATCCCTTCTTCTCAAATGGGCTTGGAGATTCAAATCGGAGAAAGATAATCTTTGGGTCAAAGTGATTTCCTCGATTCATGTCTACCGAAGGAGTCTGGATTTTATTCCTGTTAAGGCGGCGTTGGGTGGGATTTGGGGAAAGATAGCCAAGTTAGCTTCGTGTCCTATTGTGGCGGGTGACTCTTTTAGGAATTTGATGCAAGGGTGTGTTGGTAATGGCTCTGGTACGTACTTTTGGCTCGATCCTTGGTTATGTAATGTTCCATTAAAAGACTGTTTCCCGAATCTTTTCCGGTTAGAGAAGGATAAAAAATGTTTTGTTTGTGAGAGGATCGTTCGGCCGGTTTCGAATCCCCAAGCTAAATGGAATTGGAAGAATGCTCCGTTTTCTAATGATGAACTGGCAGAATGGATGGCATTAGATTTGAAGTTGAGGGACATTGTCTTGTCGAATAGAGAAGATAAATGGTCTTGGTTAGGCGACGACTCTGGTGACTTTAGCGTGGGACCAGTTAAACGCCTTTTCGACAAGAACATTGATTTTAGATCTAGATATGTTTGGGAGTGGTGTAGCTGGGTTCCGTTAAAATGTAATCTCTTCGCATGGAGGGCCGAGCTAGAAAGACTTCCTACTAAGGGTGAGCTCCGTAAGCGAAACATCTCGTTAGCGGATGACTTTTGTCCTTTGTGTGATTCCGATAGGGAGTCGGTTCTCCATCTCTTCACGGGCTGTCATTTTGCTTCAAAGGTTAGGATGAAAATTACCCGTTGGTGCAAGGTGCCGAATTTGGTTGCATTCTTGGTCAGAGATATTTTGGAATTCCACAGTTTTTGCAGTCTCAAAGGAAGGACTCTTGCTGCTTTCAAAGGTATTGTTATTATTACTTGTTGGCAAATATGGAAGGCGAGAAACGAGCGCGTTTTCTCGGATAAGTTTAGGAAGGAAGAAGAAGTTGTTAGTGCGGCTAAGTCTATTGGGTTTCTTTGGTTTAAGAGTAGATCTATATATAAAGATGTAACTTGGGACGATTGGTGTAATTTTATATAGTTGTTTGGCCGCCCTGTTTTAGGGTCGTGCCTGTGTTTAATGAAGTTTTCCTTTCAAAAAAAAAAAAAAAAAGCAAAAGAGTTTTGGTCCCGGCTCATAGTGAGACAAGTAAAAGTGTTTGCTAAACAAGTTTGCATGCAATTTCATACAAAAACACTTCCATTTTAACACATGTATATATTGGCGTCGATATTTCGCTAATTTAGATTAATTTTACACTTCTGACTTCTTAATGTGTTGAGAATATCCTACCAGTGAGATTGCAAATCCGGTATTTAATAATTATATTACGAACAAGTTACCAGTGAGATCACGAACCCGATATTTAATAATTATATTATTAACAAGTACTTGTATATATACCAAACAATACAAAACTAAAAAACATACAAAAAAATCAGTTTCATAGTTTTTTTATATGCATAACTTACACAATCTACATGTAAGAAGCATAAAATTTATAATAGTACAAACCACTAAACAAAAATAAATAAATAAATAAATAAATAAGCAATTCAGATTCATTCCAGTCTCTGATCACCAGTCGCCAACGAGACAAAAGATGTCCCGACAGGCGGATTTAAAATATCACTATCCGAATCCATATCCGAAACTGAATCCCCCCAACATTTAACCTCACCAGATGTTTCCAAAACCGCGCAAACCGAGGTTTTCGCCGACGCTAAAGCGAGAACCCGATCATTTATATTTTCTATAACTCTATTATTTGTTCTATTTTCTAATAAAATGTTAATGTTAATACGCTAGGATTTATTCGGCTAATGCGGTTCGAGAAGGAGAGGCGAGCTCGTCAACTATGACATCGCGTTTGGAATTTACTCATTCACGTGCCAAAATCAAGGCTCGATTAGTTTTATAGTTTTTTAAATATTTTAAAACTTTAGTTTAATGAAACTTGATTGACAAAGAAGCTTTCAAATTTTGTATGCTAAACCAGCCTTGGAACTGGTATTATATGACCAATTATAGAAATGACCAACTATAAAGCGTATAGACCATTTACGTTATTTGTTATAATTTACAAAAATTAATTACGCCCCGCTTGCGGTATGCGCATCTAATCTAATCTAAATTATAATAAAAGACTCCACTAAATGCCAAATGGCAATTTCTTATACTTCCTTAACTATAATAAATTAATATAAAATGATTTTAAAAAATGTATTTTAGAATAATATTTAATAATGCATTTTATCTATTTATCTATATAATAATAATAAAATAAATTGCATCCTAATCTTTACCAATTTTAGATTTATTGCGCACTTTTCATATAATTTCGATTTCGTATTTCATCTACCACTTACAATTATCATACTTTAGTAAACAAAATATAAAAAAGATGAAGAAGAAATAAAATATTTGTTATTACTTTATCCGGTAAAACATTTTTATATTTATAACCAAAGTTTACGATTTGTTATATTATTTACTAGGTTATAATCCTGTATATTACACGGTCTGAATGAACGCTATCAAAGCCTTGTTTTTAGCTCGGGTTGAATAAACGCGTGTATTACACCAACAAGGCTATCAAAATCTATATCTATTTGTATTACTATTAATTAATATAACAAAAGAGGGAGTCTTAGGAATAGTACCTAAGACACAACCTCTATTTTCTTTATTGTTTTTTTTTTGTGTCAAAATTACAACAATGTCGTCTAACCCATGGTTTTTTTTGTGTATTTAACCCTTCAATTTTTAGCACTGACACTTACACTCACTCAACTTTCTAAAGACTTTGTAAAATGTCAATCCCAGTTGGTTTATGTTTTGATGTAAATTTTCGGTAATGAGTCATGTCAAATATAATAAGTTTTCTTGCTTATTTTCATGTGCGTTTTCAGCTACTCTACATTTTGACGTAAATTTTATTTGAAAACAGGCTGAGTCAAATATTTGATGGTATAAGTTCAAGTTACTTTATGTTTAACGACGCCGCAACCGCGGCGGGTTAAAATCTATCTATACTATAAAAGGAGCTTAAAGCATGACCTCACTTTGCTTATGTGTCATCTTCTTAGATATGCCACATTGGATGCCACATAGACTCCGCTGGTGTCATAACGATGATGTCATAATTTCAATCTCCACCTTTAAAATATAATCTATCTAATCTATCTATATTTCAAAATATAATCTATCTATATTTCAAAATTGAAAATAAGGTCAGAGTTTTTAGGAGGGAATTTCAAAAATCAAATTCAAATGGTAATTTTAATCTTTTATTCTCTCTCAATGAAAATATAGTCCAGCTCATTTTCAAAATTGAAAACATAATCTTCACACCTCTCTCTCTCTTAAACTCAGAAGAACATCTTCGATCCAGTTGTCTGCAAGTAACATAAACACAACTTCATCTCCACGTATCTCTAATTTACTCAACATGTTTGTGTACGTGTGTGTATGTAGTTTCTATTAATTCTTTTCTTCAATATCAACTCTGTAAATTGATGATGATGATTTCAGTTGAGTTTGTTGGAAAAATAGGGTTAAATCGTGATGATGATGAAGTAAAGAAGAAGATTTCAGCAGCATCAGCTAGGTCTCACACCAGACATTCCAAACCCAAATCTTCTTCTACTTTCTCTTCAGGTTTGCATCAATAGCCCCATCAATTTCATTCCATTCGTTGTTGATTTCATTCTGATTTTGCTTCTAGGGTTTGTGTTCTTGATCATAACATATGTTTGTAGAAATTTAGGAATTTGGAGTTTCTGTGATATGGGTTTTGGTTAAATTTAAGTTAAGATTGTGGGGTATTCAGTCAAACCTAAAAAAGATTTGATCTTGGCTGTTTCGTTTATTAGGTCAATATTTTGTTCATGATTATTAGTTAGGATGATCAGATCTGAGATGATTAGTAGGATCACGATATATTTGTGATCGATTAGAGAAATTAGGTTGTGTGTGTGTGATTAGGTTCAATTTTGTTATTTTGATGGTGTATGATATTATTTGAAGATGAACGAATTGTTTATAGTATCAATTTAAGGTTACGAGAGTTACTGCCGTATATTAGTTGATATGATTTTGTTTTATAATTTGAAGATTCAGTTTCTTAATGTAAAATTTAGGAATCTCGATTGATTGATGCTGAATTTTGTGTGAGGTGTGAATTATACAGTTTAGTAGTCCGATTCGGTTTTGTTTCATGAGGTTATGGGAAGTATGTTGTTTTAAGTAATAATCTAACTTTTTCTAATAAAAAAGGATTTAGGAGGTTTTAAAAAAGAGCATTTACAAGTCTTCTAAATGTAAATACTACTGTTATGACAGTTAATTTAGGAGCTTTCAACTTTGATACAAATCTATACCAAGAAAAAGTGGAGAAGGTATGACAGTTGTACGTATCATCTCATTTTAGCTCATTTAATCAATTGTTATATTTAAACCAACCTCACACTCTACTCTATTTGTCTTATATTGATTTTAGGTTGAATGAATGAGTCTAGGGGTGAGCTTTTCGTGGTTCCGACCTGCGAGAACCTTTGATTTAGTGATGAAAGGGGGAGAATTGAAAATGCTGGTGGGGTTGTCATGTGGGCAGGTAATTTTGGTTTTCTGTAAATGAATTGTGCCTTTTGTTATATAGATTGCTGCAATATATTGTTATTAAAACTGTTATTAATTGTTTTAAAACTCGCGTGTGCTATTAATTCTATTAAAACTGTTAAGAGGAGTTGTTTAATCATCAGATTGGTTTAGTTCTGGATGATGAAAATTGTTGATAATTTAAATTGTGTAGAGTTTAGGTCATGAAATTAGGTATTTAGGTAATTTAAATGAGTTTTTCTATTTGCTCAAACTAATTGATGTCTCTTGCGTAGGTACATTGCATCTGATGTAAGACTGTTCTTTGCCCTATTGTCCACTGTCCTCATTGTTGTTATTTTTAGGTTGTTGCGTAAACAAAAGTTGCTTTTACGGTACTTACACAAACAAGTATGACCCGTTATATTCAGTTTTTATTTGAAATTATTGACATTCTACATACGGAACAGTTGGCATAGAGAATGACAAATGACAGCTCTTATTTATACAGTTGGAAAAAATATTTAGTTTTGACCCAAATGGTTGGTAATTGCAGAACTTCTGCGGGAGAACAAGAGAATGATAGATAAATCTATTAGAGAAATAGAAAGAGAGAGGCAAGGTTTGCAGACGCAAGAAAAGAAACTAATCATAGAAATCAAGAAAATTGCCAAACAAGGTCAAATGGTAAGCTTATTTCTTTCATTACTTGCTCATAAATTTGCAATATTGAGTTTTGTTTTTTCGGTTTATTCCTCCCTAATTTCAGGACCCACTTCATTGATTCGTCTAAAATTAGCTGCTCGTATTATTTATTTCACGTATATTTCCCACGGAGCTGTTAAGGTGATGGCGAAGGACCTTATCAGAACACGACACCAGATTGAGAAGTTTTACAAGCTCAAATCCCAAACTGCAGGGTGCATCACTTCGAATTCAGGTACAGTTATAGGAAAGACAAATTATATATTATAAAAAGGGAGTGTGTGGACGGCTAGACGCTTTGTTTTTAAAAATCGCGCTTAAGCGCAAAGAGCTGTGCCTTGTGTAAGAATTTCTTATTATGTATTATATGAAATAAGCATATAATTGTTTAGGTGTATCTGATGTAGTGAAGAGGTGTATGATGTGCTTTATTCAGATCCTTTATTTCATTGTACTCTTGCATTTTACTAAATTCATGATTCTCAATTAATGCATAGGATTGGAATTAAGTTTCTTTCTTTTTTTTTTTTTTTTTTTTGTTGGTCTTAATCCCTGTCCTAAAATTTTACTAACCAGACTAACCGAATTATAACTTTAACCTAAATGCGATTCGACAGTTTCATTGGCTGTTTCAAGTACCTGAGATGAAATATTTATGTTATTCTAGACAAACTAACATCTTTACTATCTATAAAAGGAGCTTAGAAGTTGACCTCACTTTGATTACGTGTCATGATATTAGGTATGCCACATAGGATTCGATGACATCATAAATCCGACCTTTCTCCATTACATCATAATTCAGATTTCATGTTAAAGGTATGAACCATCACATTCAAAACATTAAATATTATTAATCTTGTCTTTGTTGATTTTGACCATATTTGCCCTTTGAATCTAGCGATGGAGGTAGAAGACAGCTGTGTCATTACTCATGTTCAAGATAAGCTCTTTCGTGTTCATGTGAGCAAGAAGAGAGGAAGACACAAAGGAGGTGTGAAACATAGTTCAGATGATACAGGTTCAGGTGTCAAATCCGTATCATGTGAACTGTGTTTGACACATCCTTTGTGTCTTTCTCTCTTCTTGCTCACATGAACACGAAAGAGGTTATCTTGAACATAGGGTTATCTATTAAGGGAGCTTAGATAATGACATAGAATTAGCTACGTGTCAACTTCTCAGGTATGCTATGTAGTCCTCACTGATGTCATAATTACGAAACGGTATCCTTTAGTGTTGTTTTCGCTAAAGTTTGAAACGGTATTGTTTAGTGTTACTCTACCTTCAAGGAAAGTCCAAGGAGCAGGTATAATTTTAAATTTTGCCTTCAAATTCTTTCTAACAAAACAATAAAAATGTTGTTGATTATTTGATTTTTTTTTTTTCATTTTTTGTAGCTATGACAAGGTTTAAAGCTATTGAATGGCTTGAAAGTGTAGTTAGGCCATTGGAGATACCAAAACAACCATCAAACTTTTTGATAGGTCAAAGCTTCATGTTTCTAACAACTAATGGTTGTTCTATCGTAAAGACTTCTGGTATGTATCTTAAGCATAAACTTTATATTGTCATTCATGGTGTAAAACAATTTGATTAGAGTAGAAATTCAACATTGCTATGTTGTAACTTAGTTTCAGTTTGAATCTGTTTGTGTGTTTCGAGGGCTTTTTTAAGCAAGGCGCATAGTATAAACTCTAACTTTTGGGTGTTGTAGACTGTTTTAGGTTGATTTCTAGGATTATTTAGGTTGAAGGTAGCCTTCATTAGGGTTTTTATTGTCATCTTTTTGCTGTAAATTAGGACGAAAATCATCTTAAATGACTACACGGTTGTTTTCCTCATTTTACCTCAACATGGTTTCATAAAATTACTTTCTTGCCTGTTATACGTCTTTTTCTAATCTCAGGGCTATAAAATTATTTTCGTGTTCACCTTCGTTTGTTATCAAAATATGTTGTTAAATAACCGAACATATATTAAAAAATATAAACTTGAGTTTATAAGACTAGCATATTGAGTGCTGCTGCCACCAATGGACCTTTCGACTTTAGCCCTAGAATATATACAACATAGCAAACAATCTTGTATAAATTAACTGTCATGTAAGTACTTAATCTTGTATAATGTGCACATCATGGTCAGATACAGGACAAGGCAGAATTGTTCTTTGAATTGTGTTCATCAAGTTTTTGATTAAATGCCTAATTAAGTTTTGATTATGCAGGAGAGCTGGGAACAACCGGAAGTTGTGGTGGCTGTGTGACCGAGGTATAATCAATTTGAAGTTTGTAGAAGTAATTTTATACATCAGCTTGAAAAGGTACTTAACTTTCGTTGAATTGAAGTTTTTCATAGATCTTAACTATTGATATGATCACCATCAAATGTAACTAACAAAGAATCAATAAAATGCTAATAAAACATTAGAATCAATTGATCAAACAACTACACTTGAGTCTGTAAGAGTACCATATTGAGTGTTGTTGTCCCTAATGTAGCTTTTGACTTTAGCCCTAGAATATCTACAAGTACCAAATAATCTTAATTTAAGTATAGATTAAGGAAAAAGTTACCCGTGTTTGTTGAAACTGTTTCGCTTCCAAAATTGTTAAAGTCAGCACATAAATGAACATTAAACAGATCATCCATGGTACCAAACAACAATGTTAAGAAAAAAAATTTAGATGAAATATTTTCTAATTTATCGAAAATGGAACACCGTCTCTTTATCTTCAAACTCATGAAAAGATGTAAAACTAAACTGTGATAAAAAAAAATAATACTTATAAAATATGAAGTATTAAGAAAGTAGCAATTACATATAAAAAAGAAAACTAATCAGAGACATCTAACTCTAATTGCAAGAATCAAGGAACTTTAACTTCAACTCCATGGAGCACTGAACCTCTCGGTGTATCTCATTGATCTTTCTCATGAACTCCAGATCTCTTTCTCCACATTCTATATTACTCGCAACACACAGGTCACGAACGGAAGTAGTCGGCATTGCCCTCAAGTCCCTCGAAACTTGGTCTCTTGTCAGCAGACCAAGTTCCAGTCCGTTAAAACACATCTTCAACTCTTGAAGAGTAGATCTATCAGCCAAAACTTGGTCTTCGATTTGTTTAATAAAGCGTTGCTTGAAATCGTCAGATTTTGCAGAAGTATATGACTCCATTCTAATATATTTATAAGAACAAAGGCAAAACAATAATAGTTGCACTTTTGTTTCACTGAATGAATCTGTTTTGATGAAAAAAAAAATTTATTGGCAATGTTATTATATACTATATGTAATAGGCCAAAGGTCAGCTTTAAAGGCAAACATTAAATTAACATTTATACTTAAAAACCATGTACATTTAATGATTTAAGAGTAAAAAACGTGTATATGGGAATTGCCTGTTCAGTTATCCTATTAAGCATTTTAATGCAAAACCTTTGAAAAATGAGTTTTCATGGGAAAACAAGTAAAATTAAATATGTAGAAAACCAAGGAACAAAATTGAAACCTTCAAAAAAAGGTTATCATAATTAGGAGATGTCTCTTCATTTTCTCTATCAAAGATTTTAAACACTATAAAGCATCATTATTATTTTACTTGAAAACATCAACACTTCAGTTTAAAAAAAACATTCATCCTAAAACAAATTGTCCAAAAACACTTACATTCTTCCTAAATGGCAAGGAAAACCTTCTACCACTGGTCCGATACCACTGATCTTAAAATCGAATTTTCAACCTGGTCACTCCAAGAACAAAGAAACGCTGAAGAACTCAACCAAAAAGTTGCTATTGTTAGTGATAAATATTATAAGCAAACCTGGAGTAGCATTGCACTGCTAGATGAAGTTGTCTCTTCTACTCCAACAGAGTTTAAACAAAAAGCAGAAGAGTTTATTACAAATTTGCTGAAACAGGATCAGAAGACCTGTGATATGCTAGCTGATCTACAAATTAAAACAGAAAACGAAATTGCATGGAAGAAGGCGAGAGAGCGAGATATTCTATTAAGTGTTAATTGTAATGTTTAATTTTTAATTTTTATTATTTTTCTAAATCATAATTTTGTAATACTATGGTTTATTATTGAATATTCAAAGTTTCACTGCTTTCATAATTTTGCAATTTTAGTTTTACCAGTTTCTTTTATCCAAGATTGCTACTGGTTGGTTAAAATTTTGGGTTTATGACATGTTGTTTTGTTAAAATTTTAGTTTTACCAGTTTCTTTTACCAGTTTCTATGACGTGTTGTTTCGTTAGAATTTTCTGTTTGTTTTGTTAAAAATATTTCTACTTTCGATGACAGTGAAGCTGGGGCAAATATCACATTAAGTTTGTCCATGAAGTCTAATTTATTTCTGCCAATGAGTAAAGAAGATGACAAGGAACGGTTTAGTCACATGGTATTGGTTAGTAATCTTGAACCGCTTATAAAAAATAATGGAGTAAAGACTGGAGTTAATGTTAAAGAACAGTGAAGTGTCTTGTGAGTTTTACATGAAGACTAAATTTTCAAATATTTTATATGATTTGTATATGTTCTTGCATAGAGATTCGCTTAAAGTAGTTTATTAATATATGTTTTTCAAAAACCACCCTTGGGATTTCTTACTTTGAGGTTTTATAATACTCTATTTACCGATCTGATTTACTTCCTTTATCTCTAAGACACTTCAAACTATATTAAAGAATTTGATGATTAATTGTTGGTTAGGATTTATGTTCCTAGGTTTATGTTTGGAATATGTTATTGGATTTGCAGACAAGAATGCTCATTTTTGGATATTGGTTAACTTTAAGAACCATTTTTTGTGTTTGACAAGAATGCTCAATTACATGCTTAAAATTTTTAAGCTACTGATTGTATCATCGACATTATAAACTTGAGTTGACTTTCATAAGATAAAGTTCCTGTTGTAGGCTTACCTCAAGTTATTGTTGAAGGGGAACCGATGGTCCGAACATTAAATACCATTGAGTATCCTCTGTTATGGTTGCTTCAATATCAACTGAGACCTACACAGTAATTGGAGTACAAGCATTCTAAGTTTGTTAATCTGATTGTTGAAGGGGAACCGATGGTCCGACCATTAGGTCGCTTTAGTTTTATTTGTGGGTGATTTTGTAAATGAATATTGAAATAAGTAACCCTATAATCTGAAAACAAGATTTGTAATGTGTACAGAATGTGCAAGGCGTTACTGCCAGTAAATGAAGAACATTTGACTGATGAAGCCATATGGGAGTCACTTCCTGTAAGTCACACTGCTTTTGTTATCACATTCAATTATTACATTTAATGTGCTAAAGAAGAAAATAGTAAAAAATAGAATAAAACAATTGTGTAGTTTTCTTGTGTTGGAAACTTAGTTTAAAAAAGCGCGCTTTAAGCTCGCTTAAAGCGTTAACCGTTTGGCAAAACGTTTTATTTGCTCTGAAGCGTCAAAACACGTGAAGCGTTTTGAGGCAACGCCTCGGCCCAATCAGGTGCAAAAAACAACGCTTCAGCATAGGGTTTTAGGTTTTAACGTTGTTTCAACATTAAAAAAAAACGAACAGGGCGTGCAAAAAACGAACAAGGTCTTTATTAAAGGGTATAAGTGACATTTGATCAAGTTGAAAAACCTTGAGCTTAACTTGGTGCATTTGTTCTCAGGTAAAGCATGATCACACAGTCATGACTAATGACCTTTCAGCAAAGAAAAACATCAAATCCAAAAATCTAATGTTTTCTTTGCTTTTTAAGGGGAACATAGGTGCTTCTCTCCTAGGGCATACAAAACACAGGTTATTGGCGGCAGCCCGCCATATTTAACATATAAAAAAACTTTATATGTTAAATGTGGCGGGCTTCCGCCAACAATCTGTGCTTTGTATGCCCTATGGAGAGAAGCACCCATCTTCCCCCTAAAAAGCAAAGAAAACATTAGGAAAAAGCATTATGAATGAGGATGGCCTGAATCTACGTAAGTGGCAGGTTTATTATATTTACCGATTTCAAATTTTATTTCCAACCTTTCTGATTTAGGTTTTTTGCAGACATTGACAATGCAAGAAAGGCTGCACCAAAGCCAGAAACACTGTTTGGGTTTTCCTACGATATTGTACGAAAGGTTGCTGCTAAGTATCCCAAACATCCCTGGATCTTGGCATGAAAGTCATTAGGTTCAAGGTAATGGTTAGATTTTAAAACTGTTATTAATCATGAGTTAATTATAATTGTGATAAAGTTAAACCTTTTAGTTATGTTCATTCTAAAATGAAATTCATCCCAATTGGTCGCTAAGAGTTTGTAGAATATAAACTGATAAGTTATAGAGATAACGAATCTCTATCATAGGGTACATGCTGAGATTATTGAATTTTGACTGACATACCCCATATATAGCTTTAACATAGTTTATTATTATTATAAACATAGTTTAACATTAAGAATTGATTGGAGTATTAAGTGTATTATTTGAACTTTTTGAACGAAATTTTATTCATTCATGTGCTAAAAACTTAGACTTTATTTAATGATGTTGATGTTGATGCAGATGTGTTTTTACATTCAACTGGACTTAAAAATCAAGTGCATAAAAATGGTCATTGTGGAATGGATTTGATATTGCTTGGTGCTTATTTGTTATAAAAGTGCAGCGAACCAGACCACATTGTCATGCGTCCTACGGTTTCTGGAGCAAATCCTTGTGTTGGGGCAGCAGCGATTTGGGTTGTTTGTGGCTGCGTGGGTGGTGCCTCGATGCTGTAAACAGTGGTAAAATAACATTGGATAGTAGGGGTAACGAGTACCATAACAAAACAAGAAAAGGAATACCAACAACATGCAATTAGGTACAGTTTTGGGACTGGTAATGGTGTCTAAACAACCGTTATAAGCGATGGTTGCGGCTGCCAAAACAGTTCAGAAAGAGGAAGCCATGCTTAAATGATTCAGGGTCGGTTTTCGGGTTGAATCATAGTTTACAAATTGTGAGTTCGTAAGGTATTTTTAGGGTATGTTAAAGGTTATTTCTATTCCATGTTTTGTATGTAGAGTCTAATTTGATATGTAATAGAAAAAAATATGCAAGTTTATAAACATGGAAGTGAAAACACCATGATCAATATTTCTCTTTTGTATGTGTTCGACTTCTTGACTTATTATTTAAGAGTTTGTTTTGATTTGTCAAATTTTGAAATTTTATACTTTATCAGAATTTTGGTTATTTTCTTCTTATTAGTGATACTGATGCTTATGGCCACACCTTATATCCCAGTTAGACATGAAAAAAAAAATAGAAACTCGGTTTAAGAAATATAATTGTTCTGCTTTTCTTAGAATGCGAGTGTCTTTAAAAACGTAAAAGATAAAAGATGATGCATTAACTAAAGCAAAGGTTCCTTAAAATCAGCTTTGCGTTTGTTGCTCGATATGCAATCATGGTATCTATATTTTGGCTTGACAGGACTTACAGACTCGATAACAAAAGACCGTAACATACAATATAGAGAAAACACGTCATACCAACTTCGTAGACTTGACAGGACTTACAGACTCGATAACAAAAGACCGTAACATACAATACAGAGACAAAATGTCGTATCACCACAAGCAATTGTGGATCCTTGCTGATGGGTGCACTTCGGAATGTAGCAGATATGAATGAATATAATCCCAGTGTAGGTAATTACATATCTACCACTTGGGTTATATTCATTCATATATGAATGAATATAACCCCAGTGTAGCTCTTCGATTTTCCTTGAAATTCCAGAGCTCGCTTATTACATATCTGCCACTGGGGTTATATTCGTTCATATACAATTGATCGTTCTGATCAATCACTTCCTTATGTGCACCGCACCATCTTCTAGGAGGTTGTCAAGTGTTCTCGCCTTCGTGCTTGGTTTTTTGCATATCTTTACATCCGCAGCCATTCTGTACAATAAAACACATTCAAATGACCAATATAAACACATTCAAATGAGCAATATGAGGAACCCATATCATCGAATCAAACCAAAAATCAATATGAGGAACACATCAATCCGAAACTGATCCGATCAGTTCATTTGTATAAAATTTAATTCTGATTTAGTTCATCTTATTAAACAATTCTCAAATGACCAATATAAACACATTCAAATGACCAATATGAGGAACACATATCATCGAATCAAACCAAAAATCAATATGACAAACACATCAATCCGAAACTGATCCGATCAGTTCATTTGTATAAAATTTAATTCTGATTTAGTTCATCTTTTTAAACAATTCTCAAATAACCAAAAATCAATTTTCACATTTCAAGTATCAATATTGATGTGTTCAAATAACTACACACTGATGCGCTTTATCAATTTCCATCATTTGTTTCTTCGCATTTGATTCAGAAATTAAAACCCACAAGTATCATAGTTTCAATAAACAACCTAGATCTGTGCTCTAATTGTTTTTAGAGAAAAACACACAAGAATCAGCCAAATGATCACATGAGATCTGAAACTATAGAAATCAATGATACATTTTGAACAATATACTCAGTTGATACCCGAGACAAAAACCCACAAGAATCAAAACCAAAACACAGTTGATCTCATATGAGGAACCGAAAACACATTCAAACCCTCTGTTTTGCTACCCGAGACAAAAACCCACAAGAATCAAACAATATTTTCATATAAAACCTGAAACAAACCTTCATAATAAACAAAACCCAAACCTACAAACATGAAGCGTTTTAGGTATGTGATATTACCTTCGATTGTTATAGATGATGAAGATGAAGATGAAGCTGATGATCGGTGGAGATTACAGAAGAGGAAGATGATTTCGATGAAGATGATTTCGGTGAAGATGAAGATGATCCGATGAAGATGATTGGAGATGAATATGAAGTTCTGTGTTTTGTGTTTTGGGACTTGAGAGAAGATGAAAATGATTTTATTGAGAAGTGTGAATGTTCTAATCATATATGTTTATCATTAAGATTTGAGGGTATAAAAAAGACATTTTATAAAGATATGTATTCATTTTAAACAACATATTAGTTCATGTTTTCATTTTAGACAACATATTACCAAATACTTAGCTTATTTGTATATCAACCATGTACACTAACACATAATTTCATTAACATTGTTTTATAAAGATATGTAACTAAATGCAAAGAATTTAAATCATATATTATAATATGTTTTTAGTATTATTGAATTATACAATAACAATGGACCTTTACTGAATTTTACACTAACAATGTGTCAAAAAAAATTAACATCATATATAAGAAGTTATTAGACAACATAAAATTAGGTTATGCTTTCATTTTCGACAAAATATTATCAATTATTTACCTTATTTCTATATCAAACATGTACACTAAAACAAATTGTCTTTAACATTGTTTTATAATATGTAACTAAACATAAAGAATTTAAATAATATATTATAATATGTTTTTTAGTATTTGCTTCCGATCGTTATTAAAACAAACCCGTGTGTTCACACGGGTGTACACCTAGTACTAGTATAATGTATATATGTGTGGGCGCTCGATGAGCAAAAGTGAAAGTGCAATAATTTTAACGTTATTTTACTAATTTCGTGAAAATAATGTTAAAAGAGGGGATGGTTAATCATGCATCATGTGGTGGCGTTGATAACCGAAAGACAAATGAGTACATGCACCAATTGACCTTTGTCTTAATTGTCGAGTGTTATGTGCCTTATGTCCAAGGCTTGATGCAAAACTACTATCGAGCCGGGGTCTCACTGGAAGCAGTCTTTCTATTCCTACGGGGTAGAGGTAATGATGTCTACATCTTACACTTCTCAGAACCTATCTTAGTTTTGCTATTAGTGAGATTTACTGAGTATGATGATGATGTTATAATTTAATTAATTGTAATTTATCTAACCAAAAAATGTTATGAAGTACCCCTGTTATATTTTTATTTAACAATGACTAGTTGGTAGTTTTAAATCTATATGTACATATAAAGTTGCTAAAATAATCTAAGTTACACTTGTAATCTTATATGTACATATAGTTAGTTTTGATTTCGTCCTCAAGTGTTCAAAACTATAAAGTTGCTAAAATAATCTAAGTTACACTTGGAATCTTATGAGTAGATCAAATACAAACCACATTTCGCATACAAACCACATTTCGCATACAAACTGTAAGAACCATTTAAAAAGTGTCACGTGGCATCCAACTAATTATAG
Organism: Helianthus tuberosus; assembly: GCA_030545235.1. NCBI lineage: Eukaryota > Viridiplantae > Streptophyta > Magnoliopsida > Asterales > Asteraceae > Helianthus > Helianthus tuberosus. The sequence goes on from CM060354.1 coordinate 189,370,817, forward strand.
AAAAATGATAAAATAATATCCTAAATAATATCAATTATATTGAATTCCCTATAAATATGCTAACAATCAATTAATTCTTTATTTGGATATACCTTTTTGTTTTCAATGTGCTGATTAAAAAAAATGCTGATATCATTCAAATATGTGCTAAAATCAATTATCTTTATTAATTTTTATGTGCTACTTTTATGTATATATATTGTTTTGTTATGTGCTAATTTAACTTTTTTTAAGTGCTATGATCTGTTCTTATGGTTTGTAGAATAAATATGGTTTGTATCGGAACCAACCCCATCTTATATGTACATAAAGGGATGTCTCCTGTGCGAAATGAAAACTATGTTAAAATAGTACGAGAACCATTTATATACTTGTATAGAAAATCTCAAAATGTGATTCTCTATATAATTAATTTATGTAAAATGAAAGTGATAAAATAGTATGATTTTCCCTTTTTTATTTCCCTTGATCTTATTCTCTCTCTGATCCTCTCTCGCCCCTCTTGTTTTTCTTATTATATTGCTTGCAACTATGTACATGTGCATAAAGTGTATTTTTATTTGCATATAAATATAACATTATAAGTACATGCTTTAAAAAAGACATAAAAAATATTTAGTGCATACGGGCATGTAGTGTACATTGTACACCTAGTCAATTTATGTAATAGATCAAACCATAAGTGCATTACATGTAAAAAGAAAGTTATGGTTACAACAACTATTTACAAAAAATAAAAATAAATAAATAAAAAACCTAAGATGATATACACTTTGTATTTAATGTAAATTGTATCCGTTAATTAATCCAAAAACAAAATATTATACGTACAATACACATAAGAAATATTGTATATTCACATGCTTTTCTAAAAACACACATATATGTTTGTAATTGTATTTGTGTCATCATCTACAAGAGCGAGTTCCTAAAAAGCGAAGGCATGGGTTGGTGTTGCTACATTACGTAGTGGTGGTTCGCCTCATGTTTATAAACAACCAAGGTGTAACTTTTGGCGGTTGTTTGCATAAGGTGTACCATAACATACGACTTGTGGTGGTCCGCCTTATGTGTATGCATATAAGTGTCTAATTGTGGTGGTTTGCCTCATACAAACGACCTCATAGTGGTGGTTTACCAGATGTGGCTTGTGGTGGTGAGATGGGTGGCCAAATTTGAGATAAGGATGACGTAACACCCAAAAAATTGTATACTTGAATACATGATTATTAAAAAAAAAACAGGTCTCAACTGTTTAATTACATGTATCAAACATAATTTCCATGTCACATTTACAAAAAAAAAAAAAAAAAAAAAAAGATGACTTCTCAAAAACTTTGATGTTCTAATCTAGCCCATGAACTTGGTCAATAACTAACCAATGTGCATATTACTTTAAAATTTATGCGCACAATATTAGCATATAGCTAAGTGAGATTACAATTACCCAAGCAAGAAATCCTATACTTAAAAGCAACTCAAGAAGATATTCAAAGTGGTATATGATACATTGGGTTGGACTTATTATACGTCACCACCATTTGGCCTGGTGGCGTATATGGTAACGTATGATGGTGAATTTAAGCGTATTTGCTTGCACACGAGCATATAATATGCCAGTGGTCATACAATACAAATGCTTACAAGTTAAGTTTCTTTTTTGATGACTTAAAGCATACAAATCCCCCCCCCCCCCCACACACACACACACACAATACAACACATTATAAACACATGAAGTTACAACAATCTCTCCACGTTAGAATAAGTTCTCATGAGTTAATTAACACAGATTCTCAAAATAGGGTCACGTTCACATTATGACCGGCAAGTTTACACTTATCCTATGTGATTAAAAATCATGTGCGCTTACTCTTGATGGAACAAGATTATCTCAATGAGCAACCCTTGTGTATCAGATAATGTTGTTTAAGACTACATAGTACATACTCGTTGCGTACTCCTCATGATGAGACTTTGCTCTTTTACTAGATGAAAATAATACTTCACATAGTAACGCTATTAAAGTTGTTAGGGATTGACACATATTTCATTCTTTCAATTGTTTATAAAGTTCTGTAAATTACTTTTTTGTTGTTAACAACTAAACACGCACATCTTCCGTTACGCAGCCTATATGTTATGGTTTCATTAGTTTTTATTGTCAGGTAAAAAACTGGCTACTACCTCGCAAGAGGGTTTTCACTCACTTTTTTTTCCATTTAAGTGTGTAATGATTTCAGTATCCATCATCCTATTAAAATAATGATTCAATTAAATAAATTCAAAAATTTGTTTTTTTTAACGGCAAATTTGGATCACTAACGGACCACTGGAGTATCATCGTGCCACCAGCGGAACCACCCGATCATATCCATCTCCATTAGGCATAATGCCTATACACTAATTCATGAGGAAACCCAATAAATATGGGAAAACCCCTTGTGGGAATCGAACCCAAGACCTTTTAGTCCAAAGTCTTATCCCACCCCCAAGATACCACTAGGCTATAAAGCCATGGGTTAAAAAGATCATGCTGTGAATGCTAGGGTAATTTGTTGTTTTGTGATTGGCAAAAAGAGAAAGTTTGTGACATATCATGCTGTGAATGCTAGGGTTGTGCAATAATTGAACCGTTAATTAAAACCGAATCGGAAAACGAACCGAAATTAATCGAAACCAAATTAACCGAAAGTCGGTTATCGGTTATTTTTTTACCATCGGTTAACTGAAATTAACCGAACCGAACCATTTATGTTTTCATATATTTCTAGCTTTTATGCCTCCATTTCTTGTTTTATACTTTCATTTCATGTTTTATACTTTCATTTTATGTACTTATACCTCCATTTCATTTATTTATACTTCCATTTCATTTATTTATACATCCATTACATGTATTTCTAAGCAAAAAATTTAACCTTTGTTTGATTTGTTATTAACCGAAAGTAACTGAACCAAACTAGAAACCGACAAATTAATCGAATTAACCAATGACTTCGCTTACAGTTACGCTTAAAGCTAATAGTCAAACTGAACAAACCGTGCAAACCTAAATGCCCCCACTCCCCATTCTTTCACGCCAATGCAGGGCTGCCGTTTAACGCTAGTAACGTCAGTCGCTCATGCCACATGACACGGGCGTTATCGCATAACACATACACTTAACGAATGTTTTCAATTTAATCTTACATTTTTATTTTTATTCTAAATACTAAAATTGACAACACAATATGACATGGATTTTTGACTTTTGAGAATGCAAACAAAAAAAACTTAAATTATTTGTTAGATGATGTTCAAGTTTCAACTATGTTTTCATCATGTGTTTGGTGGACTTGTAATTTCACCACTCATTTTGTGTGACACTAATAAAATTAAAAAGCACATAAATAATTGATCAAAGAAAACAAAAACAAAATAAAAGCATATAAATAATAGAGCAAAGAAAACAAAAAATTAAAGGAATGCTTGACGTCATCTAAGAGTGTTTTTTGTTTTCTTTTTTTTAACTGCAATCAATCCCGAGCACTCTCGGGGCAATCACTGGACAAACAGAGTACTCCGAGAGTAACCCGAGTGGTCTAGCACCAATTCCGGGGAAAACCCGGTAACCCACCCGTCCGTAAGCACGACGGTAAATTACCAGCAAAACTCGTTTGACTCAATGATCGAACCCGTTTTTTTTTTATCAAAGAAAACAAAAAAGAATTTGTGGCTATTTGTGAAGTGGGTCGGTTGCAAAAGTGGTTGGTGAGGACTGGGTGGCGTGCGGTGGCCGGTGGCCCCACCGTCGTCATTCTCTATACGACACTCTATCTCCGGTGGGTCCATATTCTCTTCCAAACTATAAATTATATATCCTCCAGACTAGCATCTTCACCTGCACATGTTTTTTTCTTTTTGATTGTTTTTTTTTTCTTTTTTTTTTTGCGGTGTTAATAAAGATGGGACCTTTGCAGTCTTCTTCTGATGAGTCCTGAACTTCTCTGGTAGTAAAATAATTATGTTTGATTTTCTGACATTTTAATTTATACATATGCTCTAATTTATAGTTATTTCTAGATAGGACTGCAAACGAATCAAATGTTCGGCAAACCATTCGTGAACTGTTTAACAGTAAGTTTGTTTGTGTTTGTTCGTTTGTTAAGCAAACGAATATGAAAAGAAATTCGTTAGTTTAATTAAATGAACAAACATGAACAGTGGTTGCATTCGTTCATTTATGTTCGTGAACATTCGGTAACGTATTTGTTTTTGTTCGGTAGTTCATTAATGTTTTAGTTTTTATATTTTATTTAAATACTTCAAAATTTCGACAAATTAAATATTTGATACGTGTCAGTGTGTTATATATATTTTGTTCATGAACGTTTGTTTGTGTTTGTTTGTGTTCATAAACATTAGTTTTTGCTCATTTGTGTTCATTAATGTTTGTTTTTGTTCGTAGCCTAAAATTAACAAATGAACACGAACAAATTCATTTCCTTAACAAACAAATACGAACACAAAATTCCGTTTAGTAAGTAGTCAAAAACTGTTTGTAAACACATATATTTCTTAACAAACGAACACGAACAAGATCTTGTTCGTGTTCATTCGGTTCGTTAGCAGCCCTAGTTTTTTTATATATGAGATTTAAAGTGCTAGAATCATGTCTTTCTTGTAGAGTTGTAGATTTATAGTTCTTGATGCGGTTTGATCAAATCAAGACTAGGAGATGTGGGATTTGTTCAACGTGTTACCAAAACACCTATAAGGACTCACATTTTTGATAATGCTTGTGCCCTCATACCGAATTAGACATGAGTGAATATGATATATACCATTACTAACATCCGACCTCTTAAACCAAGCAATATTATCCGTTATGCCTTACAAGAGTAGTTCACGAGCGATTTGCCTCGTTTGTAGCCTTAATTTTGCACTTTTGCCTACAATGAAGTCACAATCGTGTTACTCTCATCTAAGAACACTTTTGCGAAGTTCCCATCTTCACCACTACCAATAATTCCAAAATGTGTTGGTGATATTTGAGGTCGGACCTTCCTTACGAGCACATTATCTCTCCTGTTCCGAGCGATGTATATTTCCTAAAAGTCTTAGAAGGTTTGCTGTTAAACTATAGACTATCGCTAAATTAGAAGGTTTGTTGTAAACTATAGACTATCACAATCACCAGGGGCGAAGTATAGTGGGTGCCGGGGGGTGTACCCGCCCACTCCAATGTTTTGGTTAGAAGTGTATAAGTTCCGATTTTTCGTCCGAAAATTTTAAAATTATATAGGACCCCCCCCCCCCCCCCCCGCCCGGATTATTTTTCCTAAATTGTATATCCTAAATATTTATAAACTTTGTATATAAATGATGGGTAGTTTGGTAAATATACACTTTGTTTTATTTGGAACTATTATTGTTTGACCCGACTTGAATCGAATAGCCAACCCGACCCGAAACATAACGATAGAAAAAAAGATTTTTGGGTCCCATCACTTTACGCCCACTCAAAACTTTTGGTCAAGCTCTGCCAATGAAAATCACTAAAAAATGAAAACAATCAAACAGTTTATTTTAGGAAACAATCGTATACCACATTAAGTCGCTTTGATGGTCTAACATACTATAATGGTTCGATTTGAAAAATAATAACACATGCATTCGGTTTGACAAATAATAACATGCTTTAATGGAAAGTTCGGTTTACACTTTATGATTTTTTTTTACAAACCAAACTTATAAACCGAATCGGTTGTTTATCTTTTTTCATTTTTGAAATATGTAAACGTATAATCATTAGTCATCTTTATCATTTAAAAAAATTAATATAAATTAACAACTTTGAAACTAAAAAAAAAAAAAACATTTCAAACCATCATCCCGAACTAGTTTGGGTTAGGCCGCTTTAAAAGTTGTTTCACGTAAAGAAACCAAACACGAGAAAGCATGTCTTGACGTACAACCAATACGTTTTTGTATCATCTACATTTGAAACTTTTGGTTACCTTGCGCATGAGGTTGTGGAGCTACTCAGTCGAGTCCAACGGGTCATGCATAGTAATGTTACGACTGCAAGATCTATAAATGTAGTTTTCAATTTTAATGTCTTAGTTTGCTATTAGGATATTGATATTATGGTTAAAGAAAAAGAAATTCGAATTTTAATTAATGTTGGTAACGACTGTGTTATGTTCGGTCAAACCTTCAACACAAAAAAAATGTTGTGTTACTGATTCTCATGTGATACACATGATATACCTAAATGTTTGGTTTTAGAGATGGTTGTTTATGGAGTTTGGGATGGTCATTGGTCTCTCTTTTTTTTTTCTTTTGGTGACTAACACAAAACTTTCTAAATTATGTTTTTAAAACAAAAAAACTTTCTAAATTATGTTTTTAAAACAAAATTTATCTATTGCTCACTTTATGAGATTTGAATCGAACCCTCTCCACTCTAATGGGTTTATATACCTGATGACACTAGACCATCAACGGATGTTTGTTAGTCCGGTTTAAAGATTAAACTACAGAGTTTGAAAAAAAAAATCTGCTCTCAAAAACCTTATTGATTAGTTGATAAAGACCTTTCAAAAAAAAAAAAAAAAAAATCTATCTATACTATATAATAAAAGAAACCATTTGTCATCATATTAGGTCATCTCTTATAGATAATTATTCTTTTAATTTAATCTCTTTTAATTAATTATAGATAACTTTCCTATTAAATATTATTTAATTTAATATCTTATATAAAAGATTTTCTTACTTTATAAAAAAAAAATATTCATAAAAGAAAATAAACGAATTATGTTGATTTCCCATATGTGTTGTGGGCTTTAAATCCATACCCATCATGCGTGCATACGGTTTTTATTTTTATGGTATGGTCCATGGTTATGGACGAACAACCTAAATGCATATGGACAAGTGTTAATGAAAACTAGGAGTCTAGAGCGTAGAAGAAAGAGTTAGAAAGTAAAACCAATCTTCTATACTATATAATAAAAGAAACCATCGGAGTTCTTGGATCCTTTTCCGCGTTCGAGAATCCCCTCCCTTCTTCCACTCCGTCCCGAAGAGTAACTAGGACCAATTTAGTCACGTTTTCATATTTACTATTTAGTACATAAAATTACATTTATTCAAACCGTGTAATGCGCATATTTTTAAACATGTATTCTTTTTTATTGTTTGGTATATAAAATTACATTTATTCAACCCGTGTAATAAATGAGGTTTTTTAAAGATGTATTATTTTATTGTTTGGTAAACAATATTACATTTATTCAAACCATGTAATACACGCGGTTTTAAAGATATAAATTTTTTATTTGATATATATAATTACATTTATTCAACCTGTACAATATGGTTCTTATAGATATAACTTTTTATGATTTAATATATAAAATTATATTTATTCAAACCGTACAATAAATGAGGTTTTAAAGATATATTGTTTTATTATTTAGTATATAAAATTTATTTATTCAACCCCGTGTAATACACGAGGAGGTTATAACCTAGTAGTTGATAAAGGATTCCATTTGTTAAATCAGACATTAAACATCTTTAGTACATATAACAACGTGATTACTAAAAATAAACAAAAATATATATAACCATAGATCTAACGGCCAACATTCATACATGTCTCACACATGCATACATGTTAGTTTGTTTACTATGGTTAAGTAAACATGTCTCACACGTAAAAGTAGGCATTTAATACGTAACCAATTTCAAGTAAAAATTATAAGCATTATCTCATACTAAGTATTTCAGTTTTTTTCTATTATCCTGATTTACTAACTATAAAATATGCAAATGGGCTAGTAACCATAAGTTTGACTACTAACTACAATTTCACCACTTTAGTAACTAAACTAACATCTCTACTGCAAAAACATATGGTTTCTGTAACATGATAAAAGTAAACCATAAAGTCAATCACCAAAAAAGCATTCATCATTAAAACCACCAGTATAGTACCTTCATTCAACAATTATTATTATAATTTTTTACATAATTCAACAAATAATTTCTGAATATCATTTTAATGATTGGACAATATTTTTAATTCATTGCAATAACTTGGAAAAATATAGTTAGTTTAACACGAAAGACACTTTTAACTAAAAACTGCACTTGTTAGGTTAAAAAATTATTATCAATTTCTTATATTTATTTTATGAATTGCGTCTTAGACATAATTTAACACTTGTCTAGGCATCAATATAAACACTTAAAAACTTTTAGAAATTTATATTCTTGAACTTTGATAGTACTTTAAGTTTATAAACACGTTCAAAACTTTAAGAAATTTATATATAAGTTCTTAAATTTTATTAAAAGACTAAACATAACTTATTTTTAAAAGGGAAAATGAAAATATGAAACAACAAAGGAAACAATAAATTGAAGAAACTACTAAAAACCGATGTTATTTGTATGATTTAAATATATAATATGCCGGATAATACAATTTTTAATAAAAGGTGCAACAAAAAACTATAAAACCTGGACTAATGTGAGCATAATTTATGATTCATGAACGATTTTTAAGGATTTCGGCTACATGTTCGGGCCACACATATGAAGTTGGGCCAGGCCCAATATTGAGAACATGTTCTCTTTTTAAAAAAGGAAACGAGACAAAAATCTTACAAGCCGAATAGAGACGAATTTTGTATAATTTAATGCATAAGGTGATTTAATAAGTTAATCCACGTTCTAAAAAAAATGTTGATTTTGATAAAAGAAAAAAAATACTTACTTGTGGATTCACTCGGAATAGTATAACTCATACCCACTAAAAATCGGGCTGGTAATATATATTTTCATAAGGCACGATTAGACATGTTTACTAAAAAAGTACACAACATGATTTTTTTACTTTTTAAAAATAAATATAATTATGAGGTTAGGATCCATCATTTCTTCTTCTTGATACATAAAACGTAAAACTATGTTATAAACATGATATATAAAGTAGTTAAACGAGTTGTATTAATGTTTAATATTTGTGTTACACGCGTCCTTAGAGACCTGTTAAACCCGATAAGACACGATTTGTCAGCCCTAACTAAAAATGAATCTCATTTAGAGCAAAAGCTACTAGTAGAGTACAAAGAGAAAGGAGAGACTAGGACAAATCTTACCTTTACCCGTGGGATAAAGAGCAATGATGTACCCAAATATGTTTTCATAGGGTCAGAAATATCTAAGGGTCGGTTCTCTATCGGTTTATTATTAAAACCATATAAAGAAGCAACAAGTTTAGGCTTACCTTGGTTGTAACTTGTGCTTGGGGTGTTTTAAAAAAAAAAAACTAAAACTTTCCTTTTTAACCATAAAGTTTTAATCTTTAACAATTTAAGTTTAAAGTTTAATCTTTGTTTCCTTTTTAACCCTAAAGTTTTAATATTTGACAATTTAAGTTTAAAGTTTTAATCTTTATAAATAAGCAAGTTGAATATGCATACATGTGTTGTAACATGTGCTTAGGGAGTTTTTCAAAAAAAAAAAAAAAAACTAGAACTTTCCTTTTTAAATCTAAAGTTTTAATCTTTAACAATTTAAGTTTAAAGTTTAATCTTTGTTTCCTTTTTAACCCTAAAGTTTTAATCTTTGACAATTTAAGTTTAAAGTTTTAATCTTTGGTAATTTAACCCTTTTGATTAATTTGATTTTTCACTTCTAATTCAAAAATTTCTATCTTATACAATTTAACCCGTTTGATTAATTTGATTTTTCACTTCTAATTCAAAAGTTTCCATCTTTTGCAATTTAACCACTTTGATTTTTTTTACTTATGTGTGGTAATCTTGGCTTTGGTGAGTTTTTTCAAACAAAAAATGGTTATGCATATTGTGGTTAAAACCTTGGCTTTTGGGGGTTTTTAAAAAAAATTGATTTTTTTTTCTTTTCACCCGAAAGTATTTCATAAATTACTTTTAACCCAAAACTATTTGTTTTTTTACTTTTAACACAAAACTTTTTATTTTTTGCAATATATCCTCACAACTTTTTTTTACTTTCAGCTTTGGTCCTTTATAGTTTTTGTTTTCCGCAAATTTTTCGCTTTATGCTTTGTTCTAAATTTTGTGACTTAACACATCGGAACGTGCATCTTTAGTTTAACGTTTTTACGTTTTGTTCTAAATTTTACGAGTTAACACGATGCAACGTGCGTGTGTGGGTGAATGTTTTTACATCGTCTATTTTTTCCCGTTTGACAGGTTCAACATAACGTGCGCGTCTTAAATCGACTTAGTTATAACTAAAGGATCCCCGCCGCATTGCGGCGGGTCGTAAATCTAGTTAGAAATAAAAAGGCATAGTCATATTGGGTCTGGTTTGCTTCATAATAAAGAAAATAAAGTTATTATGACAAAAATAAAGTTATATTAAACTTTAAGTATATAACAAAAATATATCAATCGTCATTAGAATTGCTAATAAAAATAAAATATATCTACAGTTGCGAAACTAAAAAATTATAACCGAAGGCTAGTAATATAAATTATTTAACATTTGCTAGTATCAATCTAACAAACATTTTTGAGTTTTTATTATATCAAGCATCATATAAAAAAGACACGTTTACATTATTTGAAACATCGTTCTTCTTCTTCTTCTTCTTTTTTTTTTTTTTTTTTGAGGATTGAGGTCGTCACGGCTGACTAGGGTTGGCAAATCATACCTTATCGGGTTTAACAGGTTTCTGTCGACGCGAATAATACAAGTATTGAACGTGAATACAGCTCATTTAATGACTTTATATCTTTTGTTTATAAAACAGTTGTATGATTTATGTACCAAGAAAAAGAAATGATGTGTTATAGCCTTCTAATTTTATTTATTTTTTTAAAAAATTAAAAAATCACATAGTGAACTTTTCAAAAAATAAATCTTATCGTATCTTATACATGTTACCTTTTGCCAGCCCTAGCTAACACAATTCAGGTTTGTATAATTTTTTACTCATTGATAGAATCAAAAGCTTTTTAGTAGTGACAAAATTCAGGTGATGTATAAAGTTTTAGTCTTTGTGAGTTTGTGTATTGAAGTCATGACCTCCTTCTTTATTTGTTATTGTTAAACATACTCATGTATAAGGAATAGTCCAATGATATTGATGAGTTAAATAATGTATAAGATTGTAGAAGATCATGAGTTCAATTCCCATTAGGCTACACGGTATGGGGGTCGTCCCCCTCCGTCCCGGTCCGTCGCCGGAGCCAACACCATGCCGCCCCCTGCGTCCTGAGCTCCGTCCCCGTCTTCAACGTCCATTCTTCGACGTTCAGGACGATCCTCCAGGTGGGCCCCCGGTCCGTCGCCGGAGCCAACACCATGCCGCCCACCCCCGTCGAGCTCCGTCCTCCGTCTTCATCCCGTCACCATACCGTGTAGCATTATATACAAGTTTATCATTAAAAAAAAGTATACTCACACAACAACAGCATTTGATCCAGAGTGCATAATTGAAAAAACCTTTTGACTGGTGAAAATAGTGCACATTGATGGCAGATATAACAGTTCTTAAAAAGGCATCTAAAACTTATGTATATTTGTTTGTATATGAAACTAAACGCTTATGATAACAAGGGTAAAAATATTGTGTGTGTATTGATGAAATATCAATCCCATTATATAGGGAGTACAAGACCTATCAATAAGGAAACAGATATGTACCAAACCTAAATACAATCGTACTCTAAATATAAAACATATATACAAAGATATTGGCTAATAGTCCTCCGCAGTTCGAGCGGGATTGGATAGGACGCTCAAACTGGACCTGAAAGTCTAAAAAAGTTGTCGTGGAAGACCCTTAGTAAAGATATCTGCATATTGTGAGGAGGCTGGTACATGAAGAACTCGTACGTGACCTATCTGAACCTTCTCACGTACAAAATGAATGTCCATCTCAACATGTTTGGTGCGTTGGTGTTGCACCGGGTTTTCTGACAAGTAAACCGCTGAAATATTATCACAATAGACAATAGTGGCATGCCGTAGCGGAACATGCAACTCAAGCAAAAGATTCCGCAGCCAGCTAGCTTCAGCAACAGCATTAGCAACACCACGATACTCGGCTTCAGCACTGGAGCGAGATATAGTAGGTTGTCGCTTAGACGACCATGATACAAGGTTTTCTCCCAAAAAAACACAATATCCAGAAGTGGAACGCCGAGTGTCAGGGCACCCGCCCCAATCGGCATCAGAGTAGGCTGTCAATGACAATGACTTGGAAGCCGTGATCCGTAGACCAAAATCCAAAGTGCCTTTTATATATCGAAAGATGCGTTTCATAAAAGCAAAATGAGGCTCCCGTGGGGCGTGCATAAATAGGCATACCTGCTGAACAGCATACGTGATATCAGGTCGCGTGAATGTAAGATACTGTAGAGCTCCGGCAAGTGGTCGGTATAAAGTACCATCGGCCAATAATGTACCGGTAGATCCGCTGAGCTTGGTGGACGTGTCCACGGGTGTGCAGCTAGGCTTACAGTTTGACATAGAAGCCCGCTGTAAGATATCTCGAGCATACTGAGATTGAGACAAAAATAAACCGGTGTTGTCACGTGTTGCTGTAATGCCCAAAAAATGATGCAAGTTACCAAGATCAGTCATGGCGAAAGTGGAAGATAATGAAGCAATGATCCGATTCAATAAACCTGTATCTGAAGCGGTCAAAATAATGTCATCCACATACAATAAAAGATAAGCCATGTGAGTCCCTTGTTTAAAAATAAAAAGTGATGTATCACAAGTACTACTCCGAAACCCCTGGGAAATAACAAAAGATGCAAATCTGTGGTACCATGCGCGAGGGGCCTGTTTGAGTCCATACAAGGACTTTTTAAGACGACAAACGTAATCCGGAAAATCTTTGTTCACAAAACATGGGGGGTGATGCATGTAGACAGTCTCTTTAAGATCACCATGTAAAAACGTGTTCTTGACATCAAGCTGATGAATCGGCCAAGAACGAGAGACTGCAAGAGATAACACGGTCCGGATAGTGCTCGGTTTAACAACCGGGCTAAATGTATCCTCACAATCAATACCCACTGTCTGAGATTTCCCATTTACTACCAACCGGGCTTTATAACGTTCCAAGGAGCCATCAGATTGGAACTTGTGGCGAAAAGGCCACATACAGCGGATAACCGGACTGGTAGTAGGTCGTGGCACAAGTTCCCATGTACCATTACTCTCTAAAGCACTATATTTTGTTTTCATAGCCGCAAGCCAATTAGGATCCGATAAAGCCTTAGCATAAGAGCTAGGTATGGGTGAGATAGGTGGGGCGTTGGTAGTGAAAAGGTTTAAACGGGTTTGAGGTTTAGAAATACCTGCTTTGGATCGAGTTGTCATAGAATGTTGGTTTACGGGAATAGGTATTGGTGGTGGGTTTATCGGAAGTTGGGCCGGTGTTTGTGGTTCGGAGGTGTGGGTTGTGGGTGTGGGGAAGGTTGGCGGGTTAGATGGTGATGATTGGGTTTGGGGCGTGGGTGGTGAAGTGGGCTGGGTAGGCGTTGTTCGGGCCAGAGGGTTTGTTGGTGTTTGGTTTGGGAAATGTGGGACCGGTATAGAAGTGGGCTCAGGTGGGGTTGTGGGATGAAATAACATAGGATTTGGCTCATCATCTAGAAAGGAGTAAGAGGATGACGAGATCGGCTCATTAAAGGGAAACACAACTTCATCAAAAATAACGTGCCTAGATAAATGAACTTTACCGGTAAGAGGATCAAGACACCGGTAACCTCGGTACTCATTGGGGTAACCGAGAAAAATGCAACGAGTGGATCTAGGATGCAACTTGTGTGGTAGGGTGGCCGATTGATTCGGATAGCATGCACAACCAAAAACCCGTAGGTGGTCGTATGAAGGATGACGACGGAAAAGAGCAAAGGTGGGAGTAAAAAAACGAAGTTTGCTGGTTGGGAGAATGTTGTGAAGATATGTACTCGTATGAAGATCTTTAACCCAAAAAGTTGGGGGAATGTGTGCATGAAACAATAAAGCACGAATAATGTCATTGTGCCGGCGTATCATGCGCTCGGACTTTCCATTTTGCGAGGAGGTGTGGGGACATGAAAAGCGAAAGACAAGGCCATTGTTGTTGGCAAAAGATTTAAAGTGATGGTTATCAAATTCCCCACCCAAATCACATTGGAATGATTTTATTTTTCTATGAAATTGGGTTTTGATAAGTTTATGGAATTTAACGAATGTAGGGAAAGTGTCAGATTTAAATTTAAGAGGATAAGTCCAAACAAAATTTGTAAAATTATCAACCAAAACCATGTAATATTTATAACCAGAATTGCTGGTGACCGGCGAAGTCCACAAGTCACAATGAATAATGTCAAATGGTGCAAAAGTACGAGTATTAGAATCAAAAAAGGAAGTCTTTTACTATTAGCAAGTTGACATGAATGGCAAAGTGACATAGTTTGAAGTTTATTACAAGAAATAATCAAATTACTAGACAAAAATCTAAGACTGGCGCCCCGGGGTGACCAAGGCGATTATGCCATTGAGATGTAGCGGAAGTGGTGAGAAAAAATTGAGCCGGTTGAGTGAACGGATAGAGGTCCCCGTGCTATTGTGGCGGGAAAGTGCCTGCCCAGTCTTGAGATCCTTCAAAGTAAAACCAAAGGGGTCAAACTCAATCGAAACATTATTGTCACGGGTGAATTTGCGAACGGATAAAAGGTTTTTAACGATATGAGGTGAATATTGGATATCGGTTAGAGAGTAAGTTTTGTTGGGTAAAACATGTAAGGTATTACCGGATCCTTTAATTGAAAGCCCTTGACCATTACCGACAAAAATAATGTTTAAAGATGTAAAAGGTAAAGGGTATTGAATTTTCTGTTTTTCATTTGTGACATGAGATGACGCACCTGTATTGTCACACCCCAACCAATGGCGGAAACATCGGGATGAGACGAAGTGTGAAGATTGCTAGAGACATCATAATGCTATTTGTGACGATAATTAAATAATTCCCATTTCATTTCATAACTTCAAATGGTCAACATTACATAAACTCAAATAACAGCAAGTTCAAAAGAAATACATGACAACATAAGCAAAATTGATACAACATATTAAACCTAAACGTCTATATGTGTATCTAGGCATCAATGCTACTTCGTTTCATATCATCGTCATCATCAACCTGTAACATGTTTAAAATACAATTCAATGCAAAAGCAATGGCGAGTATACAAGTTTGTTACGTACATAGCAAAAGATAAGTTTTGAACAATTCCTCATAGCAAGCATGTGATTTAAGATAAACAATAAATATGGCATGTGTCTAACATATCAAACCAAGGAAACGCAACAGGCTCATGACATTACCTCAAGTTTACGGGCGGGTCGTTAATCCTATAGCGCTACATATGTCACGGTTTGGCTCGTACGAAGTTAATGATAAGTTCAACACATAAGAATCACCCAAGTTTAAAGTATCAAGCCATCACGTATACAAGCATGTTAATAGGAATGTTCATGTGTTTAAGCAAAATGTTCATGTGTAAGTTGTTGATAAGTAAACATGTTACACCCCAAAAGTGGTAAAAGTAAAAGGGGGAAATACGAGTATACCCACGGTGGTTGCAAGCTTTCCTTCTTGAAATCCCGCGAGTGAGTTGGTGGATGGATTAGTTTGGAGCACCTAGTCCTTCTACATGAGGAAACATAGGTGTGTGAGTTTGGCGTTAACGGAAGATTATAATTTTGGAGTTTAACATAACATAAAGTATGATATCAAAATAATCATCTTTAACTTATACTCTTATATGACACTACGTAACCACTAGGGTTATATTGTATTTCATGGGTAGTCTGCCCATTAGAATCATACTTGGAGTGTTAAGTCTTAGATGGTATTCTACTACTTTAACATATAAACACAAGTTTAATATCAAAGGTTCGAATGAGTGTATATATACTTAGGTTAAGTATTACATATTATTAAGTCCAATAATTCAAGTAGGAGGTAGAAGATTAAGATCTTCATTTAGGCACCTCAAGTTGTTCATAGATGTCATGTATGGGGTAGGAAGGCAAGCTTCCATTTAGGAACCCCTTGAATGTTCACCACTTCTCTTGATGTAAAAACAACCAAGGAGGGTCACGAACTAGGTTTAGTATAATATAAACAATCTAACTAAGAGAAATCATCAAATCATGTGAGGATTGTATGTTTGGAACAACCCAAGTTGTTCCATAATCACTCCACATCAAGAACTAGCTCGAACATGACTTGTGGGTCAAAACACCCTAACAAAACAGAAAGTATTTGAGGTTTTAACCTCTGACTTATAGTGTCTCAACCATGTTTTTAAGCTTAACCAACCATAAGAGAGGTTGTAAGCATTAGGACATTGGTGTGAGATGTGTTAGACACAAGTTGGATGAAGTTTAAACAAGTTTGAAAGAACATAAATCAAAACAGAAAGTTTTTGGATCATTTCAGGGGATTTCCAGGTCTGATTTCTCCAAGGAGAAGTCAAGGAATCATACCCTATGATTATCCAAGCAAGTAGGAAGAAGAATCGGGTGATTTCGTTAAGAAATGAGCAAGTTATACTCACTTTAGTGCAAGTGTATGAATCTGCCCGAATTCTGAGTTTGCAAGAGATTTTGAGAGTGAATTTGTGAGATGCTTTGAGTTGTGAAAGTGTAAAATGGTGTGGAGAAGGGTTGTATTTATAGTGGAAGAGGTTGGTGGTGATTGGAGGTGTTTAGAGGTGGCTAAATGGTGATTGGGGAGTGTTGGATGTTGGGATTTTGTGCCAAATTCGCGTCAATATGCAGCTGCTGAGTTTTTCTGCGAATCTGATGGCCATGCGGCCCGCATTCAAGATAAGGGTAAGCTCAGGCGGGCCGCCCACCACTTCTGATCCGAGTTTAAGTTTCGAAATTTACAATTTGGCCCCCAGACTTGTTTATTTGATGATTTTAGGGCTTTTAAGGACCATTCTTGCCACAAAATCATAATTTAAGATAAATCCAAGTATGAGGAGTATAAACCAAGTATAATTGAGTGTATAAGTATCATAATCAAGTGTCGTTTACGTTCAAAGCACGTATTATGCATAAGTTTCATGTATTTACAAGTTTAGCACATAGTTTCCAAGAATTACGAATAAGTATCAATTGTTCCACGAAATTGAATGTATGAGCATATATAAAGTGTGTATAACATATTTGTAACAAAATACGAGTTTCATTAATGATCCAAGTCTCGGTTTTCGCAACGATTACAAAGAAAGAACGATTACAAGAGTACAAAGTTTCCAAAAATAGAAACACGAACAAGACTTGCTATAAAAGGAAAGTACAATTAAGCGGGGCGTTACAGTCTCCACTCCTTTTGGGAATTTCGTCCCGAAATTGAAGAAGACTTAGGAAACAGATGTGGATACTTTTCCTTCATATCACTCTCGAGTTCCCAAGTAAATTCAGCGCCACGTTTTCCTTCCCATCGAACCTTGACGATCGGAATTCGACTGCGCCTCAATTGCTTGGCTCCTTGGTCCATGATTTCGACCGGTTTTTCCACAAAATGAAGTGTTTCGTTGACTTGTAAATCTTCGAGAGGGACGTGTAGTCCTTCATCAGCTAGACACCTCTTCAAGTTGGATACGTGGAAGACAGGGTGTACATTGTTGAGTTCTTCCGGCAGGTCCAGTTTATACGCAACCTTGCCAATCCTCTCGAGAATTTTGAAAGGACCAACGTAGCGAGGTGCGAGTTTCCCTTTCTTGCCAAATCGAACCACGCCCTTCCAAGGGGATACTTTGAGAAGCACGAAGTCACCTGTCTCGAATTCCGTTGGTTTGCGATCCTCATCGGCGTAGACCTTTTGTCGGTGCCTAGCTTTCAGTAAGTTGTCTCGAACCTGTAAAATCTTGTCTGTTGCCTCTTGTATGAGTTCGGGACCAGTGATTTGAGCGTCACCAATCTCGTGCCAACAAATAGGCGAACGACACTTGCGACCATACAATGCTTCAAAATGTGCCATTTTAATACTCGTGTGATAACTGTTATTGTACGAGAATTCGACCAAGGGCAAGTGTTTATCCCAGTTGCCACCAAAATCTATTACGCATGAACGAAGCATATCCTCTAAGGTTTGGATAGTACGCTCGGTTTGACCCTCTGTCTGAGGATGGAAGGTAGTACTAAGGTTAAGTTCAGTACCCATAGCAGATTGAAAAGTTTGCCAAAGGCGAGACGTAAAACGAGCGTCACGGTCGGAAATGATGTCAACGGGAATACCATGGCGGCAGATGATCTCATCAGTGTAGATTTGAGCCAATTTAGCGACTTTGAAATCTTCACGGATGGGAAGAAAGTGAGCCGACTTGGTTAATCGATCAACGATCACCCAAATACTGTCATGGCCAGAAGAAGTGCGGGGGAGCTTAGTGATGAAATCCATGGAAATGCTCTCCCATTTCCAGATAGGAATCCTTGGTTGCTCAAGTAAGCCAGAGGGACGTTGATGTTCAGCTTTCACTTTTGAACACGTGAGACATTTTGAGACGAAAGTGGCTATATCCTTCTTCATTCCAGGCCACCAATAGGACATACGCATATCATGGTACATCTTGTCGGCACCAGGGTGAATAGAATACTTCGTGTTATGTGCCTCCTTCATCAGGAACTTGTGAAGATTATCGCGATTAGGAATCCAGATACGATTGAGATAGTATAAAATACCATCAGGTTTGGACACGAGGCTGTTTTCAGCACCACATTGCATCTCGTTGTAGAGGTTACCCTCGTTAACAGATGAGTATTGGGCGTTACGTATGCGATTCTGAAGATCGTGGATGAGTTGGAAACAACGGATACTTTTGACATGAGTTTTACGACTAAGGGCGTCTGCTACTACGTTCGCTTTACCTGGGTGGTATTTGATCTCGCAGTCGTAGTCGTTTAATAGTTCCACCCAACGACGTTGACGCATGTTCAGTTCTTTTTGATCGAAGATGTGTTGAAGGCTCCTATGGTCGGTGAAGACCACACACTTAGTACCATAAAGGTAGTGTCGCCAAATCTTCAATGCAAAAACAACTGCTCCAAGTTCAAGGTCGTGAGTAGTATAGTTCTTCTCATGTATTTTGAGTTGTCTTGACGCATAAGCGATGACCTTGTCTCGTTGCATAAGCACACAACCGAGACCAAGGCGAGAAGCATCGCAATATACGACGAAGTCGTCGTTTCCATCAGGAAGTGTGAGGATAGGAGCATGGCATAGCATTTCCTTGAGTGTTTGAAACGACTCCTCTTGCTCGGGACCCCAAACAAAAGGTGTATCCTTTTGAGTCAAGGAGGTCAAAGGGACGGCGATTTTCGAAAAGTTGGAGATGAAGCGACGATAGTAACAGCCAAGACCAAGAAACGAACGAATTTCGGATGGAGATTTAGGTGTGACCCAATTTTTCACAGCTTCGATTTTAGCGGGATCAACGTGAATACCAAGTTCGTTGACCGTATGACCAAGGAATTGAACCTCTTTCAGCCAAAATTCACACTTGGAGAATTTGGCGTATAGACGTTCAGCACGAAGAAGTTCAAGGATAAGACGCAAGTGTTGTTTATGCTCTTCTTGCGTCTTGGAATAGATGAGAATATCGTCAATGAAAACGATCACGAAGCGGTCCAAATATGCTTTGCACACGCGGTTCATCAAGTCCATTAATACCGCAGGTGCGTTGGTCAAACCAAAGGGCATGACCACGAATTCGTAGTGACCATAACGCGTACGGAAGGCGGTTTTAGGCACATCTTCTTCGAGAACTCGAAGTTGATGATACCCAGAACGAAGATCGATTTTTGAAAAGCAGGTCGCGCCTTGCAACTGGTCGAAGAGATCATCGATGCGTAGAAGAGGGTATCGGTTCTTGATGGTAAGCTTGTTGAGCTCACGATAGTCAATGCACATTCGGAATGACCCATCTTTCTTTTTGACGAACAAAACGGGAGCGCCCCAATGAGAAGTACTAGGGCGTATAAAGCCTTTATCAAGAAGCTCTTGAAGTTGACTTGAGAGCTCTTGCATCTCAGAGGGTGCTAAACGATAAGGAGATTTAGCGACGGGCGTTGCGCCAGGCACTAAATCGATGCGAAAGTCGACAGAACGAGCAGGAGGCGGACCAGGAAGATCGTCGGGAAATACATCAGGAAAGTCACGTACAACGGGAACGTCGCTTATGCTTGGGCCTTTGTCCCTCTTTTCCACTATGTGGGCGAGAAAGGCGAAGGTACCCTTGCGTAAGCATTTGTTTGCTTTGATACATGACATAAGCTTAAGGCCTTGAGAAGGCTTTTCACCATAGACGTGTAGGGAGTCACCGTTTGGAAGAGGTAGGCGAATAAACTTCTCAGAACAGACAACTTCAGCACGAACTCGCCTAAGCCAGTCCATACCTACTATGACGTCGAAACTACCCATTTGCATAGGTATGAGATCGATTGAAAACGTATGATCGTTAAGGATTAAAGAACAATTGGAGAGAACGGAATCAACAGCGACGGTTTTACCATTAGCGACTTTGACGGCGAAAGGTTTTGGCAATTTAGAGCGTTTACACTTGAGCAAGGACTCGAATTCTAACGACACAAAACTTTTATCGGCGCCAGTATCAAATAGGCATGAAGCATAAATATGGTTAACAAGAAACGTACCAGTAATGACGTCGTTCGCGTTTTGAGCCTGAGCAGTAGTGAGAAGAAAAGCTCGACCTCGAGCGGGTTGTAGAGCCTGTTGTTGTTGTTGTGGCTGTTGCGGTGGCTGTGGTTGTTGCTGTCGAGGCTGTTGCGGTTGGTATCGTTGAGGACAGAAGTTGGCCATATGGCTGGTATCACCACACGTGAAACATGCGCGCACAGGGGCGACTTGATTTGGAGCTAAAGGGGCTTGGTTTCGATAGGCCGGTGGTGGGTTGCGGCAGTATGGAGAAGTATGCCCATATCGGCCACACTTGTCGCACTTTCGACAATGAGCGTTTGGAGGATGATGATACTGGCATTTACCACACTTAGGCTGCGTTCCAGTATAAACCTTGCGTGGAGTCTCATCGTTGGTAAGAGCAGGTACGGCTTGTAGGGGTTGTGGGTTTGGCGGAGTGACAACCGCATAATTTTGGCTTGAAGCCTTCCGCTTCTTGCCCTGGTTTTTCTTGGACGATTGGGAGGGTAAGGGCTCATCAGTAGTAGTGTCAATGGTAGCTTGGCGTGCACTCTTCGTTGAAACCTTGTCAAAGGTTCCATGAAGAACACAGTTGTTGTTAAGTTCGGTGGCTATACGAAAGGCATCTTCAAGGGTTTGGGGGTTGGCAGAGGCAAGGTGGTTTGTCAGGGAAGGTGCAACACAACGAACGAATTTGGCTATTGACTTGGGGACGGTCTTAACTTGTCCGGGACAGAGGACACTGAGTTGTTTAAAGCGCGTAATCAGGCCATCCATGTCACTCCCTTTCTGAGTAAGGTTCCAAAATTTGTTCTCCAACTTTTGGAGTTCGTGGGGAGGACAGAAGTGGTCTTTCATAAGTTGTTTGAATTCGCCCCAAGGCATAGCATGTGCAACCTCGTTTCCCCTTTTGTTACGTTCTGTTGTCCACCATTCGAGTGCATTTTCACGAAACACCCCAGTTGCGTTCAAGGTTCTTAGTTCATCAGGGCAGCCACTTTGCAGGAAAGTAAGCTCGATTGCATCAATCCAGTTCATCATGGCGGTAGCGCCATCTTTTCCAGTAAACTCTAAGGGTTTACAAGCCATGAATTGCTTAAACTGGAAGGCTGATTTGAGTTTGTCTGCCTTTGAGTCGACAGAGCCATGTGGTGAATCGGGGTTTGTATGAATCTTGCTAACAATGTCGGGTAGGACCTTAGCAAATTGCTTGGCCATGAATCTCATGCAACTCTTTTGTGACATGGTGTTGGAAGTCGAACCCTTCTTTGACTTGGTTCTCTTTGACGCACCGTTGGACGACATCTAAAGATGGAAAGAGAAGGAAAGGATGAGACTTGGTCATAATTTTAAAACAAGGTTTTTTTGCATGTAAAAACAAGTAAGTGTTCATGTATCATGTAAAGTTCACATAAAGCATAAGTTTCCAATCATGTATTCAACAAGTATAACACATATGATTGCGTAAAGGGATATAAATTTAGTTTGTTCAAGAGGATTATTATTGTTTTTGGTTGCGATGACGTGCGAAACGAGTTTAAAAGTTTGAAATGAAGAACGTTCAAATGTAAAATCACATATAAATTGAGATACATAAAAGAGAGGCTCAATAAAACATTGGATTGTTTCGGGTAGAGAAACGTCGACTATTCCAAAGTGGGTCGAAAGTCCTTTCGAATTAGAGAAAACGTGCTTTGGCCTATAGGTAAGATACTCTCGTCGAGAAGCGATCAACGGTATCTTACCCTTCCAGTTACTACACGTCTCTAATCGATTGAACAATCGGGACTTTGGCGAGATCGAAAATCGAGGAGTGGGACTTAATCGACAAGGTGCGGGTTTCACCCCTAACTTGACGATTTCGTACCCTAAATGTGGTTGGTACTTGTCGGGTCAAAATAAAATTTCGACACTTTGACAAGGGTCCACTAGAGTTGAAAAGGAAATTACCATTAAGTTGTGGATTTCACTCCTAGCTTAATGGTGAAATTTCGTGCAAAATAGTTTAAGGTAGAATGAGAGTCGTTTACCAAATTGTGGGTTTCACGCCTATTTTGGTAAAGTTGTCTCGTTTGTGTTACAAGAGTATACAAATAATCAAAAGTGTGTTTGTGTTAGCCTTAGGAAAGGCATGTAAATTTAACAACAAGAAGTGTAGCTAGGAAGCATGTAAGGTAGAATGCATAAGTTTTAAACAACAAATAAGAGACAAAGTTCCTAAAACTATAGACTAGGGCAAAAGCATGGCAATTTTCCTAATTCCCTATAGTTATGGCTCTGATACCAATCTGTCACACCCCAACCAATGGCGGAAACATCGGGATGAGACGAAGTGTGAAGATTGCTAGAGACATCATAACGTTATTTGTGACGATAATTAAATAATTCCCATTTCATTTCATAACTTCAAATTGTCAACATTACATAAACTCAAATAACAGCAAGTTCAAAAGAAATACATGACAACATAAGCAAAATTGATACAACATATTAAACCTAAACGTCTATATGTGTATCTAGGCATCAATGCTACTTCGTTTCATATCATCGTCATCATCAACCTGTAACATGTTTAAAATACAATTCAATGCAAAAGCAATGGTGAGTATACAAGTTTGTTACGTACATAGCAAAAGATAAGTTTTGAACAATTCCTCATAGCAAGCATGTGATTCAAGATAAACAATAAATATGGCATGTGTCTAACATATCAAACCAAGGAAACGCAACAGGCTCATGACATTACCTCAAGTTTACGGGCGGGTCGTTAATCCTATAGCGCTACATATGTCACGGTTTGGCTCGTACGAAGTTAATGATAAGTTCAACACATAAGAATCACCCAAGTTTAAAGTATCAAGCCATCACGTATACAAGCATGTTAATAGGAATGTTCATGTGTTTAAGCAAAATGTTCATGTGTAAGTTGTTGATAAGTAAACATGTTACACCCCAAAAGTGGTAAAAGTAAAAGGGGGAAATACGAGTATACTCACGGTGGTTGCAAGCTTTGCTTCTTGAAATCCCGCGAGTGAGTTGGTGGATGGATTAGTTTGGAGCACCTAGTCCTTCTACATGAGGAAACATAGGTGTGTGAGTTTGGCGTTAACGGAAGATTATAATTTTGGAGTTTAACATAACATAAAGTATGATATCAAAATAATCATCTTTAACTTATACTCTTATATGACACTACGTAACCACTAGGGTTATATTGTATTTCATGGGTAGTATGCCCATTAGAATCATACTTTGAGTGTTAAGTCTTAGATGGTATTCTACTACTTTAACATATAAACACAAGTTTAATATCAAAGGTTCGAATGAGTGTATATATACTTAGGTTAAGTATTACATATTATTAAGTCCAATAATTCAAGTAGGAGGTAGAAGATTAAGATCTTCATTTAGGCACCTCAAGTTGTTCATAGATGTCATGTATGGGGTAGGAAGGCAAGCTTCCATTTAGGAACCCCTTGAATGTTCACCACTTCTCTTGATGTAAAAACAACCAAGGAGGGTCACAAACTAGGTTTAGTATAATATAAACAATCTAACTAAGAGACATCATCAAATCATGTGAGGATTGTATGTTTGGAACAACCCAAGTTGTTCCATAATCACTCCACATCAAGAACTAGCTCGAACATGACTTGTGGGTCAAAACACCCTAACAAAACAGAAAGTATTTGAGGTTTTAACCTCTGATTTATAGTGTCTCAGCCATGTTTTTAAGCTTAACCAACCATAAGAGAGGTTGTAAGCATTAGGACATTGGTGTGAGATGTGTTAGACACAAGTTGGATGAAGTTTAAACAAGTTTGAAAGAACATAAATCAAAACAGAAAGTTTTTGGATCATTTCAGGGGATTTCCAGGTCTGATTTCTCCAAGGAGAAGTCAAGGAATCATACCCTATGATTATCCAAGCAAGTAGGAAGAAGAATCGGGTGATTTCGTTAAGAAATGAGCAAGTTATACTCACTTTAGTGCAAGTGTATGAATCTGCCCGAATTCTGAGTTTGCAAGAGATTTTGAGAGTGAATTTGTGAGATGCTTTGAGTTGTGAAAGTGTAAAATGGTGTGGAGAAGGGTTGTATTTATAGTGGAAGAGGTTGGTGGTGATTGGAGGTGTTTAGAGGTGGCTAAATGGTGATTGGGGAGTGTTGGATGTTGGGATTTTGTGCCAAATTCGCGTCAATATGCAGCTGCTGAGTTTTTCTGCGAATCTGATGGCCATGCGGCCCACATTCAAGATAAGGGTAAGCTCAGGCGGGCCGCCCGCCACTTCTGATCCGAGTTTAAGTTTCGAAATTTACAATTTGGCCCCCGGACTTGTTTATTTGATGATTTTAGGGCTTTTAAGGACCATTCTTGCCACAAAAGCATACTTTAAGATAAATCCAAGTATGAGGAATATAAACCAAGTATAATTGAGTGTATAAGTATCATAATCAAGTGTCGTTTACGTTCAAAGCATGTATTATGCATAAGTTTCATGTATTTACAAGTTTAGCACATAGTTTCCAAGAATTACGAATAAGTATCAATTGTTCCACGAAATTGAATGTATGAGCATATATAAAGTGTGTATAACATATTTGTAACAAAATACGAGTTTCATTAATGATCCAAGTCTCGGTTTTCGCAACGATTACAAAGAAAGAACGATTACAAGAGTACAAAGTTTCCAAAAATAGAAACACGAACAAGACTTGCTATAAAAGGAAAGTACAATTAAGCGGGGCGTTACATGTATCAAAGTTCCATGGTTGTCCCGAAAGTTGCATGTTTTGGAATGATGTGCCAAGATCAGTTGGATTCAAATTATTAGGAGCAGACCCATTAAAGACCATATTGGCTTGTTGAGAAGTAGGCCTAGATGATGAAACCTGCTGTGTATTGGGCCAAGGATTTGAAGAGTTGGGCCATCCATATGGTAGCGTGGGATATGGGCAGGGAGGTGTGTTCCATGGGACCCAAGGAGCAAAAAATTGATTTGAAGTAGGGTTGTGAGAGGAACCAGTTTGCCGGCCATAGCCGGTGTTACCGAAGCCGCCACCACCACCGTTATTCTGATTACCTCTCCAGCGGCCACGGCCGCGGCGGTTCTGGGAGGATGAGTCTTGACCGCGTGTAGAAGAATTCTGAGGTGGATTGTCGGTAGAGGGAGGTGGCTGTGAAGGTTGATTAGAGGCAAGAAGTACCGAGTTGGTTTCCAAAGCTGCTAATCTCTGTGCTTCGCGTTCAATCATATCCCGCGCGAGATCTCACGTAGGAGATTGCTGGTTGAATAATGCCGCCGTAACGGCATATTCCGATGGAAGACCACGAGCCAACTGAAGAACAAGACGAGATTCCATTACCGGTTGGTCTACGTCTTTCAATTGTTCGCTAATTTCTTTCAATCTGGTGCAATATTCTTCAAGGGAGGAGCAGGCTGATAATCTATGGTTTGTGAAGGCGTGTTCAAGAGTAGCGGCTCGAGACCCTTTGTTGTTGAGAAAAACACCTTGGAGACGAACCCACGCGGCTCTGGCGGTAGAGTCGGATTCAAGTATGCGAGCCAGGAGATCATCGGAGAGAGTTCCATATATCCATTGCAACACAATGGAATCGATTTTGGCCCATGAGGCATAATCGGCATCGGTGTCTGCAGGTGGTTCCGTGCCATCTATGTGATGAAGAACGTCGTAGCCTTTTGCGTGAAGCATGAATAATTTGACCCAAGACGTGTATGTGACCTTCGTGCCATCAAGAACTCGAACCTTATGCTGGATATTAGAAACCGTGTAAACCGGATGGAGAGGTTTGGCCGTAGCCTGATCGCCGGATGAGGATAGGTTTTCGGTGTGGGTTTTGTCGCCGCCAGTCATAGCTAATCAACAAGAGAAAAAAAAAAGGAAAAAACGGGGTGTAAGCGATTACACGTTACGGCTCTAATACCATAAACGCGTATGATAACAAGGGTAAAAATATTGTCTGTGTATTGATGAAATATCAATCCCATTATATAGGGAGTACAAGACCTATCAATAAGGAAACAGATATGTACCAAACCTAAATACAATCGTACTCTAAATATAAAACATATATACAAAGATATTGGCTAATAGAAACATGTGTTGGTTACAGAAACTATATAAAAAACTTATTGATAAAATGGTTGTTAAACATATATATATATATAGGGAGTCGCTAAAATAGAAACCACCTCCAGTTGTAAGAACCGTAAGAACCACTTTCAACCAATCAGATTTTTCCATTCAAAAGGTTATTTTGTTCTTTTAACACCAAATGTCATTTCCACACCTTATCTCCTCATTTATAATTGTCAGAAAGCTTCTCTCTCCACCTTTTTAAAACTCCATATCCTCTCTCCTTTAAACTCTTGAACCAGAGCTTCAGATAAACACCCTTTCATTACTCTCCTCTCTCTCTCTCGAATACATAAAGCAAACCAAAAGCATCATCTCTCCCTCTCGATATTTACATCAGGCGACCCCAACATCCTCCACAACTCATATCCGCTCACCACTCAAACCCTCCCCCCACACCCTGCGCAACTGAACGACCGGCCACCCTTCCGGTTCTCCTTTGCCGGCGACCACCCCTGTTAATCAGTGGAAGATGATGATGATGATTGATGGTGGGTGCCGCCGCCGTTCATCGGAGATAAAATGGGTGAAGGGGGTGTCAAAACCGGTGACGGCCGGAGATGCTTCATTTGTCGGAGACTCTTTGTTGATCTGGAAAACGGGTTTTAACGGTATGTTCTAACGGCCCTAGAACATTCATTTTGTTTAGGGGTTTTGTTGAATTGTAAATTATGGTTCTGATCTTGTAAATTAGGCCCCATCGGTTGTCGGCTACCCCCAAACACCACACCCTTTTGGGTTCGGATCTTGTGTCTCTGGTTTTTTATGTAAATTATGGTCAAACCTTTTGACTGAAATTGGAAATTATGCCCCCTTTTTGGTCCCGATCTTTGATGTTGGTGGCGGTGAACGATGGGTGAAGGGGGGTTGTTGTGGTGGGTTAAGGGGCGGTGGGTTAAGGGGCGATGGGTCGAAGGTGGTGGTGGCGGTGAATGATGGGTGGAGGGGTGGATGGGGAGGGGTGTGAACCGGTGAACTATGTGGGTGTTAGATCTGTGTTTGAATGATGTTCTTTTTGGGTTTGTTGTTACTGTCATTTTGTTGCTACTGCCATTTTGGGTTTATTGTTACTGTCATTTTGTTGCTACTGCCATTTTGAATGTTTAAATCGGTTTTGAATGATGTTCAAGTTCCTTTTTGAATGTTTAAATCGGTTTGAATGATGATCAAGGTCCTTCTGGGTTTGAATGATGTTCATGTTCCTTCTGGGTTTGAATGATGTTCATGTTCCTTTTGAATGTTTAAATCGGTTGAATCTGGTGCCTTTTTGAAGAAAAAAAAACGACGGAGGGTAGGTTTTTTAAACATGCAACCCCTCTTTTGCAGCCTTTTGATTATCCGTTAATCTGAGCCAAACCCCGTTTTTTTTCGAGATAGACTTTGTTTTGATGTTGTTGGTTTTTAATTTCCCCCACCCCTAGTCGATGATGATAACGATATATCTGAGACATCTCCCAAGTTTGCGATTTCTGGGTGCGTTCGTTTTTGCGTAAAGAAGTTTTTGTAAAAAAAAAAAAGTTAACCCGTAAACTTTTTAACGTAAAACGTAAAAAAATTTACGTAAAACGTAAAAAGTTTTTCGTAAAACCTAAAAAGTTTTTCGTAAAACGTAAAAAGTTTTACGTAAAACGTAAAAAGTTTTACGTAAAAAGTAAAAAGTTTAACGTAATACGTAAAAAGTTTAAAAAGTTTAACGTAAAACGTAAACTTTTTAATGTAAAACGTAAAACCTAAAATGTAAACCTTTTTCTACGTAAGTTGTAAAACGTAAAAAACCGTGTGATAAAACGGCGCCTAAACAAGGGGCGTGAATGTGGCGTAAAAAAACGCCGCGAAAAAAAAGGGACGTAAAAAACGTCGCGTTAAAACGGGACGT
Source organism: Helianthus tuberosus (assembly GCA_030545235.1). Classification (NCBI taxonomy): domain Eukaryota; kingdom Viridiplantae; phylum Streptophyta; class Magnoliopsida; order Asterales; family Asteraceae; genus Helianthus; species Helianthus tuberosus. The sequence goes on from CM060354.1 coordinate 189,399,581, forward strand.
AAAAAATGACGCGTTAAAAAAACGACGCTTGAAAAACTCGAGCGTAAAAAACGGCGTGAAAAAACGACCCATTAAAAAACGATGCGTAAAAACGGCGTGCAAAAACCGGCGCGCAAAAAAAATTGTTTTTGTTAAAAAAAATCTGAATTTTAAAATGTTTTTAATAAAAAAATCTTTTTAAAAAATAAAAAGTAATATAATAAAACTAAAAAGTAATATAATAAAACAAAAAAGTAATTAAAAAATAATAAAGATAAAAAGACAAAAAAGAGTTATTTTACTAAACTACCCTTTTAGATTAAAATATTAAAGACATAATAAGACAAAATGTATTTAATATTAATTTTTGTTACTTTTAATCTCATCCATCCATCTTGTTGATCTAAATGCTAGAAAGTGGTTCCCATGGTTCTTATAACTAGAGGTGGTTTTCATTTTAGCGATCCCCTATATAAATATATATATATATATATATATATAGGGTTAGGTTAACGTACAAATGCCCTTATCGTACATTACGTACGCTACAATCTCAGCCGTCCGATCATCTTCCCGCATTGAATTCGCATGTTGTTTTTTTGTAACAATTTCGCATGTTGGTTTTTTAACATGCGATTTCATCAAAATTACCATATGCGAAATTGTTACAAAAAAACAACATGCTATTTCATCAAAATTATCACACGCGAAATTGGTACAAAAAAACAACATGCTATTTCATCAAAAATTATCACATGCGAAATTGTTATAAAAAAAACATGCTATTTCATCAAAATTATCACATGCGAATTCATCAAAAATTATCACATGCGAAATTGTTATAAAAAAACAACATGCGATTTTAAAATGCGGGAAGATGATCTGACGGCTGAGATTGAAGCGTACGTAATGTACGATAAGCAATATTGTACAGTACTCTTTATATATATATATATACACACACACTAGCCGTTTACCCGCGCAATGCGGCGGGAAACATATCACTTAAGTTGGTGAGTTTAGGGCTATGTACGGGGATGTAGTTTCCGATGTGGCGTGAGACGACGATGGTGGCAGTGTAGCAGAACGTGAGGGTCGGTTGCGGCCGTCTTCAGAGGCGGAAAATCAGCGGTGTGCGGCGATTGTCGGTTTTGTGATAGCGTTTGGTGGTTATTGTGCGACGGTCGGTTACCGGCCAGTTACAATGAGGCCTTCGGCAGTTTTTGTCCGGTTTCGAGTATTAATAGGGTACAATTGTTACCCGTTCTGAGTATTGAGTTCAGAACACATACCCTATCTATACCCTACGGGTTGAGTCGGTTTTGTTTGCGGGTATAGAAAAACCAGTTCCCTTTTTTTTACCAGGTACGGTTATTTTGTGCACCTCTACGCATAAGACTAACAAACAAACACAAATTGGCACACTTCTGTTTATTTGGAAAAAAAATATTTCTTCCAAAGATTTAATTAAGATCATAGACTTTGATCTTTAACTTGTAGAATCCTTTAATATTTACAAAAAATTAATATTACAACTCACGTCAATTACGAAGAAATAGTTGCACCACTGGAACAGTACATTTTTACTTTTAGACACAAATGTTGGGAGCCTGCTGCTAAAATGTGTAGCAATTAACTATAATTTTTTTACTTTAAAAAATTTAATTGAGCTTCATATACATCAATTGCATCACGAAAGCAATGCCAAGAGCAATCTGGTCTAGGTCGTCCAGTGACATCTTTTGTAGCATGTCTATAATACCAGTTATATGTAGATAAAATAAAAGACCTGCAAAACCTTAAGAAAGTACAAATCATATAGAACTCAAATAAAGCCATGTATGTGTTAAAGTCAAAATTAAAATATAAACCCATTTCACTTTTAGTAACTTTAAACCCATATCACTTGTTTGATTAGATATAAAACAACCCAACATAAATCCTGTAATTTACGTGTCCATATAGATTCAGTCCATTTAGGCCATATCACTTCTGGCCGAACAAGACAATGAATGCCCCTACTAATGAATCATGGGCATGGATTTTTAGGTACCTCGCTACTAAAGTATATCAAAGCCCTTCTCTTGAATGAACCAGCTACCTTTTCATAACAATATGAAGTGCAAAAGGCTTAAGTTACTTCAGCTTGTAAATCATATATAATTGTAACCTCAAGAAAGGTACATAAATGTTTTCATCTGCAAGAGATCTGTGATAAAACAACTTTGCTATGTTGGGTGTTTCCGCAAGAATAAATACCAAATAGGTCAAATGATTGCAACATTAACTTAAGTTAAGATTACATCCTTAATAAGATTAAGGATGATGATAGGGCACCAATAGGAAATCAAAGAGCAAGTGTGATTAGATTGGCTAGTTACCTGTAAGCATTTTATCAACAGTCAACGCATATTCGGCGGTGTCCTCTTTCTGTATATCACGCATAATGCTAATAAATACCCAAACATAAGACGGACCACCCTGTGACACTCGAGTTTCAGTCTGACCTTGTTGACCAGCTTTGACTTACATGACTCGGTTGACCCTTATTTGACCCGCCACGCTCTCGTGTTGACCAAGCTTTCACCAAGACCCGAACAAGACAATACAGTCCTAAATCCTCTCCACCTGCGTATTTTAGTTATCATATCTATCCATATGAGCAAGAAATATTATAATTTTGTTGTTATATGATATTCACTAATTTATACATATTTTAGTCCCCCATTTTATGCGTTTTCGGCCGTAAAACCGTCATTCGGATACTTAGTCAAGTATACTTTTGTTTACAGGCCTAAAATAGCATGCCAGACAAGATGATAGTGAAAATGAGGACTTTCCGGACGAAATGACAAAGCTGCGAACATTCTGTGGAAATTCTGACCTGGGCGTTTGGCACGCTCGTGCGGTGAGTGGAACGACCGTGCGGATCCGACAAACATGACCAAGACCGGCAGTGCACGTCTGTGCGATGCGTGGTGCAAGCCTTATCAGAGTGGAACGATCGTGCGGTCAGTGGCACCCCCGTGCAAACCCGACGATCAAGCCCAGCCCGGAACTGACCAGTGCAGTTGTCCGTGCCAACAGAACCCAGTGATGCACGATCGTGCCGTTCATGGAACGGTCGTGCGAGATCAAAGACGGTCAAGATAAGATGATGTCATGCGGTATGGTGCACAGTAACTCCAATAATGCAAAAAATGAACGGTCGTGCCAATAAAGTGCACGACCGTGCGAGATCAAAAAAATATAAAAAAAAACATGCAGAAACATTCTGCTCGGAACTCTAGAATTTTGGGAGCTTCACAGGCGATTTTACAGGCTCCGGAGGCTTTGCTTTTGACCCGGATTCAAGCCACATTGTGCCGTTTAGCTCCATTACTATCTGGATTCTTAATCTAGTGCTTGTTTATGGTTTGGTTTTCTAATCTTTCCATAATTTTGTTAATCTTTCAAGCATTTAGATTAATGTTTATGTATTATTGTAGCCTTTGGGCAAAAACACAACAATCCCTTGCTTAATTATAGCCATTAGTATGTTAACTTTGTTTGTAATGACACTTGGAAGTATTTTCTATGTTAATCTTTGATGATTAGTTTGCAACCTTGTTATTGTTGTTGATTTCTTGATTATAAGTAATTATGTTGGATGATTAATATTTGGTTAGTTGACATAGTTGAAAAATGAAGCTTGATTAATCTTGTATTAGTAAACTTTGAACTTGGTTAACTAGTTTAGCTTGGTTAAAATGTGTGCATCATGATACTAGAAATGGTTAGTGATTTAATAAAATGTAATTATTGTTAATCAAGAAAGCTTTCCGTCACGTAAGAACCTTAACGGGTCAAATGGTGTTGTTATGAATTCTTGCTTTGAATTGTTAACTTAGTTAGTAGTTTAGGCCAAAATTGTTATCTTGGTGAATTGATGTGCAAGATTTGTAAAATGAGCTCGGTTGTGATTTAATCTAGTTTATGCTTGTCTCGGTGGTTGCATTGTGTTTATCGATGTCGCTTTCCTTGTCTAAGTGAGGTTAGAAAACGCCTAACGGATGACTAACTTATTTTTAAGAGATTTTCATAGACATTTATCAATTGCACGTTAAAGAACAATTTTAGGTGGTTAAAGTGTGTTTATCGTTTTAGCTTTCCGAATGATTGTCATGTTAGGATTCCTGAAAGGGATACTAATTGTCTTGAAAATGAAGAATTGATCGAATGCTTCTAGTGCCAAAACCGACTTAGTTGATATACTTTGGTTGTGTATTAAGCAGGGCTATTTATCTATTTTCATGTTTATAATCTATTATGTTTTTCTAAGTATTTGTTTATGCTTACTTTAGTTTTTAGAAAATCACAAAACTTATCTTTCTTCCGTTAATTTAATGACAAAGGTCTAGTATTATTCCTCCGCCCATTTCCTTGGATCGATACTTGGTTCTTACCGACACTTTACTGCATATATGACGGGGTATACTTGCCTCTTTCGTGTGTGTTTTGATGTTAAAGTAATAATCACTTTTATAAATTTAAAACCGTTTCGTGTGTAATTTCATTGCAAAATTATGTATATACGCGCACACGTCAAGTTTTTGGCGCCGTTGCCGGGGACATGGCGAGCTTTAGGAACGACCCGAGTCATTGCTTTATCGGTGTATATACTTGTTAATATTTGTGAATACTTTCTTGATTATTTATTTGTTTATTTATTTGATTTCTTGATTTTAATTCATTTTATTCATATTCGAGATTATTTTGTACACTTGTAAACTTTTGTTTCGTTTATTTGTTCGATTTCGGACTTGTCATTCATTTATTCTTTGAATTTTCGGCTTTGAAAAATCATTTTTTACATTAGCCGATTTGATTATTTTTTTTTATTGTTGTAATTTTTATAAAATTTCGGGCCCATTTTCGAATTTTTATAAAATTTTCAGCCCATTTAAAATAATATTCTGTTTCTTAAAAAAAACAGCATTATTATATTAATGCTAATAAGTACCCAAATATAAGACGGACCACCCTGTGACACTCGAGTTTCAGTCTGACCTTGTTGACCAGCTTTGACTGACTTGACTCGGTTGACCCTTATTTGACCCGCCGCGCTCTTCGTGTTGAGCAAGCTTTCACCAAGACCCGAACAAGCCAATACAGTCCTAAATCCTCTCCACCTGCGTATTTTAGTTATCATATCTATCCATATGAGCAAGAAATATTATAATTTTGTTGTTATATGATATTCACTAATTTATACATATTTTAGTCCCCCATTTTATCCCCATTTTATGCGTTTTTGTTGGTGCATACGTCTGTCGACTTCGTCTTATATCGAGTCTTGTATTAAGAATGTTAGATTAGGGCACGTAATTCGAGAAAATAGGGATTTTAGGTAATTTCGCATGAAAGTGTCACATAGGTATTTCCGTGCGAAATTAGATTTCGCTTGGAATTAATTTCGTTTGAAGCTGTTTCAAGCGGAATTAGGAATGTTATAAATACCCTTGAAGCGAAATCATTTGTAATTTTTGTAATTCCGGTACTGAAGTGCTGCCGACGTGTCCACTGATCTGTAAACGTGTTATATCAATAAAACAAGACAATTGGAAGTGAATCAAGCTGTTTTCCAAGTCAATTCATTAGTTTCCGCCTCTTGAATTGATTAGAACTCTTCTGATCGACTCGTTTAGGTCACAAAACGATCCTACAAGTGGTATCAGAGCTCAGGAGGAAGAGTTCTTGCCAAAACAGTCATAATTTCTGATTTCTACACCTTTTTTTTACAAAATTCACAAAATTTCACGGTTTAAATGGATTGAATTTCTTACATAACATGCGAAACTGTGTTTTAATGAATCCTTGAGAGAATTGGACATAAAATCGAGCTAAAACTGATAAAATTGGTTATTTCGCTTGAAAATGTTTTTGGATAAGATAACGTCAGAAGCATTTCACACGAAATTAGCAACTGATTTCACTTGAAATTGTTATTTCATTTCAAAAATACACTTGATTTCACACGAAATCACTGTATTTGGTATATTTCACACGAAATCACTTCAGTTTTGCTATTTCGCACGGAATTACCTTGTTATTTCGAACGAATCAGGTTATTTCGTTTGAGTGGTGATATTTCGTCTGAAAAGGGTATTCCGTGTGAAAAGTGATTTCGCTTGAAAGAGGTTATTTGGCACCAAAAGTGTTATTTCGTATCAAATGGGTATTCCGTTTCAAAAGTGATTTCGTTCGAGAATTGATTCCGTTTGAACTTGTATTTCGTGTGAAACTTGAATTTTTGTGAAACAATTTTCTGAATCATGGAAGAGGAATTCTACAATGCGTTTGCCACACCAGTTGCACCAGTTACAGCTGCTGAAACAGTGTACAATGAGAATGAGACAAGAACTTATCAGAAACCGCCAAAGCTCATGTACATTGAAGATTTTAAAGGATGGCAAAATCGATTTGTGAACTGGGTGCAAGCTTATAAGTTTGACGCATGGTGTTCATTAGAGAAAGATTACGAGAAACCAAAAAATGAACGTGGACTTGAAAAAGCTTTTTGTGATTTTTCAGAGAATGATAAATTGAAGTATACAAGTGAAAAAATGATGATCAGTATTCTTCAACAAGCGATTAAAGAAGATATCTTTGTTTTACTTCAACATAAGGGTACAGCTAGATCAATTTGGACGGCATTGATTCAAAAGCTTAAAGGAAGTGCAGATATGATCAAGAACAAAAAGGCGTTACTTAAGAAATCATTTGACATGTTTGTAGCCTTTGACCATGAAACAACAAAAATGACCATTGATAGATATTGTCATCTTGTTTTGGAAATGGGAAGATTGGACATAAAGAAAGACGATGATGAATGGGTTGATAAACTTGCTGATGCATTACCACAGCAGAAATGGGGAACTTATTTGTTGATCCTTAAACACATGAGAAAATCTGAAAATATGAATCTGGCACAGTTTATTCAGAAGATTGATGAGCACGAGTTGGATATCCAGAAAACGGCAATCATGAAGAATCCGAACGCTCAACAAGATGTCAGTTTATACTACAGAGGAAACAAATTTGATGTTACTCCTAGCCCAAAGATCCAAACTGGTTTCAGTGCTGATAGTTCGTCTGAAACAAAGGGTAGTACTGTAACTCATAGTGGTGGACAGTCATCTTCATATTCAAACTTTGATCCAAATTTTACCACACCAAGTCCTCAAAAACAGAATTCTGCAAATCTGCAGTGCAACGTTACCTTGAATATTCAAAATGGTCAAAATTTGTCTCCTGAAATAGCTAAGCAACACATGGCATCACTTGTTGCTATGTTGGAATCATATGAAAGTTTGATTGCTGGCAGAATTGGAAATCCGATGCTTACCAAAGAGGATTATGACCAAATTGATGCTGAGGAACTTGAGTTGATGGACATAAAGTGGTGTCTATCCAGTGCAGTTAGAAGAGTAGAAAAATTTACACAAGTCAATGGAAGAGATGATTTTCGAGAAATGAGTGCATCTCCGATAGGGTTTGACAAATCAAAGGTCACTTGTTTTCGTTGCAAATAAAAAGGTCATTTTAAGCGTGAGTGCAAAAACAAAGAAGCAAATGGAAGACAAGATCAGTCTGGAAAAAACAATTATTATCAAAAATCAATTTTTCATCAGATTGCTCAACAACCACAAACTGCTCATGCACGTACCATTGAAGAGAAAAGAGCTTGTTTTGGGATAATTGATCAAGATGATGAATTTGTGGTAGAGGGATTTAGCTGGGATAAATATATTCCACCCGGTTCAGGTCTTGTTGCTAGAATTCTGGAAGAAGAAGTCAAATCAAGTTCGAAAATAATATCGATTTTTCCAGATCTTGGAAGTGATGTAGATACTGATGATGAAGAAGAATACATTAATAAAACCAGAAAATGTATAGATCCTGATAGTTTTAATTTGTTTTTTGCAGATAAAGTTGAGATGCTGAATGAGAAAAAGATTGCCAGATTGAAGAAAGAACTGGAAGTAAGAAAAAAAGATTGCCAAATTGAAGAAAGAACTGGAAGTAAGAAAAAAGATTGCCTGATAGTTTTAATTTGTTTTTTGCAGATAAATTTGTTTTTTGCAGATAAAGTTGTCCGTGCCAACAAAACCCGGTGATGCACGATCGTGCCGTTCATGGAACGGTCGTGCGAGATCGAAGATGGTCAAGATAAGATGATGTCATGCGGTATGGTGCACAGTAACTCCAATAACGCAAAAAGTGAACGGTCGTGCCAATAAAGTCACGACCGTGCGAGATCGAAAAAATATAAAAAAACATGCAGAAACATTCTGCTCAGAACTCTGGAATTTTGGGAGCTTCACAGGCGATTTTACAGGCTCTGGAGGCTTTGCTTTTGACCCGGATTCAAGCCACATTGTGCCGTTTAGCTCCAATACTATCAGGATTCTTAATCTAGTGCTTGTTTATGGTTTGGTTTTCTAATCTTTCCATAATTTTGTTAATCTTTCAAGCATTTAGATTAATGTTTATGTATTATTGTAGCCTTTGGGCAAAAACACAACAATCCCTTGCTTAATTATAGCCATTAGTATGTTAACTTTGTTTGTAATGACACTTGGAAGCATTTTCTATGTTAATCTTTGATGATTAGTTTGCAACCTTGTTATTGTTGTTGATTTCTTGATTATAAGTAATTATGTTGGATGATTAATATTTGGTTAGTTGAGATAGTTGAAAAATGAAGCTTGATTAATCTTGTATTAGTAAACTTTGAACTTGGTTAACTAGTTTAGCTTGGTTAAAATGTGTGCATCATGATACTAGAAATGGTTAGTGATTTAATAAAATGTAATTATTGTTAATCAAGAAAGCTTTCCGTCACGTAAGAACCTTAACGGGTCAAATGGTGTTGTTATGAATTCTTGCTTTGAATTGTTAACTTAGTTAGTAGTTTAGGCCAAAATTGTTATCTTGGTGAATTGATGTGCAAGATTTGTAAAATGAGCTCGGTTGTGATTTAATCTAGTTTATGCTTGTCTCGGTGGTTGCATTGTGTTTATCGATGTCGCTTTCCTTGTCTAAGTGAGGTTAGAAAACGCCTAACGGATGACTAACTTATTTTTAAGAGATTTTCATAGACATTTATCAATTGCACGTTAAAGAACAATTTTAGGTGGTTAAAGTGTGTTTATCGTTTTAGCTTTCCGAATGATTGTCATGTTAGGATCCCCGAAAGGGATACTAATTGTCTTGAAAATGAAGAATTGATCGAATGCTTCTAGTGCCAAAACAGACTTAGTTGATATGCTTTGGTTGTGTATTAAGCAGGGCTATTTATCTATTTTCATGTTTATAATCTATTATGTTTTTCTAAGTATTTGTTTATGCTTACTTTAGTTTTTAGAAAATCACAAAACTTATCTTTCTTCCATTAATTTAATGACAAAGGTCTAGTATTATTCCTCCGCCCATTTCCTTGGATCGATACTTGGTTCTTACCGATACTTTACTGCATATATGACGGGGTATACTTGCCTCTTTCGTGTGTGTTTTGATGTTAAAGTAATAATCACTTTTATAAATTTAAAACCGTTTCGTGTGTAATTTCATTGCAAAATTATGTATATACGCGCACACATCATTATACTATTCATGTGTACAGAAATACAAAACTTTTTTTCAAAAAAATATGAGCCATGTCGCTCGAGCTCGAACAGCTTGTTAATAGCTTTCAAGCCGAGGCAAGCCGACCATTTTAACTTTGAGCCAGGAGCGAAGGATAGTTGGTGCCCGGGGGTGCAAGCTTGCATCTACATGTTATAAGGCAATTGGTGATGAGAATGAGCAAACAAATACAACCAGCTAACTTACAGGTTGCTAAAAGCATGCCAACATGCACACAAATTGGACCAGCCCTTAGTTTAAAGCTCTTTGTCGATTACAGTTTTGGACCCGTGACTATCGTCCCCAAACAGGACCAGCCCTCATCTTCAATTAGTTGTTTATACAATAAATTCACTTGCATGTTCAACATAATATTTGAATCAATAGATCTCTCAACATGTTCATTCCATATAATCTGGTATAACATCTTGTACAAAAAAATTTATCTCAAACGGGAAAAATATAACACAATGGTAATAATTTGACAATTAAAAGGTTTAATCCATACATAAAAGGGTTATGTGAAGTAGCAAACCTAAGATCTAGATGGTCACCTGCTATAGTTAAGCCTTACCATCAATTTGCTAGAATTTAAAGTATAATATAATAAATTAATGTTACCCAACGATTTCCAGATGTAAGTATCTTTACGAAATAGCAACTTTGACTGCACATTCCCCAACAGTTCAGCTTGATTCAGAAAATTGTTATGAAAAATAACCCCTCAAAGCATAGCATTACAAAAATAAATTAGATCTTGCATACTTACGAGTCAAGAAATGGTTAATAAGATTACCAACTTACTTATAGAAGAATAAGGAGTCAACGGTTTGTAATCGTAGATTAAGAGAATTAATGTGTTAGTAATACACTATGGATGCCTTGTAATCCATTTGACCCGCTTTCCCTTTTAGCATTTTTTACTCTACCAGTCTGGTCCGATAACATCCAACCTGAAATAACCATTTATACTTGATGGGTTAAATATTCCACCTTTAAACTTTAACTGATATTGAAGTGAAAAAAATTAGGCCAAGTTAATTCACAATTTATCGACATAGACCAAATAACTAACCAGCTTTATTAAGAATCTTCGCTGACATAGCAGGTTCATTTCTAGATGACATGGCCAGCAATAGTAGAACCCTGTTGGCCACACGACAGATATGAATACAAAAAATACATATAAGAACAAACACATACGACATATATGAATAAAAATAGAGAAAAAACTTATCAGCTGAAGCAAAATTATTATCTAATAATAATACTAACAACAACAACAATAATAATATGACTTCTTTCTTACCTTCACACCAGCATTTTTGCATAACTCCTGTATCTCTCGCATTCGGCATACAATATTCCTGCAAATTACAATACTGGCACATGTGTCAAAACATCGTTTTCTTTAAGCTTTAGTTCTCTCTGGTTTACGGTTTCTTCATTTGCCATAATCTGCTCTAGAATTTCCATTTCATTCTACCAAAATACATATCATAACTTTAAAAATAATCTAGCAGATTAACAAAAAAACATAAAAAAAACAATATACGAGTACCATTCTCTTCTCATAGCCAAGCTTCCCGTTTCTCATTTTCGTCTTTAGCTTCACATGCTCTAAGCTCCCTTTCACAATCTTTTAGCCGCCATTTGCTCATTCGTACCCAGTTAAAACCGATTTAAGTTGCTCATTGACCTTCCTTTGCATCATGCACACAGCAACCCTGAACTGTTAAAAAGATAAGGCACAATGATAAAACCCTTTTAAGTTAATTAATATGTGGATGAAGAAAAGGAGATTCTTTTGAAGAGTAATCCCATAGGAACCCAAATACATTCAACCTTTCATCTCACAAAAAAGAGGGTATACAAATTTAGATACATAGTTAAAGAATCGACCAACTATATGAAAAAAAAGGGTTTAGCGATTTGTCCTAATATACCTGAAACCACAACGATCTTGCCACTTCGTCTCAAACACAGAACCACGTGATGGAGATTTAGGGCTTCTATACACAAAAACAAAATCCTACCATAAAAATAACAACAGCAACTACATGCAGTACCCGAACAAATGGGATCTTGCCCTCCTTTGTACTCAACTGACACAGAGATTAGGGCTCTCAATTTCTTCTCTATCTTCTTTTGCTTGAGATACATAAAGAGAGTGCATCTTAATTTTTTTAATTTTTTTGCTTGGGATACAGAAAGATAATGAGAGGAACAATGCATTTTGAATCTTAAATTTCAAATGGAAAAGGGAAAAAGACGGTGGAAACCATGAAATCGAGGGGTAGAGGAGAGGAGGTGCTTTTGTTCAGATCTGAAAATGTTAGGGCTTTTGAACATTTAATCAAATCAAGTTACCCTGAAAGAACACGAAGATCCCGAACCGATCAAATGCGGGTGGTACAGACATTGAATATAAATTCATCCCGTTCCTCATAGTTAACATCTGAGTATCAATTAAAATGTTTAATTATCTATAAACATTTAATCAAAATCTACAATAGATTTCTTGATTTTGAGAACTGCAAAACCTGTACGAGCTGAAGCTGCTTCATATATTCAATTGCTTCATCCAACTTTGATGCCTTATCAGTCTACAAAAAAAAAACAAAAAAAAAACATAATTATGCACAGCATGATACAAATTCGACAACAGATAATCCGGTGAATCCGGACTGTTAAACCGTTAAACCCATCATAAATCCCCACGAAAACCCACCCGTGCTCCTCCGAAGCATGTACCCGATCCTCACACGCTTTCCCTTGAGCCCATTGAAGATTCTGACTCTGATTCTGAGTCGCCCGAGAGAGAAGGTGGATGATGTTCTTGAGTCGCCCTAGAGAGAAGGTGAGAGAGAAGGTCTGATGAAGCTTGTAAGATGCGTGAGTTGTGAGAGAGATAGGTCTGATGAAGCTTTGATCCATGTGAATTGAAGTAGACGGCTGAGATAGCGATCCGTGTGAAAAAGTGAGATAAATGGACGGCTGAAGATGAATCAGTTAAAGGGTAAATTGTTTGTGTTTTATTGTGCTTTAAATCTTGTACATTGTGCATTAAGTGTGTTTTCAACACATTCCTAAATTACCATTCCTATCCCTTGGACATCCTTTTATATATAGTATGTATATATATATATATATATATATATATAGGGGAAGGTTTAAATGAGAATGCTAAATATTGTGAGAACCGTGAGAACAAATGAAAAAACCGTGAGAACTTGGTCAAAAACAATTCAAATTCAAATTTTTTTATACACTTATCATTATTAATCGAATACAATGTTAGATATTTAATTTACACGTTTAAATTTACATGAATTCGTAAATAAAGAAAATTTACACATGTGTAAGTTTGCCATTTACACATGTGTAAATCTGTTATATTTACACATGTGTAAAAAATCTAAAAAGAGTGATTTTGAAAGAAGAACTATACAACCCATGATCTCGAGCTAGGCGAAGTTGTTTTTGCATTAAAGATTTGGCGACACTACCTGTATGGTACCAAGTGTACGATCTTCACCAATCATAGGAGCCTACAACATATCTTTAATCAGAAGGAGCTTAATATGCGTCAACGCCGATGGGTAGAACTTCTCAATGATTACGACTGTGAGATTCGTTATCACCCAGGCAAAGCAAATGTTGTTGCCGACGCACTCAGCAGACGGAGCTATCTGCTTAGTACTCGTAATGTTCAAGCCCAATACGACCTCGAGACCCTCATCCGCGAAGCTCAGCATGCGTGTTTTAACGAGCGCACTCTGAAAAAGGAAAGAATCTACCACGATGGAGCCCAGCTTGTGAGTAAGTCGAATGGGATATTCCATTTTATGGACCGAATTTGGATCCCCAAACGGACCGAATTGCGACAGATTCTGATGGACGAAGCCCATAAATCCCGGTATTCTATTCATCCCGGTGCCGACAAAATGTACCAGGATCTTCGCTACAAGTACTGGTGGCCCGGCATGAAAAGGGAAATTGCTCTCTACGTTGGAAAATGCCTGACATGTGCGAGAGTCAAGGCTGAACACCAAAGACCCTCTGGCTTACTCGAACAACCACCGATCCCTACGTGGAAGTGGTTGAGTATAGCTATGGATTTCATAATGAAGCTACCGCACACGTCATCAGGTCACGACAACATCTGGGTTGTGGTTGACCGTTTGACCAAATCTGCTCACTTTTTGCCAATACGGGAAGACTACAAGGTAGAACGATTAGCCCGAATCTACACCGACGAGATCATTTGTAATCATGGGACGCCTCGCGACATCATCTCTGATCGTGATGCTCGGTTTACCTCGCGACTGTGGGAAACGTTTCTAACGGCCCTCGGTACATCGCTTAATCTAAGTACCGCTTTCCACCCTCAAACCGACTGTCAGACTGGAAGAGCGTTCCGTACTCTTGAAGACATGCTACGTTCGTGTGTCATAGACTTCGGTGGTAATTGGGATAAATACCTGCCGTTAGTCGAATTCTCGTATAACAACAGCTATCATTCCAGCATTCAAATGGCACCATTCGAGGCTTTATACGGAAGAAGATGTCGATCGCCTATTGTGTGGCACGAGATCGGGCATTCACAATTAACCGTTCCCGAGCTATTACAAGAAACGGCAGACAAAATTTTCCAAATTCGAGACAATCTAACGAAAGCTCGGAATCGACAGAAAAGTTATGCCGATAGACGACGCAAGCCCCTTGAATTTGAAGTTAGTGACTACGTACTCCTAAAGGTATCACCTTGGAAGGGTGTGGTCCGATTCGGCAAGAAAGGAAAGCTCGCGCCTCGATATGTTGGACCTTTTAAGATTCTGGAAAGGATCGGAAAAGTCGCCTACAGACTCGAACTACCGGAGGAACTTAGTAACGTCCACCCGACTTTCCACGTGTCAAACCTCCGAAAGTGCCTGGCCGACCACGACTTACATGTTCCACTCGATGACCTTCAAGTGAACGAAACATTACACTTCGTGGAAAAGCCTGTTGAGATCATGGATCGCCAAACCAAGCAACTCAGACGCTCGCGCATTCCTATTGTGAAAGTCCGATGGGAAGGCAAACGAGGCGCAGAGTTCACTTGGGAACTCGAAAGCGACATGAAGGCGAAGTACCCGCAGTTGTTTGTTACGGCTTCAGCCTAATTTTGGGACGAAGTTCCCTAAACAAGGGGAGGCTGTAACACCCCGTGTTTCCGAGAAGTCAAAGTCAACGTCAAGGTCAAAGTCAACGACCGATTTCGCGCAACTTGACTTGTAGTAGATTTCTTTTGTATGTTTATTTTAGTTGTATTATGTGGAGTAAGTGTCAATAATTACAATAATCGACGTATGTTATTCGCAATCTAAGCAACTTACGACTGTGAACTATAGGAAGTAACAATGCGATAAAGCTAACTAAACGATAATCAAACTATGCTAATCGAATCGACATCGAATCGCAACTCGAGCTACGCATTTTTAGTTATTGTTATATGTGTGTGTGTGCCTTATGTGTTACTTGTGCATGTTCATTTATGTTATGTGTGGTAATCAATCGAATCGCAATCGAACTCGAAACGCAATCGAACTCAATCGAAACTGAACTATGATAGTAGTTGGGATTAAAAGTAATTTGAATAGGAAACTCTATTGCGAGCGATGCGCAATCGCCATCGAAACCGAATCAGCAAAAATCGTCACGTCGAACACATGAACCAAGTGCCATCCGGCCGGATAGCCATCCGACCGGATAGTCATCCGGGTGGGGTGCCATCCGACCGACCCACACTTTCCCCTTTTGGAATCCTATAAATACCCATGTCACTCTCAAACTTTCTACTTTTGGAAACTCTCTGACCGAACAGCTCGTGCTCCTCACCTTTTCTCCGATTTCTCTCGATTCCGGTACGATATCGTCCTAAATCTTGTACTTTCTTGATCTACACGCACTCCTACACCTTTCTATCTTTTGAATCCTAACTTTTAACCGTGAAATCACTCGATTTGAGGTGTTCTAGGATGATGTCATCATGAGTTCTTGAACAACTTCATGTTTTGCCCTCAGTCCACCAAGAACAACTTAGATTTAATAGATTTCCACACAAATAAACAAAGATCTATGCTAGATCTAAACATAAACATAGTGAAAAAGGATTGAAAGATGGTTTCTAACTTTCTTTCAACTCTTTTACACTCAATGCACTCAAAACCGGTAGGATCGGACCTTGTGCTAGTCTCCTGCTTATTCTTAGTGTTGTGCTAGTTCGAGATCTGGATCCTACTCACGAGACCACCGATTTAGGGTTAAACAAAGAACAACTGCCTTGAACCGGTTAACTGGCCGAACTAGGGTGATTCCTGGTCGATCAGGTCACTTGGGTCATGTAACAACCCTCGGTAAAACCGACACTCTCAAAATATTTCCGACACCCTATTATACCCTTATATGTCTTTTATTACACCCCGTATGTGAAAACCGAACCCGAAATACGTTATAACATTTAAAAATAATTAAAAACAAGAAATATTAAGTTGAGGCGGGCCGCGTAGACCCACCCCAACATTTACGCGGGCGGTATGAAGGTGAGAACCTGATTCCGTCTGATTTCTTAAGTCCAAGCGGGCCGCGTAGACCCCATCTCAATCTAACGCGGGCCGCGAGAGATCGATAACACGGCAACACCCCAGGCCGACACGTGTCATCATCGTGTCGAGCCTAGTAGATGACCGGGACAAGCTACCCTGTTGACCAGGGTTGACACGGGCCGCGTAAGCGACCCTTGTCTTTCACGCGGGCCGCGTGAGAGTCGAGATCAGCATCTATATAAGCAGGCAACGGGTTTTCATTTTCCGTCGTTCATTTCTCAATTCTCAATCACGAATTCTGATAGTAGGCTTATAATATTCAAGTATTATACCCCCTAATTAGCGAGGTTTTGCTCCGTTGTAAGTATTATAACCCCGGTTTCATACTAGATACGTTGCCCGATTGATTTAGGGTTCCGTAATAACTGTCGTGGTTCTGCCCGACGTAGTTGTTGGAATACCGTCTCGGGGAGGGTATCATTAATATTTTCAAAGGGTTATGATACTAACCAATGTACATTTGTATAAATGATAGATTATATCCAGGAAACCTTTTTGTAATGTTTTACAAAACCTTAATTATTTTACAATGTGATTAAGCGGTGATTGAGTCTTTGTAGTTCTTCAATTACTGCCGGTATGTTGGGGTTTTGTATACAAAATTTACTACACTGTGAGTAGTAAGTCGGGATGACAATACGTTACCATTGGACAATGAGTTAGCCAATGTGTGAAATCACCCACAAGTCAGGTTTGACAGTACTAAAAGGAGTAATTGTGTAGAAATAAACAATGTGATCGCTCTCAATACTGTTTTAATTAATAAGATGTTTCTTGATTAAACTAGGATTCACTCACCAGTATTTCCCACTGACAAATGTTTTTAAAACGCGTTTCAGGTAACACAATGTGACAGCCAATTAGTAAAAAGCCAGCTGGAGAGCACTGAAGGCTTGGGAAAATGTGGCTATAAAAGTTACCTAAAAGACAACGTTTTAAATTCAATAAAATAGGGTTTATCCATATAAACGTATTGTAATAAGAAACTTGGGTTTTGCCTATGTAATTATTAATATTAAATATGGTGGTTTTACTCTGACAAACATTTCCTAACTACGATCCTGATGTATTTTCTGCTGCCAAATTAAACAAGTCTGATACCACCACTACTAAGTTCGTGTCCGCCCATTCCCGGGATAGATAAGGGATCGGGGGTTGCGACAGAAGGTGGTATCAGAGCCAAGCCACTGGTCTAAGCCAAAGAAGTGTTCTGCTGACACTTAAATTCTAAATTTTGTGTTAGGAAATAAATTATGAAAATACATGCAAAACTGTATTTAGTTGTTATGTGTTATTTGACTATTTGTTAGTTTACAGTATGAGTGATCAAGGACCCTCAGACATGTGTCGTCAGTTGTCTGAATCACCTAGGAGTGAAGGTACCTCTTCACAACCTGCCCTTTCTGGGTATTCTGCCGATCAGGAAGAAGGGATGTTTGCTTTAAAAGACCAGTCAGAAGAGCCATTCCCTCATAAGAAACGAGGATGGTTCAGTAAGGAAGCGTTTGCGCGTAGGAAAAGAATGCGAAAGTTGCAACAGCAAAGAGTTCTAGCAGCTGCTAAGTGAAAGACAGATGCCCATACACAGGATATGCTTAATAGAAGCCTAGCCAATTTCCATATCCTAGCCATAACTGCTGTTGACCCTAATCTGGAGCAAACAATAGCACCCCAACCACAATTGCAAATCCCAAACCAACCCATGGAGATAGAAAACCCTGAAAACCAAGTGGAGATGCATGACTTTAACCCAGAAGAAATCCCTAGGGTACCTGCACCAAACCCCCTAGACCCAAATTACGACCCATGGTGGGATGATAATAGGGACTTTGTGCAACGTTACCCGATACATGAAGACACACCCATACAGAACATAGGAGCCTACCCAGGTATGGACCCTTTAGATCCTTATTACCACGATGAATATATTAGGGAGATCTTAGAAGATCCTTACCGATTTCAGGCACTTTCAAACCCATATCAGGAACCCGCACCCCAGATTCCGAACCCAGTCCTAGAACCTGCACCCCCAATGAGTGCAGAAAACGTGCAAGAACTTAGGACCTTCGGTGAGGAAATTTTAGAAAGCAGTGAGAGAATGAGACAGGTGGGAGAGCGTCTCGTATGGAAATACGATGAGCGCAATATGGATTTTTGGAGAAATCCATATCCGTGATGTGATAGAGGAGTTGATAATAGTAGTAATAATAATATAATAATAAAATAAAATATGTGTGTACGGATGCATGTTACTATTAGTGTGATTCTATTTCTGTTGGTATTGTAATTTTTAATTCAGTACTAGAATGTAATAGATGCATAATAGTATATGAAATTAGAGTAAAAGTCGTAATGATCGACGTTTTTTGCTAGATTGCGTATCATGTGATTAACTATATTGAATATTATCGTATGATATTAATATGAGGTAAATGTTTAAAATTCAGATGGCCGATGAAGGAAATCAAGGAAATCTGAATAACGATAACCAGAGTAACATTAACGTGGTTAATGAAAATCCGAGCATCAATAACAATGGAAACCAGATGGATAATAGTGCCGTTCAACACATAGTAGCACAAGGAATCATAGATGCCATGCCATTTATTATTCAAACTATTCAAGAAGCGAATAATAAAAGTAAACATAGCAGTAAGCGACCAATCGAACCAGAAAACAGCGTAAACAATGGACCTGTACTTCAAATGCCCATTCCCAAAAGAAGAAGAACCATGCCTTATGGTTGTTCTTATAAGGAATTCTGGTCTTGTAAACCGATAGAGTTCTCGGGTAATGAAGAAACTATTGCAGCTTTACGCTGGATAGAAAAGACTGAGGCTGTTATGAAAATAAGCAAGTGTGCTGAAGAAGACAAAATAATGTTTGCTTCTAATTTGTTTAAGAACTCAGCTTTAGAATGGTGGAACACTATCCTCCAGTCAAAAGGAAGTGATAGGATATACAATATGGAATGGGAAGAATTTAGGAACATGGTAGAAAGGAAATTCTGCCCTCCTAATGAAAAAGAACAAATAGCAAACAAATTCCTAAACCTTAGGATGAATGGAGTGGATAGTAAGGGGTACACCAAGTTATTCTTTGAATATGCTAGAATAGTACCAACCCTTGCTTCACCAGAACCAATGTTAATCTCCCGTTATATCTGGGGATTAATTGGAGAGATTAGACATGTAGTCAAGGGAGCTAGACCTCAAACCATAGAAGAAGCTGTAGAACTAACCAATACATTGACAGATGAACTAGTCCGTACTAAAGAAGAAGACCAGAGGAAAAACCTAGCCCAAAGGCTTACCCAAGAATTCCGTTCTGGGAATTACAACCGTAGGAATATGGGTTCTACCTCTGCTCCTTTCTGCAAGAAAAAGCATTCGGGAAAATGCTCCACTCTTTGCAATTATTGCAAGATGCCAGGGCACAAGGAAGAAAATTTCAGGAAGAAATCCAGTAATGGATTATGCTACAACTGTGGAGAAAAAGGTCATATCAGGCCAAACTGTCCAAAACTAACCCCAGTTGCAAACAACAAGAATACTAAAAATGCTAGAGCATTTGTTCTGACTGCAGATGAAGCCAAGATGATTCCAGATGTCATAGCTGGTACGTTTTTAGTTAATGATATCTTTGCTAAAGTATTATTTGACTCTGGTGCAAACCAAAGTTTTATTAATACATCATTTTGCAAATTTCTAAATCAGTCATTAACTAAACTACCACAAGAATGCTTAGTAGAAACAGCTAATGGAGAAACTGTTAGGATCTCTGAAATCTTGCAGGGAGCAAGCATAGAAATTTTAAACCAAAAGTTTATAGCAAACCTTTATCCCATGAATCTGGCAGGATTTGATGTTGTTTTAGGTATGGATTGGTTGATAGCCAATAAAGCCAGTATTTTATGTGATCAAAAGTCAATACAAGTAAATTCACCAAAAGGTAAAATGATCACAATTAAAGGAGATAAACCATTTAGATCCACAAAATTCATCTCTGTTATGAAAACTGCAAGCTATATAAGAAAAGGTTCTATAGTGTATTTGATTTCCATAATCACTAACACTAAAGGAAAAGAACTAAAAAACATTCCAGTAGTGTCTCAGTTTTCAGATGTCTTTCCAGAAGAATTACCAGGACTACCTCCAGACAGAGAAGTTAAATTCAGAATTCACCTGCTACCAGGAACAGCACCAATTGCCAAAGCACCTTATCGGTTGGCACCCGCTGAAATGCAGGAATTGAAGAAACAATTAGAGGAATTGTTGGAGAAAGTATTTATACAACCTAGTGCATCGCCATGAGGAGCGCCGATATTGTTTGTTAAAAAGAAGGACGGATCAATGCGTATGTGCATTGACTACCGCGAATTAAACAAGGTCACGATCAAGAACCGGTACCCATTACCGAGAATCGATGATCTGTTTGATCAACTGCAAGGAGCTCGATTTTTCTCGAAAATTGATTTAAGGTCAGGATATCATCAATTAAAGGTACAGGAAGAGGACATTCCTAAAACCGCATTTAGAACAAGGTATGGTCATTATGAATTTACTGTCATGCCATCTGGTTTAACCAATGCCCCAGCTGCATTTATGGACATGATGAACCGAATATGTAAGCCATATTTGGATAAATTCATAATTGTTTTTATAGATGATATTCTCATTTACTCTAAGAATAAGGAGGATCATGCAAAGCATTTGCACGGACTTTTAAGTTTATTAAGAAAGGAAAAGCTTTACGCTAAATTTTCAAAGTGCAAGTTTTGGTTAGAACAGGTACAGTTCCTTGGACACCTAGTCAATCATGAAGGAATTCATGTAGATCCAACAAAGATCGAGGCAATTACTAAATGGAAAACCCCTGAATCACCAACCGAGGTTAGAAATTTTTTAGGATTGGCTGGTTATTATAGAAGATTTATTCAAGATTTTTCTAGAATAGCCATTCCCTTAACTAAGCTAACCTGTAAATCTGTTAAGTTTGAATGGGGATTAAAACAAGAAGAAGCATTTAGAATTCTTAAGCAAAGATTAACCCATACACCCATATTAGCGTTACCAGAAGGAACTGAAGATTTTGTAGTCTATTGTGACGCTTCTAAGTTAGGTTATGGATGCGTATTAATGCAACGTCAAAAGGTTATAGCTTACGCATCTAGACAACTTAAGAATTATGAAGAGAATTATTCAACCCATGATTTAGAGTTATGAGCTATAATTTTTGCTCTTAAAATTTGGAGACATTACCTTTATGGTAATAAATTTACCATGTTCACTGATCATAAGAGTTTAAGGTATATTTTTAAACAAAAGGAGTTGAATATGAGACAAAGACGCTGGATGGAGATGCTCAGTGATTATGATTGTGATATCCAGTATCATGAAGGAAAAGCAAATTTAGTGGCAGATGCTTTAAGTCGAAAGTATCATGAAAAGCCAAAAAGGGTACGTTCTCTTAAATTAAATATGCAAGTAGATTTAAATGATCAGATAAGAGAAGCACAAGAATCAGTAATCAAGGAAGATACTGAAAAATTGAAAGGTATGCTGAAAGAATTAGAACAAGGAACAGATGGAATTTGGAGATTCCATGAAAAGAGAATGTGGATACCTAAATTAGGAAATCTACGTCATCGTATACTAGAAGAAGCCCATAAGTCTAAATATACGAAGCATCCAGGGAGTGATAAAATGTACCAGGATTTAAGAAAAAATTTCTGGTGGATAGGTGTCACACCCCGAATTTCCACGTGTCACCGGTGGGGAGTATCGTGACGTCATGGTTGGCAACATAATAGTCAAACAACACAATATTATTAAGCACAGCGGAAGCAATTGAAAATATAATACAACCGAATTTATTATTGTAATATCAATTGTCACAATATTCGGAAGTTTATCCACAGAAGGATCGAACATAAAATGGAAACAATAGTTCAACAGACTTTTAGGCATCTTAAGCTTGCGAGACTTCTATTGATGCTAAGGAGGCATATCCAGCCAATTTCGTACAGTACCTGCATTTAGCCTTTTTGGAAAATACGTCAGTTTACACTGGTAAATACATTCAACTGACTCATTTTGGAAAAAGAGTTTGTAAATTGTTTTGAATGCACGTGGCACAAAATATCTTGACACATTGATTAAAATGCACAGAGGCAAAATTAATCTTTTTAACTTGGGAGAATTATTTAATATTATAATCTTGTGAACGATTTACATGTTACTTATGCGTTCAGTAGCCCGGAACGTATCCGGGTTAAAGATCAATAGACACACCACAATTCTAGAGTTATACACTGACAGGTGTACGCCTACACCCCGTGCTCAGGTCGTGGCCATCTCGTAAGATAATGCCGAGGATATCCGGGACATGGTCATTAACCCCCCAAAGGCTGTAAAGTAAACACATCTGTTTAAAATGAGCCGATCAAATTATTCAACTACCCACTAAGCGTGGAGATTTGATGCTCGAACAAGCGGTATGCTATATACCGTAACCCAAGCCCGTATAGGGAAAATAAGTTAAAAGTATTTACCTGAGCTAAATATAAATTCAATCCCAGCCGTATATCAATTCAGCAAGTACAGATAGCTTTTACTGGGCTCCTAATCTGGAACGAAGGTTTTTAATAACCTATTAGAACCCTAACGGGTCTTTAATTAAGCTTAAGCTTAGACCGGCTAGTTTTCAGGATACGGTTCGTACGCACGATTAAGCGAAGACCGGATAGAATATGATTTAGACCCGACAAGTTCAGAGACTTGTTTAATATGAGTTTATTATTCACATTCTGGATTTTTGAGATAAAACCGATAAGGTTTGACCCGTTTCGGCTAATTTATGTAAACTTGTTACATAAACCGAACCGAACGCGTAACATGCGTAACGGGTATCCGTAAGAGCCATATACAGGTTTCCTAAGTTAATATGCTTCAAATATGTCGTGACATCAGTAGGATGTCTTTCGTTATGCCCCGAACTAATTTAAACACAAACTATGCCCCGTAGGGGTAGTTTGGTCCTTTTAAAGTTTGTAAAAGCGTTTAGATGTTTAACTGAGTTACAGGTCTGATGTAAACAGCAAACATACTCAATTTGATGAGTTATAACAGTAGACTAAAGCATATGTGTGAAATTTATCTCCTTTAACCAAACTATGCCCCGTAGGGGTATTTTGGTAATTCCACATAAGCCGAAAAGCTCAAAAACGAAGTCTGAGTTTATCAACCTTTGCTTACTGTTAAAATATCATAATTTGCCTCATATATCAGTAGGTATCAACCCGGGTATGTCAAATATGATATTAAGACATACTATGCGTTAAAAACGCTAATTATGGCCATTAAAGGCCATTTCCGGGTTTTACACTTAAATCTGATATTTTTATATTTCCAGAAGGCTTAAAATAATTTATTAATCATATGTGATCAGTAGTAAAAGGTTTGGAGTCGTTTAGATATGTAAAACTCATTTTATGGCCCGTAAGGGCAAAACCGACAATTTCCGGATTAAGCCTACGACTCCTAGTTATGCTCAGCCTAAAATTAATTAAAAATATTTAAAAATCCCAAAATATTATATTACATTAGTGGGTATTAAGTTTGATACCAAAAAGTAGGCTTAACTAGGCTATACGCTAATTACGCCATTTTATTAACATAAAGCATTAGATTTGCGATATTGAGCATAACTCTAAATCTACAAGTCAAACTGATGTCAAACTTTGTATACAAGTTTATATATCAGTAACTAAGGTTTCTACACTTTTACATTTTTATAAATCATGTTTTAAGGTAATAAGGGCATAACGGTCAACATATGAGCAATTAACGGAAATATGCATATTAATTGGATAACTAGTGAACCAAGGTGAATGATCACAGAGGGTTGTTCTAACATGTATCCTAATCCAATTAAAGCTCTGAGGAATTTCTAAAATATGCCCAAACGGGCCAGAACTGAAAGTCAACGGGAAAGTCAAACTATGTGACTTTCGGTTCCGAACCGGGTCTAAACAGGAAATAGTCGGGTTGAACATGTTGGGACATGTTCTTACACTTATTTCTAAGTTATAACAATGTTCAAACATGTTATATATGTTCTAGATAGCTAATTATGCATAAATGACATTTTAAGCATTATGTTGACTTTTTAAGTAAAGGTTTGACCCGACATTTGACCTGCTTAGGATGGTGATCAGGGGAAACCCTTTTGGGGTTTTATTACCCACATAAATACCATTCTAAAACTACTTTTAATTCGAGATATGACTGAGCCATTATTGACTAATCTCGAAGTCAAACCGTAATTACGACGGTTTGACTTTTAGCTAATTAACTAAGCTAAAGGTAATTAGAGAAAGATTAGAATACTTACTGAAGTTCTATGCACGAGATATGATCACTTGGAAGCAAGCTTGAGCTCCAGAAATGATCCAAGAGTGCAGGAGAAGTTGTGAGGAATGTTTGAAACCTTGAAGGCCTTTTATACTTGTTGCACTCACCATAACAAGTTGACAACAAAGTCTAGGATCCTTCCACAACTGATTAACACTTGTTACTAGTGCCTAGGGAAGTCTAGGGGTCGTCCACAAGTGAGGAAAACCGGTTTAGTGGGTCAGAATTGCGCATAACAGGCAACAGCCTGTTTCTGGTCGCTGGTAGTTAGCTTACGGACCGTAAGCTTACCAGTGTTGCGGTCTGTATGCTTGTTATCAGACACAAAAACTTCCTGATCTTTGGTGTTTTGAAAGGGCAGCCCACTTGCACGAATTGTGGACCTCAATTGTCATTTAGGGACCTCCCAAAATGGTCTTGTACAGTTACAAACCCTACCAATTGAAGTTGTTTGCTTGGATGCTTTATAAAAGTACCGAAAATTTAGGATTACCGTAGGAATTTCTTCGTAGGAGTCCACCACTTCAATTGTAATTCATTCAATGCAATAATTCCCAGAACTTGATCATACACTAGATGTTTTTAATATAATTTGGGTCTTGGGATTTGTAACGAGGTCGTTCAGAGGTAAAAATTTAACATGACGCCACTTTAAATCCTGCCAAAACGTCTTTATTAAATCCGGGTTTATAACGCATTTTGTCTTTATTGACACGTGTCGTTATTTTATTTAACACGAATTTTCGAGGTGTTACAATAGGAATGAAGAAGGACATAGCAGCCTATGTTTCTAAATGTATAACTTGTTCACAAGTTAAGGCTGAACACCAGAAGCCCTCAGGTTTATTGCAACAATTAGAAATGCCAGTGTGGAAATGGGAATTAATAACAATGGATTTTGTTACTAAATTACCCAAAACCAAGAAAGGAAATGATACAATCTGGGTAATTGTAGATATACTAACCAAGTCAGCCCATTTCTTACCAATGAAAGAAAATTTCAGTATGGAACAGTTAGCCAAATTATATGTAAATGAAATTGTTTCTGATAGGGATAGTCGATTTACCTCTCATTTTTGGTCAAGTTTCCAGAAGTCAATGGGAACCAAGTTAAATCTAAGCACAACTTATCATCCTCAAACAGACGGACAAAGTGAAAGAACAATTCAAACAATGGAGGACATGCTTAGAGCTTGTGTAATTGATTTTGGAGGTAATTGGGATGATCACTTACCTTTAATAGAATTTTCTTATAATAATAGTTATCACACAAGTATCAATGCTGCACCATTCAAAGCACTTTATGGACGTAAGTGCCGAACCCCAGTCTGTTGGGCAGAAACTGGGGAAAAGAAACTATCTGGACCTGAAATAGTGCAAGAAACAACTGACAAGATTATTCAAGTCAAAGAACGACTGAAAACAACATGTGATCGACATAAGAGTTATGCTGATAACTGACGCAAGCCATTGGAATTTCAAATAGGAGATAAAGTATTGTTAAAAGTCTCTCATTGGAAAGGAGTAGTAAGATTCATCAAAAGAGGAAAGCTAAGTCCCAGGTATGTTGGACCTTTTGAGATTATTAGAAGAATAGGACCTGTACCCTATCAGCTACAACTGCCAGAGGAAATGGCGGGAATACATGATGTATTTCATGTATCAAATCTCAAAAAGTGTTTAGCTGATGAATCACTGATAGTACCTCTTAAGGATATAGAGGTAAATGAACAACTTAAGTTTGTAGAAAGGCCTCTACAGATTGAAGACAGGAAAATCAAGAATCTCAAGCACAAGAGACTAGTTCTAGTCAAAGTAAAGTGGGACTCCAAAAGAGGACCTGAGTACACATGGGAACTCGAATCTGAAATGCAAAGAAAATATCCGCACTTATTCCAGTAGATCTCGAGGACGAGCTCTAATACAAGGTGGGGAGGATGTAACAACCCTCGGTAAAACCGACACTCTCAAAATATTTCCGACACCCTATTATACCCTTATATGTCTTTTATTACACCCCGTATGTGAAAACCGAGCCCGAAATACGTTATAACATTTAAAAATAATTAAAAACAAGAAATATTAAGTTGAGGCGGGCCGCGTAGACCCACCCCAACATTTACGCGGGCGGTATGAAGGTGAGAACCTGATTCCGTCTGATTTCTTAAGTCCAAGCGGGCCGCGTAGACCCCATCTCAATCTAACGCGGGCCGCGAGAGATCGATAACACGACAACACCCCAGGCCGACACGTGTCATCATCGTGTCGAGCCTAGTAGATGACCGGGACAAGCTACCCTGTTGACCAGGGTTGACGCGAAGCGACCCTTATCTTTCACGCGGGCCGCGTGAGAGTCGAGATCAGCACCTATATAAGCAGGCAACGGGTTTTCATTTTCCGTCGTTCATTTCTCAATTCTCAATCACGAATTCTGATAGTAGGCTTATAATATTCAAGTATTATACCCCCTAATTAGCGAGGTTCTGCTCCGTTGTAAGTATTATAACCCTGGTTTCATACTAGATACGCTGCCCGATTGATTTAGGGTTCCGTAATAACTGTCGTGGTTCTGCCCGACGTAGTTGTTGGAATACCGTCTCGGGAAGGGTATCATTAATATTTTCAAAGGGTTATGATACTAACCAATGTACATTTGTATAAATTATAGATTATATCCAGGAAACCCTTACACGAAGTCTAAGATAGCAATGTGAGTTTATCCTCTTTTTGATAACCTTTTTGTAATGTTTTACAAAACATTAATTATTTTACAATGTGATTAAGCGGTGATTGAGTCTTTGTAGTTCTTCAATTACTGCCGGTATGTTGGGGTTTTGTATACAAAATTTACTACACTGTGAGTAGTAAGTCGGGATGACAATACGTTACCATTGGACAATGAGTTAGACAATGTGTAATATGACCCACAAGTCAGGTTTGACAGTACTAAAAGGAGTAATTGTGTAGAAATAAACAATGTGGTCGCTCTCAATACTGTTTTAATTAATAAGATGTTTCTTGATTAAACTGGGATTCACTCACCAGTATTTCCCACTGACAAATGTTTTTAAAACGCGTTTCAGGTAACACAATGTGACAGCCAATTAGTAAAAAGCCAGCTGGAGAGCACTAAAGGCTTAGGAAAAATGTGGCTATAAAAGTTACCTAAAAGACGACGTTTTAAATTCAATAAAATAGGGTTTATCCCTATAAACGTATTGTAATAAGAAACTTGGGTTTTGTCCATGTAATTATTAATATTAAATATGTTGGTTTTACTCTGACAAACATTTCCTAACTACGATCCTGATGTATTTCCCGCTGCCAAATTAAACAAGTCTGATACCACCACTACTGAGTTCGCGTCCGCCCGTTCCCGTGATGAATAAGGGATCGGGGGTTGCGACAGGTCAAGATGGGGTTCTGTTGGTTAACAAAATGTCAAAACGTCTCGATTACTGTCTACAAACAAGCAAAACGACCAAGTGTAAGACGACTGGAGCAACCGGGACGAAGTGCTATCCGACCGGATTACTGTCTGAACGGATAGGCTACTCGAACGGATTGTTGTCCGAACGGATCACACCTTGGGACCCACACTTAATCAACTCTATCTAAAGTTTGAGTATTGAACGAATTGCCATCCGATCAGACTACCATCCGACTGGATTACTCTTCGGATCATGAGATACTAGGACTTTAAGGACTTAAACAATTTTCAACATGTTCATTAACAGGGTTGCCACCCGGTCGGATGGACATCCGACCGAGTGACGCTTCTGCTGTGAATTGTTCCCACTAAGTAACCTCATCACTAGAGTCGTCGTCCGACCGGACTACCGTCCGACCGGATGACCATCCGAACGGATTGTCGTCCGCACGATTGACCGTCCGATCGACCGACTTGAAGGATAGAGATACTTCAATGTTTTCAAAATGCTACAACGAAAACTTTAAAAGTCAAGCCATCATACACAAACACATTCTTCTCATAGGAAGAAATAATCCACTCGAATAGTCATCCGACTGGACTACCGTCCGACCGGATGACCATCCGAACGGATTGCCATCCGCACAAACAAGCCGTCCTATCGGATTACCATCCGACCGAACTGCTGTCCGACCCACTTACACATTACATCGTTTTACGAGCCGCTTATCGTTATGCTATCAAACTATTCCGGCTAACCCTACTCGCTAAGCGCTCCCTTCAATCCATCAACCGCTGTGAGTATACTCGATCCCTTTTTGCTTTATGCACTTTTGGGTGTTACATACGTTACGAATATTCAAAACACAACAAACACACTACTCAATACTATTTAAACGCTAACCGTTAATGCATTGTTATAAGTGGCTTATGAATGCTTGTTTGTTATGTTTACACATGGAATGCTGTCTACCTGCCTTAGCAACGATAGTACAATAGTTTGGACTCAGCACCTATTCGCAGGGGTTGTTAAGGACAATTACTTGCATGGATTACGGTGGTAATCATGTATTGCGAACTGCCTCAGGCAGTCAACCCGCAGTCATTGGTATCGATGGATCTATGTCAATAACTAACGTGCTTCATTTCTCTATGTGTACGTGATGGTTATGCGTAAACGAATTCGAACTCTATATGCTATTATCAAACTTGTATACTCACCTTTACATTATATGTATTGACTTTATTTTAACGTATGTGACAGGTGCATAGGATGCACATCTGGTAGGAATTCGAAGCTAGAATAAAGCTCTAGAGTCCAACAAATAGTTGTTTGTAGTAATTGAATCAAGGGTCTCTAGAAGCAGATAAACAATTGCTCTATTTAAATCTGAGTTGTCGGAATAGAACTATTTGCCTAGATTTTGTCTGTAATAATTTTTTTACCTTTTGAGGCATGGTATGAGACATGTTATTTTAAATTGATTGGTAATGATAATTGTTATGGAAACTTCTGGACAATCTGTTTCGCTCATTGCCATACCCCGATGTTTCCGCCATCGGTTGGGGTGTGACAGATTGGTATCAGAGCCATAACTATAGGGAATTAGGCAAGATTCGACCTAGTCCGGGTCGATATCTTAGAGACCTAGTCTATAATTAGGAGCCAACAGACCGACTTGTGCATCTCCGTTAGGGATTTTGCATAAGTTTACTACTATTTCTCGCTATTCTCGCACACGCCACACTATCACTGCACTTGAATTCTCAATCATGAATGAGCAATTAAGTCGAGATTAGGTGTGAAAACCGCAAACTCTCGACTAAAGTTGCTTAATCAACCCGCATTTTATCTACAAACGAGGATAATTATACCAAATCAGGAGTGAGATCCGTATTTTGATGAATAATCTCCTTTATTTTATTAAAAACAGGAACGTAGTTGTTAAGCTAGGGGTGAAACCCTAACCTTGACGACTTGTTCTGCTCATTTTACAAAACTCTCACCAAAGTCTCGACGGACTCCAACGACATGAAGTCACGATATGATCAACGGGATGTGTGCCTAATGCCCAAGAATCGAGGCAAAGGCACTGCCCTGAAGGTCAAATGTGCACAACATATCCTTGTGAATAGTCGAACCACTTTGGATAGTCAAAGTCTACTAGCCGCAGACAATCTATTTCTTGATTTTTATGTGTTTCGACTCTGAGCCCGCAACTGCCGACTCTGATGATTCGTCGATTTTATGTGCTTATATGTATGTTTACCTGTTTATGTGTTTAAATTTTGGAGGTTTATTCGATTTTTGCTTTCACTTCGATCAACACATACGACTCGCACTGCATTTCTAAATCAAAACGCTGCCAAATCGCCAAATTTTGGACGACCTTATGCTATGATATACGCTTATACGACACGACACGACTCGATATACTAAACGCGATCTCTATATTTGAACACTCGCGAACTGTGAATGATAGGTTTCTGTATTCTGACTGCATCTTGTGATTTCATGCTTACGTGTTCTGTGGATTATGTGCTTTACGTGCTTATGTGCCTCTGTGTTATGAGAATCCGTGATTATGTGTCTATGTGTTTACATGATTGTGCGTGTTCCTGAGCTTTAGTAAGTAGTAGACGTGTGAGGTGAGATTCGAATACAATGTGTTGAGTCCTGTGACGATGTCTGTTGCATACCATGTCATCTGGATCCCGTCATCCCTTACTTTCTCGTCAAGAAAAGAGAGACAAACGCCTTGCTGCTATCATCGCTAAACAAGTAGCAAAGGCCGTGAGTGATGTTTACGAGAATGTCAGCAAATCGTCTGAGGAATCGAGAACTGAAGCTCCTAAAGTTACTACCAAAGCTCCCTTCAATTTCAAGCAATTCAAGTCTTGTAGGCCAAAAGAATTCACTGGCGAGGGAGGCCCCACAGCGTTATTCCAATGGTTTGACTCCATTGAGGTCACTCTACGACAAAGCGGTTGCCCTGACGACCTCCGTACTTTGAACGCTGCCGGCGCCTTCCAGTCCCGTGCTCTAGACTGGTGGACGGCCGAGAGGAACAAGCGAGGGAACAATGCAGCCTACGGTCTGTCGTGGGACGAGCTCAAAGAAGTCATGATGGAAGAATTATGTCCTCCTCATGAACGTCAGAAACTAGAGGATGAATTTTGGCACATACAGCAAATGGATGGTGAAAATACTGCGCTCACTGCTCGCTTCAAACAGCTCAGCATCATTTGTCCCGATCAGGTCAAGACTCCAGACATGGCAATCAAGAAGTATATCCGAGCCCTGCCTGACTGTGTTGCCGAATTCGTGCAAGCGGCTAAGACTAAGACGATCGAAGAGACTTACCTACTGGCCGCTGAAATCAACGACAAGCGGGTCAAGGCCGGTGTCTGGGATAAAACTTCAAAGCACCTGCATCAAGCTACCACCACCGCACCAACGGCTGAAACCACCACCGCATCGAGCAACAAGAGGAATAACAAGAGAAAGAACAGCTCCAGCAACAAGAACTGTGCGATCACTGCTGCACCGATACAAGCTGTACCAGCCCAACAGCGTCAAGTAGCGGCGCCTGTGGCAAATGCACCGTTTGCTAAGCGTGCATACACTGGGCCACACCCGCTCTGCCCTAATTGTACCTACCATCACTTGACTACCATTGCTTGCCGTTTTTGTGCTCATTGCAATATGTACGGCCATTTCACTACCAACTGCCGTGCTCGACAAGCTCCTGCTCATCAAGCTCTACTCACCACCCCTCAGGGTCAACAAGCTCCTCCGGCACCCGCGGTCAACGCCAGAGCCTGCTTCGCATGTGGCGATCCTAACCATTTCGCCAACATGTGCCCAAATAGGGTTGTGAAACAAGAGCCCCAGCAGCAGCAGCCTCAGCAGTAGCAGCAACACCAGCAGCAGCAACAACAAGCCGCACGCGCCAGAACTTTCAACATCAACGTGCATCAAGCCCAAGCCGACAACAACGTGGTTAATGGTACGTTCCTTGTGAATGGTATTTATGCTTCGTGTTTATTTGATACTGGAGCCAATAACTGCTTTGTGTCATTCGAATTCGAGAAGCTCCTTAGTCGTAAACGCTCCCAACTCTCCTCGACGTTCGATGTTGAAGTTGCTACCGGAAGAACTGTCGCCGTTAATTCTGTTCTTCGTGATTGTACCCTTGAGCTCAACAATCACATCTTCCTAATCGACCTTATTCCGATGCAACTCGGAAGTTTTGACGTTATAGTAGGCATGGACTTTCTTCGTGAAAACCATGCTGAAGTTGTGTGCTTCGACAAGATGATCCGATTCTCGCTCGCGAATGGTGATTTATTGTGTGTATATGGTGAAACTGCTTCGAAAGGTCTCAAGCTCATGTCATGTGTCCAAGCTAGCAAGTATCTCCGCAAGGAATACAGAGCTTTCTTGGCTAACATTGTAGTAGCGGAGAAGGAAAAGAAAGAGAAGAAGGAAGTGAAGGACGTTCATGTGGTTCGAGAATTTCCTAACGTTTTTCCAGAGGATCTTCCCGGTCTACCGCCAAGTCGTGATATCGACTTTCGTATTGACCTCATTCATGGAGCCAACCCTATTGCCAAAGCTCCTTACCGACTCGCGCCATCCGAGATGCGTGAACTCTCAAACCAACTCCAGGAATTACTTGAGAAAGGCTTCATTCGCCCGAGCACCTCTCCTTGGGGCGCGCCAGTCCTTTTCGTCAAAAAGAATGATGGGTCGTTCAGGATGTGCATCGACTATCGGGAACTGAATAAGTTAACCATCAAGAACCGCTATCCTCTACCTCGCATCGACGATTTGTTTGATCAGCTACAAGGTGCTACGTGTTTCTCAAAGATCGATCTACGCTCAGGCTATCACCAACTACGCATTCAGGAGGAGGATATACCCAAAACCGTGTTTCGCACTCGATACGGCCACTACGAATTCGTTGTTATGCCCTTTGGTTTAACCAACGCACCCGCGGTTTTCATGGATCTGATGAATCGCGTGTGTAAACCATATCTCGACCGTTTCGTCATCGTATTCATCGACGATTTCTTGATCTATTCCAAGTCGAAAACCGAACACGCGCAACATCTACGTTTGGTTCTCGAGCTACTCCAGGGGAACCAACTTTATGCCAAGTTCTCCAAGTGTGAATTCTGGTTGGAGGAAGTTCAGTTTCTGGGTCACATTGTTAATAATCAAGGTATTCACGTTGATCCTGTGAAGATTGAAGCTGTTAAGGGTTGGATTACGCCTAAGAACCCATCTGAAGTCCGTTCTTTTCTCGGACTAGCGGGCTATTATCGACGATTTATCGAAGGATTTTCAAAGATCGTTGTGCCGCTTACCGCTCTCACGCATAAGGACAAGCCTTTTGTTTGGGGAACTGAACAAGAGTCTGCCTTTCGAACCCTCAAACACATGCTTTGCAACGCTCCTGTTCTCACATTGCCCGACGGAAACGACGATTTCATTGTCTACTGTGATGCTTCCAACCTTGGTCTTGGTTGTGTTCTCATGCAACGGGATAAGGTTATAGCTTACACATCTCGTCAGCTCAAAATCCACGAGAAGAACTATACAACCCATGATCTCGAGCTAGGCGCAGTTGTTTTTGCATTAAAGATTTGGCGACACTACATGTATGGTACCAAGTGTACGATCTTCACCGATCATAGGAGCCTACAACATATCTTTAATCAGAAGGAACTTAATATGCGTCAACGCCGATGGGTAGAACTTCTCAATGATTACGACTGTGAGATTCGTTATCACCCAGGCAAAGGAAATGTTGTTGCCGACGCACTCAGCTGACGGAGCTATCTGCTTAGTACTCGTAATGTTCAAGCCCAATACGACCTCGAGACCCTCATCCGCGAAGCTCAGCATGCGTGTTTTAACGAGCGCACTCTGAAAAAGGAAAGAATCTACCACGATGGAGCCCAGCTTGTGAGTAAATCGAATGGGATATTCCATTTTCTGGACCGAATTTGGATCCCCAAACGGACCAAATTGCGACAGATTCTGATGGACGAAGCCCACAAATCCCGGTATTCTATTCATCCCGGTGCCGACAAAATGTACCAGGATCTTAACTACAAGTACTGGTGGCCCGGCATGAAAAGGGATATTGCTCTCTACGTTGGAAAATGCCTGACATGTGCGAGAGTCAAGGCTGAACACCAAAGACCCTCTGGCTTACTCGAACAACCACCGATCCCTACGTGGAAGTGGGAGAGTATAGCTATGGATTTGATAATGAAGCTACCGCACACGTCATCGGGTCACGACAGCATCTGGGTTGTGGTTGACCGTTTGACCAAATCTGCTCACTTTTTGCCAATACGGGAAGACTACAAGGTAGAACGATTAGCCCGAATCTACACCGACGAGATCATTTGTAATCATGGGACGCCTCGCGACATCATCTCTGATCGTGATGCTCGGTTTACCTCATGACTGTGGGAAACGTTTCAAATGGCCCTCGGTACATCGCTTAATCTAAGTTCCGCTTTCCACCCTCAAACCGACGGTCAGACAGAAAGAACGATCCGTACTCTTGAAGACATGCTACGTTCGTGTGTCATAGACTTCGGTGGTAATTGGGATAAATACCTGCCGTTAGTCGACTTCTCGTATAACAACAGCTATCATTCCAGCATTCAAATGGCACCATTCGAGGCTTTATACGGAAGAAGATGTCGATCGCCTATTGTGTGGCACGAGATCGGGCATTCGCAATTAACCGTTCCCGAGCTATTGCAAGAAACGGCAGACAAAATTTTCCAAATTCGAGACAATCTAACGAAAGCTCGGAATCGACAGAAAAGTTATGCCGATAGACGACGCAAGCCCCTTGAATTTGAAGTTAGTGACTACGTACTCCTAAAGGTATCACCTTGGAAGGGTGTGGTCCGATTCGGCAAGAAAGGAAAGCTCGCGCCTCGATATGTTGGACCTTTTAAGATTATGGAAAGGATCGGAAAAGTCGCCTACAGACTCGAACTACCGGAGGAACTTAGTAACACTCTCCACGTGTCAAACCTCTGAAAGTGCCTGGCCGACCACGACTTACATGTTCCACTCGATGACCTTCAAGTGAACGAAACATTACACTTCGTGGAAAAGCCTGTTGAGATCATGGATCGCCAAACCAAGCAACTCAGACGCTCGCGCATTCTTATTGTGAAAGTCCGATGGGAAGGCAAACGAGGCGCAGAGTTCACTTGGGAACTCGAAAGCGACATGAAGGCGAAGTACCCGCAGTTGTTTGTTACGGCTTCAGCCTAATTTCAGGACGAAGTTCCCTAAACAAGGGGAGGCTGTAACACCCCGTGTTTCCGAGAAGTCAAAGTCAACGTCAAGGTCAAAGTCAAAGTCAATGACCGATTTCGCGCAACTTGACTTGTAGTAGATTTCTTTTGTATGTTTATTTTAGTTGTATTATGTGGAGTAAGTGTCAATAATTACAATAATCGACGTATGTTATTCGCAATCTAAGCAACTTACGACTGTGAACTATAGGAAGTAACAATGCGATAAAGCTAACTAAACGATAATCAAACTATGCTAATCGAATCGACATCGAATCGCAACTCGAGCTACGCATTTTTAGTTATTGTTATATGTGTGTGTGTGCCTTATGTGTTACTTGTGCATGTTCATTTATGTTATGTATGGTAATCAATCGAATCGCAATCGAACTCGAAACGCAATCGAACTCAATCGAAACTGAACTAGGATAGTAGTTGGGATTAAAATAAATTTGAATAGGAAACTCTATTGCGAGCGATGCGCAATCGCCATCGAAACCGAATCAGTAAAAATCGTCGCGTCGAACACACGAACCAAGTGCCATCCGGCCGGATAGCCATCCGACCGGGCTACCACTTGGTCATGGTGTCAAGATGCCATCCGACCGAGATTACATCCGACCGGATAGTCATCCGGGCGGGGTGCCATCCGACCGACCCACACTTTCCCCTTTTAGAATCCTATAAATACCCATGTCACTCTCAAACTTTCTACTTTTGGAAACTCTCTGACCGAGCAGCTCGTGCTCCTCACCTTTTCTCCGATTTCTCTCGATTCCGGTAAGATATCGTCCTAAATCTTGTACTTTCTTGATCTACACGCACTCCTACACCTTTCTATCTTTTGAATCTTAACTTTTAACCGTGAAATCACTCGATTTGAGGTGTTCTAGGATGATGTCATCATGAGTTCTTGAACAACTTCATGTTTTGCCCTCAGTCCACCAAGAACAACTTAGATCTAATAGATTTCCACACAAATAAACAAAGATCTATGCTAGATCTAAACATAAACATAGTGAAAAAGGATTGAAAGATGGTTTCTAACTTTCATTCAACTCTTTTACACTCAATGCACTCAAAACCGGTAGGATCGGACCTTGTGCTACTCTCCTGCTTATTCTTAGTGTTGTGCTAGTTCGAGATCTGGATCCTACTCACGAGACCACCGATTTCGGGTTAAACAAAGAACAACCGTCTTGAACCGATTAACTAGTCAAACTAGGGTGATTCCTGGTCGATCAGGTCACTTGGGTCAAGATGGGGTTCTGTTGGTTAACACAATGTCAAAACGTATCGATAAAACTACAAACAAGCAAAACGACCAAGTGTAAGACGGCCGGAGCAACCAGGACGAAGTGCTATCCAACCGGACTACTGTCCGAACGGATAGGCTACTCGAACGGATTGCTGTCCGAACGGATCACACCTTGGGACCCACACTTAATCAACTCTATCTAAAGTTTGAGTATTGAATGAATTGCCATCCGATCGGACTACCATCCGACCGGATTACTCTTCGGATCATGAGATACTAGGACTTTAAGGACTTAAACAAATTTCAACATGTTCATTAACAAGGTTGCCACCCGGTCGGATGGACATCCGACCGAGTGACGCTTCTGCTGTGAATTGTTCCCACTAAGTAACCTCATCACTAGAGTCGCCGTCCGACCGGACTACCGTCCGACCGGATGACCATCCGAACGGATTGTCATCCGCACGATTGACCGTCCGATCGACCGACTTGAAGGATAGAGATACTTCAATGTTTTCAAAATGCTACAACGAAAACTTTAAAAGTCAAGCCATCATACACAAACACATTCTTCTCATAGGAAGAAACAATCCACTCGAATAGTCATCCGACTGGACTACCGTCCGACCGGATGACCATCCGAACGGATTGGCATCCGCACAAACAAGCCGTCCTATCGGATTACCATCCGACCGAACTGCTGTCCGACCCACTCACACATTACATCGTTTTACGAGCCGCTTATCGTTATGCTATCAAACTATTCCGGCTAACCCTACTCGCTAAGCGCTCCCTTCAATCCATCAACCGCTGTGAGTATACTCGATCCCTTTTTGCTTTATGCACTTTTGGGTGTTACATACGTTACGAATATTCAAAACACAACAAACACACTACTCAATACTATTTAAACGCTAACCGTTAATGCATTGTTATACGTGGCTTATGAATGCTTGTTTGTTATGTTTACACATGGAATGCTGTCTACCTGCCTTAGCAACGATAGTACAATAGTTTGGACTCAGCACCTGTTCGCAGGGGTTGTTAAGGACAATTACTTGCATAGATTACGGTGGTAATCATGTATTGCGAACTGCCTCAGGCAGTCAACCCGCAGTCATTGGTATCGATGGATCTATGTCGATAACTAACGTGCTTCATTTCTCTATGTGTACGTGCTGGTTATGCGTAAACGAATTCGAACTCTATATGCTATTATCAAACTTGTATGCTCACCTTTACATTATATGTATTGACTTTATTTTAACGTATGTGACAGGTGCATAGGATGCATATCTGGTAGGAATTCGAAGCTAGAATAAAGCTCTAGAGTCCAACAAATAGTTGTCTGTAGTAATTGAATCAAGGGTCTCTAGATGCAGATAAACAATTGCTCTATTTAAATCTGAGTTGTCGGAATAGAACTTTTTGCCTAGATTTTGTCTGTAATAATTTTTTTACCTTTTGAGGCATGGTATGGGACATGTTATTTTAAATTGATTGGTAATGATAATTGTTATGGAAATTTCTGGACAATCTGTTTCGCTCATTGCCATACCCCGATGTTTCCACCATCGGTTGGGGTGTGACAATGAGCAACTTAAATCGGTTTTAACTGGGTGCGAATGAGCAAATGGCGGCTAAAACATTGTGAAAGGAAATGTATGTATTTTGGTAGAATGAAATGGAAATTCTAGAGCAGATTATGGCAAATGAAGAAACCGTAAACCAGAGAGAACTAAAGCTTAAAGAAAACGATGTTTTGACACATGTGCCAGTATTGTAATTTGCAGGAATCTTGTATGCCAAATGCGAGAGATACAGGAGTTATGCAAAAATGCTGGTGTGAAGGTAAGAAAGAAGTCATATTTGTTATAAACCAGACATTTTAGGCCCAACCCATTACTTACGGGCTTTAGGGTTTATGGTTATGTTTATCCCTATATATTGTAATGTTGAATATTGTGAAGAATAGAATTCAGTTTATCTCTATTTCCCTTTGGTTTTTATCACGTTATCAGCACGAAGCTACAACCAACTGAGATTATCGGCAATCTGAAATCATCCCCAAGTCGCTATCATTCACAATATTCTGTTCAACATAATCCGGGTACACATCATTAATTTTTTTTTCAGTTACCAAGAACATGATTTTTTTTTCCTTTCACAACTGTCGTTCTGGATTTTTAGAACAAAATAGGAATAGGTATTTCTTTTGATTCGCTCTTACCAATACAAATTCAGAGAATCAAGCGGTCACTGCCGCCGTAAACAACAAAAAAAAATATCCCGGCGATTGTCCTCAATCACCAACAGTGACCTGTCCGGCACTTTCACCGGCTGCGATGACGCGGTTCCTCCGACCTCCGGCTGCTTTACCTTCGCCGGCCGGCCTATGCCATCGCCGATGGCCTGAAACTCACCGGTTTTGAAGACTAGAACGTCAACTGCCGCCACGAA
The DNA here is from genome assembly GCA_030545235.1 of Helianthus tuberosus. Classification (NCBI taxonomy): domain Eukaryota; kingdom Viridiplantae; phylum Streptophyta; class Magnoliopsida; order Asterales; family Asteraceae; genus Helianthus; species Helianthus tuberosus. The sequence continues at coordinate 189,438,779 of CM060354.1, forward strand.
CGGCGGCCAGAAAGTTAATTGTGCATCAGCGGTTGAAGGCTTTGAGAAGTTTTTTTTACGGTGACTGTGAACGTAGGTGGGAAAGATGGCGGAGAAGAGAGAATGTTAAACCCTAGAAGATATGATTGAAATATTTTAGGGGCTTTTGAAGGTGAAAAGGGGATATAACAAGAGTGGTTTTCTGTGGGTAGAAACATCTAGAGTATTTTTAAAATATACATGTTAAAAGATTTTTTTGCTTGCCAGCCTTACTCCTTTAACAACATGATATTTTTTTATATACAAATAAAAATCGAATTAAATACTCGTATTATATCAACATATAAAGTTGTTACGTTTCAACAGTATTATACCACCACAATTATATTAATAATATTATATCAACAAATTTGGTGTTATTTTAATTTTATGAAAAAAAAATACAAACTCATCACTACATATGAAAATTGCCTTATTGTATAGAACCCGAAGTTCTAATTATAAAGAACCTGAAGTTCTTTACAATATCCATTATATACACATGCTTATTATTAAAAGCATGTCTCTTTCCTTTGTAGATAATATGTCGAACTTATCAAAGCTTGAATTCACCGCACTTGACATCTCGGGTAATAACTACCTCCCATGGACTCTTGTTGCTAAAATCCATTTGACGGCAAATAATTTGGGGGTGACAATTAATGTTGATAATCGGACCTCACCTCAAAATAAAGCGAAAGCTATGATATTTCTCCGCCATCATCTTCACGAAGATCTAAAGCGGGAATATCTAACTATTGAGGATCCTCTTGAACCATGGACAAATATCAAAGAACGTTTTGACCACCAGAAGTTGGTCTTACTCCCCAAAGCCTGCTATGAATGGCTTCATTTATGACTACAGGATTTTAAGACCGTTAGTGAGTATAATTCTGCCTTGTTCCGCATTACCTCTGAACTTAAACTATGTGGTGAGAAAATTACCGATGAAGACATGCTTGAAAAAACTTTCTCAACGTTCCATGCCTCAAATATGCTCCTGTCGCAGCAATACAGGGAACGTCAATTTACTAAGTATTCTGAATTGATATCATGTCTTCTGGTCGCGGAGCAAAACAACAAGCTTCTACTCCAAAACCATAAATCGTGACATGCCAGTGCAAGCCCATTCCCGAAGCGAATGCGGCAAATTATCAAAGCGGTAGAGGTAGAGGCCGCGACCCCAGCAGAGGTCGTGGTCGTAGTCGAGGACGGGGATATACATGGCATCGAGAGTCCCAGAACACTAAAAATAGCGGTGGTGCATCGAGTCGACATAATACGGGGCGACCTTCAAAAGGGAAAAGTAGCAGGAACCAAAGCAACATTTGTTATAAATGTGGGATGTCAAATCATTGGTCCCGCACATGTCGCACCCTTAAACACCTCATTGAGACATCTCAACATATAATGAAAGAAAAAAGGAAAGCATGCTGAAACTAATTTGATTGAGGATAATGTACCTTTTATGTTTACTTTTCATTTGAAACTCTTGCAATGTTTCATTTTACTTCTTTGCATTAACTTTTTTTTTATTTTTATTTCCTGAAGAAATATGTATACTAGCTCCAGTAGAGCTATTATTGGTGATGAATGTCTGGTAGACAGCGGTAGTACTAACACTATTCTCAAAGATATGAAATTTTTCTCTGAGTTGTCTCCGGCAGAGACATCGATTAGTACTATATCTGGTGTCAGTAAGCTTATCGAAGGCTCCGGCAGCACACATAATATTATCTTCGGGTACCCAACTAACTATTGATAATGCATTATATTCAAGTAAATCCAGAAGAAATTTACTTAGCTTTAAAGATATTCGAAAAAACGGTTACCACCTAAAAACAATATCGAATATCTTCAAATTACTTCAAACAAAAATGGCAAAGAAACAATTGTTGAACAATTAGAAGCCTTATCCTCTGGATTATATTGTACTAATATCAATCCTATCGAATCATACATGGTGAGTAACCAAAAGCTGTTAGATAAAGACACATTCAATATATGGCATGACCGTCTAGGTCACCCTGGTAGCATAATGATGAGACGAATAATCAAAAGTGCAACCGGGCACCCTCTAAAAAATTTAAAAGTTTTGCTACCACAAGATTTATTATGTGCAGCATGTTCTCTGGGCAAACTTATAACTCGGCCCTCACAAACTAAATTGATACATGAAACCCCATCATTTTTAGAAAGAATCCAAGGGGATATTTGTGGGCCTATTCATCCTCCGTGTGGACCATTCCGCTATTTCTTGGTCTTAATTGACGCATCCTCAAGGTGGTCACACGTGAGTCTTTTAACTACTCGAAATGTAGCATTTGCCCGACTTTTAGCTCAAATCATACAATTGATAAATTAGTAACATATTAATGCATAAAGGTGTTGTACCCCATGTTTTGGAGGATTTTCAAAAAAAAATTGATATTACACTTTTAACCCAAAACTCCTTATTTTTTTACTTTCAACCCAAAAGTTTTCATCTTTTTCATTTTAACCTCACAACTTTTTTACTTTCAACTTTGGTCCCCTATACTTCATATACTTCTCAAAATTTTCATTTTACGTTTCATTCTAAATTTTACGAGTTAACACGGCGCAACGTACGCGTATAGTTCAACGTTTTTACGTTTTAGTTTACGCTATGCTCTAAATTTTGCAAGTTAACATGGCGCAACGGTGCATGTGTGGTTCAACGTTTTTCCATTGTCTATGTTTTCTCGTGTCGCAACACGCGAGTCCTAAATCGGCTTAATTATTATTTTCTATGTTTTACGTTTCGGTTTAATTCTCTGCATTAAAACGCCGCAACTTCAGTGTTGGTAGTCGTTAGCGGTGGTGTGACATTAATGCTATTTGTCACAGTTTTATGCCCCAGTACTTAATACTAGTTATAAAAAAAAATCGATCATCTTATGTGGCAAACATATCGCATATCCTGATCCTAACTAATAATAAAAAAATTCAAGATTGGATAGATAAATCTTGTCACTTGTCAAAATTGGCATGAAATGATAATATCAACACGTGAGCATGATGGGCTCTTATAATAAAGAGTTAACTTTTATTTTCCTCCTTATAATTTGGCTATTTTAAAAGTTTTGCCACAATAGTTTTAAAATAGTCATATTCCTCCTTCACGATCTTTCTAATTTATCATCATTTGCTTTCTACTTTTAACTTCATCCAAAAAATCTATTAACTAGAAGGGTATTATGATAATTTTATAGATAAAAGCAAGGATATGTAAATCTTTTCACCTAAATAAACCTTTAACTGAGTTAGAGCCAGGAGCAAACTGACGACAAACTCGAAAAATTAGAGAAAAAATTGTCATTTTTAAACTAATAGGACAAAACCGTTAAATAACCAAACTATAGGAAGGAAAACGAAAATTAACTCTATAATAAACCTCCCACACCACCACTCCACACTCCAAACCAACACTAACCACCACCATGTCAATAACAACAATGATTCACCGGAAACTTAACCGAAAACTTCACCGGAACTTCAACAAACAATTCATTAGACTGTCATCTTCATCAACGAACCTAACCAACACTGAGAACAGTAATCGGAAGATCGAGAAGCTTCTAATAGCCAACAGAGGAGAAATCGCGTGTAGGATTATGAGAACAGCGAAGAGGTTAGGTATACAGACGGTTGCGGTTTATAGTGATGCAGATAGGCATAGTTTGCATGTGAAATCAGCTGATGAGGCGGTTAGGATCGGTCCGCCACCGGCTCGATCGAGTTATCTTAATAGTTCTTCGATTATTGAAGCTGCTGTTCGTACTGGTGCTCAGGTATGGTTGATTTAGGGCTTTGTTAACTTGTGGTTTTGTTATTATCGTTTGAGACACTGAAATTAGAGTATTAGAGTGTTTGATTGTGTTGATTTGAGGAATATTAGTGTGATTTGTGGTTAGTTGTTGATGAGGAATGGTTAATTAGTTTGATGCAGTAGTATTTGGCTAGTAATGGTTCTGTTTTGACTGTAGTGTGCATGATTTGTTTATATACTGTTGTATTTGTTTATGTAGGTTTAGTTTTCTTATAGTGATTGTACTGGTGCTCAGGTGTGATTGATTTAGGGCTTTGTTGAGTTGTGGTTTTGTGGTTATTGTATGAGAGATTAGGTTTGGGGATTTTGTTTGGAAGTTAGAGTTAGATGCTGTTGATTTGAGGAATTTTATTGTGATTTGTGGTTAGTTGTTGATGAGAAATGATTAATTTGTTTGCTGCAGTAGTGTTTGGTTAGTAATGGTTCTATTTTGACTGTAGTGTGCATGATTTGTTTAAATGTTATATGTTTCTGTAGGTTTACTTTTGTTGAGGTGATTGACTGATTGTACTGCTATTTGAACACTTGGAATGTAAGTTGAATAACAGAGGCTGATGTTCACTCAATTTGTGTGTTTTGATTTTTTCATTTTATGCTATATTGATTGTACAAGGATTGTAGTCACCAAAGGATCTGTTTGTGTTAATTACTGGTCTAGTGGGAAGTTGGTGCCCTGCTGTTGAGTATTGCATCATATATCGTTATTTCAGATGGCACTAGCTCCTGTTTGAAAAGCTGTGCTATGGTTTCTAGTATTCACTAGTTTGAAGTATATATATGTATATTTTTAGTACTTGTATCTTGTCGTTGTGAACGAGTCGTGTACATCCTGAAAAGCATAGAAGGTTTGTTTGATCTAGCTCTCTGTTAGTTGGGCTAGAAGTTTGGGTAGGTGGGTTTTTATAAATTTTGTTATGTCGATATTATGCAATTTTTCTGCCAAAAAAGTACGGGATGACTTCTTTTTGGTCATCCTGAGTGGAATGTAAAGGTAATCCTTGGTATCTGTAGAAAACAACAAATCATTCCCTATGATGACTAGCCCTTGAAAACAAAGAGAAAATTAAATGAAACTCCTCATGACTCATGTAGAAGCAAGAAAGTAGAGTGGAATGTAAAGGTAATCCTTTATATTAGGGTGGCCAGAACAAAAGTAAAAATAAAAGAATCTATTGATATATCCGATTAAGTTATATTTGAACTGCTTTTGTTTTCGTATGCATTCTGAATATCAAGTATTCACAGAAAAAGAAAAGTTATGCAATAATATTTGACATGCATGGTAGTACTGTTACCAACTCTGATTCCAATATCGTTGATCCTTATTAAGTTATATCTGAACTGTTTTTTAGTGTCCGTATCACAGACGACGAAACAAAATTTTTCTAACACAAAGAGACTTGTATATATATACTTTATATAATTACATGTGGCACTTTTAGGTTCATATTTTTCTATTGGTAAATTGCGGTTCAGTTTCACCATACATTGATTTTAAGTTTGTTAGATTGTTGATTTTTTTTTTTGGTTTTACACATTCAAGGACATAGTTCATGAGCAGATATTATCTTTTGATAACAGGCTATACATCCAGGCTATGGTTTCTTATCAGAAAATGCAGACTTTGCTCAACTTTGTGAAAATGAGGGATTCACTTTTGTTGGACCCCCTGCATCGGCAATACGTGAAATGGGTGATAAAAGGTGCATATATCTCTAAAGTCTTTTGATGTGATTCTGCTAGGATCTTAATCTAGTTCCAACTTAATTTCTTTGAATTATTTTTTTTATCCAGCTCTTCTCATTTGATGCTATTATGTTACCATCAGTGCATCAAAGAGAATAATGGGTGCAGCTGGTGTGCCACTTGTGCCTGGGTATCATGGTCATGAACAAGATATTAATATCATGAAATCAGAAGCAGATAAGATCGGATACCCTATTCTAATAAAGCCCACCCATGGAGGTGGAGGAAAGGTACTTTTTTTAACGTAAAATAATTGTTAAATCTTGTTTCAGATACTTATGTCATTTTTGTGTAATTGTTCGGTGAGTTTCAGGGTATGAGGATTGTGCAAAGTCCAAAAGAATTTGTTGACTCGTTCTTAGGAGCCCAACGAGAGGCTGCTGCTTCTTTTGGCGTAAACACAATTTTGCTGGAGAAATATATAACCAGACCAAGGCATATAGAAGTCCAAGTAATCTTCTGGTTACAATACTTTCAACAGTATTTACATTTTTCAACAATACTTTAACTTATTTCAGTTTGAAAATTACGAAAAAGTAGCTACTAACCACATAACCATCTAGGCCTGTAAATCATAGTTATTAAAGACGCGAAGCGCACTCTAGGCGCATAGGCTCCGATTATGGCCTAGGCGATAGGCGCAAAAAAAGCGTGGGCCCGAGAAAAAAAAAGCGCACTTAAATAAAAAAAATTAAAAAGTTCATTAAGGGAATAAAGTACTCAAAACCAAAACAATAATGTTCATACTAGCACTTAAAAAGTCTCAGATAACAAAAAACTTAAAACCAAAATGTTCATAGCACTTAAAAAGTCTCAAATAACAAAATACTTAAAATCAAAATGGTCAAACTCGGAAACAAAAGGTTCACTAAAGTAATAATGAGTAAAACTTGAAAGCCAAAAGAACTGAATAGTCTTGATAACACGAACTGAATAATCTTGAAAACACGAACTGAATAATTTTGATAATTCGAACTGAACAATTTGATAATTCGAACTGAAAAATGTGATAATAAATTGATATCATTTGTTTAAAAGCCCTATAAATACTGCAGAAAAAGTGGAAATTACCAATTAAAAAATAAAAAGCATAAATGATTAATTACGCATGGGAAGAATTAAGCTGCGCTATTATTACCTGGGAACTATAAGCGCAGTAAATGCGAATCGCCCAGAAAAAGCGCCCAGGCGCCAAAAGCGCTCGCTTTTGATAACTCTGCTGTAAATGAACCGAGCAAACACGAACAGAGACATGTTTGTGTTTGTTCATTTAACTTTAACCGAATACGAACATATAATCGAACACAGTTTTTTGTTCATGTTCGTTTATTAAGAAAATGGGCATGTTCGTGTTGGTTTATGTTCGCCCGTTTAAAACCTAAACAAACGATTCACGAACTTAAACGAACACAAACAAACAAACTTAAACAAACATAATTTAACAAACAATAAACAACACAAATGAACGTAATTGAACGGACATTAATGAACACAAATGACTAAACATAAACGAACATAAAGTAAATTTTTATATAAATTAGTGATTAATTACGATAAATTCCGTTGGAAAACCCATTTTTGTTACTAGAAAGCCCAATTACCAATTAGTTATATTTATATAAGTAGTTAGAAAGTTCCTTTTTTGTTTAATATTTATACAAATGTAACTACTTATGTATTTAAATTGAAACGAACATAAACAAATATAAATAAACGAACATAAATGAACATAAACGGACGTGCAGGAACGTAAATGAACGAACAAAACGTGTGTTCATGTTCGTTTGTTTAATTAATAAAAACAAAAAATTATATTCATGCTTGTTAATAAACGAACTTCCCGCTGAACAGTTCATGAACGTTCGGTTCGTTTACAGGCCTATAACCATCTAATCTTCATAATGATAGGTATTTGGGGACAAGCAGGGAAACGTGGTATACTTGTACGAGAGAGATTGCAGTGTGCAGAGAAGACACCAAAAGATAATTGAAGAAGCTCCAGCTGTAATTCATACACATTTAATTCTTTTCTTTTCTTTTCTTTTCTTTTCTTTTCTTTTCTTTTCTTTTTGCAATTCTTATGGGATTGTGACAAACCTCTGTTTTGCAGCCAGATATTCTTAGCGACTTCAGAACACGCTTGGGTCAAGCTGCTGTATCTGCTGCCAAGGTATTTGTAGCTATTCGAATTATCTAAGGAGTCAGTTTACTAATTTAACAGTTGCAACTAAAGGACAGTAACATATTTTCAGTGGCTTTACTGATCTGGCGGTTTGTGTCTGATTATTATAGGCGGTTGGTTATCACAATGCTGGCACGGTTGAGTTCATCGTCGATACTCTATCCGGGGAATTTTATTTTATGGAGATGAACACACGTCTTCAGGTACTTTGAACTTTCTTGTGTCATCACTTTATATTAACTAGTGATGGATAGGATGTTTCATATTTGTGTTGCATTTAATTCTGATTTTGTTACATTCTTTTTCCAGGTTGAACATCCTGTGACTGAGATGATTGTTGGTCAAGATCTTGTAGAGTGGCAAATTCGTGTCGCTAATGGAGAATCACTTCCCCTTGATCAAGCACAGATCCCTTTATCTGGTGAATTGTCGCTTCAAATATATTTTTGTTCTTATATTGTGTTCTTATAATTTTGTATATTCTTAGTTTGATTGCAATTTGCAGGTCATGCTTTTGAAGCCCGGATATACGCTGAAAATGTGTCAAGAGGATTTCTGCCAGCCACCGGAGTTCTTCAATATTACCATCCTCTTCCAGTCTCAGAAACTGGTATGTTTCGGCATTATCTATCTGCTTAAATCATAAAACATGCAGTAAACTGCTATTTTCATCAGGAAGTATCACCCTTTTGATACACTCTATTTTTATGCATGTCAGTTCGAGTTGAGACCGGAGTTGAAGAAGGAGACACCGTAAGCATGCATTATGACCCTATGATTGCTAAGCTTGTGGTTTGGGGCGAGAACCGCGCTGCAGCGTTAGTTAAACTGAAGGATTCCTTATCCAAGTTTCAGGTATATCATATTATTACTAATAGCTTGCGTAACATGTAGTAAAAATATCCAAACTACTGATTTGACATGATAGCATAATCTGATTTTTGAGAGTATTGTAACTACTTACGTACACATACTTTTGGCAGGTTGCAGGTTTGCCCACAAATATCGAGTTTCTCTACAAACTTGCCAATCACAGAGCATTTGCAAATAGTGAACTTGAAACCCATTTCATCGATCAATTCAAAGACGATTTATTGGCGACACCAAACGATTCAGCATCAGCAGAGGCAGCATACGACACTGCTAAACACAGCGCAGCCTTGGTAGCCGCATGCATATGTGAAAAGGAGCGTACACTATTGAAGAAAAGCCCTCCTGGTAAACCGTAAACCCAAAAACTTTTCTTTAAAAAACGCATATTCTTCAAAGAATACTAATAATCATTAACAAATGTACTTTAGGCGGGTTGCCTGTGTGGTATACACATGTTCCGTTTAGACTCAATCATCATGCTACACGTACAATAGAACTAGAGTGGGAGAATGAATACCGTGATAACACCTCAGAGCACCTCACTCTTTCCATCGACTATCTGCCAAACGGGAATTATCTCATCAAGGTAAACATCATAATAATGCTTACAAAAGTTGTTGTGTCATCACTGTTTTATTAAATGCCATTTTAGTCCCTATGGTTTGGGCCATTTTGCCAGTTTAGTCCAAAGGTTTCATTTTTCACCCGTGGGTCCAAAAAGGTTTCACCGTTGCCATTTTAATCCACTGGGTTAACTTCATCCATTTTTTCTGTTAACGAGAAGGCCTGTTCGATCATTTTAAATGTAATTCTGTTAACTAGAAGGGCAATTCGGCCCTATAAAATGACCGAACATTATATACAATATTTTCAAAACATTCAACTTCAAGACTTGTAACTAGGTCTGCTTTATACATATTTACAGATTGGGGAAAACAGCTTTAGCTATCTGGAAGCCACAGTAACACACCTGGGAGATCATGATTTCAGAGTAGAGGCTGATGGTATAAGCAAGAATGTGAATCTGGCCAGTTATGTAACGGTGCGTCTCTTAGCATTATAGTATATTTAGGCTTGATTTGTATAGATATTATTTCCATATTTATTATGTACTCATTCCCTATATAATGGGATTGTCTTGTATTGTAAAGATCATCAAAGATTAATACCATAGACCACTTTTATGGTATCAGAGCTACGGCTCTCTAACCCTAATTGCCGCCGACCTCATCCCTCTCTTGTTCGACTCTGCTTCCGATCATGCCTGGAGATATCGAACATCCTACGTCCTCATCCTCGGCTACGGCCGACAAACCAACACTTCACCCCGCGTACTCGGTGACTAATATTCAGTCCAAGATACGCACTTTGGATGGCAAAACCGTCACCTACACCTCCTGGGTAAAACTTTTTCGTTTACACGCTACTGCATACAAGGTGCTGGCCCACATCGACGGCACCGAACCACCCAACGATACTGAACCAGAATACCCCCTCTGGGTCGAACTTGATGCTCTGGTCCTTCAATGGATTCTGAGCACCGTGTCCGACACTCTTCTTCCCCGTTTGCTGGGACAAGTCTCTACGGCTAGGGCTGCATGGCTCAAGCTTGAAAAGACTTTTCTCAGCAACAAGAAAGCCCGTGCAGCCGCCTTGGAAACTCAGTTTTGCAACCTCACCCTTGCACAATGTTCGTCCATTGATGACTATTGTCAGCGCCTTAGCGATCTTGCAAATCAACTCGAAGACGTGGATCAGTCTATCACCGAGTCTCGACTCGTCCTTCAATTGGTTCGTGGACTCCCACAAGAATATGATACCACGGCCTCACTTATTCATCAAAACAACGCTGACTGGGATACGGCTCGCACGATGTTACAAGATGAAGTTATTCGGATGGAAGCCCGGCAGTCCGCAACTTCCTCGGTTCTGGTTACTCAACAACCGAACCAGTCTTCTTCATCATCCTCTCAGCAGACACAGCACAGCCACCCCAACCCGAACCCAAACCCGTATCAACATCAGTTTTCTTACCGGGGACGGGGGCGTGGTAGGGGTCGGTCCGGTCGAGGGGGAAGAGGACGCGGGTCAGCTCGTGCACCATCCGGTTGGGCTCCACAGATGCCGGCCTACCCCAACTGGGCCTGGTGGGCCACACCGCCCTGCCCATACCCCACTCAGCCTGCCTGGCAGCCGAGCCCACAGTCCAAACAGCCCTCGGGCTCATCGCCGTTCACTGGTTACGAGTATCCAACCCAGCCCAATATCTCTGCAGAGCAGCCATCGGCCCAGTATACCGGCCTTGCAGGACCGCCGCCATCTACGCCTACTGCACCTTACGGCTTCAATGCCTTGTGCCCGTCTGACCTAAGTGCTGCTTTCTCAGCCATGCAGATGCAATCTCCAGACCCTACCGGGTATATGGATACTGGTGCCGAGGCACATGCTACTCAAAACCCAGGTATGATTCAAATCCCTTCTTCATCTACTGCATACAATAAACTTTTGGTCGGTAATGGCGCGTGTATTCCAATTTTAAAATCTGGGACTGGCTTTTACACCCTTCCAAACCGAACCTACATCTTACCTAATATCCTATACAGCCCCCACATCATTAAAAACCTTATTTCCGTTAGGCGTTTTACACGTGATAATTGGGTTTCCATTGAATTTGATCCGTTTGGTTTTTCTTTGAAGGACCTTCGCAATGGAAGAATTCTCTCCCGCCACAATAGCACCGGGAACTTATATCCATTCACTGCACCGCAACTGCCGCCTGCTGCTTGTTTCCTCACCACTACTTCCGCACCTTGGCATGACCGTCTCGGCCATCCAGGAGCCCAAGTTTTAGATGTTTTAAGTCGTAATTTCAATTTTCCTTGTAATAAAGACCATCGGTCTACGTTTTGCAACTCTTGTCAACTTTCGAATAGTAAACGTTTGCCTTTTTATGCGTCCAATACATACACTTTTGCACCATTTGACATTATTCACTGTGATTTGTGGACTTCACCAGTTCCAAGCAAAACCGGATATAAATATTACATGGTTCTTATCGATAATTTTTCACATTTTGTTTGGGTTTATCCTTTGAAATTTAAATCTGAAACGTTCCCAACCTTTGTCAAATTTCACCGTCTTATCCATACCCAATTTAACCGTCTTATCAAGACCTTTCAGTGTGATTTGGGCGGTGAATTCGATAACAATGCATTTAAAACTTTTGCTCACCAAAACGGTCTACTTTTTCGTTTTTCTTGTCCCCAAACTTCGTCCCAAAACGGCCGTGCGGAACGCATGATTCGTCGCTTGAATGACATCATACGTGCCCTCCTTATTCACGCCAATCTTCCTCCTTCTTTTTGGGTGGAAGCTCTTCACACTGCCACATACCTACACAACATTCTACCTACTAAACGCTTAAACTTTTTTACCCCCACTTTTGCCCTTTACCTTCGCCACCCCACATATGACCACTTACGAGTGTTCGGGTGTGCATGTTACCCAAACACATCGGCTACTCAACCCCATAAGCTTCATACTCGGGCTATTCGTTGCATCTTCCTCGGTTACCCACCGGATTTCCGTGGATACCGTTGCTTCGATCCCACCACGGGTAAAGTCCATATTTCTCGTCACGTTACATTCGACGAGACTACCTTCCCCTACACCATTCCTTCTTCGGCCACTTCCTACCATTTTCTCGATGACCCCCTGCCCTTTAGCTTTTCGTTTTCCCCCAATCCGATTATACCCACCACACGACCTGCCCCACAACCCGACCCTCCACAACCCCCTAAACCGACCCAGCAGCCCATTACTTATTCCCGTCGTCCCCGTCCGCAACCACAAAACAAATCATCAACGGCTGTCCATTCTCCGTCCACCCGTCCTTCGGCTCCACCCGGGTTTCCCACTATGCAGCCTACTACCCCTTCGTCCCAACAAAATTCAACCCAAACCACTGTTCCTTTACCAGCAGCTCCCACTATCCCGTTCTCGGCTCCCACTAATGTTCACCCTATGTCGACTCGGTCCAAAACAGGTTCTCTCAAACCGCCCCTTCATCCGCCACTCAATCTTCACATGTCCACAATCTCACCTATACCTACTACATATGATAGAGCCTTCTCAGATCCTAATTGGACACACGCCATGCAGGCCGAGTTTAATGCATTGCAGGAAAATGAAACATGGGATTTGGTTCCGCGTCCCATTGATCGACCCATCATTCGTTGTATGTGGCTTTTCCGCCATAAGTATAAGTCGGACGGGTCCTTAGAACGCTATAAGGCGCGTTTGGTGGTTAATGGCAAGTCTCAGACTGTTGGGGTTGATTGTGAGGACACATTTAGTCCGGTTGTCAAGCCGGCTACTATACGTACGGTTTTATCTTTGGCCGTTTCGCGTTCTTGGCCAATTCATCAGTTGGATGTCAAGAATGCTTTTCTTCATGGGCATTTGCAAGAGACAGTATTTATGCATCAGCCTCCGGGTTTTGTAGACAGACGATGCCCGAACTATGTGTGTCGACTTCAAAAGTCTTTATATGGTTTGAAACAGGCCCCTCGCGCGTGGTACACTCGTTTTGCTACTTATATATTGTCTCAGGGGTTTCGAAGTAGTGTATGTGATACTTCATTGTTCATTTACAACAAGGGCTCTCAGGTCGCGTATTTATTGCTATACGTGGATGACATTATTCTCACCGCATCCACGGATGCTCTTTTACAAGATATCATTACTTCACTCTCACGAGAGTTTGCCATGACTGACTTGGGACGGCTGCATCATTTTTTGGGCATTAAGGTAACACATCAAACCAGTGGCTTGTTTCTCTCCCAGTCACAGTATGTAAAGGAAATTATTGAACGAGCTAACATGTCTTCTTGTAAGCCTTGTGTTACTCCTGTGGACTTGTCATGCAAACTTAGCGCTACTGACGGGGCTCTTTTCCATGACCCCACTTTATACCGAAGCTTGGCCGGGGCTTTACAATATTTGACGTTTACCAGACCCGATATCTCATACGCTGTTCAGCAAGTGTGTTTGTTCATGCATGAGCCACGTGATCCGCATTTCAGTTTTATGAAACGTATTATACGTTACTTACAGGGCACGATTTCGTATGGGATTCGAATAATCAAGTCTGCTGTCCATTCCCTGGTCGCCTACTCTGATGCCGATTGGGGTGGTTGTCCTGATTCCCGCCGTTCCACCAGTGGCTATTGCGTCTTCTTGGGTGATAATCTTCTTTCATGGTCTTCTAAGCGACAGCCCATTGTCTCTCGGTCGAGTGCTGAAGCTGAGTATCGCGGAGTAGCTAATGCGGTTGCTGAAGCGTCATGGTTACGTAACTTGCTTCTTGAGCTTAATGTTCCTTTGCAGCGTGCCTCGGTGGTCTATTGTGACAACGTCTCTGCAGTTTATCTCTCGAATAATCCTGTTCAGCATCAGCGCACGAAACATGTTGAAATTGATATACATTTTGTACGCGAAAAGGTTCGTGTGGGGCATATACGGGTTCTTCATGTACCGTCCTCATCTCAGTACGCTGACATCTTCACTAAAGGATTATCTAGAGAGTTGTTCCAGTCATTCAGATCCAGTTTAACCGTCTGCTCCGCGCCCGATCAAACTGCGGGAGGATCTTAACATTATAGTATATTTAGGCTTGATTTGTATAGATATTATTTCCATATTTATTATGTACTCATTCCCTATATAATGGGATTGTCTTGTATTGTAAAGATCATCAAAGATTAATACCATAGACCACTTTTAGCGTCATCTCTTTTTGTATTCTTCCTATAGGTGGGTCATAACGGGCTGGGTTCGGCTGGCCCGGAACGCATTTTGTCCAAAGATTTTGAATCTATTTGTAAATAATTAGTGTGTCAAAGATGATTATAAAAGCTATATTATCTCAATAATACTCTAATTTTTCGATAACATGATTTTTGAGGTTTTTTAGCACCAAAGTAAATGGGTCTACATTTCCACCTCTAATTTATAATACCTTAAAAAGAAAAGCCGCCGACTCTTTCTACCCTTAAGCTTTGTGATATTGTCAAAACTATCCCCTCGAACTTTGTAAATGTCACTGTGACCCCTTCAAGTTTCTAAAGTTTCGAGTTTACCTTAAAACTAATTTCTTACGTTTTTATTTTTTTGTATGTATGGGTATAAATTCGAGTTCGTCTACGCTTTAACATAATTTTTGTTTGGAAACGAGTTGGGTCAATTATATACTGTTTTATTTTTATGTACGTTTTGAGTTGAACTACGTTTTGACGTTTTGTTTGGAAACAAATCGGGTGAAATATAATACGTTTGCATTCGGCGGTATAAATTTGAGTTTCTACATGTTTCGACGTAAATTTAGTTCGGGAAACAAGCCGGGTCGATCGTAGTCTATACTTTATCACGCCGCGTATGACGCCAACGCAAGTGTTTATTTTATGTACGTTTTGAGTTGGTCTACATTTCGGTGTAAATTTTGTTTGGAAACAAGTCGGGTCAAATATAATAAATTTTCATTCAATGTTTGACTTGCAGGATCAGACTGAGCACTTTCACATATGGCATGGTTCAGACCATCATCACTTTAAGCAAAAACTAGGGCTTGATTTGTTGGATAACTTTGAAACGCATGATCACCGAAACCGTGAATCTGCATCGCATCCTCCAGGGACAGTTGCCGCCCCCATGTCTGGTCTGGTGGTTAAGATTCTGGTCAAAGATGGAATGAAAGTTGAAGAAGGTCAACCTATGTTAGTTATGGAAGCTATGAAAATGGAGGTTTGTAGTTATATTTATACACGTCGTTAATAATTCATTTTGAACTCGTTACTAATACTTCCCAAATTTATTTTCATGGTTATTAAATAGCATGTGATCAAGGCACCATCCTCTGGCATCGTTAGCGGGCTTCAAGTCGCTATTGGCCAACAGGTTTCCGACAACAGTGTTCTCTTCAATGTCAAGGTTAGGCAGTTCGAAATTATTACGTTAAGAAAATCTGATTCATTGATATATCGATCCATTGTGCATGTGTCATCCCTAGAGGTGACAAAAGTCACAAAATGGACAGGGTGGTAACGGGTCAAAACAAGTTCGGGTTGAAAGAAGATTATTTTAGTATGGGCTGGCCCATTTGACCTATGGGTATTAAATTTGCATGAACCTAACACGAAGTTCACGGGTTTGGGTTTATGCTAAATGGGTTGGGGTCAGTTTTGGGTCAAACCTGTGTATTTAGTCAAACGGGTTCGTGTCAACCTGGCGGGTTAGCTGGTTGACTCATTAAACCCGTTTAATTTTTATACTTGTCTTTGTTAAAGTGTTTCATATCATAAATTAAACACTTGAGTATTTTATGATAAATTTAAAATATTAAAGGAGAAATGAACGCAAGCTTTGTAGTTTAAATGTAATTATTTTCTATACGTGTGTATTTTTATTTTAAAGTTGTAATTTTCGTCGTCATCGTCATCGTCATACTCAGTAAATCCCACCAATAGCAAAGCAAAGGTAGGGTCTGAGGAGGATAAGATGTAGACAGCCTTACCTCTACCTCAACTTTTAACGTTATTTTTACGAAATTAGTAAAATAATGTTAAAATTAGTGCACTTTCACTTTTGCCCCTGGATGGTCCACACATATATACATTATATGCGCATACGGCAAGCAGTACGTTTTTAAAGTTGTAATTAGAGTAGTAAAATGCGAAAGTAAAATAAAATAAAATAAAATTTCAGATTAAAACGGGTTGTGTTCGTGTTAACACGCAAAAACTCATGTCGTCGTGTTGGGCTCGACCTAGTGAACACCTTAACACCTCTATTTTGACCATTTCTGTTTTATCTAACTGTTTACCGTTTGTTTGGACAGGCTGCATAATGTTGGGATGCAAATATCGCCCAAGTAACCATAACATACTGTTGCCAGGCGGGAGTTGATACCAAATTCTGGTTTATAACCGGATGTCAAAATTCGTGTGGCTATATATATTGTATAATCATAACAAATTTCTCATGTCAAACGCACCTTTTACCTTTACTGCTCGTGTATAGGTGAAAATTAGTGGGTTGTAACGGGTTAAAATGAGTGGTTTTCAACGTGGGTCAAAATGTTAACTAAGCCAAAGATATAAATATGACCCGTTGATCAACTTTCACCCCATTTGATACGTTTGACCCGTTTTAGCTCTTGCAAAGATATAAATATGACCCGTTCAACCCGTTATGGATAAAACTAAGCCAAAACTTAGCCCAAATGAAATTCTAAATGGGTCGTGACTGTCAACCACTGACCAGGTGTGTGTTATTGCTTTGTGGTTGTTAGAATGGTGGTTGAATTTTTAAAGCAAAGAGTTCCTTACCCAACCACCCACTCCCTATTTATGTCATGATGCATGATTTATTTTTATTATGTTATGTTGTTTTGACAAACGCTATAATCGATTATAATAAGGTCATAATGCACATAGCACATTCAATAGTTAATTACCCATTTGATGACCTCAACTAAGTCAATGATTTTAGTTTATTATTGTCATCAGAAGATATGCTTTCGTTTATTATTTATCAAGTATATTATTTAGTTGTTTTTATTATGATTTTCTATACAATAGCATTTATCATGTAATTATATGATTACATAAAAAAAAATTAATATTTGTAGATGATAGATATGTTTAAGTTCGTGAGTTTAGTCATGCATCGGTCATTTGTGAAGCATGAAGCATGGGCTCAAGCAATGCATGATACCTCAACTTTATCCACCCTTGTACTAATCACATTGGATTTATGCATATTTATTTTAAGACTGGAAAGCAGGTTGAAACACCTAAGAAACTGGACAATACTTATCACATTAGCATATGTCCACTCTCCAACGATGAGGGTATCATCGGCGTAAGGAGGTGAGAGATGGAACGACTACATTCGAAGAGAAAAAAACATGGAAATCCCCGATGTCACACACCTTCATCATAATCATAATCGAAAAGACCTTCATAGCCAAAATAAAGACGAAAGGAGAAATAGAGTCGCGTTGACGAATACCCCTAAAACATTTAAATGCAAAAGTAGTGGCTCCGTTAACGAGAACGGAGGACTGAGCTGAGGACACAAAACCCACTACCCAATGTCGCCATTTGTCCAGGAAATTCATAGTTGCCATCACCGAATCAAGGAAGTTCCGGTTAATGTGATCATATGCTTTCTTAAAATCAATTTTGAAAAGCATACTCCGTTCTTTTATCTTTCTTAACCAAGTAATAATCTCGTTAATAACCAATGGACCATCTAGAATAGATCTCCCGCTTAGAAATGTGGATTGAGGGGGTGTTTGGGATTACTTATTTGTGACTTAGTAGCTTAACTTTTTGAAAAGTTAAAATGTGTTTGACATGAAATTATTATGTGAGTGGAAAAGTCAATAAGTCACTCCATTGTGACTTATTCACTTTTCCAAAAAATCATAAATTGTTTTGAAAAGCTAAGCCAAACATGACCCGAGTCTCCGAAACAACAGAGTCAGTCAATAAACCATTTGAGCATATTTGATTATTGAGTAAATTACAAGTTTTGTCCTTTATGTTTACATCAAATTTCAGGCGCTGTCCTTTAGCGCAAAAATTGACAGGCGGTGTCCTTTATGTTGCCAAATCTTGCAAGTTTTGTCCTTTTAACCAAACCAGGTTAGATTTTTTGGTTAAATCTAGTCATGTGCAAGGCACATGAGGGTACTATTGTAATTTTACCATTCAAGGGGCTATTGTGTAAGTATTATATAGATTGGGACTATTTTGTAAAATTAGAAAAGATATTAACTTACTCTCTCTCTCTCTCTCTCTTAACTTCTGCACACTCACTCTCTCTCTTAACTTTTCTTCTCTCTCTCTCTCTAACACAAGCTCTCGCACTCACACACTCTCTCTCTCTAAAAAACTACTGCACTCACTCTCTCTCTAAAAATCTCTGTACAGTGGTGGATTGTGGTGGGGTGTGACGGTGATAGTGGGTTTAGCGGTGGTGGGTGCGATGGTGATGATGGGTGGCGGTGATGGGAGGTGTACGGTGGCGGGTTTTGGATGGTGAAGATGGATGTGATGGTGGGTTGTGGTCTGTGGATGCTGAAGTTGGGTTGTGGTGAAGGTGCGTTTGCGGTGGTGGAGGTGGTTTTAGGGGCGGTTGCAGGTGGTGGCGACCGGAGTGCTGGTGGCTTGTGGATGGTGACCGATGATGGGGATTGAAGGTAAAAAATCTTTTGTGAATTTGGGCTTGAATAATTTGTGCCGATGATGATTCATTTTAAGATGTTGGAATTACCGATTGTATTTATAGTGATGATTCATTTTAATTTTTTGGAGTTTATAAGGATCATTAGTTTTGGGGTTTTTGGTTGGTGAGTTGATTTGGAGATGATGGTTCATGATACAGATTTAAACAATTTAATTTTGACGAGAATAATTCAAGTTATAAAGTTGAATTAAATATGTATACCTGATTAGTGTAGGTGTTGGTTTAGAAAGTCTGGAAGTTTAATGTATTTTCACTATTTTGATATTGCTTTTGAAATCTTTATCTGGTAATTTAGAGAGGTAGAAGTGAAGAACGAGTCTGTGTTTCATGTTACGAAAACGTGTATGAGAAATAAGATGATGAGGATGGTAGTGGTGGTGGTGGAGGTGGAGGATGGTGGTGATAGGTGGTTGCTAATTTCAGAAATATATATATATATATATATATATGGTTATAAAAATAATATTTTAAATTATTTTGTTTTATTTTTACATAATAGCCCCTTGATATAATTTATCTTACACAATAG
The DNA here is from genome assembly GCA_030545235.1 of Helianthus tuberosus. Lineage (NCBI taxonomy): Eukaryota > Viridiplantae > Streptophyta > Magnoliopsida > Asterales > Asteraceae > Helianthus > Helianthus tuberosus. Next base: position 189,458,288 of record CM060354.1, read on the forward strand.
TCCTTGAATGGTGAAATTACAATAGTACCCTCATGTGCCTTGCACATGATTAGATTTAACCAAAAAATCTAACCGGGTTTGGCCTAAATGACAAAACTTGCAAGATTTGGCAACATAAAGGACACCGCCTGTCAATTTTTGCGCTAAAGGACAGCGCCTGAAATTTGATGTAAACACAAAGGACAAAACTTGTAATTTACTCTTGATTATTCAAGTTCAAATATTGCTAACAAAACTTTTAAAGTGAAGATAACCATGATAGTGAATATATTGACTTGCTGGATTTCATTTGGTTTAATGGGCACTCCTTTCTTACCCTCCACTACCAATATTTTCATCGATGTTGCACTCTTGCCTCATTTTTACCCTCAACTACCCTAATTAGTGGTGTCACTCCTTTTAAGTACCCAAAACCATTTTTCTTTTCCTTTTTTTTCAAATTAAAAATAATTTATATATCTAAAACACAAATGAAACTAAAACGTTACATAGTTCAAATTAAAAAGAATCAAAATACGAAAACATAAATAAAAAATACATGGATATAAAATTAAACTACTCATCCAACGCAAGGTATGCTAGATCTAGAGTTCCAAGATGTTCCACAAGATCAAAACGAAGTTGGGAATGTGAATTTGCATCTTGCAACTCCGAAAGGACATCATCGTCAATAACTGGCTCCACCAGAGGATCCCCTATGTAGACCGGTGATATCGCAATTCCGTCGTCTTTTAGGATCATGTTGTGAAATGAAATGCACACATACACCACATTTCCAATCTTCGCTACAGTCATAGCCTAGGTGAGTCGCCTAATTATACCTCACCTTGCCTCTGAAAACTGCTCCACATCTTTTCTTATCGACTCTTGTACCTCCCTGAACTTCTTTTCCTTTGGATCAGTCGGATATGGAAACACTTTCACAAACGTTAACCAAGAAGGGTAGATGTCACACCCCAACCAATGGCGGAAACATCGGAGTGGGACGAAGAAAGATTGCTCATCACACATAACACTACTTGTGACAATATTTAAATCATAACCGTTTTCATTTCATAAATCAAATTGTCAAACATTACATAGAATTTCAAATAACCACAAGTTCAATGGGAATACATAACAACAAGAACAAAATTGATACAACATTTTAAACCTAATACGTCTATATGTGTATCTAAGCATCATCGTTACTTCATTTCATAGCATCATCATCCTCAACCCGTAACATGTTTAAAATAAAGTTCAATGCAAAAGCAAAGGCGAATATACAAGTTTTCATACATACATAGCATAAAATGAGTTTAAACGATTCCACATAGCAAGCTATTGATACAAGATAAACATTAAAATCGGCATGTGTTTAACAAATCAAACCAATGATGAAACGCAATAAGCTCATGACATAACCTCAAGTCTACGGGTGGTGCGTTAATCCTATAGCGCTATATATATCAAGGATAGGCTCGATCGAAGCTAATGATAAGTCTAATACAAAACGTATAACCCCAGGTTCAATGTATCAAGTAATCAAGTATGCAAGCATGTTATAGGAATGTTTGTGCATTTATGAATAAAGTTCATGTGTAAGTTTCATAAGTAAACATGTTACACCCCAAAAAGTGGTAAACGTAAAGAGGGGGTTCGAGTATACTCACGGTTTTGCAAGCTTTCCACTTGATATTCCGCGAGTGTTTGGTTGATTAGTTTGGAGCACCTTGCCCTTCTACACGAAGAAACATAGGTGGGTGAGTATGGACAGTTTATCGGAAGATTAAGATTTTAAAATACATGAAAGTAAACATATGAAGAAAATAATCACCTAGCACACATAATACTTGTTCTTGACACTATGAAACTCAAAAAGAGTTTAAATGTTTTCATGGATCAAATGCCCATTAGAACCGTGACAAGTATTATGGTCCTTAGATGATATAACCTACTATCTTGACAAATGACCACTAGTTCATCATCAAAAGTTCGATTACTTGGATAATATATAAGTATTATATAGTGTAAATTATGTCATATAGGTCAAGCATGAGGTAGGAGGATAAATCCCCCATTTAGGAACCTCTTTTGTATATCATATAAGTCATGTAGGAGGTAGGAAGAATAAGTCTTCCATTTAGGTACCTCTTTGGCGTTCACCACTACACTTGTTGTCATAAACAATCAAGGAGGGTCATGAACATACAATAAAGAATAAGTTAACTACAACTAATCTAAGAAATCATCAAGTAATGTGTGGATTTTTCAAGTAGGATAGCCCATACTAGTCCTATAATCACACAAACATCAAGCTTTATGCTTGTTCAATACTTGTGGGTTAAACCCTAACCAAAACAAAAGGTTTATGAGGTTTTAACCTCTTATTTTAAGTGTCACAACCTTGTTTTTAAGCCCAACTAACCATAGAAGTGATTATGAGCATAAGGACATAGGAATGTGTATGAGATAACTCAAGTTCAAACAAGTTTAGTAAAGTTTAATCAAAACAGAAAGTTTGGAGCCTTATATGGCGATGTTCCAGCCTTGGTTTTCCATGGAAAACCTGTTGGAAACATACCTAAGGTTGTTCCAAGCATTTAGGAAGAAGAATCATGGAAAAAGATGAAGAAATGAGGAAGTTATGCTCACTTTTGTGAGTTGATATGAATCTGCCTTGCTTCTGTTCACAGCTGCGTTTTAGTGTGTTTGAGAGTGAATTTAGGGTGTTTGCAAAGTGAAAAATGCTTGGAGAAGTTTTAGGTTATATAGGGAAGAGTTGGGTGGGTTGTAGTTGGCCATAAATGCAAGAAAAACACAACAAAACAAACAAAAGAGGCCAATCCCGTAAGCTGAATTGAGCTAGCTGCGGACCCGGGTCTCTCACCGGCAGCGAGCCACTTAGGTGGCCTGGTCACCGGGAGCGAGCCAGGGTGGGGCTGGTTTTAAGTTTCAACTATTGAGATTTATGGTCCCTTGAGTTGATTTTTGAAGGTTTTAAGGTGTTTCAAGGGTTATTTATGATATAAAGGCATAGTATAAGGGTAAAAAAGTATGATTAACATAAACCAAGTATGATAAAGTATAATTTAGTGTATGAATGTCCTAAATAAGTATCATATGTATCCAAATAACGTATGATTCGTATGTTTCACGTAATTGCAAGTTTAACACTTGTTGGTCTACGTAAGAACTCTTGGCCGTATAACTTAATTATGACATTACTGAAATATTGTAGGCATTCACACGAAGTCCTTTTGGCCATACATAAATACTCATCATATACGTCAAGAGGATTACCGGTTGAGAGTTGTTTACCGGCTAATATGCTTTTTTGTAATGCCGTAAAACTCTTTTTCATCCTTCCGTCTAGGCCTTCTAGAAACCATTCATATCTTTGCTTCCATATCACCCACAATCTTACTAAACTATGATTTCGGCATACGAACCTTGCTCGAAACGTCACTTAATCGTATTTTGGGTTGTCGACGAAATAATCTTCTGTTAGAACTTGGTGACCTCTTTCGTGATCACGTTGCTTATATCTTTTTTAAGAAATTGCCATGTTTCAACTTTGGCTTGGGCGACAACATCCATAATAAACTAGAGGCTACTACCGATGGGGAATAAATCATCGGGATCGTCGAGTGGAATGTATAATTTTCCGTCACCATCAATCTTGTAGCATAAAGAGAATTGAGTAGAGAAGTTTATAGATAGAAGAAATGGTTGTAGAATTAGTGTGTTGAAAATAAAATGTGAGATACTTATTTAAAGAGGGTATTTTTTTTTATCTTTCTGTCCAGCGGTCAAAATTGACCAAATTTAACGTCACATTTGTGATCTTTTATCAGTGAGTAATACCTGAGACCACAACCTACATGGCCTACCCAAGTGGGTGGCACTGGCAGTGTTATTCCCTGTTTTACCATATACCTTAAGGGGTACCCAAGTGGTGCCCCGCCTATCCTAAAGGCTCAAAACGAGTAAAGAGCTTATCTATCAACTTGTGCTTTAGCTCGGACCAGATCTTGAGCTTATTTGAGTTGAGCTTTTATCAAAGCTCATGAAAAGATATGTAATGAGACAAGCCAATACTTATAGGTATTTGGTTTGAGTTCTTATCGATATCTTTCTATATAATATGCCTAACATGTAATTGTGTGTATATGTGCATAAATTTAGTACTGTTGATGTTACTTTCGGATACTTTGAGTAGTGCATAAGCATTGTTGTAACCTTCGTGTGTATTTGGAATGAGTTTTTTTTTTTTTTTATTGAATATAGTTGTATTAATTTGTTTGAATAATTTATCTATACTACTATATGAAAGATTTAAGAATTATAACATTGTAATTTATCTCAAGTCGTCTAATTGCTGCATAGGGTATATAACTTATTAAAGCATAAAATATGTATCATTCTCATTTAACCCATCATTTACTCTTTAATTCACTTCCCATTTAAACTCATTTATGATTATTATAAATGGTTCTCATAATTCGTCAACTTTTTTTTACGTTTTTTTGAATGCTTATTAGATGAAAAAAAATCCTTACTTTTGATGTTTTTAAAAATTGTTTGAATTTATTTGACTATGATTCTTGAAATCACAAAATTTTCTTATTTTAATGTTTTTTTTTGCAATTGTTCGAATTTATTTGACTATGATTCTTGAAATCCCAAAAGTTTCCTATTCTTATGTTTTTTTAGATATGTTTGAATTTATTTATTTGACTATGATTCTTGAAATCACAAAAATGTAAATATAATTTTTAAAAGATATACTATACTATAACATATAAAAACTAGATAGGAAATATTACAAGTGTAACAAAAGGAGTTATTACTTTTTTTTTTTTTTTGAACGGCAAATTAGGATCACTGACGAACCACTGGAGTATCATCGTGCCACCAGCAGAACCACCCGATCATATCCATCTCCACTAGGCAATAATGCCTATACACCAATTCAGGAGTAACCCAATAAATCTGGGAAAACCCCCCTTTGTGGGAATTGAACCCATGACCTAATGGTCATAAGCCTTATCCCACCACCAAGATACCACTAGGCTATAATGCCATGGGTAGTTATTACTTTTTTTTAATTGTGTATAAAAGTGTAAATGGGTTTGATTGTTTAATGGGCACCAAAACTAAATCAAAAGTTAATGGGTCTAATAAACAAATTGGGTCTTTAAAATTTTATTTTATCTAATAAAATCTTACTCTTATAATAAAAGAAACTTGTTTCGGACACGCGTCACCCGATCAGGGCCACCTTAGCTTTTTTTTTTTTCCGCTCAATACCCATGTTATAATATGGGTCAACACGTGATGCTCGTCTAATCCTAAACATCCGACCCAAATACTCCAAAAGATGATGCGTACAAGTGAGACCAAACCCAATGCACTGTATTTGTATTTATGGTTGCATTTAGATGACATGAGATGAGAAGAATTAAATATTGCATTGTAGGCCAAATGCATTCGTACAAAGGCTTGTCACTACGTGCCTTGCATTTAGAATATAAGTGGGGCCTCTTTTACATAAAGCATTTAATAGTTTCATTTTTTTACCAAACTAGTATTAAGCACCCTTGCGTTGTGGCCGGGGCGAGCACTAATGATACACTACAGCCATCGACCACCGACACTAAAGTTGCGATATTAATGCGAAGAAATTAAACCGAAACGTAAAACATAGAATAAAATAACTAAGTTAATCTAGGACTCGCGCGTTACGATGAACCCACATCTATTTTTTCCCGTTTGATAGGTTCATCGTAATCTATATATAATATATATCATTACCACTATACAAACCATAATGCATACGTTACAACAACCATTGCATCAATATGTTGCAAATTATATTTATACAAGATTAATTTTGGCTTAATTAGATTATTATAAATAATAATAATATACAAATAAAACAACACAACTTTGAATGGATCAAACCGATTGAATATGGTAAGATAATGAAACCGTTACTTGATTAGGGTACAACCACTTAAACACAATTTACAACCATACATGCGTACAAAACAGATTGAATTTGGTAAGATAATGAAACAAATATTTGATTAAGGTACAACCACTTAAGCACAACTTACAACTAATATTTGACTAAGGTACAAGTACTTAAGCACAACTTACAATAAAACATGCAAATATTTGATTAAGGTACAACCACTCAAGCACAACTTACAACTAATATTTGACTAAGGTACAAGTACTTAAGCACAACTTACAATTAAACATGCAAATACTTGATTAAGGTACAACTACTTAAGCACAACTTACAACTAATATTTGACTATTGTACAAGTACTTAAGCACAACTAACAATTAAATATGCATACAAATGTTTCAAGTTAATAGTATATAAATAACATGAAACATCTAATATTTTCATTTTAACAAAGAGTAAATTGTTATTTTAGTCCCTGAGGTTTGATCAAAGTTATTACTTTAGTTTAAATATTTTTTTCTTACCATTTTAGTTCAAATAGTTTTGTTTTCTATCATTTTAGTTCCTGACTTTTATAATTTTTGTCATTTTCATCCAACCTACTAACTCAATTAAAAAAAATTAGTAAACTTAGGTGAATATTGGTCAAAACACATTTTTCTTTCTTTTTTTGCAGGTGAAATGGTATGAGAATGGTGTTGTGCCCGAGCATGATCCGGAGCTGTCCGATCCGATCCCGTCAACCAGGTTGGGCAAAGCGTCAGTATCTAGCATGCAGATCACCCGTACCTTTGATGTTGGTCTGAGGTTTAAGGGCCGTGACAGGCTGATTTGGCATCCGGAGGTGGTGCCGGAGGTCATCCCGGTTGTTATTGAGGTGAGGCCTGGAGTGTTAGCCCCTCCTCCTGTTCAGGAGGCCGCTCGGCAGGCTCAGCTATAGGCTCTGGGCCTCGATCAGTACCCGGGCCAGCCTCAGGATCAGGCTCAGGCTCAGGCTCAGCCTGTATTCGAGGATCCGGCTCAGGAGGAGCATGTCGAGGAGATCCCGGTACCACTAGTTCAGCCAGCTCCTGAGCCGCCATAGTACCCGCAGCACGTTTACGCTGACCTGCCTCCGGCAGCGCGTGAGATGGCTCGGGACTTTGACCGGCGCCTCAGACGCCAGGGCGCACGCATTGACTGGATCGTCGAGACGCTCGTTGCTCTACGAGAGCTCGCTGGGTTGCCTCCACTTCCCCTCCCACCGTCTCCACCGCACGAGGATTAGTACCTTAGTTTGTTTGTTTAGTGTTTTGTTATGTATTATGTACTCAGTTGTACCTTTTTGTTTTGTATGTACAAACTGATATATATATATATATATATAGGGAGAAGATCATGCGAGAACCACCTCTTATTGTGAGAATCGCGAGAACCAATGTGAACACACCAAAAATGCCTAAAAATAGCTAAAAATCACACAAAATTTTTTTTTAATATTTTTTAGGTTAAAATCGCTACTTTTCGAACCAAAAAAAAAAAAAAAAAAAATTAAAATTTTTTTTTTTTTTAAATTTTTTTTTTAAATTTTTTTTTTTTTTTGCTTCGAAAAGTAGCGATTTTAACCTAAAAAATATTAAAAAAATCAAAAAAAAAAATTTGGATTTTTTTTAGATTTTTTTAGGTTTTTTGGGGGTTTAGTTTTTAGCATTTTAGCTTGGGGGGGGGGGGGGGTTTAGGTTTTTGGGGGGTGGGGGGTGGGGTTAGGTTTTTTTTTAGCTTGGGGGGGGGGGGGGGGGTTTAGGTTTTTTTTGGGGGGGGGGGGGGTTAGGTTTTTTTAGGTTTTTTTTAGCTATTTTAGGTTGTGTTCACATTGGTTCTCAAGGTTCTCACAATAAGGGTGGTTCTCGCATGAGCCCCTCCCTATATATATATATATTGCAGTTAATCTTCTATTTACATCACCCTGGTTTTGGATTGTTTACGTTTAATTCTTATGGCTTTCTGTACATTTTATTTAACGTGTTCGTTTAATTTAACAAAATAAACTAGGTTAAGAACTTATATTATATACGTTCTATAAAAATAATGACGTAATTACGTAATTGTAAAACAACTATGAATTATATGTAATAAAACTCAAATAAAAATTTTTCCTTCAAAAATCCCTACCAAACTAATCCAACCAAAAATCCCTACCAAACTAACCCACATTCCACCTGTTTTAAAAAAAAAAAAACATCCAAAGCGCCGCGCTATGGCCATAGCGCGGCACTTTGGATGTGCAAAAAGACAAATGGCGTGTGCGAATAGACCAGGCCTTCTGTCTATTGTCCAAAAAACATAAGGGGTGCATGCATAAAATGAGATTTAGACAAACTAATTTAAAAAAAAAACATGTGATTGGTTGAGAAGTAGTGGGCCCCACCTTTATCCCCTATCCTCATCTTTGTCGCATGCGGCATGATTTCCCGAATTTAATTTTACCGATCGGCAAGGAAGGTTGGTGGTGGACATGTCGTGCGGCATGTGAGGGTTGCCAAAAGGTTTGCCGAAGACACCCCGTACACCCTTAGAGCACCACATGTTAGATGAAAAAACAAATGACAATCAGCAAAAGGACAATAGCCGAATTGTCCCTGTCTGTAGTGATCATTATAAACTCAACTACGTGCCATTACCTTACATACCATAAGATTCACAAAAGAAGCCAATACTAACTAAAATAGTGTAAAAGATAAGATAAGCGGTTTTATTTATATTTATACTTTATATAAAAGGTAATTTATCCTCTCATTATTATTTACTTTATAAAAATATTAAAATCAGAATTTTTATAAAATAAATTTAAAACTAATTTTTTATATATATATAAATATATAATTATTAACAAATAATAATGTTTTTGCAAAAAAAAAATATTTTATTATATATATACTAACATTTTGCACAAATCAACATTTATGTTATAAATAATCTTTTTACACAAATCAACCTTTATGTTATAAAAGACCATAGTCCCTCACATGCAAAGCATGTGAGGTAACTTAACTGAGTTTTTGGACGACGTTAGTTGTAAAGGTTATAGAATGTTACAAAACGTCAAAACATGAACATAAAGGTTGGGTTTTGCCGATTTCAGAGTGAAAGGTATGAAGTGCAGTTTAGGTATAACATAAAGGTTGATTCATGCAATTTTGTCTATTTATTATTATAACTTTCTATGTGATGTAGCGGGTGATACGATAACGAAGAACAAATCACGTTGATTCTACGAATACCCGTGATGATCTTCCCCAAACCCCCAAAATTCAACCCAAAGAGCAAAGAATTTGAAGTGAAAAAGGTTATTTCTCAAAATTGAAGTCTGACTATTGGAATTACAAAAGCAGGATATAAATAAAGACTGAAATTCGAAATGGGCCACAAAAAGGCCATAGGTCAAACACAAGCCCAAAAACAAAATAATTAAAACACCGAAAAAAACATAAAAGTGTCCAAAACTCCCATTAGAATGCGTTTTTTTGGGGCAAAACGGAGACCCGTAGTCAAAGTTATGCTCGTTTTCGTAAATCACCCTTAGAAGCTTGCTTATGCGTCTCCAGAAATACCATGGCTCGATCTTCTACACTAGCGTCTGCATCACTATGTCTCTCCAACCTTCATTTCTTCAATCTAGGATGATGTTTCACTTCTTTACAAACTATCCACAAAAAAAAAAAAATTAAACAAATAAATAAAAAATAAAAAACCTTATAATCGTTACTCACATGGTCAACACACAACATTTGACTATACGTCTTCACAATGTTTACGGTATAAATTTAGTCAAAATTCCCACTATTTTATTATAACAACTAGGTGATGCCTCGCCCGCGTTGCGGGGCGATGGCCGAACAATTCTCAATCAATTAAAAAAGCAGTACTATAGTTTTGATAGAAATAAAAACTAAAAAGAGTGTTAGACAACTTTTTGGCACGATTTTTAGCTAGGGGCAAAGTCATATTTTTATTTTTACTTGGGGGAAAATCAATTTTTTTTCCCCGAGGGTAAAATCCTAATTTTCAGCTTGGGGAAAACCGTATTTTTATTTTTCACGAGGGGCAAAAATGTAATTTTGAATTGAGGGTGATATCGTAATTTTGAACCGAGGGGAAATTCGTAAATTTTAGCTGGGGAAAAAGCATAAATTTATTTTGCACTGGGGGCAAATACGTAATTTTAAATTGCGGGCAAAACCGTAATTTTAAAGTAAGTATAAAATAATAAACTGGTGTAACGTAATTTAGGCTGAGGGTAAAAGCGTAATTTTTTTACCGAGGGCGAAATCGTATTTTTTAGCTCGCGGCAAAATGGTAAATGTATTTTGAAGCTGCGGCAAAACCGTATTTTTTAACGGGGGCCAAATTGTAACTTCAAAGTGGGTATAAAATAATAAACTGGTTGGTCCAATGGGTATTGCTCGCCGCCCATTTGAACCAATGGCAGAGCAACACTATTCCGAGGCAAAGCCGTAATTTTAAAGCGTGTATAAAATAATAAATTGGTTGGTCCAATAAAGGAGGAGCGGCCGCCAATTTCAGCCAATGGCTACGGGCCACTATTCCTGCCCATGGGAATTGTATATGTTGAAATTGAAAATTCATTTTGAACATATTTTGTTTTTTCTTCCAGTGTAAACCTCGTTTCGATTCCAGATCAACAAGGTTGAACATTGAAATGTATTCAAAATAAAGTTTTTTTTTATCGTACGTTATAACAAGTGTCACTAACATACCGTTGCCGTGACGAACGAACTAATTCCAACCAATCAACATCATTATCAATACTATCACACCACTTACCGGCCAATATTCGTTTATACACCTTTCAAATGATATAAAACACATGTCCTTATCCTTTCGAACATATAACAACTTTATTTTTTAAACCTTATCTTCCGTCTGCTATAACAAGTATCAATACCACACCAATACCGTAATAAATCAAATCGATAGCATCCAAACTCACTAGCTATATTAACATATTATAAAGTAGCAACATATTAATGCATAGAGGTGTTATACCCTAGGGATGGGCAAATCCCGATCCCGATATCATACCGTCCCGATACCGACAAATCCCGATCCAGGATTTTGTGAAAACTAGGTACCGATACCGATACCGAAATACGTCGGTTCGGTACGGTATCGGTATGGTGTCGGTATTTAGAGGGTAAAATTCGGTATTATACCGATACCATACCGTACCGATACCGAAAAAACCTAAAAGTGGATACCGAAACCGCTTCGGTATGGTATTATCGGGATCGGGATCGGGATGGGATCGGTATTTGATACCACTTGCTCATCCCTATTATACCCCATGTTTTGGGGGATTTAAAAAAAAAAATTGATATTACACTTTTAACCCAAAACACCTTGATTTTTTTACTTTCAACCCAAAAGTTTTCATCTTTTTCATTTTAACCTCACAATTTTTTTACTTTCAACTTTGGTCCTCTATACTTTATGTACTTCTCAAAATCTTCATTTTACGTTTCATTCTAAATTTTACGAGTTAACACGGCGCAACGTACGCGTATAGTTTAACGTTTTTACGTTTTATTTTACGCTACGCTCTAAATTTTACAAGTTAACATGGCGCAACGGTACATGTGTGGTTCAACGTTTTTCCATTGTCTATGTTTTCTCGTGTCGCAACGTGCGGGTCTTAAATCGACTTAATTATTATTTTCTATGTTTTACGCTTCGGTTTAATTCTCCGCATTAACACGCCGCAACTTCAATGTTGGTAGTCGTTAGCTGTGGTATGACATTAATGCTATTTGTCACGGTTTTATGCCCCGTCACAACACGAGGACTTAATACTAGTTATAAAAAAAATCGATCGTCTTATGTGTCAAACATATCGCATATCCTAATCCTAACTAATAATAAAAAATTCAAGATTGGATAGATAAATCCTGTCACTTGTCAAAATTGGCATGAAATGATAATATCAACACGTGAGCATGATGGGCTCTTATAATAATGAGTTAACTTTTGTTTTCCTCCTTATAATTTGGCTATTTTAAAAGTTTTGCCACAATAGTTTTAAAATAGTTATTCCTCCCTTCACGATCTTTCTAATTTATCATCATTTGCTTTCTACTTTTAACTTCATTCAAAAAAATCTATTAACTAGAAGGGTATTATGGTAATTTTATAGATAAAAGCAAGGATATGTAAATCTTTTCATCTAAATAAACCTTTAAGTGAGTTAGAGCTGGGAGCAAACTGACGACAAACTCGAAATATCAGGGAAAAAATGGTCATTTTTAAACTATTAAGACAAAACCGTTAAATAACCAAACTATAGGAAGCAAAACGAAAATTAAACCTCCCACACCACCACTCCACACTCCAAACCACCACTAACCACCACCATGTCAATAACAACAATGATTCACCGGAAACTTAACCGAAAACTTCACCGGAACTTCAACAAACTATTCATTTACACGCCATTCAGACTATCATCTTCATCAACGAACCTAACCAACACTGAGAACAGTAATCGGAAGATCGAGAAGCTTCTAATAGCCAACAGAGGAGAAATCGCCTGTAGGATTATGAGAACAGCGAAGAGGTTAGGTATACAGACGGTTGCGGTTTATAGTGATGCTGATAGGCATAGTTTGCATGTGAAGTCAGCTGATGAGGCGGTTAGGATCGGTCCGCCACCGGCTCGATCGAGTTATCTTAATAGTTCTTCGATTATTGAAGCTGCTGTTCGTACTGGTGCTCAGGTATGATCGATTTAGGGCTTTGTTAACTTGTGGTTTTGTTATTATCGTTTGAGACACTGAAATTGGAGTATTAGAATGTTAGATTGTGTTGATTTGAGGAATATTAGTGTGATTTGTGGTTAGTTGTTGATGAGGAATGGTTAATTAGTTTGATGCAGTAGTATTTGGCTAGTAATGGTTCTGTTTTGACTGTAGTGTGCATGATTTGTTTATATACTGTTGTATTTGTTTATGTAGGTTTAGTTTTCTTATAGTGATTGTACTGGTGCTCAGGTAAGATTGATTTAGGGCTTCGTTTCAGTTGTGGTTTTGTGATTGTTATGTGAGAGAGTAGGTTTGGGGCTTTTGTTTGGAAGTTTAGAGTGTTAGATTTTGTTAGTTTGAGGAATTTTAGTGTGATTTGTTGTTAATTGTTGATGAGAAATGATTAATTTGTTTGCTGCAGTAGTATTTGGCTAGTAATGGTTCTGTTTTGACTGTAGTGTGCTTGATTTGTTTATATACTGTTGTATTTGTTTATTTAGGTTTAGTTTTCTTATAGTGATTGTACTGGTGCTCAGTTAAGATTGATTTAGGGCTTCGTTTCAGTTGTGGTTTTGTGATTGTTATGTGAGAGAGTAGGTTTGGGGCTTTTGTTTGGAAGTTTAGAGTGTTAGATTTTGTTAGTTTGTGGAATTTTAGTGTGATTTGTTGTTAATTGTTGATGAGAAATGATTTATTAGTTTGATGCAGTAGTATTTGGCTAGTAATGGTTCTGTTTTGACTGTAGTGTGCATGATTTGTTTATATACTGTTGTATTTGTTTATTTAGGTTTAGTTTTCTTATAGTGATTGTACTGGTGCTCAGGTGTGATTGATTTAGGGATTTTTTGACTTGTGGTTTTGTGGTTATTATGTGAGAGTAGGTTTGGGGCTTTTGTTTGGAAGTTTAGAGTGTTAGATTTTGTTAGTTTGAGGAATTTTAGTGTGACTTGTGGTTAGTTGTTGATGAGGAATGATTAATTTGTTTGTTGCGGTAGTATTTGACTAGTAATGGTTCTATTTTGACTTTAGTGTGCATGATTTGTTTAAATGTTGTTATATGTTTCTGTAGGTTTAGTTTTGTTGTAGTGATTGACTGATTGTACTGCTATTTGAACACTTGGAATGTAAGTTGAATAACAGAGGCTGATGTTCACTCAATTTGTGTGTTTTGATTTTTACATTTTATGCTATATTGATTGTACAAGGATTGTAGTCACCAAAGGATCTGCTTGTGTTAATTACTGGTCTAGTGGGAAGTTGGTGCCCTGCTGTTGAGTATTGCATCATATATCGTTATTTCAGATGGCACTAGCTCCTGTTTGAAAAGCTGTGCTATGGTTTCTAGTATTCACTAGTTTGAAGTATATATATGTAATTATGTATATTTTTAGTACTTGTATCTTGTCGTTGTGAACGAGTCGTGTACATCCTGAAAAGCATAGCAGGTTTGTTTGATCTAGCTCTCAGTTAGTTGGGCTAGAAGTTTGGGTAGGTGGGTTTTTATAAATTTTGTTATGTCGATATTATGCGATTTTTCTGCCAAAAAAGTACGGGATGACTTCGTTTTGGTCATCCTGAAAATTGAAGTGGAATGTAAAGGTAATCCTTGGTATCTGTAGAAAACAACAAATCATTCCCTATGATGACTAGCCTTGAAAATAAAGAGAAAATTAAATGAAACTCCTCATGACTCATGTAGAAGCAAGAAAGTAGTGTGCTTTATATTAGGGTGGCTAGAACACAAGTAAAAGAAAAGACTCTATTGATATATCCGATTAAGTTATATTTGAACTGCTTTTGTTTTCGTATGCATTCTGAATATCAAGTATTCACAGAAAAAAAGTTATGTAATAATATTTGACATGCAGGGTAGTACTGTTACCAACTCTGATTCCGATATATTGTTGATCCTTATTAAGTTATATATGAACTGTTTTTTAGTGTCCGTATCACAGACGACGAAACAAAATATTTCTAACACCTAGAGACTTGTATATATATGTAGCACTTTTAGGTTCATATTTTTCTATTGGTAAATTGCAGTTCAATTTCACCACACATTGATTTTAAGTTTGTTAGATTGTTGATTTTTTTGGTTTTACACATTCAAGGCCATAGTTCATGAGCAGATATTATCTTTTGATAACAGGCTATACATCCAGGCTATGGTTTCTTATCAGAAAATGCAGACTTTGCTCAACTCTTTTTGTATTCTTCCTATAGGTGGGTCATACAGGCTGGGTTGGGCTGGCCCGGAAAACATTTTGTCCAAAGATTTTGAATCTATTTATAAATAAGAGGGTGTTTGGGGTTGAGTTTTGAAAATAGATTATGCGTTTTGAATAATCAGAATCAGATAATTAACTGTAACAAAACGTGATGTTGAAAGATAGTGTTTGGATTTGATTATGTTGCTTGATTTCACAATAATCAGATAATCAACTATTTGAGTGTTTGGCAAATATATATTTAAAAAAATAAACAAGTGAAAATCCTTTTCGAAACACAAATAATCAATTTTGGGGGGGGGGGGGGGGGGGGGGGGGGGAGCTGCTTTTGAAAAACTGCGTTTTGTAACTTTCTAAACGCAAATAATCAATTTTTAGTTTTTTTTACCCAAACACTCGAAACTGATTATTTACGATTTCAAAACTCAATAATCTAAAAATCTCCTTCAAAACTCAACCCCAAACACCCTCTAAGTAGTGTGTCAAAGATGATTATAAAAGCTATGTTATCTCAATACTACTCTAATTTTTTTGATAACTGATTTTTGAGGTTTTTTAGCACCAAAGTAAATGGGTCTACATTTCCACCTCTAATTTATAATACCTTAAAAAGAAAAGCCACCAACCCTTTCTACCCATAAGCTTTGTGATATTGTCAAAACTAGCCCCTCTAACTTTGTAAATGTCACTTTGACCCCCTTCAAGTTTCTAAAGTTTCGAGTTTACCTTAAAACTAATTTCTTACGTTTTTTATTTTTTTGTACGTATCAGTATAAATTCGAGTTCGTCTACGCTTTAACATAATTTTTGTTTGGAAACGAGTCGGGTCAATTATATACTGTTTTATTTTTATGTTCGTTTTGAGTTGAACTACGTTTTTGTTTGTAAACAAATCGGGTGAAACATAATACGTTTTCGTTCGAGGGTATAAATTTGAGTTGCTACATGTTTCGACGTAAATTTAGTTCGGGAAACAAGTCGGGTCGATTGTAGTCTATACTTTATCATGGCGCGTATGACGCCAACACACGTGTTTATTTTATGTACGTTTTGAGTTTGTCTACGTTTCGACATAAATTTTGTTTGGAAACAAGTCGGGTCAAATATAATAAATTTTCATTCAATGGTTGACTTGCAGGATCAGACTGAGCACTTTCACATATGGCATGGTTCAAACCATCATCACTTCAAGCAAAAACTAGGGCTTGATTTGTTGGATAACCTTGAAACCCATGATCACCGAAACCGTGAATCTGCATCTCATCCTCCAGGGACAGTTGCCGCCCCCATGTCTGGTCTGGTGGTTAAGATTCTGGTCAAAGATGGAATGAAAGTTGAAGAAGGTCAACCTATGTTAGTTATGGAAGCCATGAAAATGGAGGTTTGAAATTATACTCATATGAGTCGTTAATAAATCATTTTGAATTCGTTACTAATGTTTTCCAAATTTATTTCATGGCTATTAAATAGCATGTGATCAAGGCACAATCCTCCGGCATTGTTAGCGGGCTTCAAGTCGCTCTTGGCCAACAGGTTTCCGACAACAGTGTTCTCTTCAAAGTCAAGGTTAGGCAGTTCAAAATTTGACCTATGGGTATATTTTTTTGCACGACATGAGCCTAACACTAAGTTCACGGGTTTGGGTTTATGCTAAATGGGTTGGGGTATTTTTGGGTCAAACCTGCAGGTGTATTTAGTTAAACGGGGCTGTGTTTGTGTCAACCTCACGGGTTGGCAGGTTGACTCAGAAAACCTGTTTAATTTTATAGGTATCTTTTTTGAAAGTGTTTCATGTCATAAGTTAAACCGTTGAGTATTTTGTGATAAATTTAAAATATTAAAGGAGAATTGATTAAAATGAACATTAAGTTTTGTAGTTTAAATGTAACTATTTTGTATACGTGGGTATTTTTATTTTAAACTTGTAATTATAGAGTAGTAAAATGCAAGAGTAAATTAAATTAAATTTCAGATTAAATGGTGTTCGTGTCAACATGTGAAAGCTCATGTTATGCTCGGCTGCTCGGGTTTATGTGGCCGACATAATTTTCACGCTCGTGTTGGGTTCAACCTAGTGAACACCTTAACACCTCGATTTTGACCGTTTCTGTTTTATCTAATTGTTTGGACAGGCTGCATAATGTTGGGGTGCAAATATCGCCCAAGTAACCATAACATACTGTTGCCAGGCGGGAGTTGATACCAAATTCGAGTTTATAACCAGATGTCAAAATTCGTGTGGCTTTGTATATTGTATAATCGTTACGAATTTCTCAAATCAAATGCACCTTTTATCTTTACTGCTCAAGTGTAGAGGTGAAAATTGGTGGGTTGTAACGGGTGGTTTCCAATGCGGGTCAAAAGTAGAGTGGTTCGACTTTAATAGAATGACTTAAAGAGGTAAAAAAATGTTTTAAGTAACCCTTTGAGCGACTTTCACCCCCATTTGATACATTTGACCCGTTTCAGCTTTTACCAAGGTATAAATATGTCCGTTCGACTCGTTATAGATAAAATTTAGCCCAAATAAAATCGTAAACTGGTTGTAACCCTCAACCACTGATCAGGTCTGTTTGTTATTGCTTTGTGGGTTGGTGAAATGGTAGTTGAATTTTGAAAGCAAAGAGTTCCTTACCCAACCACCCCACTCACTATTCATGTCATGATGCATGTTTCATTTTTATATGTCACCGTTGTTTTAACAAATGCTATAATCGTTTATAATAACTTAATAAGGCATAATGCACATAGCACATTCAATATTTTATGACATCAATCAAGTCAAAACTCAAAAGTCCTTGTCAATGATTTTAGTTTATTATTGTCATCATAATATATGCTCTTGTTTGTTATTTATCAGGTATATTATTTAGGTTGTTTTTTATTATGATTTTCTATACAATAGCATTCGTCATGTAATTATATGATTACATAGAATAAAAATTGTTAATATGTGTAAACAATAGATATGTTTAAGCTCGTGAGTTTAGTCATGCCTCGGTCATATGTGAAGCATGAAGCATGGGCTCAAGCTTGAGCTTATTTAAGCTCGACTCGTTTCCCTTTTAGATTTGTGTCTGATCCATAGAAATGATAGCGACTTAATCTCATTCAGAAGGTTCTCCACCTTCACCGGCTGATGGTTAAAAACCAAATTATTATGAGCCCGCCATATACTCCAATACACATAAGGATAATAGCTTGAATCGTCTTCCTAATCCACGACTGCTTGAGAAGCCACATAACAAGCTGAGAACAAGCGGTCTTAAGATTCTTAAGCAGCCTTTTCACACCCATAAACAAACTCCTTTTAATAAGATTGTTGATAGTTGGTAGACGAGAATGAATAGCCCTCCAATCGAAGGTGTTAACCTTCAAGGGAACCCAATGGTTCCAGTGTAAGATACTACGAGCCTAAATAGGATCAGGATGATGAATCAACTGCTTAGCGGAAACAACCGAGGAACCCCCCCCCCCCCCCCCCCCACATCGTCTCTAAACCAAGTGCACTTGTTCGGACCATCCCTAAAACTGAACTTGTGCCATCTGTCCTCCAAGACCTGCAGATCAGATCTAGCTTGCTGATCCACCAGAGAACACCTCCAATCCCACTCGAACAATGTAGCAATTTTCCACTTTGCACCAATCAGCCACCGTCTTTTTTCTCTTGAATGACACGATCCCACGCCACCCAACTCATTTTTTCTTGCTTTCGTTTTTCCCCATATGAGTCTTCTTCTTTTGGCTTCTAACACATCTATACAAAGAGAAGTAGTAATTGGGAAGGCTTTCAAGAACCGATTCATATTGGCACCCACCTTTAAACCAAGATACACAAAAGGAATCGAGCCCGGTTTGCAATGCATGATACCCGCAATTCTCATAACCTCAACTTCATCCACCCTTGTTAAAATCACATTGGATTTATGCATATTTATTTTAAGACTGGAAAGCAGGTTGAAACACCTAAGAAACCAGACAATACTCATCACATATGCATATGCATATGTCCACTCTCCAACAATGAGGGCATCATCGTCGTAAGGAGGTGAGAGATGGAAGGCCTACATTCGGAAACAAAAAAAGCATGGAAATCCCCGATGTCACACACCTTCATCATAATCATAATCATAATCGAAAAGGCCTTCATAGGCAAAATAAAGAGGGAAGAAGAAATAGAGTCGCCTTGACGAATACCCCTAAAACATTTAAATTCAAAAGTAGTGGCTCCATTAACGAGCACGGAGGACACCAAACGCACTACCCAATGTCGCCATTTATCCAGGAAATTCATAGTTGCCATCACCGAATCAAGGAAGTTCCGGTTAATGTGATCATATGCTTTTTTTTAAATCAATTTTGAAAAGCATACTCCGTTCTTTTATCTTTCTCAACCAAGTAATAATCTCGTTAATAACCAATGGACCATCTAGAATAGATCTCCCGCTTAGAAATGTGGATTGAGTCTCCGAAACGGCAAAGTGAATAAACCGTTTGAGCATATTTGATTATTCAAGTTCAAATATTGCTAACAAAACTTTTAAAGTGAAGATAACCATGATATGTCATGTCATATGATACAACCCTCAGCAGATATATTGACTTGCTGGATTTCGTTTGACGTCTCATTTTTACCCTGAACTACCCTAATTAGTGGTGTCACTCCTTTTAAGTACCCAAAACCATTTTTCTTTTCCTTTTTTTTCAAATTAAAAATAATTTATATATCTAAAACACAAATGAAACTAAAACATTACATAGTTCAAATAAAAAAAAGATCAAAATACGAAAACATAAATAAAAAATGCATGGATATAAAATTAAACTACTTATCCAACGCGAGGTATGCTAGATCTAGAGTTCCAAGATGTTCCACAAGATCAAATCGAAGTTGGGAATGTGAATTTGCATCTTGCAACTCCGAAAGGACATTATCGTCAATAACTGGTTCCACCAGAGGATCCCCAATGTAGACCAGTGATATCGCATTTTCGTCGTCTTTTATGATCATGTTGTGAAATGAAATGCACACATACACCACATTCCTAATATTCGCTACAGTCATAGCCTAGGTGAGTCGCCTAATTATACCTCACTTTGCCTCTGAAAACTGCTCCACATATTTTCTTATCGACTCTTGTACCTACCTGAACTTTTTTTCCTTTGGATCAGTCGGATATGGAAACACTTTCACAAACGTTAACCAAGAAGGGTAGATCTCCTCGGTAAGATAGTATTCATGTTTGTATTCTTGTCTATTTCCATGGAATGGACCCTTAGGCACGGTTCCATTTTGTTCGGTGAGAAATATTGGAGATTGTTGTAGAACATTGATATCGTTGTTTGGGCGGTAGGACCGCATAACGCATGCCAAACCCACAAATCAATTGAAGACTTCTGGCATGATCGTTGGGTATTGGTGATCACCTCACATATATTGGTCTCGCAACTCAGTAGGACACATTCTTCAAACAATATGTGTACAGTTACTATTACCGATCATTCTCGAAACGTGATGGTTTTCTTCACGTGCTTGGCACAAAAGTGCAATATCGTGACTTGTTGGTCTACGTAAGAACTCTTGGTCTTATAACTTAATTATGACATTACCGAAATATTCCAGGCATTCACGCGAAGTCCTTTTGGCCATACATAAATACTCATCGTATACGTCAGGAGGATTACCAGTTGAAAGTTGTTTACCAGCTAATATGCTTTTTTGTAATGCCGTAAAACTCTTTTTCGTCCTTCCGTCCAGGCCCTCTTGGAACCATTCATATCTTGCTTCCATATCACCCACAATCTTTATAAACAATGATTTCGGCATACGAACCTTGCTCGAAACGTCACTTTATCGTATTTTGGGTTGTCGACGAAATAATCTTCTGTTAGAACTTGGTGAGCTCTTTCGTGATCACGTTGCTTATATCTTTTTTTAGAAATTGCCATGTCTTCAACTTCAGCTTGGGCGACAATATCCATAATAAACTAAAGGCTACTACTGTAATGCCTCGCTTTGTAGAACTTCCCTTATTCAGAAAGCTCGCCTTGTATTCTATTTATGGAAACTCGTATTCTTTTGTAATCGTATTTCGTTGCCAATCAGTAAAAACTGACGCTTTATTCGTAATAAAAACTTGGTCATTCTACTTAAATTATGCATTTATTATACGTACTGGTTTCATATTCAAACTACATACAAGGTTGATATACATCCATCTCCCGCACAGACTCGTATTTGTTTTACTTACAATCAATCGTTTAAATATGTGTTTTGATACTCTTTATACGTGCAAATACTTATACATGCATTCACGACACTCAAATTATGATTGCACACATGTTACATACTTGAAATGTGCTAAAAATGAAAGTTATGGCTTAAAATAATAAGAAAATCAAAGTTCAGGGGACAAAATGCAATAAATCAAACTTGGTGATGATAAGGTGGGGTTTCACGGGGCGCGATACCCTAAGCCCTGTCTATCGCGGCCCTTGAAAACCCTTAATCCGCAGAATGTTGTTTTTAGCTACGGGATTGGTCCATTTTCACTCGTATCTCCCACCTAACTTCATTTAAAACACTCTTAACTCCTAACCCTAATCACCTACTATATATACACCTATTCTAACACCCATTTTTACTTTCCAAATTCCTCAAACACTCTCAAATCCTCTCAATTCATCCAAATTTCTAATGTTGGTAGATTATACCTTTGCTCAAAACAGTGAGTTTTGAGCACTTTTCTTCTACTTTTCTCCATGTTTTCTTGTAACAATCTACTTGGATGACCTTCAAGGATGTTATCCAAGATTCACCAAGGTGAAATCACGTGATACATCACTTATATAAGGCTCCAAAGTCATATTTATTTTCTGATTTATAAAAACTTATGCAAACTCATTTCTTTCATTGTTTTTCTTGTGAATCTTGTGCCAAACTTGTCCTCAATCAAACTCATGGTTGTAGTACTTGTTTATGGGTGATTCTTATGAGTTTAAGAGGTGCAAACACCTCCAAACTTTATGTTTTGTTCAATGGTCATGTACCTTTTGTTTCTTTGATAAAACTTGGTGGAATCTTGTACCCACCAAGCTCACAACTTAGTCTATAGTTGTGGGTTTGTGTTGAGGTTATTTCCATCAAGTTATGGGTTCAAAACTCTTTACTTTTCAGTTCATACATATCATAATCCAAGTGTTGAAAACAAGCATGATTCATCATCTTCTATATATTGAACTCGTGACTTGTAAAAGTGTGAACCGTGGGAGCTTTGGCTTTCCAATCTAGTTCCACCACCTCACTTGTGAACCTTGTGTATGAACACTCAAGTGGCTTCCTAGTATCAAAGTAACATAACCCCGCCTAACCTCCGACACTTAACTAACGCTTTCCATGTCGTGGTGGTTCACCTGGGTTAGGATTTACTTGGCCACTTGAGCGTGTATTAATTAGTTCTTATTTCTTGTTATTCATGACCCTCCGAATCATCCTTGTGATGATTTGTGTAGTGGTGAATCATATAACGAGGATAATCCTCCATGCTTGACTTACATGATAGTATATGATAATCTATGATGGACTTAGTTTTAGGATTATTATATAACTATAAACTATATGTACATATATGAACATAGCCAAATTTGTGATGATAATCGATTTATGGTTATTCGTCATGAACTTAGGCTACTTTATCTACGAATCTAAGTCTCTCGTTGATGATTCTAATGGGCAAACTAGGACCCATGAAATCACATACAACTTAGTGTCAAAAACGAGTACTTAGACTAGATATACTTTTATGCATAACATACTTTTGTATTCAAAATTCTAAATCCCGAATCTAATCACTTCATAAACATCGTATAACCCTACCTTCGATTCCTTAAATCACGAACAACTCGTCACTCATGGATAATTGGAAAGCTTTTGCAATATTGTGAGTATACTCGAACACCCTTTTTTCATTTTACACTTTTGGGTGCAATATGTTTACTTATTCAACTTACACAAACACTTATACTTTTATGCAATCACACAAACAATCCAATACATCCATACTAATATGTTATACTTTATTCGTGCTTCTGGGTGATTATGTGATAAACTTGTCATTAACTTCGTACGAGCCTCCCCTTAACATGTATAGCGCTATAGGAGTAAAGCACCGCCCGTGAACGTGAGGTCATGTTAAGTTATTCATTCATTTATACTTGCGGTAATCAGAGGGTTGACTTGTTATTCGCATGCCAGTTTTACGTTAATCTTGATAACTAGGTGTGCCATGTGGATTTGTTTCAATCATTTTTATACGTATGCTATGTATCAAACTTGTATACTCGTCAATACTTTGTATTGAACTATGCTTTTTAAACATGTTGCAGGTTGTTGATGTTGATGCATATAGAATCTAGTAGGATATTCTTAGATACACACTTAGACTATTAATGATGTCATTGTATTTTAAATTTGTTGTATTTCGTTCATAAAATGTTGTATTTTGATTTTTTTCATGTATTGTATTAGACAAATACTATCATTGAAATGAAACTTGTTTATTTAATACTTGTCACAATTAGTGTTATGAAGTCTCGAGTAATCTCATTCGTCTCACTCCGATGTTTCCGTCATCGGTTGGGGTGTGACAACTACCGGTGGGGAATAAATCATCGGGATCGTCGAGTGGAATGTATAATTTTCCATCACCATCAATCTTGTAGTATAAATGTATAATTGAGTAGAGAAGTTTATAGAGAGAAGAAATGGTTGTAGAATTAGTGTGTTGAAAATAAAATGTGAGATATGTATTTAAAGAGGGTATTTTTTTTTATCTTTCTGCCCAACGATCAAAATTGACCAAATTTAACGGCCACATTTGTGATCTTTTATCGGTGAGTAATACCCGAGACCACAACCTGCATGGTCTACCCGAGTGGGTGGCAGTGGTATTCCCTGTGTTTACCATATACCTTAAGGGTACCCAAGTGGTGCCCCGCCTATCCTAAAGGCTCAAAACAAGTAAAGAGATTATCGATCAACTTGTGCTTTAGCTTGGACCAGATATCAAGTCGTCTAATTGCTACATAGGGTATAACTTATTAATGCATAAAATATGTATCATTCTCATTTAACCCATCATTTACTCTTTAATTCACTTCCCATTTAAACTCATTTATGATTATTATAAATGTTTCTCATAATTCGTCAACTTTTTTTTTACGTTTTTCTGAATGCTCATTAGGTAAACGGATTCACAGCCTTATAAAAGTATTATGAACATGGAGGCAAAGGTTATGGTTGGCGGTAAACGGATTCACAGCCTTATAAAAGGGATTGTGGGGAACGGTTGCAGTATCAGATTCTGGATTGATCATTGGGTTGGTGACAAGCCACTTATGTCGAGATGGCCTAGCTTGTTTGCCTTAGAAAAACAAAAAATGTGCTTGGTTAGTGATCGGTTGCCGGTTGAGGGGGGTATCGATGTTATTAACTGGACGTGGTCTAGTCCTCCTTCGCCGACTGAAATCGCTGATTTCAATGGTTGTTCGGCCGAGCTTGCTGGCCTTTTCACGCCCCCTGTTAAGGATACATGGAAGTGGAAGCCGGAAGCTACTGGTTTGTTTTCCTCCAAATCGTATAAAAAGTTGGCTACATGAATGGGTAATGAGGAAGATGTGATACCGGCTTTCAAATGCGGGTGGGTTCCGGCTAAAGTAAACATTTTTATGTGGAGGGCGGCGTTGGATCGAATCCCAACGAGGCAGAATTTGGTTAGGAGAAACCTATATGTCGAGTCGGATACCTGTGCTTTGTGTGGAGATTCGGTTGAAGACTTGGATCATCTCTTCACGGCTTGCTCCGTCTCTCTTAGAGTGTGGAGTAGAGTCTGTTCTTGGGTGAGGCTTCCGCCTTTCTTCGCCTTTTCGTTCAAGGATATTCTTGACTTCCATAATAGCTTCGGTGGGGATAAAAAAACCAAGGAGATTATTCGTGGGCTTTTTGCCTTGGTGGTTTGGTGCATTTGGAAAGCGAGAAATGATCATATCTTCTCTACTGGTAGAGGTGATAGTAACGAGATCTTCGGGGAATTAAGGTCTCTCGGGTATTTTTGGTTGAAATTTAGATCGAAATATAGGGATATTGAGTGGAGTGAATGGTGTAAATTTCCTTTGTATATGTTGTAAGGGTTTTTGGTGCGGTCCTGTGTTTTTTGTCAAACCGGCCGGTTTTAATGATTTTCTCCTTTAAAAAAAAGATGAAAAAAAAACTTTCCTTTTGATGTTTTTTAAATTGTTTGAATTTATTTGACTGTGATTCTTGAAATCAAAAAAGTTTCTTATTCTAATGGTTTTTTTTTTTTTTTTTTTTTTTTTTTTTTTTTTTTTTTTTTGCAATTGTTCGAATTTATTTGACTATGATTCTTGAAATCCCAAAAGTTGCCTATTCTTACGTTTTTTAGATATGTTCGAATTTATTTATTTGACTAAGATTCTTGAAATCACAAAAATGTAAATATAATTTTTAAAAGATATACTATACTATAACATATAAAAACTAGATAGGAAATATTCCAAGTGTAACAAAAGGAGTTATTACTTTTTTTTAATTGTGTATAAAAGTGTAATTTAAAACAATAATGGGCTAACTGGTTTAGTTGGGTAAATGGGTTTGATTGTTTAATGGGCACCAAAACTATATCAAAAGTTAAAGGGTCTAATAAACAAATTGGGTCTTTAAAATTTTGTATTAGCTAATAAAATCTTACTATTATAATAAAAGAAAGCTGTTTCGGACACGTGTCATCCAATCAGGGCCACCTTAGTTTTTTTTTTCCCGCTTAATGCCCATGTTATAAGATAAGGTCAACATGCGGTGCTCATCTAATCCTAAAAATCCGACCCAAATACTCCAATAGATGATACATACAAGTGAGACCAAACCCAATGCAATGTATTTATGGTTGCATTTAGATGACATGAGATGAGAAGAATTAAATATTGCATTGTAGGCCAAATTAGGGTTGTCCAAACTGCTCGACGATCGAAGATCGCTCGACGATCGCTCGAAAAATGCTCGAAAAATGCCCGTTCGATTCCCGCTCAGTTTGTAAATGAGCCGATCGGATCGGTTCGATTCAAATTCAATCCGAGCATGAGCATAGCTCCGCTCGCTCGTCGATCGCTCGGTTTCGCTCGAATTATTTTTATTAATAATTAATATATATATTTATATTATAGATTTTATAGATAAAAACCAAAAAAAAATATAATAGCCCAAAAAAAACTAAAAGCCCAAATAACATTCAACCCAACTTAATATTTAATATATAAATCTAAGTATCTAACCCTAAATCTATTCTTCCCTAATCAGTCGTATTCAAATTGCCGCTCTAATCTCGGTCTCACTCTCCGGTCTCCACAATCACAGACTCACAGTCTCCGTCTCCGACTCCGACCCTCTAATCCCCGACACACATATCGCCGCTGTCTCTAGTCTTCAATCTTCGGACGGTCTTCAACAGTTCTTCAATCTGCTGTTTTTTTTTTTAATCTGCTGTTTGGTATGTTATGTTTCTGTTTGGTATGTTTGTTATAGTAGCATAGAGAAATATGGAGATCGATGACATTCGACAGTTGGCAAAATTTTGATGTAAACATGGTTGGTGATTAGCTGTTGTTTGTCCCAGGTCCTTTCTAGCTTCTTGCTAGTTGGGCCTGGTTGGTTGTATTCGCACTTTATTTTGTGTTGCTTTTGTATTCGCACTTTATTTTGTGTTTCTTATGTATTCGCACTTTATTTTATGTTGCTTTTGTATTCGCACTTTAAGTTAGAATTTGTTTTTGTTGAACGAAGCCTTATTATTCAATCGAGCGAAAACGATCCGCTAGCTTTTTTTTAGGATTTGATAAAAACCGAGCGAAACCGAGCCGATCGGATCGGTTCGATTCAAATTCAATCCGAGCATGAGCATCACTTTTGCGATCGGTTTTACAAATTTGATCCGCTCGGATCGGATCGGTTGTAATTCAATCCGAGCATGAGCAGACCCTCGATCGGATCGGATCGGATCGTGAACACCCCTAGGCCAAATGCATTCGTACAAAGGCTTGTCACTACGTGCGTTGCATTTAGAATATAAGTGGGGCCTCTTTTACATAAAGCATTTAATAGTTTCATTTTACCAAATAACATGAAGCATCTAATATTTTCATTTTACCAAAGAGTAAATTGCTATTTTAGTCCTTGAGGTTTGATCAAAATTATTACTTTAGAGCAGGCGAGGTGGTCCGTTATGGCCACCCCATAACGAGTGATTCCACCACGAACACCGCCGCCGCACCCACCATCACGCGTGAAAAACAAAACGCGTTGAAACTATAACGCGTGGAAATTCAAAAAAGAACAGTTGATTGTGACCGTTGTGGGGTAAAAAATGAACGTTGGGTATTTTTTTTTTTTTTTTTTTTGAATGTTTATATAAATCTATTTTAACCCAATACATTTCATATACAATTCTCCAACTCACTTCAAAAAATCAATACAAGTCTCCATTTGATTTCAAAAATATTTTTACAAGAAACATGGAAGGTTCAAGCAAGAGAGGTGGGGGTTCGAAAAAAAGAGGTTCGGGTACGAAGAAAAATCTCGTAAGACCCAAGGTTCGAGCGAATCTTCGCGAGCCGATGCGCTTTAGGTTGCAAGACGAACCCGAGCAAGTCCCACCCTTTCAAACCCAACAATATCTACCCTTTCAAACCCAACAATATCCACCCTTTCAATCGCAAACGTATCAAAACCAACCGTTCGTCCCACCGTTTCAACCTCACCAATTTCAACCCCAAACGTATCAAACCCAACCCCACCAACTCGACCCACTACTAGAAACCAACACCGTCATCCATCATTTTGCAAACGCGTATCGTGAACCACAACAAAGTCTTGACGACGATGAAGATGATGATTACGTTCAAGAACAACAACAAGAAGAGGAAGAGGAAGAAGAAGAAGAAAATGATGACGTTTAAGAAATCGTCCCAACCGTCTGACAACATTGGACGAGCGAGGAGGAGGTGTCCTTGGTGCAGGCGTACTTGCACATCTCGGAGAGCAGGAAACATGCCAACGAGCAAAGAAATGATGCATTTTGGAGACGGGTCATTAATCATTTTAGGCAACTTCCCGGTGCAAGGACACGAAACATGGACCAAATGACTTCGAAATGGACGGATTTGAACGGGAAAATTAGTAAGTTCAACGTTTGTTTCATTCAAAAGGTATGTTTTTTATTAAAGTTTAAATCTTTTTTTCATTCAAAACTGTTTTTTATTAAAAAAATAGAAACAATTTTTATTAAAAAAAAACATAAACAGGTTTTTTTTTTAAACAGAACAGTTTTAAAAAAAAACAGAAAACATTTTATAAAAAACAGAAAACAGTTTTTTTTTATAAAAAACAGAAAACTTTTTTTTTATAAAAAACAGAAAACTGTTTTTTTTATAAAAAACAGAAAACTGTTTATTTTTTTAAAACAGATTTTTTTTTTAAAAACATAACCTTTTATATTTTTTTGTAGAACCGAAACCCACAAAGTGGAGCGAGCGAGGCGACAATCATGCGACAAGCCACCGAAATGTATTGCGATCTCTACAAAAAGAGGAGTTTTCCACACATGGCGGCATGGGAAGTTGCGAGAAATCACCCGAAGTGGGTCCCCGTTGAGTTGGTTGACATGCGTGGTCCTACGGCTCCCAAAAAACGAGGAGGTTCGAAAAGATCAAAGACATCCGATTCGGGGAACTATACGACTTCCGCGTCGGGTAACTTGCCCCAAATGAACTTAAACGACGACCCCCTTGACGAACCCGATCAACCCGTTGACGACCCCGTTGAAGAAGATACACCTACAAGGCCACGCCGCAGGAGAGGTGGTGAATCGCCAAGCAAAGGGAAGGAAGCGGTGGCGGAGTCGATCTTCAGAATCGAAGAGGAGAAAATGACGCGATACAAGAAGGCTGAAGAAAGAAAAGATATAATTATGTCCGCAAAAGTTGAACGCGAGCAGGCGTACAAGGAACACTTGAAAACGGTTGAAAGACAAAATGATTTAAAAATTTTGTGTGAAAAGCACAACCATCTCGACGAACCGTTTAAGTCAATTGTCATTCAACAAAAGCGCGAGATTTGCGCAAAGTGGGGTTGGGAGATGCCACCCGTTTAGTTTTTTTTTTTTTTCAATGTTTAGTTGTTTTTTTTTATTTTGCTATGTAATTTATTTTTAAGTTTAATGAAATTTATAATTTTAGTGTTTTATTGTTAATTTCTAATTTTAAAATGAAAATTAAAAAAAATTGAGAGTGATAGAATTCCATCACTAGTGATACCACCCCCACTACAATTCTATCACTAGTGATAGAATATTGGGTGATGACATGTCATGATTTGATTGGATATTAGGAGTGATAGAAATCTATCACTAGTGACCACCCCCTCCCCCCTTAGTTTAAATATTTTTTTCTTACCATTTTAGTTTAAATAGTTTTGTTTTCTGTCATTTTAGTTCATGACTTTTATCATTTTTTCTCATTTTCATCCAACCCACTAACTCAATTCAAAAAATTAGTTAGCTTAGGTGAATTTTGGACAAACCACATTTTTCTTTCTTTTTTTTGTAGGTGCAATGGTATGGGAATGGTGTTGTGCTGGTTTACAGCGAAGATGATGGCGGTGGTTGTTGGTTTTACGATGATGACGGTGGTTTTGGTTGATGACATGGGTGACGGAAAAGTGGTCGGTGGTGGTGGAAATGGTGGGTGGTGATGGTGGTGGGGTGGGTGGGTGGTGACGGTGCAGGCAGGTGGTGATGATGATAGAAGGTTTTAGAAGAAAGACCCATGTGAACTTGTGTTTATGCATTATTTAAGCCTATTGTGAACTTTTGGCAACTTTTGATTCACTGAACAGGTTCCTATATATGTAATCATTGAAACATTCGTAAACAGGTATTAACAGGTAATTATCGTGTATACCTTTTAAAAAATATTTCGTGTTCGTGTATGGACAACTGGACACGATACCTTATCGTGTCGCATTCGTGTATCGTGTACAAGGCCGGCTTGGAGGGGGTGCGGGATGGGCGACGACACGGGGCCCAAATCTTTGTAGTCTTGTATAGAAGTTACGTTGTATAAGCTAGAATATATATATACTGAATCAAAAGATGACATAAAGAAGCTCTTGTCAGGGTGGTTATTGTCTTGCTTAAACAACAAGGAGACGCAGGTTCTAATCTGGGTTTCTCCAAATTCTCTATTTTAGCTTCATTTTTTAGTTTTTTAGCTGCATATGACATTTAATGTCTAATTTTGTCAACTACATTTTTTCTTTTAATTAATAAATTACTAACTACAGTTAGCTAATAATAACTATTTAAATTACTTTCACATAAATTTTAGTGATTAAATAATTGATGGGTTTATATACACGGAAATTTGCGAATAGGGTCCAAAATTTTTATTTTGCACATGGCTAATTTTTTTTTGTTATTTTCGGAGACGACCTGATCATGTATTATCGTGTACATGTATACATGATTTGCCAGTCCTAGTCGAGACGAGCAACAATTTAATAAAATATTCACTTATTTGTTATTTTATTTATACAAATAAAATAAATAGAATGATCATGATTGAGGGAGGGTTGAAGAATATTAAAAAAGCAATTGACATTCACAGATGGTGGGTATTGACGTACACACAGTGTACAACTTTTTGAATTGTCGTTTTGCATAGATCAGATGTCGTTTATCTAGCGACGGTTCTTCCAATGTCGTCGCCGACCCACATTCTTGTCATATCCATCTTTTACTTTCCAATTTCCTTTACTCCTTTATTTAATTTTCTTTTTAGTTTGTATGGTATTTTACACCCCAAGATGTATACGGCTCGTATAAAGTTATAAATACAGGCCGTGTAATTGATTATTGCACAAAAAAAAAAGTCAGAGAATGATTTTTTGTTTCCATGTATAATATTATACAGACTATATAACATTTAGTTATATGGGTCGTATAACATTGACCCATATAATGTTATACGACCCAAACCTCATATAATGTTATACAACCCGTATAATGTTATACGACCTAATATTTTCTCAATCTATACGAGTCATATACAGGGTGTGAAATCAATATTTAGGGTGTGACTTTATTAGGACCCTATTTTATTCATCAAAAAATAATATTATTCGGATTTTGAAATTTTGAAGTTGTATTTGATTCAAAATTCAAATTACGAAATTTGAACCGAATTTAAATTCTCATCAAAGTAATATTATTTGGATTTTGAAATTTTGAAGTTGAATTCAAATTCGATTCAAAATTCAACTACGAAATTTAAACCGAATTTGAATTCTCAAAAATTTGAAGCTAGATTTGAATTCAATTCTAAATCGATTACTAAGTTAGAACCGAATTCACATCTAACTTAAAAATTCTAATGATGGGTGAATTTGATCCATGATTCTATAAATAACAAAATTAACTCAAAATCGAACAACAACAAACTAAATAAACTCGAAATCAAATACATAAACTCTTAATCGATTTACTATTCTTCAATGATAAATGTAGTAGAGTTGAAAAATGTGGAAGCGACTCAATTGATAGACATTTAATTCAATGATAAATGTCTAGTAGGGTTAAGAAATGTAGAAGCGACTCACATGTTAGACATTTAAATATTTAATGATTTTAGGGTAATTGGGTTGACAATTGGATTGGAAATTAAATGGTAGGAGACCCAAATGTTAGAAGACCCTTTTATGGTTTTGTGTGTATATAATTAAGCGTTTTGTGTTATGCATTGTGTGTATAAATATATATAATAAAATTAAATACATAATTTGAGTTCGAATTTTGATTTAGCTAAAATCACAAATTCATATTCAATTCGAAATTCGATTAGTAAATTCGAATGTTTAACAAAAACAAATTCTATTATATTCTATTCTAATTAAGTTTCGAGATTCCCGATACCATATTATAAGTATAACACTTGTTAAAATTATATTATTTTAGATGGTACTTTGATATTTCATAAGGTGTTTTATGGTGGATTTGGAACTAGTTAACCACTTTTAATAATTTAATTCAAGGAATAACTAGTTAACCACTTTTAGTATTTAATGAATTTATGATTATCTTAACGTTGACCGTCCCTTGATATATTTAATAAGTTTGCATTTATCTATATCTTTTTACCCATTGACAATATAAAAAATGTATTATCTCCAAAGACATCAAAGATATATATTTTGCGTCTATAGTAATTTATATGTTTTATGTGTATTTATTATTTTTATTATCTATAGAAAAAATTACAAGTTTTGTCCTTTATCTTTATATCACTTTTCAGACGGTATCATTTTTAATGAACGTTGACAGGCGGTGTTCTTTACTAGGTATTTTTTTGCAAGTTTAGTCCTTTACCTAGGTATTTTTGTTGCAAGTTTAGTCCTTTACACCCAACAATTAACAGGGTTTTTTAACTGGGTTGGGTGTAAAGGACTAAACTTACAACAAAATACCTAGTAAAGGACACCGTCTGTCAACATTCGTTAAAAATAACACCGTCTGAAAAATGATATAAAGATAAAGGACAAAACTTGTAATTTTTTCCTTATATATAATAAATCAATATTGACTTTTTCAAGAACGCGTGAAGTATTCCTTGTAAATATATTTCGCATTTTCGGTGCTAACTTCCCAAATGTTCAAAAGGCGAATTTCCTGTCAATTCTGGAAGTAAAAGTTGAAAGGGTCATATATTATTATATTTAAAGCGATTTTTCAGTGTTTTATCGTTATAATAATAATAATAATAATAATAATAATAATAATAATAATAATAATAATAATTAGTCATAGGCCCTGCTTTGCGGCGAGGGGTGTAAACTCGTGCTACCAGTGTTACAGGTGGGGGCGTAAAACTATACTAAGTATCATCCGAACGACAATTAAAAACCGGAAAAAAACGTAAAATAAAAACACAAATTGCTAACACAAAACGACTTACGTGACGTAAAATGTAGACGAAGCTGAATTTATACCAACACGTATTAGAAAGTCAAGAGGGTAAAAAAACATGAGAGACCAAAAGTAACCACCAAACACCATGCTAAGTAGCAACCGAACAACGATAAAAACCACGAAAAAGTGTAAAACAAAACTAACAAAATAATGAATTCACATAATTTTTGTAGCAAAATTATAAAAAAAAAAAAACCAAATTTTATTACAAAAATTAAATCCTTCAAGTCTACTATGCAAAAAAAAAAAAAAAAAAAACCCAAAAAAAACCACTATTCCTCCTAATGTTATGAATTAATCTATCTACTATAATAAAATAAACCAATTTTTGGACACGTGTTATTTATTGAAGGTATTCTCAAATCTATACTTATCTTATATTAACTAAATAAATAAATAATAAATTAATATTAAATCTTATCATACTTTAATAAAATATTATCCTCAAATCTAAATTGTTAATTTAATATATTTTTAAAACAAATATCTCTCTTTCCTACTTATCTTATATTAAATATATAAATAATAAATTAATATTAAATGTTATCATAATTTATTAAAAATATAACTTTTTTATTATTTGGTATACAAAATTATATTTATTCAACTCGTGTAAAACGCGGGGTTTTTAAAATATATTTATGTAAAATTAGATTTATTCAACACGTGTAATACACAGGGTTTTTTAAGAATATAATTTTTTTTAATTATTTGGTAGATTTTTCAACCCGACTATACACGGGTTTTTTAAAGATTCGACGTTTTTAGTATTTAATATACAAAATTACATTTATTTAATATGTGTAACACACATGGTTTTTAAAGATAAAACTCTTTTTTAGATCTATTCAACAAGTGTAATATACGGGGTTTTTAAGGATGTAATTTTTTATTATTTGGTAGATTTATTCAACCCGATTATACACGGATTTTTTTAAATATACGACGTTTTTAGTATTTAGTATACAAAATTACATTTATTTAATATGTGTAATGCACATGGTTTTTAAAGATATAACTTGTTTTATTATTTGATATATAAAATTATATTTATTTTACCCGTACAATATACGAGGTTCATAAAGATATAAATTTTTATTATTTAATATATAAAATTATATTTATTTAACTCGTGTAATACATGAGGTTCTAACCTAGTATATACTATATAATAGTATTATTATTGTTGTTCTTATTATTATTCACTAATTTTAAAAACAATAACTACAAAAAAATTAAAAAAAATCACTAATTTGTTAGAATAACTACAAAAATTTTTAAAAAATTACTAATTTGTTATTATTATTATTATTATTATTATTAAAACTTATTATCATCGTCTAATTATTATTTTTAGGTGAGATCACAATAGCTATTTTAGGAGCCACCCGCCATTGCATTTTTCTCCCCTTTCTTCGCTTATTCTTCTTCCCACCACAAAATTCTCTCATCTCCACCGTCAAAATCCATTCTTTTTTTAAGGGTTTTTAATTTTCAACTTATATATCTTCTTCAGTATAATTTTCCTTCACATCTTTAGAATCTTTAAAAAAAAAATCACACCTTTTTCCATCTGGGTTTCCTATAATTGTGCTTCTAGCTCCACTTTCTTGATTTTTCTGAGGTTTATTCATTAGGGTTTTGTTTAATTTCAAGAAATCTTGAAAAAAGATTCAATCTTTGTAATTCTTGATACAATTCAAGTTCTTGTTTCTTGATTGTGTTGCAAGTTTTCTTGTGGGGTTTGATTGTATTTCAAGAAATCTTTATATGCATGCTGTAAAAGCTTCTATATTTGATTGTTAGGTTTAAAAAATAAAAATACCCTTTTGTTTTTTTTTATCAAATAAAGTATGGATTTGAAGAAATACAGAGAAGAAACTGATGGTGAAAGTGGTATCATGAGATCAGAATCAAGAAGCCTTGGTTCATCCCCAAAGAATTCAAGTGGTCAACTAGGGTCAAAGTCAAAGGATTTGGGTAATATGAGTAATAAAGATTCATTTTTGAGGGCTGATAAGATTGATTTCAAGAGTTGGGATGTGCAATTGGATAAACATTTGAGTAGGGTTTGGTCAAGAGATAAAGAGAAAGAAACAAATACTAAAAAAGAAGAGTGGGAAATTGATTTGGCAAAATTGGATATTAGGAATGTTATTGCTCATGGTACTTATGGTACTGTTTATAAAGGTGTTTATGATGGTCAAGATGTTGCAGGTAAATGTTTTTTTATGTTGGATCTTGTGATTATTTTGGGTTAATTGTTGTTTGGTATGTTAAAGTTTGAATCTTTATAGGTTTTGATTCAATTGATAGACTTGTTATAGTGAGATGATTGATTATGTGGTATTGTTATTCGTTTCGTTCTACATGGTTCGGTAGGAATGGATCTTAAATTTATATATGGTTTGCTTTCTATATTTAGTTATTGTCAAAGTTGTAAGTATTTGGTTAAGGATCCCAAGTTTATAATCATTGTAAATAAGGAATTATTGGATCTTTTTTGACAAGAATAAGTTGTTTTTTTATCGAATTCGTCCTTGTTATCCACAAGTATATATATACAAAGGCTTATTTAAAAATTGTGATTACATAACTGTCATATGTATAGCGGTTAAAGCAACACTTGTATGTGTTTATGGGCAGTGGCGAAGCTTGATATTTCCGACCGGGGGGGGGGGGGGGGGGGGGTCGAAAACGTATATACCCAAAAATTTCTATACGAAAACCACATATATTGTACTACTGAGCGAAAAGTTCGGGGGGTCGGGCGCCCCCCGGCTCCTTCTAACCTGCGCCAATGTTTATGGGGTTCTTGCAATTCTATACTTGAAATTGGTTATGTATTGAACAACTCTCTATATTGTTTGTACACACCTAATTAGAGAACTGCTGGAACCGCACAAACACTTGTACCTATTGTTTAATTGTAGGCTATTTTGATGTATTCAAATGCAGTTAGAGGGATTTGTTTATGATCATGAGGGTGTTTGGATGTGCATTTACAAAGTGATTATTAGTTTATTACGACTCCGAGATTCAAAAAATCACTATCATTATTAACTAACACTAAAAAGTTCATAATTCCAACTTAAGCACATCCAAACACCCTGTATGTATGCATAATTTTCCCCTGACATGGAATATATACTGATCTAAAACTTTTTTTAATAATTATTTCATGTTTCTTTCAACTTATGTGTTTTGAAAACTTACAGTGAAGGTATTGGATTGGGGAGAGGACGGTCTTGCCACTGCTGCCGAGACCGCAAATCTGCGTACGTCTTTTCGACAAGAGGTTGCTGTGTGGCATAAGCTTGATCATCCAAATGTCACCAAGGTCAGTGCTTCATTAAACTAATAATAACTACTAAAATCACAATACTTAGTAATTATTTTTAAATAGTTAAAATAATTTTACAATGATCAAAGGTTCGTAGCTATTTTTACTATAGGTGGCAAAATGGGCAACTTTTTACTCCATCTTTTTGTAACTTTATAAATACTTAACGTATTTCATAAGATTTATAAAGTTATTTGGGATGTTATAAGCGTTTAAAAAAATGTGTAACTTTCGACTGGTTTGCATGCTTAGTCAAGTTATATAAAAAAAATCCGGTCTGACCCGTTAGAGATAAACTCAGATTGACCCATTTTCAGGAAAATGGGTTGAAATTCCCCCCTCTAGTTTTTACTTTTTACGGTTTTATAAGCATGTTGTCTTTACTCTTATCTTCTCTTATGACGTTGTAGTTTGTTGGAGCTTCAATGGGAACCTCAGATCTTAAGATCCCATCAAACAACACGTCAAATATGGGTCAAAACTCGCTACCGTCTAGGGCTTGTTGTGTTGTAGTAGAGTATCTTCCTGGTGGGACCCTCAAGAAATATTTGATCAGGAATAGTAGAAAGAAACTCTCTTTCAAGATTGTTGTTCAACTCGCTTTAGATCTCTCTAGAGGGTGAGCTCAATTCTAATTTTCTTTTCTTTTATTTTCTTTAAT
Organism: Helianthus tuberosus; assembly: GCA_030545235.1. Classification (NCBI taxonomy): domain Eukaryota; kingdom Viridiplantae; phylum Streptophyta; class Magnoliopsida; order Asterales; family Asteraceae; genus Helianthus; species Helianthus tuberosus. The sequence continues at coordinate 189,495,365 of CM060354.1, forward strand.
TAAAAAGAAGTTTTTTATGCATCTTTTAAAGATAAATCGTTTGTGGGGTTTCTTGATTTTTGCAGTTTAAGCTACCTTCACTCTAAGAAGATTGTGCACCGGGATGTTAAAACTGAAAATATGCTCTTAGATTTGAATAGAACCCTAAAGATTGCTGATTTTGGAGTTGCTCGTGTTGAAGCTCAAAACCCTCGAGACATGACCGGTGAAACGGGAACACTTGGTTACATGGCACCAGAGGTATGTATACCTCGGTTCACATTTTATGTTCGAGATTTGATTTGGATGCATGTTTTGCATCTTTCTAAGTGACTACAAGGGCATGGGTGTGAATGAACCGAGCCGTACGGAGCTCGAGTTTAGCTCGTTTTAGTTAAGAGAGCCTGAGCTCATTTGGGCTCATTTCAAGCCTATTGTGTAAAAGTCGAGCTCGGCTTGAATTTTCAATACAAAGTCAATATGACATAATTTTTTCAATAATATCACTTTTATCTTTTTGCAAAAAAAAAAAGATTTTGAAGGTTTTATGCATTCAAAATATCACTTTGGGAGATATTCAACGTGTTTTCCTTTAAACCCGTCAAAGATATAACATAACCTGAAATGTGATGTCTATACTTTTGGAAAATTGTGAGAGAAGATATAAAAGACTTGAATCTTGTAGGTTCTTGATGGAAAGCCTTACAACCGGAAATGCGATGTCTATAGTTTTGGCATATGCTTATGGGAAGTGTATTGTTGTGACATGCCTTATGCTGATCTAAGTTTCGCTGAAGTATCTTCTGCGGTTGTTCGTCAGGTTTGTCGTTTTTTTACTAATCCTGTCATTTATATTTATAATCTTAATATTGTTCAAATAGTAGCACTCATCGGTTCAGTTTAATATTAGAATATTGTCACTTTTTTGTCGGTTGAAAACATATTATAACTAATTAAGGCGTTATTTAACGAATAGATAAAACGATTAAAAAGGTTGTGTGCATTAAAAAAGACATTTGGAGACTTGATCATTCAACCTTTTCCCCCTTTAGCAAAAGTATAAAAAAAAAGAAATTTATTTGACCCGTTTGAGATAAAACACAACTAAATACGTTACCATGATACCATCTCCATGCTTTGTTACTACTTATCAATAATAGTTTTTATATTCTTTTTTTACAGAATTTACGGCCCGACATTCCTAAATGCTGCCCGAGTTCATTTGCGAACATTTTGAGAAAATGTTGGGATGCAAATCCCGACAAGAGACCCGAGATGGATGAGGTCGTGAGATTGTTAGAGGCGATAGATACAAGTAAAGGTGGCGGGATGATACCCGAAGACCAAGCCTCGGGTTGTTTTTGTTTCACCCCGAGACGTGGCCCGTGATTCGTTTTCCTCATGTTATGAATGTCACAAACATTTTGTTTTTTCCCAAATATTTTGCATAAGTTTACAACTTTGTAAACCATTGGTAGTCCCTTCCCAAAATTTTGTCAACTTTCATTTAAAGATTTGCTATGCAAATTTTATGCAGTGGCTACTCATATGTTTTTTGTTTTGTTATATATATTTTATATAATAATGATTGATTATTACTCATTTTCTATTTTATTATACATTTGACATTGCATGAGTTCTCATAGGCAGCTCTAAAATTTTAGTGGAATTAATTCCAATTCCTTTCAAACATTCCAATTTCGTCGTAAATATTCCATGAACCAAACGACTGCTAAGGATTGATGAATAAAAAATGATCTATACGAACATAAATAAGAGCAGGGAAGGAAGTAAGGGTGACGAAGGGATCGGTTAACCCTCCAATGACCGATTCGTCATATTTTATATAACAAACTTCATTTTTTTTAAAGAAAAACATGAATTACATCTTCTAGTTGCAACTGGTAGGGAAGAGAATTTTATAATGATCTATACTAACAAATATTGATTCCTCACCCAATGAGAGAGTTTAAGAATCTATTTTAGGAATGGAAATGGAACATATGCTTGGTTTTGTGCCTTTTGTTTTCTTATATTCTATTACCATGAACCTAGGAGGTTCCATATGTATGTACTTTTGGTTTGTGGGGGTAGTATAATAAATGCTCAATCCAAGGAACCAACCTTGTGTGGGCACAAGAGGAGTATTTTCTCATTTTAGGTGTGTTTGGTGACTTTTGCCATCAAATTTCACCATCATGGTTTGTTGAATATTCACTTTAGCATCACAAATGCATTTACTTTTTTTATTTTTATCAACTTACACTTTTAACCTTTTGTAGTTTCTTATTTGACAACTATATTATGTATCATTTTGTTGATTAAAAAAATAATTGGATTTTTTCATGTAAAATGTATTTGTAGGTATTAAAATTTGAATGTAAAAAAGGAATATGTTATAAAGTTGTTTGTTTGTGAAGCATCTAACTTATGAAAAGGAACTTTCAACAACTGCTAGTGATGTTCTAACCTCTTAGGGGCTGTTTGGCAAGTTCTAAGCTGAACTAGTAAAGGTCTGAACTATTAAGAACCAGTATAATGCTTAATCGTTCAGATGCAAATGTTTGACCAATTCAGATTAGAGATCTTAACCATATAGACTCACTATAATGTTTAACCATTCAAAGACAAATGTCTGAACCATTTAGACATTTGCTCGCGAAACAAACAGTCTAAACCATTAAGTACTGAACTGTAACACCCCGTGTTTCTGAAGTCAAAGTCAAGATTGAAGTCAAAGGGAGAAAATATTGCTAATTGAGATCTGTCTCTCCTTGCTCAATTCCTGTTTTGACTTCTTTGACTTATGATTAGTCTAATTTATCGTTTACGTTAGTTGTATTATGTGGAGTATCCGTTAATAATCGAAGTTTATCGATATCTATCGCATATGTTATCGCTATCGCAATCGCGCTCGCAACTCGAAATACGCATATTGGTTAATGTTATACGTGTGTGTGCCTTACGTGTTACTTGTGCATGTTTAATTTATGTATGTGTGGTAATCAATCGAAACGCAATCAAATCGCAATCGAAACGCAATCGAACTCAATCGAAATCGAACTATGATAATTGGTGGAGAAAAGACAGTGCGAGATATGAGTAGTTGGGATTAAAAGTAATTTGACTAGGAAACTCAATCGCATCGCAATGCTCGCAATCAAAATCGAAACAGCAAAACTCGTCGCGCCAAGCACTCGAACCAAGGGCCATCCGGCCGGATTGCCATCCGACCGGGCTGCCATCCGTTCAAGGTGACATCCGACTGGACTGTCATCCGGGCAAGATGCCATCCGACCGACCGCCCCTTTCCATTTTGGGAATCCTATAAATACCTCCTGTCACTCTCAAAGTTACCACTTTTGGCAACTGACGTCCGACCAACTCGTGCTCCTCACCTATTCTTCGATTTCTCTCTATTCCGGTAAGTTCTCGTCCTAAATCTTGTACTTCCTTAATCTACACGCACTCCTACACTTTTCTATCTTTTGAATCTTAACTTTTAACCGTGAAATCATTAAGATTCAAGGTGTTCTAGGATGACGTTATCATGAGTTCTTGAAGAACTTCATGTTTTGGCCTCAACCCACCAAGAACAACTTAGATCTAATCGATTTCCACACAAATAAACAAAGATTTTGCATAGATCTAAACACATTCATGGTGAAAAAGGATTGAAAGATGGTTTCTAACTTGGTTTCAACTCTTTTACACTCAACGCACTCGAAACCGATAGAGTCGGGCCTTGTTCTAGTCTTCTACTCATTCGTAGTGTTGTGCTAGCTCAAGATCTGGATTCTACTCACGAGGCCACCAATTTCGGGTTAACCAAGAACAACCGTACTGAACCGGTTAACTGGTCGAACTAGGGTGATTCCTGTCTGACCGGATCACTTGGGTCAAGATGGGGTTCTGTTGATTAACACGTTGTCAAAACGTCTTGATAAAAACTACAAACAATCAAAACGACCAAGTGAAAGACGAACGGAACGACCAGGACGGAGTGTTGTCCGGCCGAACTACGGTCCGAACGGACAGCCATCCGAGCGACCGGCCGTCCGAACGATTTCCACATTGGGTCCCACACTTAACCAATTTACCAAGATTTGGAGTCTGAGTGTTGAACGAATTGCTGTCCGATCGGATTACCATCCGACCGAACTACCATTCGGATCATGAGATACTTGAACTTTAACACTTAAACGATTTTCAAACATGCTCAATGCACTAAGGATGCCACCCGACCGGACTGTTGTCCGATCGAGTGACACCCTGCTGTGAATTTGTTCTCACTGAAGTGTCAACCTATCGGATTACCGTCCGGTCGACCGACCTGAAAGATAGAGATACTTCGATGTTTTCAAAATGCTACAACGAAAACTTCAAAAGTCAAGCCATCATACACAAACACATCCTTCGCAAAGGAAAAAACAATCCACTCGAATAGTCATCCGACCGGACTACCATCCGACCGGATAACCATCCGAGCGGATTGTCATCCGCACGACTAGCCGTCCGGTCGGATTACCATCCGACCGAACTGCTGTCCGACTCACTTGTACCCTGCATCGTTTTACGCGTCACTCATCGTTATGCTATCGTTCTGATCAGGCTAACCCTACTCTCTAGCGCTCCCTTCAATCCATCCATCACTGTGAGTATACTCGATCCCTTTTTGCTTTACTCACTTTTGGGTGTTACATACGTTACTTATACAAAATCACAATCGAACACACTACGCAATACTTTATACGCTAACCGTTACCGCATGTTATACGTGACTTAATGAATGCTTGTTTGTTATGTTTACACATGGAATGCTGTCTACCTGCCTTAGCAACGATAGTACTATAGTTTGGACTCAGCACCCGCTCACGCGGGGGTTGTTAAGGATAATTATTTGCATGGATTACAGTGGTGATCATGTATTACGAACTGCCTTGGGCAGTCAACCCGCAGTCATTGGTATCGATAGGTTCATGTCGATAACTAACATGCCTCATTTCACTCTGTGTACGTGCTGGTTATGCGTAACGCTTTCGAACTCTATATGCTATTATCAAACTTGTATGCTCACCTTTACGCTATGTGTATTGACTTTTACTTTAACGTATGTGACAGGTGCTTAGGAAGTTTACATGCTTAGCTTGTTGTGAACTTGAGGCTAGGAAAAGGTCTAGGATGCTCTCTGTGCTGTGATGAAATCGAAGCTAGGAAAAGAGGTCCTAGAAACCAATAAATAAACTATCTATGTATAAATCTGAGTTGTCGGAACAGAACTACTTGACTGGATTTATCTGTAATAATTTGTTTGCCTTTTAAGGCATGGTATGGGACATGCTACTTTAAATTAATTGGTAATGATAATTGTTATGGACACTTCTGGACAATCTGTTTCGCTCAGTGCCATGCCCCGATGTTTCCGCCATCGGTTGGGGTGTGACAGATTGGTATCAGAGCCATAACTATAGGGAATTAGGCAAGACTCGACCTAGTCCGGGTCGATGTCTTAGAGACCTAGTCTATAGTTAGGAACCAACAGACCGACTTGTGCATATCCGTTAGGGATTATGTATGAGCTTGTTACTATCCCTCGCTATTCTCGCCTACGCTACACTATCACTGCACTCGAATTTTCAATTGTGAATAAGCGATTTTTAGACAAGATTAGGTGTGAAAACCGCAAACTCTCGATTAAATTGCTTATTTGATCTGTATTCATCTATAAAACGTGAGAATTCGCGTTGAACCAGGAGTGAAATCCATACTTTAGCGCAGATTTTCGTCTCTATTTTATTAAAAGCTCAGGAGCAGAAGTTGTTAAGTCAGGGGTGAAACCCGAACCTTGATAGTTATTTCTGACTCATTTTGGTTTTACAAAACTCTCACACCAAAGTCTCGACGGACTCCAACGACCTGAAGTCAGGATATGACTAACGGGATGCGTGCCAAACGCCCAAGAATCGAGGCAAAAGCACAGTCCTGGAGGTCAAATGTGTACAACAAGTCCTTGTGAATAGTTGAACCACTTTGGGTAGTCGAAGTCTAATAGCCGCATACGATCTATTTCTCGATTTTTATATGTTTCGATTCTGAGCCCGCAACTGCTGACTCTGATGATTCGTCGATTTTAGGTGCTTGTATGTGTGCTTACCTGTTTATGTGTTTGAATTTTGGAGACTTATTCAATTTTTGCTTCCACTTCGATCGACACGCACGACTCGCACCGCATTTCTATCCCAAAACGCCGACAAATCGCTAAATTATGGACGACCTTATGCTATGATATACGCTTAAACTACACTACTCGATATACTAAACGCAATCGCTATATTCGAACACTCGCAGACTTTGAATGGTAGGATCCTGTGTTCTGAGGTAGTCAGAATGCTCTACGTGTCTTGGTATGCTCCCATCTACCTCTCATGCTTAAATGCTTCTGTGGTTCTGTGACTTATGTGTCTCTGTGATTACTTGAGTGTGTACTTCTGTGCTTCTGTTCCCTACGAGCTTATGTGTTATGTGCTTTACATGTATGTGCTTATGTGTCTCTATGAGAATCTGTGATTTGTGCCTATGTGTTTACATGATTATGCGTGTTCCTAAGCTTTAGTAAGTATTAGACGTGTGAGGTGAGATTCGATTATGATGTGTCTGAGACCTACGACGATGTCTGTTGCAAACAATGTCAACTAGACCATCATCAGGACCTCGTCACCCACGACTCATTCGCCAAGAACAAAGGGACAAACGCCTTGCTGCCATCCTCGCTAAACAAGTGGCCAAGGTTGTGCCCCAGATCGTGAGTGAAATTTACGAGAACGTTAGCAAATCGTCTGAGGAGTCTAGAACTGACGCTCCTAAAGTTGCTCCCAAGACTGCTTTCAGCTTCAAGCAGTTCAAGGCATGCGGTCCGAAGGAATTCACTAGAGAAGATGGCCCAACAGCTATGTTCCAATGGTTCGATTCCATCGAAGTCACTCTCCGCCAGAGCGGATGTCCTGAAAATCTCCGTACCCTAAACGCTACCGGCGTCTTCCAGTCCCGCGCATTAGACTGGTGGATGGCTGAGAGAAACAAATGCGGTAATGATGCAGCTTATGAGTTGACATGGGAGGAGTTGAAGGCCATCATGATGGATGAATTCTGCCCTCCCCATGAACGCCAAAAGCTGGAGGACGAGTTCTGAAATATCAAACAGAAGGAAGGTGACAACGCTGCCCTGACTGCTCGCTTCAAACAGCTCAGCATCAACTGTCCCGATCAAGTGAAGACGTATGACATGGCAATCAAGAAGTACATTCGAGCTCTACCTGACTGTGTTGCGGATTTTGTGCATGCCGCGAAGAAAACAACAATTGAAGAAACTTACTTGCTTGCCGCCGAAATCAACGACAAGCGGGTAAAAGCTGGTGTTTGGGATAAAGCTTCAAAGAGTCTGCACCAAGCCACCGCCACACCTACTGCCGAAACCGCCACCGCTCAATCATCCAAGTCCTCACGCCGCAAGAAGAAGAACAACAGCAGCAGCTCCAGCAACAATAACTGTGCTGTTACCACCACTGCTGCTCCTCTTCAGGCCGTACCGGCCCAGCAGCAACACCATCACCGTCCAGCACCAGTTACTTATGCACCACCCGCAAAGCGTGCATACACAGACCCCCACCCGGCTTGCCCAACATGCTCTTATCATCACCCGGTGGGTCTCGCCTGTCGTTTCTGCGCTCACTGCAACATGTACGACCACTTCACCGCTAACTGCCGTACTGGTCCTCGTCAAGCGCCAGCTCAAGCCACTGCTCATCAAGCTCTGCTCCCAGCCCCACAAGGCCAACAAGTGGCTCAGGCACCCGCGGTCAACGCCCGAGTCTGCTTCGCATGTGGTGATCCCAACCACTTTGTGAACATGTGCCCGAACAGGGTTGTGAAACAAGAGCACCAGCAGCAGCCTCACCAGCAACAACAACAAGTCGCACGCGCCAGAACTTTCAACATCAATGTGCGCCAAGCCCAGGCTGACAACAACGTGGTCAATGGTACGTTCCTTGTGAATGGTATTTATGCTTCATGTTTGTTTGATACTGAAGCCGATAATTGCTTTGTGTCGTTCGAATTCGAGAAGCTCCTTAGTCGTAAGCGCTCCCATCTCCCCTCGACGTTTTATGTTGAAGTCGCCACTGGAAGAACTGTCGCCGTTAATTATGTTCTTCGTGATTGTACTCTCGAGCTCAACAATCACATCTTCCCAATCGACCTTATTCCGATGCAACTCGGAAGTTTTGACGTCATAGTAGGCATGGACTTTCTTCGCGAAAACCATGCTGAAGTTGTGTGTTTCGATAAGATGATTCGATTCTCGCTCGCGAATGGTGATTTATTGTGTGTTTATGGTGAAACTGCTTCGAAAGGTCTCAAGCTCATGTCATGTGTCCAAGCTAGCAAGTATATCCGCAAGGAATACAGAGCTTTCTTGGCTAACATTGTAGTAGTGGAGAAGAAAAAGAAAGGAAAGACAGAAGTGAAAGACGTTCCTGTGGTTCGTGAATTTCCCAATGTTTTTCCTGATGATCTTCCAGGATTACCGCCAAGTCATGATATCGACTTTCGTATCGACCTCATTCCTGGAGCCAACCCTATCGCCAAAGCTCCTTACCGACTCGCACCGTCCAAAATGCGTGAACTCTCAAACCAACTCCAGGAATTACTTGAGAAAAGCTTCATTCGCCCGAGCACCTCTCATTGGGGCGTGATGTGTTCAAATATTAACATATAAATTTCATCAAATGAGGCATAAAACCAACCCTTTTTTAGTACTAATGTTGGAAAAAGTGTGCTTTTGTCTTCCTTTTGTATTTTCAGGATTAAATGAGCTCAAATTAACAAAAGAAGCAAAAAGACACCAAAATCTAACATAAATACAAGAAAAGGAGCAAGACATGGCGTGCCCGACCCCACAACAACATCTTCCCAAGCAAAACAAGAGATCAGAGGCCTAAACATGCCCCGTACTCAGCCAGCACGGGGGCGTGCCCAAGTGTCAGCAGAAAAGACAAAGTGGTAGAAGCTTCTATTGCCCACCACGGGGTCGTGCTCAGCGGACACGGGGGCGTGGTCAACTAATAAGACAAAGCTGCATTTAATGAAGAAAGAGAGGATGTGGACACGGGGCTGTGCCCGAGCTTCTGTTCAGCCTATAAATAGGAGTGCTTGGCTCAAGCTCAAACCATCCCCTTGGCACACCACATCTCTCACACTTCACCCACCACCCACCACCACCATAACACCATCATCCACCACCATCATCCATTGTCCATCGTAGAGTGTGTGAGTCGTCTCGGGATCCAAGATTGATCGTAAGAGTTCTTGACAATCAAGGCCATGTTTGCCTAAGTCTCTTACATCACTTGGTGAAGACAAAGTGTCTAGTGTAATACTTTTTATTTCTAATCTTTTGCACTTTTTATTTGGTTTTGTATTAATGACTTTAATAACTAGTTGCTTATGTTGAAGGTGATCTTTCCTTATCGTTTGTCCGTGGTGTCTTGGCATTATTTTACTGTCTATATAAAATAAAAGATTTTCACCATTCATATCTCCACGGTCTATATGGAGGTATGTTGGCTACCTGGTCGGGGGTTAAGGGAACGGTTTGGTAAAGGTCTTGCCATTGTTCAGCGTTTAGAGGTCCTGCAATGGACCTGGGTCAAATTTAGTAGGACCTCCTTCAATACTTCACGGTATTGGATGGCGGGGGTCCAAACTCTTTGACCCCCTCATAAGTTAACTACTATTAATACTATAACCCGGCTATTTAGGACTGTATCCCTGCTGACTCAGACTACTTAGTCGAGGGTAACGTCACCTCCAAAAGAGGGGCCTACCATAATTTGAATTAATAACTTAATTCATTATCTTCCAATAATCCACCCTTTTAGGATTGTATCCTTGCTGACTCAAACTACTGGGGTGAGGGTAACGTCACCTTCAAAATAGGGACCTACTACAATAGCTAAGATAATCTCTTAATTATGTGCAAAAGTGCAGAAATAATCAAAGGTTACACTAGATACGAGTCGGAACCAAGTGATTCATCTTGTCTATCTGTTTTTCTTTTTATTTTACTTTTCAGCATTTTAGTTAGTTTTTATTTTTCTTAGTTTAAAAACCCTTTTTCTAAACTTTTTATTTTGATTAGACGTTGAGGATAAACCGGTATTAAAAGCTCTTGTGTCCTTGGACGACCTCGGTATCTTACCAACACTATACTACGCTCACGATGGGTGCACTTGCCCATATGTGTGTTTAGTGTTAGTAAAATATCGTGTTTTATAAATTTAAAACTTGGCTAAAATAAGTGTTAAAGGGACTTAAAATATACACCTAATATATATAACACTTCACACGCATCAAGTTTTTGGCGCCGTTGCCGGGGACACAAGGATTTTAAGAAAGCTTAAAATCGACGGCCTAATCTGTTTTTTCAAAAAAAAAATTAAAACCGCGCGCACATTTTTCTGCATTTTAGTTTTGCATTTACAGTAGCCTGTACACGGGGCCGTGTTCACTGAACACGGGGCCGTGCTGCAGATTTTTTATAAACACCCAGTAACAGTAGCTTGAACACGGGCCATGCTCACTGAACACGCCCCGTGCTCAACGAAATCAGTAAATTTAATTAAAACGCCCAGATACAGATCCTGAACACGGGGCAGTGTCCACTGAACACGGGGTCGTGTCCAGCCTCTGTTTCCGTTTTTATTTTTGTTTTCTGATCTCGAGACTTGGTTGTGGTCTGCTGAGTGATTCTTATGGATCAATACACAGGAGGTTACAACTACACCTATGATGAGGATGATTATAGTGGTAATTATTGCACTAATTGTCGTAACTCACGCTCGGTTCAATACAATCACTCATATCAACCATCCAATTCATACACCTACTATGAGGAGCCCAGGTACTAGCCATCAACTTCATACACATCCTATGAAGACCAAAGGTATGAACCTCCTCCCTCATACTCATATTTTGATGAACCAAGGTATGAGCCTTCATACTCATACTTTGAGGAACCAAGATATGAGCCACCACCTTCGTATGCTTATTATGAGGAACCATGGCGTGAACAACCCACCTCATATGAGTATTATGAAGAACAAAATTACGAGCCTTATCCATCATATGCTTACAATGAAGAACAATGGTGCGAACCATCGACTTCATATGGGTATTATGAGGAACAAAGGGTCGAACAACCGGATTCAAGCTTAGAAAATACCGATTCTTTTTCTATAACCGAAGTCACCGATAGGATATTAGAACACATAAGAGTTATCGATCGATGTATAAAAGAAGCTCGCGCAAGGGAAGAGGAGTCCCGCGCAAGAGAAGAATTAAAAAAAGAAGAGATAACTGAAAGTGTTAAAATGGAAGAACAAATAAGTGAAAAACCGACACATGAGTTAAACAACAAAAAAGGTGAGTCCGACAACGTTAAAATTCAAGAAGAGTCTAATTTTGAAGAAATTAATCTCTTGTCACCTTCTTTTGAAAATCATTGTTTAGTACCCACTCATGCTAAGTTTTTAAAAGAGTTAAACACTAACACTAAAATTGACGAAACGGTAAGTGTTAAGTTAACTAATGATCAAACTTCGCTAATAAAAGAAGACCCATTTGAAATTAACATTACACCGGTTCCATGTTTCTTTCAAAATTCGTTTATTAGTAATGTCACCATCGATAAAGATCTTTGTGTTAACATAATGCCTAACTACATTTTCGAAAAATTAAGTATTAGTGATTTTTCTCCACTTCAAATACCCATTTTTCTATCCAATCGGAAAGTAATAAAATCAATCGGTATAGTTGAGGATGTCTTGGTTCAAGCAAATCAAATGGTAATCCCAACCGACTTTGTCATCCTCGATGACGCTCCTCTAGTGTTGGGGCGACCATTTGTATAAACACACGAAGCTTTGAAAAACCGGAAGTTCAACAATCTACCTCTTCAATTAGGGGCATTTAAAAGAAGTGTCGATCTCGAACGGTCAATGAAATATCCATTCGGCAATAATGACCCCCTAATTGAAGATGAAGATGAACCACCCGATACAAGTGAAGAGATTGACCACTTTGTTGAAGAAGAGGTCGCCATAGAACAAACTTTTAAAGTTCTTGATCAAAATGAGCAACCAAATAAGGAGTCTCCTAAAGACCCACCACTTGAGCTCAAAGAACTTCCAAAAGGTTTGGAATATGCTTTTCTAGACAAAGAGGGTAATCTACCTGTAATTATTTCGTCTAAATTAGATAGCTTAGAAAAAGAAAAATTAATTAGTCTTTTGAAAAAACATAAAAACGCAATAGCTTGGAAACTTGTAGACATAAAAGGAATTAGTCCTTCTATGTGCACACGCAAAATTTTGATGAATGATGACTACAAATCAGTTATACAACCACAACGTCGAGTAAATCCAAATGTTCAAGAAGTGGTTAAAAACGAGGTCATCAAACTACTTGACGCCGGACTTATCTACCCTATCTCCGATAGTCCTTGGGTGAGTCCCGTCCAAGTAGTTCCAAAGAAAGGAGGTATGACGGTAATAACTAACGAAAAGAATGAACTAATACCAACAAGAACCGTCACAGGATGGAGAGTTTGTATAGATTATAGACGATTAAATGAAGCAACAAGAAAAGACCACTTTCCTTTGCCCTTCATTGATCAAATGTTAGAAAGATTATCCGGTCATAAATTTTACTGTTTCTTGGATGGTTTTTCAGGTTACTTTCAAATCCCGATAGCACCCGAAGACCAAGAAAAGACAACTTTCACATGTCCCTATGGAACTTTTGCTTATCGACGCATGCCGTTTGGTCTATGTAATGCCCCAGCAACATTCCAACGTTGCATGGTAGCCATCTTCCATGACATGATAGAAAAGACAATGGAAGTCTTCATGGACGACTTTTCTATCTTTGGGGATTCATACGACCAATGCCTCGATAACCTTGAACGAATGCTATCCCGATGTGAGGAAACTAACCTCGCCCTTAATTGGGAAAAATTCCATTTCATGGTGATAGAGGGAATAGTACTCGGTCACAAGATCTCAAGCGAAGGAATGGAGGTGGATCGAGCCAAAATAGATACCATTTCTAGATTACCACCTCCATCCTCCGTAAGAGCTATCAGAAGTTTCCTAGGGCATGCCGGATTCTATAGACGATTTATCAAAGACTTTTCAAAAATCTCGAGGCCTCTAACAAAATTACTTGAAAAAGATGCCCTTTTCATCTTTGACAAGGATTGCAATCAAGCATTTCTAACCTTAAAGAAAATGTTAGTCAACGCACCTATCATGATAGCGCCTGATTGGAAATTTCCTTTCGAAATCATGTGTGATGCTAGTGACTTTGCAGTTGGAGCTGTCTTGGGACAAAGAAAAGAAAAGCATTTCCACCCAATTTATTATGCTAGTAAAACACTTAATGATGCACAAGAAAACTACACAACAACTGAAAAAGAATTACTAGCTGTGGTATTTGCTTTTGATAAATTCCGTTCTTATCTTGTTCTTTCTAAAACTATAGTCTATACAGATCATGCAGCCATTCGATATCTCTTCAAGAAGCAGGACGCAAAACCACGTTTGATTAGGTGGATTCTACTCCTCCAAGAATTCGACATTGAAATCAGAGACAAAAGAGGAGCAGAAAATACCGCAGCAGATCATCTTTCGCGCTTAGAAGACCCAGCTTTGGAGGCAACCAGGGACGAGCAAATCAACGAAAAATTTCCAACAGAGTCCCTGGAAATGGTGGAATATAAGGAAGAGCCATGGTACGCCGACTATGCTAACTACCTAGCTAGCGGTATAGTCACAAGAGGATGGTCACATTATCAAAGAAAAAAATTCTTTGCCAATGTGAAACACTATTTTTGGGAAGATCCATATCTTTTCAAAATGTGTGCCGACCAACTCGTCCGACGATGCGTACATGGTAGCGAATCACGAAGAATTCTCCGCCATTGTCATGAAGGTCCATACGGAGGGCATCATGGTGCCGCTAGTACCGCACGAAAGGTATTTGATTCAGGATTTTATTGGCCAACCATTTACAAAGACGCCCAAAGTCTTGTCAAGACATGTGATGCTTGCCAAAGAACAGGTAATATTTCTTCCAAAAACGAGATGCCACAAAATGGCATTCTTGTTTGTGAAATTTTTGATGTGTGGGGACTCGACTTTATGGGACCTTTCCCACCATCGAAAGGAAACAAATATATACTTGTGGCAGTAGACTACTTGTCTAAATGGGCCGAGGCCGGGGCACTTCCAACAAATGATGGAAGAGTCGTGGTGAGATTTCTGAAAAAATTATTCTCTCATTTTGGCACACCTAAAGCATTAATAAGTGATAGAGGAACCCATTTTTGCAACCATCAACTTGAATTTTTTTTAACAAGATACGGGGTCTATCACCGGGTCTCAACAGCATATCACCCTCAAACAAACGGACAAGCCGAAGTGACTAATAGAGGTTTAAAAAGGATACTCGAAAAAACCGTAGGGTTAAATAAAAAGGAATGGGCGGATAAATTAGATGATGCTTTATGGGCTTTTCGAACTGCTTATAAACAACAATAGGTACAACCCCATATAAGCTAGTCTATGGAAAAAGTTGTCATTTGCCAGTAGAAATTGCACACAAAGCCTACTGGGCAATCAAAAATGTAAACTTAGATTTAGAATTTGCTGGTAAAAATCGATTTTGTCAATTAAATGAATTAGACGAACTTAGGAATTATGCATACTCAAACTCCGAAATTTATAAGGAAAGAATGAAAAATTTGCATGATAAACATATTAAACCTAATGAATTTCGGGTAAGGGATCTAGTTCTTTTGTTTAATTCACGACTTCGATTGTTTCCTGGTAAATTAAAGTCTAGGTGGTCAGGACCTTTTTCTGTCACCCATATTTTCCCACACGGTGCAGTAGAAATTAAATCTCGAAATGGGCCTCCATTTAAAGTCAATGGCCAACGGCTGAAACTCTATCAAGGATTCATTGAGGATGAAGAAGAAGAGATTTCGCTTCAAACAGTGGAAGAATAAAACCTCATGCCTGGTAAGTTACGAACGATTGAGACGACAAATAAAGCGGTAAGTTCTCTAACCAAAGCCTATGGGAAACAAGGGCACTCACACGAGCACTAAAAAAATACATATATATATATATATTTTTTCAAAACTTTGCTCGGCACGAGGCCGTGTCCGCTGGACACGGGGCCGTGTCCGCGCTGCTGTCGGGATATATCCCCTTTTTCAAAACAGTTACTTCATTCCACACGCCCCGTTTCCCCGAAAAAGCTCTGGTTTCAGGCGATTTTTCGCAGATTTTCGACGTCACCTATCGCTCTAACAACATCAAGGTATGATTCTATCACTTTTAGTAGTTAGATTAGTTACTTGCATGTAGTTAAAACACCAAAAGTTTGGGGAAAAATCTAGGGTTTTTGAAGTTCATCCGGATCGAACCTCAAATTTTTGTTTAGATCTGTTTGCATTTAGTTAGATTAGTGTTAAGGGAAGTAAATACATTTGTATTGTTCATAGATTCACCCAATTTCTCACAAAAACCCCAAACCCTTGTTCTTGAACCAAAAAAGATAAAATTGATAGGGTAAACGGGATATTTTGGGAAAAACGGTGCTTAGGGTTTCATTTTCGGGGGAAACCGCACCTATTGGACCAAAAATTTTCAAGTTTTCAAAACCGGGTCGAAAAATGAAATTTTTGAGTAACAGACGCCTGGACACGGGGCCGTGTCCGCTGAACACGGGGTCGTGTCCAGACAACTGTTTGCAGTTTTTTCCGAAAATATTTCTGTTTCATGCTAACTTTTGGTGTATTCTTGCAGATGGCCAGGAAGTTCACAAGATTTAACGCCAATGAGCTCGATGCAAGAGCTCGATACGAGATTCTTCAAACAAGGCCGGAGGAATACCCGAGGCAAGCGTGCACGGACTTGCTAACCTTGGTGAATCAAATTGACCGTTTCAACAACATTGTCACGGGACCACTCAGAGTCGCTCTAACAACTCGGCTCCGTTCCGTCCACGAATGCACTTTGGAGTTCTATAGCACTTTCACATTCAACTCGAGGTGCGACCCGTTCGACAATGACGGGGTAGCATTCCGATGTGGCGGAACGAAATATTCGATCTCTATGGCTCAGTTTGGAGCAATTATCGGGTTGTATGCGGAAGAGGATGCGGGAAACGAAGAAAATACTGGAGGGATGAGAGAGGTAGGTGAGAACGAACGCCAAGCCATGTGGGCTCAGATTGGAGAGGGGTACTACAATCCGAGCAGCACTAAGAGTACGAAGTTGAGGGATCCGCTATACAGATACATTCATAGGCTCCTCGGCTACTCTCTTAGCCAACGGCATGAAAGTAGTGGCGTCGTTGGGTTAAGAGATTAGGTTGTCCTCCACTGCATCCACAACCGTAGGCCGCTCGATGTTCCGTTCCTCATGCTCCGAAACATGCATCACAACCGCCTTGCTAGTGCACCGACTCCTATTTTCTTTGGGGGATGGGTGTACCGTCTCTTCAAGCACTTCGCCCACATACCTAGGTCATTTGAGAGGAGCCCATGGTCGGGTACGGTGGATATTCACATATGCCGCTCAATGAACCTGATTTATGAGGCAGAAGACGGGACGGTAACCTTTCAAAGGATGCAAGGTCATGCATGGAACCCGCAAGAAGCGCTTGTCCTCCAAGCTCCGCAACATCATCAGTACCAATACCAACCCCACGGTGATCCGGGCCAATCATCCTCCTCGGGAGGCGGTTTTCCTAACTTTCAAAGTTTGCATGATTTATTGCAGGAAAACCTTATGTGCACCAGGAACACTTACAACATGGCGAGCAACACCTACCACCGGGTCGGAGCTATCGAAAGAAACCTATCCGAGATCCAAGACGATGTTGGATATATATGAGACCACATCGCACGCCATGGAGGGGATGATGACGATGATGATGATGACGATGCTATGGAGTAGGCGAGAGGAGCAGAGGAGGAAGCGGTTGGTTGATGACTTCCCAAGTTAACCCTTTTTCACTCTTGAACAATTGATGGCCTGCGTGCCAAAGTGTCGAACAATTTACTTTCCCTAACTTCTTTTATTTTTTGCATTTATTTTTCTTTTAACTTTGACATGAATGTTGGATATTGGTAAAAGTAGGATGTTTGCTATGTTTTGGTGGAGTGTTCATTGATTAAACAGGTACAAACGAGGCTTAGAGTGCTAAACATTAGTACTACTAAAGCCGGGACAGGAAAACAGACGAAAGAAACCTGTTTTTCAACTTTGCAGACTGTCCACACGGGGCCGTGTCCACC
Source organism: Helianthus tuberosus (assembly GCA_030545235.1). Classification (NCBI taxonomy): domain Eukaryota; kingdom Viridiplantae; phylum Streptophyta; class Magnoliopsida; order Asterales; family Asteraceae; genus Helianthus; species Helianthus tuberosus. The sequence goes on from CM060354.1 coordinate 189,512,769, forward strand.
AGACACGCCCCCGTGCCCACTCCCCTGAACCTGCTGATTGTTTTTATTTCTGCAGACCTTGATAGACACGGGGTCGTGTCCAGCCAACACGCCCCCGTGTTCACCTTCTGTAAGTTTTCGTTACTGGCACCTGAACACGGAGCCGTGTTCACTCAACACGGGGTCGTGTCCAGGTAGCCAGTAACACAAAATTTTTGCTTTTTACACCTTTTTACACATTCAATCAACCTAAAAACTTATTTTTGGGACACATTGAGGACAATGTGTAATTTAAGTGTGGGGGGGATGCTAAAACCTTGAATCTTGCAAGTCCTAAATACAAGCCTTATACAAAACTCTATTGGAACCGCTAATCACCCCAAATCTTTTTCAAAAATTTTTCATTTTTTTTTACTTGTCTAGGTTTAACTCGGGAAATTCAAGTTCTTAAAAATGTTATATTTTTACGAATTTACAACCGATAGCGTCGTGATAAAAAGAACCAACATAAGAAAATTATGAAAAGGCATGACAAGCTTAGTTAAAATTTGCTTATGTATACTTGATCACATAAAAAACCCATTCCCACAAAAGTGAGTTTTGAGCCTTTATTGAGCATACACTTACATATCATTTGACTAAATGCTCATTTTTCGTTTCTTGTGTGAATAGCCGCTTGGTTCTTACGACTCTAGAACTTGCCATGACGATACATTCCCAATCCTTACCAACTTAAACCCGAGTAAGTAAATGATGGAGGCATTAGGACTAACCTTTTTATTTCTCCACCATTATTTTTCTTTTTTTTACCACCTACCCAAAATCCCCCTAGTTAGTCCCTTTGAGCCTAAACCTTTTCATTTCATAACCCAAACCAAAAACCCTTTTTACCCACCAAAACCTTTTTCATTTTTAACCCTTTGTTTTAGTAACAAGTTCGGTTCTTCATATGACTTTTCAAAAAAAAAAAAAATTATTTTGTTGATGATGAAGCAAAAGAAAATAAACAAACAAGTTCATAAAAAAAATAACTTTGTTTGAATAAATAGCTTCATCAAAATAAAAGTTATAGAAAGTCTTACGAAAACCGACACTTGTTACGCTTTTCGCCCTTTTTCTACTAACCATTTACCACCAACCCAACCACCTACCTTTAACCCAAACCTAACCCTTAACCCACAAAGTCCTCTTGATATTTACAAAGGTATATAAGTTAAAAAGGAGGAGGATTGATTGCTTGGCAAGCCTATGGTAGGAGTAAGTTCCATGCCGCTCTCGAGTGATCCACAAAAATACATTTCCGGCCGAGTGTTGAGTGATCCCCGTGAGGTATGTGAACTTGTATATAAAGAGAATTTTACAAAGGCATGTTATGCCCTAATAAGTAATTTATCTTATGAAAAGTTTTTAATAAATCATGATGAATAGGATTGTAAATAAATAAAAATAAAATTAAATAAAGAATCTTGGAAATCCCGACACTCTACGACAAGCCCAAAACCTTCTATTCTACTCATTCCATTTGGGAGTGTAAATAGCCACATATTAAAGAGTTTTGCTTGAGGACAAGCAAAGATTCAAGTGTGGGGGTATTTGATGTGTTCAAATATTAACATATAAATTTCATCAAATGAGGCATAAAACCAACCCTTTTTAGTACTAATGTTGGAAAAAGTGTGCTTTTGTCTTCCTTTTGTATTTTCAGGATTAAATGAGCTCAAATTAACAAAAGAAGCAAAAAGACACCAAAATCTAACATAAATACAAGAAAAGGAGCAAGACATGGTGTGTCCGACCCCACAACAGCATCTTCCCAAGCAAAACAAGAGATCAGAGGCCTGAACACGCCCCGTGCTCAGCCAGCACGAGGGCGTGCCCAAGTGTCAGCAGAAAAGACAAAGTGGTAGAAGCTTCTATTGCCCACCACGGGGCTGTGCTCAGCGGACACGGGGCCGTGGTCAACTATAAGATTCGCACAATCCAGGCAAATCTTCATAGTACAAAGATTCTTCTGCACACGGGGTCGTGCTCAGCGGACACGGGGGCGTGGTCAACTAATAAGACAAAGTTGCATTTAATGAAGAAAGAGAGGATGTGGACACGGGGCCGTGCCCGAGCTTCTGTTCAGCCTATAAATAGGAGTGCTTAGCTCAAGATCAAACCATCCCTTGACACACCACCTCTCTCACACTTCACCCACCACCCACCACCACCATAACACCATCATCCACCACCATCATCCATTGTCCATCGTAGAGTGTGTGAGTCGTCTCGGGATCCAAGATTGATCGTAAGAGTTCTTGACAATCAAGGCCATGTTTGCCTAAGTCTCTTACATCACTTGGTGAAGACAAAGTGTCTAGTGTAATACTTTTTATTTCTAATCTTTTGCACTTTTTATTTGGTTTTGTATTAATGACTTTAATAACTAGTTGCTTATGTTGAAGGTAATCTTTCCTTATCGTTTGTCCGTGGTGTCTTGGCATTATTTTACTGTCTATATAAAATAAAAGATTTTCACCATTCATATCTCCACGGTCTATATGGAGGTATGTTGGCTACCTGGTCGGGGGTTAAGGGAACGGTTTGGTAAAGGTCTTGCCATTGTTCAGCGTTTAGAGGTCCTGCAATGGACCTGGGTCAAATTTAGTAGGACCTCCTTCAATACTTCACGGTATTGGATGGCGGGGGTCCAAACTCTTTGACCCCCTCATAAGTTAACTACTATTAATACTATAACCCGACTATTTAGGACTGTATCCCTGCTGACTCAGACTACTTAGTCGAGGGTAACGTCACCTCCAAAAGAGGGGCCTACCATAATTTGAATTAATAACTTAATTCATTATCTTCCAATAATCCACCCTTTTAGGATTGTATCCTTGCTGACTCAAACTACTGTGGTGAGGGTAACGTCACCTTCAAAAGAGGGGCCTACTACAATAACTAAGATAATCTCTTAATTATGTGCAAAAGTGCAGAAATAATCAAAGGTTACACTAGATACGAGTCGGAACCAAGTGATTCATCTTGTCTATCTGTTTTTCTTTTTATTTTACTTTTCAGCATTTTAGTTAGTTTTTATTTTTCTTAGTTTAAAAACCCTTTTTCTAAACTTTTTATTTTGATTAGACGTTGAGGGTAAACCAGTATTAAAAGCTCTTGTGTCCTTGGACGACCTCGGTATCTTACCAACACTATACTGCGCTCACGATGGGTGCACTTGTCCATATGTGTGTTTACTGTTAGTAAAATATCGTGTTTTATAAATTTAAAACTTGGCTAAAATAAGTGTTAAAGGGGCTTAAAATATACACCTAATATATATAACACTTCACACGCATCAAGTTTTTGGCGCCGTTGCCGGGGACACAAGGATTTTAAGAAAGCTTAAAATCGACGGCCTAATCTGTTTTTTCAAAAAAAAATTTAAAACCGCGCGCACATTTTTCTGCATTTTAGTTTTGCATTTACAGTAGCCTGTACACGGGGTCGTGTTCACTGAACACGGGGCCGTGCTGCAGATTTTTTATAAACACCCAGTAACAGTAGCTTGAACACGGGCCGTGCTCACTGAACACGCCCCTTGCTCAACGAAATCAGTAAATTTAATTAAAACGCCCAGATACAGATCCTGAACACGGGGCCGTGTCCACTGAACACGGGGCCGTGTCCAGCCTCTGTTTCCGTTTTTATTTTTGTTTTCTGATCTCGAGACTTGGTTGTGGTCTGCTGAGTGATTCTTATGGATCAATACACAGGAGGTTACAACTACACCTATGATGAGGATGATTATAGGGGTAATTATTGCACTAATTGTCGTAACTCACGCTCGGTTCAATACAATCACTCATATCAACCATCCAATTCATACACCTACTATGAGGAGCCCAGGTACGAGCCATCAACTTCATACACATCCTATGAAGACCAAAGGTATGAACCTCCTCCCTCATACTCATATTTTGATGAACCAAGATATGAGCCTTCATACTCATACTTTGAGGAACCAAGATATGAGCCACCACCTTCGTATGCTTATTATGAGGAACCATGGCGTGAACAACCCACCTCATATGAGTATTATGAAGAACAAAATTACGAGCCTTATCCATCATATGCTTACAATGAAGAACAATGGTGCGAACCATCGACTTCATATGGGTATTATGAGGAACAAAGGGTCGAACAACCGGATTCAAGCTTAGAAAATACCGATTCTTTTTCTATAACCGAAGTCACCGATAGGATATTAGAACACATAAGAGTTATCGATCGATGTATAAAAGAAGCTCGCGCAAGGGAAGAGGAGTCCCGCGCAAGAGAAGAATTAAAAAAGGAAGAGATAACTGAAAGTGTTAAAATGGAAGAACAAATAAGTGAAAGACCGACACATGAGTTAAACAACAAAAAAGGTGAGTCCGACAACGTTAAAATTCAAGAAGAGTCTAATTTTGAAGAAATTAATCTCTTGTCACATTCTTTTGAAAATCATTGTTTAGTACCCACTCATGCTAAGTTTTTAAAAGAGTTAAACACTAACACTAAAATTGACGAAACGGTAAGTGTTAAGTTAACTAATGATCAAACTTCGCTAATAAAAGAAGACCCATTTGAAATTAACATTACACCGGTTCCATGTTTCTTTCAAAATTCGTTTATTAGTAATGTCACCATCGATAAAGATCTTTGTGTTAACATAATGCCTAACTACATTTTCGAATGTGATCTTTCCTTATCGTTTGTCCGTGGTGTCTTGGCATTATTTTACTGTCTATATAAAATAAAAGATTTTCACCATTCATATCTCCACGGTCTATATGGAGGTATGTTGGCTACCTGGTCGGGGGTTAAGGGAACGGTTTGGTAAAGGTTTTGCCATTGTTCAGCGTTTAGAGGTCCTGCAATGGACCTGGGTCAAATTTAGTAGGACCTCCTTCAATACTTCACGGTATTGGATGGCGGGGGTCCAAACTCTTTGACCCCCTCATAAGTTAACTACTATTAATACTATAACCCAGCTATTTAGGACTGTATCCCTGCTGACTCAGACTACTTAGTCGAGGGTAACGTCACCTCCAAAAGAGGGGCCTACCATAATTTGCATTAATAACTTAATTCATTATCTTCCAATAATCCACCCTTTTAGGATTGTATCCTTGCTGACTCAAACTACTGGGGTGAGGGTAACGTCACCTTCAAAAGAGGGGCCTACTACAATAACTAAGATAATCTCTTAATTATGTGCAAAAGTGCAGAAATAATCAAAGGTTACACTAGATACGAGTCGGAACCAACTGATTCATCTTGTCTATCTGTTTTTCTTTTTATTTTACTTTTCAGCATTTTAGTTAGTTTTTATTTTTCTTAGTTTAAAAACCCTTTTTCTAAACTTTTTATTTTGATTAGACGTTGAGGATAAACCGGTATTAAAAGCTCTTGTGTCCTTGGACGACCTCGGTATCTTACCAACACTATACTACGCTCACGATGGGTGCACTTGCCCATATGCGTGTTTAGTGTTAGTAAAATCTCGTGTTTTATAAATTTAAAACTTGGCTAAAATAAGTGTTAAAGGGGCTTAAAATATACACCTAATATATATAACACTTCACACGCATCAGGGCGCGCCGGTCCTTTTCGTCAAAAAGAAGGATGGGTCGTTCAGGATGTGCATCGACTATCGGGAATTGAATAAGTTAACTATCAAGAACCGCTATCCCCTGCCTCGAATTGACGATTTGTTTGATCAGCTACAAGGTGCTACGTGTTTCTCGAAGATCAATCTACGCTCAAGCTATCACCAACTACGCATTCAATAGGAGGATATACCCAAAACCGCATTTCGCACCCGATACGGCCATTATGAATTCGTTGTTATGCCTTTTGGTTTAACTAACGCACCCGCGGTTTTCATGGATCTGATGAATCGCGTGTGTAAACCATATCTCGACCGTTTCGTCATTGTGTTCATCGACAATGTCTTGATCTATTCCAAATCGAAAGCCGAACACGCGCAACATCTACGTTTGGTTCTCGAACTACTCCAGGGGAATCAACTCTATGCCAAATTCTCCAAATGTGAATTCTGGTTGGAGGAGGTTCAGTTTCTGGGTCACATTGTCAATAGTCAGGGTATTCACGTCGATCCTGCGAAGATTGAAGCCGTTAAGAGTTGGATTACACCTAAGAACCCGTCTGAAATCCTTTCTTTTCTCGGACTAGCGGGCTATTATCGCCGATTTATCGAAGGATTCTCAAGGATCGTTGTGCCGCTTACCGCTCTCACGCATAAAGACAAGCCTTTTGTTTGGGGAACTGAACAAGAGTCTGCTTTCCAAACTCTCGAGCACATGCTTTGCAATGCTCCTGTTCTCACATTGCCCGACGGAAACGACGATTTCATTGTCTATTGTGATGCTTCCAACCTTGGTCTTGGTTGCGTTCTTATGCAGCGGGACAAGGTTATAGCTTACGCATCTCTTCAGCTCAAAATCCACGAGAAGAACTATACAACCCATGATCTCGAGCTAGGCGCAGTTGTTTTTGCGTTAAAGATTTGGCGACACTACCTGTATGGTACCAAGTGCATGATCTTCACCGATCATAGGAGCCTACAACATATCTTTAATCAGAAAGAACTTAATATGCGTCAACGCCGATGGGTAGAACTTCTCAACGATTACGACTGTGAGATTCGTTATCACCCAGGCAAAGCAAATATCATTGCCGACGCACTCAGCAGACGGAGCTATCTGCTTAGCACTCGTAACGTCCAAGCCTTATACGATCTCGAAACTCTCATCCGCGAAGCTCAGCATGCATGTTTTAATGAACGTACTTTGAAGAATGAAAGAATCTACCACGATGGAGCTCAGCTTGTGAATAAGTCGAATGGGATATTCCACTTTCTGGACCGAATTTGGATCCCTAAACGGACCGATTTGCGACATATTTTGATGGACGAAACCCACAAATCCCGGTATTCTATTCATCCCGGTGCCGACAAAATGTACCAGGATCTTCGCTACAAGTACTGGTGGCCTGGCATGAAAAGGGATATTGCTCTCTACGTTGGAAAATGCCTGACTTGTGCAAGAGTCAAGGCTGAACACCAAAGACCCTCTGGCTTACTCGAACAACCGCCTATCCCTATGTGGAAGTGGGAGAGTATAGCTATGGACTTCATAACAAAGCTTCCGCACACGTCATCAGGTCACGACAGCATCTGGGTTGTCATAGATCGTTTGACCAAATCTGCTCACTTTTTTCCAATACGGGAAGAATACAAGGTAGAACGATTAGCCCCAATCTACACCAACGAGATCATTTGTAATCATGGGACGCCTCGCGACATCATCTCTGACCGTGATGCTCGGTTTACCTCGCGACTGTGGGAAACATTTCAAGCGGCTCTCGGTACTACGCTTAACTTAAGTACCGCATTCCACCCTCAAACCGACGGTCAGACTGAGAGAACGATCCATACTCTTGAAGACATGCTCCGTTCGTGTGTCATAGATTTCGGTGGTAATTGGGATAAATACCTGCCGTTAGTCGAATTCTCGTATAACAATAGTTATCATTCCAGCATACAAATGGCACCATTCGAGCCTTTATACGGAAGAAAATGTCGATCGCCTATTGTGTGGCACGAGATCAGTCACTCGCAATTAACCGGTCCTGAGCTATTACAAGAAACGACTGACAAAGTCCTCCAAATCCGAGATAACTTGTTGAAAGCTCGAAGTCGACAGAAGAGTTACGCCGATAGACGACGCAAGCCCCTTGAATTTGACGTTGGCGACTACGTACTCCTAAAGGTATCACCTTGGAAGGGTGTGGTCAGATTCGGCAAGAAAGGGAAACTAGCGCCTCGATATGTTGGACCTTTTAAGATTCTGGAAGATCGGAAAAGTTGCCTACAGACTCGAACTACCGGAGGAACTTAGTAATGTCCACCCGACTTTCCATGTGTCAAACCTCCGAAAGTGCCTGGCTGAGCATGATTTAATTGTACCTCTCGACGACCTGCAAGTAAACGAAACACTACATTCATGGAGAAGCCTATCGAAATCATGGATTGCCAAACCAAGCAGCTCAGACGCTCGCGCATTCTTATTGTGAAAGTCCGATGGGAAGGCAAACGAGGCGCGGAGTTCACTTGGGAACTCGAAAGCGACATGAAGGCGAAGTACCCGCAGTTATTTGTTACGGATTCGGCCTAATTTCAGGATGAAATTCCCTAAACCAGGGGAGGCTGTAACACCCCGTGTTTCTGAAGTCAAAGTCAAAGTCAAGATTAAAGTCAAAGGGAGAAAAGATTGCTAATTGCGATCTGTCTCTCCTTGCTCAATTCCTGTTTTGACTTCTTTGACTTATGATTAGTCTAATTTATCGTTTACGTTAGTTGTATTATGTGAAGTATCCGTTAATAATCGAAGTTTATCGATATCTATCGCATATGTTATCGCTATCGCAATCGCGCTCGCAACTCGAAATACGCATATTGGTTAATGTTATACATGTGTGTGTGCCTTACGTGTTACTTGTGCATGTTTAATTTATGTATGTGTGGTAATCAATCGAAACGCAATCAGATCGCAATCGAAACGCAATCGAACTCAATCGAAATCGAACTATGATAATTGGTGGAGAAAAGACAGTGCGAGATATGAGTAGTTGGGATTAAAAGTAATTTGACTAGGAAACTCAATCGCATCGCAACGCTCGCAATTGAAATCGAAACAGCAAAAATCGTCGCGTCAAGCACTCGAACCAAGGGCCATCCGGCCGGATTGCCATCCGACCGGGCTGCCAACGGTTCAAGGTGACATCCGACCGGACTGTCATCCAGGCGAGATGCCATCCGACCGACCGCCCCTTTCCATTTTGGGATTCCTATAAATACCTCATGTTACTCTCCAAGTTACCACTTTTGGCAACTGACGTCCGACCAACTCGTGCTCCTCACCTTTTCTTCGATTTCTCTCGATTCCAGTAAGTTCTCGTCCTAAATCTTGTACTTCCTTAATCTACACACACTCCTACACTTTTCTATCTTTTGAATCTTAACTTTTAACCGTGAAATCATCAAGATTCAAGGTGTTCTAGGATGACGTCATCATGTGTTCTTGAAGAACTTCATGTTTTGGCCTCAACCCACCAAGAACAACTTAGATCTAATCGATTTCCACACAAATAAACAAAGATTTTGCATAGATCTAAACGCATTCATGGTGAAAAAGGATTGAAAGATGGTTTCTAACTTGATTTAAACTCTTTTACACTCAACACACTCGAAACCGATAGAGTCAGGCTTTGTTCTAGTCTTCTACTCATTCGTAGTGTTGTGCTAGCTCAAGATCTGGATTCTACTCACGAGGCCACCAATTTCGGGTTAACCAAGAACAACCGTCCTGAACCGGTTAACTGGTCGAACTAGGGTGATTCCTGTCTGACCGGATCACTTGGGTCTAGATGGGGTTCTGTTTATTAACACATTGTCAAAACGTCTCGATAAAAACTACAAACAATCAAAATGGCCAAGTGAAAAACGAACGGAACGACCAGGACGGAGTACTATCCGACCGAACTACGGTCCGAACGGACAGCCATCCGAGCGACCGGCCGTCCGAACGATTTTCACCTTGGGTCCCACACTTAACCAATTTTACCAAGATTTGGAGTCTGAGTGTTGAACGAATTGCTGTCCGATCGGATTACCATCCGACCGAACTACCATTCGGATCATGAGATAATTGGACTTTAACACTTAAACGATTTTCAAACATGCTCAATGCACTAAGGATGCCACCTGACCGAACTGCTGTCCGATCGAGTAACACCCTGCTGTGAATTTGTTCTCACTGAAGTGTCAACCTATCGGATTACTGTCTGGTCGACCGACCTGAAAGATAGAGATACTTCGATATTTTCAAAATGCTACATCGAAAACTTCAAAAGTCAAGCCATCATACACAAACACATCCTTCGCAAAGGAAGAAACAATCCACTCGAATAGTCATCCGACCGGACTACCGTCCGACCGGATAACCATCCGAGCGGATTGTCTTCCGCACGACTAGCCGTCCGATCGGATTACCATCCGACCGAACTGCTGTCCGACTCACTTGTACCCTGCATCGTTTTACGCGTCACTCATCGTTATGCTATCGTTCTGATCAGGCTAACCCTACTCTCTAGCGCTCCCTTCAATCCATCCATCGCTGTGAGTATACTCGATCCCCTTTGCTTTACGCACTTTTGGGTGTTACATACGTTACTTATACAAAATCACAATCGAACACACTACGCAATACTTTATACGCTAACCGTTACCGCATGTTATACGTGACTTAATGAATGCTTGTTTGTTATGTTTACACATGGAATGCTGTCTACCTGCCTTAGCAATGATAGTACTATAGTTTGGACTCAGCACCCGCTCACGCGGGGGTTGTTAAGGACAATTATTTGCATGGATTACAGTGGTGATCATGTATTACGAACTGCCTTGGGCAGTCAACCCGCAGTCATTGGTATCGATAGGTTCATGTCGATAACTAACATGCCTCATTTCACTCTGTGTACATGCTGGTTATGCGTAACGCTTTCGAACTCTATATGCTATTATCAAACTTGTATGCTTACCTTTACGCTATGTGTATTGACTTTTACTTTAACGTATGTGACAAGTGCTTTGGAAGTTTACATGCTTAGCTTGCTGTGAACTTGAGGCTAGGAAAGGTCTAGGATGCTCTCTGTGCTGTGATGAAATCGAAGCTAGGAAAAGAGGTCTTAGAAACCAATAAATAAACTATCTATGTATAAATCTGAGTTGTCGGACCAGAACTACTTGACTAGATTTATCTGTAATAATTTGTTTGCCTTTTAAGGCATGGTATGGGACATGCTACTTTAAATTAATTGGTAATGATAATTATTATGGACACTTCTGGACAATCTGTTTCGCTCAGTGCCATGCCCCGATGTTTCCGCCATCGGTTGGGGTGTGACATGAACCAGTAAGAGGTCTGAACCATTAAGAGTCTCACTAAGAGCTAAACAAACAACCCCTTAGTCAACAAAACAACATATGACGTGTATGAGATATTCCATAAGGTAAACTCAGTTGATGTTATCAATTTTTTTACAAAGAAGTTTCAAATAATAGCACATCTGAACCACAACACGTCTCTAAATTATGTGTTCATAAAGATTCAGAACCACTCTAAAGATAAAAAAACAATTCTATCAACACGTCTCTAATTGAATGAGCGGCGCACTAGTAAATCGTGGACTCATCAGTATGCCGAGCCGCTCAACGGGCACAACCTGCACCTAACATGAAGTTTTTGCTGCTGTGTTGAACCAATGTATAACAAATGTGACTCTCAAACGGCTCACATTACATAAAAAAAATAAACATGTGAACATGGGCGGACCCACCCCCAACCCAAGGTGGGCGGGCGCACCCCCGGGAAATAAAATTTTTATGCTATTTTCCGTCAAAAATCCCGTCCGCACCCCTTGGATTTTTTCGTCCGCACCCCTTGGAATTTTTCGTCCGCACACCTTAGGTAAAAAATGTTATCGCTTTATATTTTAATTTTTTTTATATATTTTAATTTTTTTTAGTAAACTCTGATTTAAAAAAAAAAAAAAACTAACTAAATTATATAAACTTATACTACCCAACTTAACCCAATACCTTAACCCTCTATTTCATTAAACATAACTAGCCCACTAATTCCTAACCCATTAACCAAACTCAAGTTCAAACTATAATAATTAAAATAAACCCAATAGTCCTTAGAATTCCTCCCGCCCTCCCTCTCTTACGTCGTCTCCTCCCAACGATCGGCAAACACAGCAGCAGCCACAACAGCACGTCATCAGCAGCCGCGAACCACCGCCGTCTGACACCAAACCAACCGGAATCCGATAAATGGTAAGTTTTTTTTTTTGATGATTTTAGTTGATATTATAGGAGAAAAGGGGTAATAAAATTCTTAAATAGGTTTGAAATTTCGTGTGTTTTGACGTTTATGGTTGTTTAGATATTTTTAGGGTGATTATGTTGTTTAGATGATTTTTATGGTGATTACACACGATTTCTATGGCTTGAATAGTTGAAAATTAAAATTGCAATATTATGTTATGGAGCGATGAACTTATGGATCAATTTATTTGTTATAGGAACCATGAGTAGCTTTAGATGATGTTTTGGATATATTTCAAAAAATGAAAAAACGCAGGGCGACGTTTTAATTATGTTTGTAACAAGGTTTGACGTATTTTTTATGATTATATAAATTTAGTTTGATGTTCTTTTATTTTACATGACCCGACCCGACCTGATACGAACCAATTTTTTTACTTATATACCTAGGGGCCTAAAATTTTTAAATATCTTCCGCACCCCCATGGAAAAATTCCTGAGTCCGCCACTACATGTAAAAACACAATGGCTCACATGTAACTAGTTTATTAAATAATATAAAAACATGTGAAAATATAAACTACGAAATAGGTTTGCTTTTTACTATAACTAAACACGTGAAAATAACGCTAGAAGTGTATTCTTGCATTATAATTTATCTAGAAATGGAATATAAAAAAATAGAAATATCATTTGGTGTTTTACTTTTAGTACCAACAAGTTTGGCCCGTTTGGGCTTAAGAGAATAAAATACATTAGGAATCATAATATGCATCAATTTGTATAGTGGATTAGTGGGTTTATTCTTTTAAAATTTATGGATTCTGTATTTTATTTTGATTCTTTATGTTTAGCATGCATCGTGTTTAACGTTTTCGGTTTAAAAAGGTGAAAAAAAAAACCATATTTTGAGGAGTAAATTACAAAATAATCCTTTATGAATGTCATTTATTGCAAACTATGTCCTTTGTCTTCAATAATTACAGAAAACGTACTTGATGTATGCAAACCCTTGCAAATTATGTCTTTTAGCCCTAACTCAGTTAATTTTGTGGTTAAATCTCACCAAATGGACCCGACATGAGGGTATTTTTGTGGTTAAATCTGACTAAGGTGTTGTTTGTTTTTTCAGAGATAAAACGTCTGCAGTCTGCAGTCTGCGGACCACATCTGCAGATATTTGCAGCTGAAGAGGTGGACCAAACCTCTGCAGTCTGCAAGAAGAAGACTCTTTGTTTTTTAACTTCTGCATACTGCTGAAATAAACTGAAATATATATAAAAAAAAACTGATTTTATTCAACTTAAAAGAGTTTTTTTTAACATCCAATCAACACCTCCAACTGCACCAAGAACTAACAACACCTGTTTTTTTTTAACTTCTACAAACTGCTTCAATTCAATTTGAACAACAACCAGAATTTAGCACAAGAAGCATTAACTTGCTACATGCTCCTGGTATTGATTTTTCCACCATTTTTAAGCTTAACGTTTCAACACTACATATAGAATAATCTTTTAACATAGGTCTCAAAATGTAACTGACGTAGATTTGATAAATTGATAATTATGACTTGACATTGTACATGATGTAAAATGTATTAGACAAAAATAATATTTACCAAGAATTATCTTTATTAAATTAATTGCTTCTGAAGGTAACAATTGGGGCACCTGCACATCTCCAATTTGAATATTTTCACCTCTGTCAAACCTATGGATCAATGTTAATAATGGCTTAACCATCAATTGCCAGAGAGAACATCCATTATGCACATCTCGTGTCCATTTGTTTCGACCAATGATTGATTGGAAAGTTAGTTGGAACTGAGAGGGAAATGAAGAAAATGGAGTGAATGAATCTTCTTGTTGCTTTATGATCATGATGATGTTGAGTCACCATTCTTCGATAACTTAGGTGCTGTTTGTGTGGAGTGGATGCAAGTGGGGGATGTGACGTCGGCGACTCAATCGGAGGTGGGGGAGATGACGTCGGGTCAACCGGAGGTGGGGGAGGTGACGGAGATGTGGTGGTGGCGGAGGGGAGATGTGGTGTCAGCTGGGAGGAGCTAGGGTTTGTTGTGTTTTGAAAGCGCAGAGGAGAAGAAGAGGAGGAGAAGAGCTTTGAGGAGAAGAGGTCTAGTAGACCTTTTTTAATGAAATTACTTCTAAAAAACAAACACTCTGCAGACTTAAACGTCTGCGTGTGATCTGCGTGAGGCAGACATAAGAGGTCCAGAAGTGCTTTTCACAAAAAACAAACACCCCCTAAATAGACCCCACATGAGAGTAAAATGACCAAAATAACCTCATGTGGGGTCCATTTTGTCATATTTAACCACAAAAAACTAACTGGGTTAGGGCTAAATGACATAACTTGCAAGGGTTTGCAAACATTGAGTACGTTTTCTGTAATTATTGAAAACAAAGGACATAGTTTGCAATAAGTGACATACATAAAGGATCATTTTTATAAAGAGTTGTTGCTATGAATGGAAATGACAATAACTCATTTATTTATAATGAAAACAAATATATAAGTTAAAAAAGCAAAGTGTATAACTAGGATGGTTTTTATTTATAATGAAAACAAATATATAAGTTAAAAAAGCAAAGTGTATAACTAAGATGGTTTATAAGAAGCACTTATTCAATCTTTCAAGCAATGTTGTAAAACAAGGTCTCGAAGGCCAAGTACTCCCCGAATAATCGTTACAAGGTCGTCTGCCGATGCGGTTTTCTTCAACTCCGCCCAATTACTCAGAATCGATTGAACGCGGTCAACCTCGACCAGAATTGGATCTAGTAGGTCAACTTAGACCGAGTTTGACTTAAAAAAAATAAAACATAATTCCTATGTCTATCATGCTAAAGAATGAATATCAATTTTTAAACTACTTTGTTATTTGAACATGTATTTTTTTTTATTTATATTGATATTCACGTATTTTGTAATAAATATTAGTAAACTTAATATATTTGACATACGTATAAATTCCCGAAAACGAATTTCTTTAATATCCTGACTACTCTCCTACTAGGCCGAGTACTCTCAACTCCTCGGTCAGCCGACCAGGGAGCGCCTAACGACTTTTACAACCATGCTTTCAAGTTTAAAATTACGTCGATTGTTAGGTATGGTGCTCATATTATAAAGATTTGTAGATGAGAATCATGTAAATTTCCTTTTGTATCCGTATGTCAAACTTTTAGTCACCATACCATCTTCTAGTTCATAAAATAGTCACCATTCAAGATTATCTCTTGTCAACAGACTCTTTTAATGATAAACGAAAGTAAGTAGTAAAGATACAAAGAATATATATCGTTTTTATTATCCAAAGACAAAATATATTTATGAATACAAATATCTTATGCAGAATAATTACATATACATACGAGTCTGTACTAAAGAATCCAATTTCTAGTTTGTTCTGTGGTCCATACACGTTTTTGTTTGTAGTTTGTTTATGGTGAAGTTTCATGTAACGATGGAAAATAAAGGATTTGGAATTACATAAAAAAAAATCGTGTTCCAGAGTTTTTTAAGGAAGGAAATGAAGAGAAAACTTATGTCTTTTTAATTCATTTTAAATCCTTCCAAATGAAAGATTTGGAAGAAAAGGACTTTTAATACATAAAATTCTTACTTTTATTTTCATTTCCTTCGTACTCGGGAATATGGTAGTTAATTAAAATTCTCTTTCTACTCAGTTTCTTTTCTCTCCTCAATTCATTTTTTCTTCTTATCTTTTCTTTCGTTTATTAAACACGGGAACATAGCGATGTTTTCATCCTCCACCCCTTATTTTGCTTTGACTAATCGTTTGTTCGATTTTATCAATTTGCATGAAAGGAGGAAGAAAGGAAGATTAGTAAGAAGTTATGGGACAAGTTGGATTATAGAAGGTAGTGGCTAGTGTGGTGGTATGGTTTGAAGTGGCGTTGTGTCCGGGGCGTACTCGGGGAGTGGGTTCGGTGACCACTTTCCCCGATCAGGAACACCGCCGCCATCACCGCGGGGACCCGAATCGGGGAGTGGTTTCGGCACTTGTTCACCGCGTGGAATTGGCACAAGGTTTGAGGAACGGTAACTTGCAACGGTCGATTTAAAAAAAAAAATCACTTTTTAAACAAATATAAATAACCACACCCACTTCTCACTAATTTTTTACACTCTCATCAAACCACACCCACTTCTCACTAATTTTTTATACTCTCAAACCACACCCACTTAATTTTTTATACTCTCAAACCACACCCACTTCTAACCGAGCAATGGAGAACCAACCCCGCGAAGCCAAGAAAAAAACTAAGGGACGGGGCAAGCAACCGTCTCGTGGTGGTTCGAGCGGTGCAAGTGCACAATCACAACCCCCTTTCGGATATACTCCACAACCCCCGTTTTTTTTCCAACAACCTTCACACCCCTCCTTTTACAACACTCAAGCAACCAACCTTCAACCCAATTTCGGCTATGGTTTTCAAAATTTGTTATCAATGGATGCTCCTCCTCACTCCCCCGCCTTCGACCCATATGGTTTTCGTTCCCCACAAGTTCCATCGGTCCAAGAAAATGTTGAACGTCCTCTACCTATTTGGGACGACGAGGACGATGAGGTAGTGCCCGAAACTCAAAATTTGGGCGACGAGGACGATGAATATAATGTGGATGCAGATTTGGGCAACGAAGAAGATGACGCTCGGGACAACGCGAGACGATGAAAAACTACAATTACGATCGAGATATGGAAACATTCATCAAGCCGCACGAGGATGCTCCGCCAAATATGTTGCCGTTCATCCTCGCCCGAAAACGCGACATCGCTAACAAGTACGGGTGGCCAATCGATTTCTAAAATTATTATTTTCTAGTTTTAATGTAATTTTTATTTTCTAGTTTGAATGTAATTTTAATTTTCTAGTTTGAATTTAATTTTTATTTTTATTTTTATTTTCTACTTTGAAATGTCTTTTGTTAAATTTTATTTACTTTTTATTAATATTTTTTTATAAACATGCATAAACAACAAATAAAAAAATAAAAAAAAAACCAAGTCCCCTAAAGAGGAGAGTGCCGCCATCAAAATGGGGTGTTAGGGGAGTTTAAGAGGAGAGTTGACGTGGCACTAGCTGGTTGGTGGTGTGTAAGAGAGGGGACTCCCCTCTTAGGGGAGTGCCCCTCTCACCCTTAGGGCGTGGGATGCCAACTTGGAATGGTAAAAGGATAAATGAAGGATAGCTCAAGTTAGAAAGAAATTAGAGAGACCGATTAAAGAGAAAGTATGTAACCCCTAGTGTGTGTGTGTGGGGGGGGGGGGGGGGGGGGTAGGTTTATTAACTATTTTTAAATATGAATACCCGAACAATAAACAAAAAGAAAAATGGTAAAAGAGGAAGACCTTAATGCCATATATTATATCTAGGGCCATTTGTGCAACAAGTTTAAAAAATAGAGACGGTCAATATAGCTTTTTACATATAAATACACCCGGCAAGATATTATTGTCTTCTTATTAGCAATTCAAATAATAAATATTGATTATGACATAATCAAACTTGGTCTTGTCATCGGGTCTAAACCCAAACCGAACCGAACCGAGTTTGTGTTAGCACCAAAACCAACCAAAAGTTGCCTCCACAAGGTGTGTGTCCGGATGAAGAGGGTGTACTATATGAGATTTTGTTTGTAGTGCTTGATTTGTTGGCATCATTTAGTTGTGTCGAGTGTTTGGTTTACATTTAGCTTGATAGATGGGCAATTTTCATGTTTTGTCTATCCTCCCCCAACCATGATAAATGTGTAGGGTGTGATATGTGTTTGTTTGTATTATTTGTTTTCGTTATTTATTACATTTTATGACTTTCCCTTTATAGTTTATATATATGAAAATAATCAAAACAATGAAAGTAAAAACTAACCTTAGCTGAATTTTATCATTAATTCAATTCCTTAAAGAATAAGCTATGAAGTGGAACTAATTGCGCCTAATTAGAAATTGAGGTTTCAATAATAAGTTGTAAGAAATTAACAATAACGTGGAAATAAAACGATTTTATAAGTGTGTTCCTTATGCATTATAGGTGTGTATACTCTATGCACTAGAGATGGTAGGTTAGGCAGATTTAAAGAGTGTTTGGTTGGATAAGATATTTAGTTAAGGATATTTGGAAATGAGTGGTAAATATATTTAATGGGGTTGGTGATTAGTCATTCATCTATTACGTAGTGTTGTGTTTGGTATGTAAGAATGCAAGTCGAAATAGAATAGACTATTACGAGTGAATGAAATTAAATGTGTTTGTTTGGTCAAAGCAATGGAAAAGCTCATTCCATAAGGCATTATTCTTGAAATTCATTCCACCTTCTTGGTTTTTTTCATTCCATTCACTCTCTCACCCTTCATCACCAACACCGCCACCCTCCGCAGCTGACCACCACCACTGCCCACCGCCACTTGTCGCCGTCACCACCCGCCACCGCCGCTACCACCCTCTACAACCGACCATCGCCATCACCCCCACCACCCCTGCCGCCCCGCCACCCGTCACTGACCACCGGCGCCAATGCCACCCGACCACCGCTACACCGGCTACCACCACCACCATCACCAACCACTGCACCCCAGTGCCCCCACCACCCATCGTTGTCAGCGCCACCACCCGCCATCGCCAACACCCATCGCCGATTTTATTCCTTTGTTTTTTCCTGTCACCCAAACAACACAAGGTAATGATTCATTTCATTCTCACATGGTAACCAAATAAGACTATGGAATGGTAATGATCAATTTCCTTCCTTTGTATATTCCATTATCTCGTCTATTCCATCACCTCAAGCCAAATAGACGTTTATTGCTTTTTTTTTTAATCCAATACTATTTTAATTGTATATACTTTAACTAAGTTATAACGTAGTTTAGTTTAAAAATTATATGTAATGGGCTTTAAAAAGCACGATGTGGTATAGAGATGAGCATGGTACCTGTTACCAGTACCGAATATAACAGTTCGGTACCGAAAAGTGAAGAAAATGTATACCGACACTGAATATACCGGTTCGGTTCGGTACCGGTACAGGTACCCAGTACACATGCTCATCCCTAATGTGGTATTAGCTAAACAATTAAATAAAAGAAAAATAATTTAAAAAAAATGTGTGTATGCACATGGGATTGGTGGAAGGTAGTGGATCCATCCCACGTTTTGTGTTTACAAGCGTTAAGAAAGTAACCCCACCCCCTTGACACCTCCTTTAACGCTCGTGAGTTTGTGTTTATCTTGTTAAACAAGTGAGGTGGTGTGGGGCGTCACCCCACCATACATAACGCAACAAGTAAGGTTATAAATGAATCGAACGTTTAACGAACATTTCATGAAATATTCTATGAGAAGTTCGTGTTCGTTAGTTGAATAAATGAATGAACATAGAACAATATATTTCGTTATATTAAGTAAATGAATGAACATGAACACTCATCTCGTTCATTCAGTTGTTTTCGTGAACGTTCATTCATGTTCGTTTGTTTATGTTGTTCATTAAAATGCCTGGACATTTACTTATATTAACTAAACTTTATATACTCTTTAAATTTATTTATTAATTACCCTAACAATTAAAATAAGAAACTTCATTCTTACCTTATTTATGCACTGTTCCCCATTCTCCTCTCATTATTCACATCGACGAATACATGTTCCAGCACTAGGGCTGGCATATCGTGTATACCCGTACACGATAAGACACGACACGATAAGACACGATACACGAAACGCCATACACGAACACGACACGATAAGGTTTCGTGTCCTTTTTTTCAAACACGAACACGAACACGACACGATATACACGAAATTTACCTGTTAGTACCTGTTAATGAAGACTAGAATAATCACATATTTAGAACCTGTTTAGTGAAACAAAACTCGCCAAAAGTTCACAAACAGCTTAAATAATCCATAAACACCGAATACTTAACAAGTTTAAAACAAAAATCCATAAACGACAAATATCAAAAGACTTAATAATTCAAAACATCCATTAAAAACAACTTCAAATTTCCCATGGTTCTCTTCTCAGATCTTTAGTTCCAACAATTCAAACCTGCACATAATTGTACTCATATTTAGCATTGACAATTGGACATAAAGCGAGTAATTTTAATTTATCAAACATTACTTGAAACATTTGGAGTAAGTACCTTATGATTGTTCATTGTTTTTTAGCAACACTACTCGAAGCATTTGGAGTGGTTACCTTAGCATTTGATTCTCCACTAATATCAAGTGACATTATATCTGACTCCGGCTACAATAGAGAAAACAAATAAAGTTACACAAAAAAGAATACCAAACTTGAACTAAAAGCCCTAAAAGCTAGATAAACATACATACCATTGTTTTGTCCTTCTTATCCTTCTTCTTTCCCACCTTCTTTTGAGAATCACTCATATTGAATTTCTTAATCTGTTAGAAAGCATAACAATCTGTTAGAAAGCATACAAGAAATTATAATCAAGGGGCTGCATCAAATTCATAACATAAACTATAAACAAAAAAGTACCAAAGTTCATCCTAGATATGAATATAATTTGCCAATTGAGCAAATCATAACAGAGCTGAGATATCCATATTCCTAACAACACTAATTCAAATCAACATAACAGTTGTATATATCTTTAGTCTAAATTGAGCCCAAATCATAAAAATCACAAATTCCACAACCAAAATTCATCAAATTCCACATCATTCTTCAAACATAACAGCCAAACACTCACAATTCATCATAAAAAAGCGTTAAAATCCTCAAATAACAAACAAAGTCTACGAACAGTTACACCATCGAAAAACCCTAGATTTAACATCAACAAGATCACGAAACCTCCTCATAAATTAAAGATTATATAACAGCAATCATACATATCAAACAATTAATAATGAAAATAAACTATAGTTAACTAGAAAAAAAAAATCAAACTGTGATTAACAAGAGGTTTTCATGTGTACAATAAAATTAGGAAGATCTGCTTACTTTGAACGCCGGAGTGGCTGAAGCTGTCGGTGCAGTGGATGCCGGAGTGGCTGAAGCTGTCGGTGCGGTGGATGGCCGGCGGAGTGGCTGTGCGGTGGATGGCCGGCGGACAGGGGAGGCCGGAGAAGACAGTGGATGGCTGGATGCCGGTGCGGTGGAGCTGTCGATGTCGGCTGTAGAGAAAGTTGAGAGAGACTTAGGGTTTTCATTTTTTTGAACTAAAGAAGATTCTGAAAGTTCCACTGGCGTACACCATATATTATCATATATGTTTTATTTATTTAATTAAAATTAAAACCTTATCATGTCTTAACAGGTACATAACAGGTAAACAGGTATCTGACCTGTTTAGACACGAAAATTAACAGGTATTTTCGTGTCTACCTGTTTAGTACCTGTTACCTGTTAAGGTCATAACGATACATGTTAAGGTCGTGTAGGTTCGTGTCGTGTATTCGTGTAAAATTGCCAGCCCTATCCAGCACTACTGCTTCCACCGCCTTCACAAAATTTATTTTTGTTTATGAACCTTTCGAAACACATGTACTTCCTTAACAAACGAACACAAACAAAGTCTTGTTCCTACGTGACGAATCATGTTCCATTCATGATCCCCACACCCTTCAGCCTAATAACAAGTCACGATTTTCAAATCCTCTATGTAGAGTAACAAATCACAAAAATTGGTAATTTGTAACCCCCAGGGACTATTCATAGAAAACACTCAAACTAAAGGGGGTAAAAACTAACATAAGTTTCAAATTCCACACCAATTCCCGGCCCCTTTCTATATATTGAACCTGGACTCTAAACACTTCTCATTCATCCCTCTCCGTACAACTAACATCGCCGCCGTTCGCCGGAGACTCCATTCCCGCCCTTACAACCGCAATGAGCCACGCCGACGTAGACACATTGATGTCCGATTTCCTCCGCAACTCCGGCGGCGTTGCGCTCCTCGACGGCGGCCTTGCGACGGAGCTCGAACGCTACGGCGCCGACCTCAACGATCCTCTCTGGAGCGCTAAATGCCTCCTCACTTCTCCTCATCTTATTCGACAGGTATAATAATAATAATATTTATAAATTATATTAATATTAATAGTAACCGTCGTTAAAGTAGTTTTAATTTCATGCGTAATGATGTTATTAGGTTTTTGTTACGTTTGTTGTGAGAATATTTGAGAATTGTGACTGAGGAAGAATGAGTTAACAGTTGATGAATCGTATGAGTTTATAACTTTTAAGATATGGTATTTTATATAGTATGATGTTTTGATGTAATTTCTCTGTTTAGAAATTATAATTATTCTGTATTTCGTGCGTAATGTTATTAGGTTTTTGTTACGTTCGTTGTGAGGAAGAATGAGTTAATAGTTGTTGATGAAGCGTATGCGTTTATAACTTTTAAGATATGGTATTTTATATAGTATGATGTTTTGATGTAATTTCTCTGTTTAGATATTATAATTATTATGTATTTCGTGCGTAATGTTATTAGGTTTTTGTTACGTTCGTTGTGAGGAAGAATGAGTTAATAGTTGTTGATGAAGCGTATGCGTTTATAACTTTTAAGATATGGTATTTTATATAGTATGATGTTTTGATGTAATTTCTCTGTTTAGAAATTATAATTATTCTGTATTTCGTGAGTAATGTTATTAGGTTTTTGTTACGTTTGTTGTGAGGAAGAATGAGTTAATAGTTGTTGATGAAGCGTATGCGTTTATAACTTTTAAGATATGGTATTTTATATAGTATGATGTTTTGATGTAATTTCTCTGTTTAGAAATTATAATTATTCTGTATTTCGTGAGTAATGTTATTAGGTTTTTGTTGCGTTTGTTGTGAGGAAGAATGAGTTAATAGTTGTTGATGAAGCGTATGCGTTTATAACTTTTAAGATATGGTATTTTATATAGTATGATGTTTTGATGTAATTTCTCTGTTTAGAAATTATAATTATTCTGTATTTCGTGAGTAATGTTATTAGGTTTTTGTTACGTTTGTTGTGAGGAAGAATGAGTTAATAGTTGTTGATGAAGCGTATGCGTTTATAACTTTTAAGATATGGTATTTTATATAGTATGATGTTTTGATGTAATTTCTCTGTTTAGAAATTATAATTATTATGTATTTCGTGAGTAATGTTATTAGGTTTTTGTTACGTTAGTTGTGAGGAAGAATGAGTTAATAGTTGTTGATGAAGTGTATGCGTTTATAACTTTTAAGATATGATATTTTATATGTTATGAAGTTTTGATGTAATTTTGACTGATTTAGATTTTATAATTGTTATGCTGTGTTATGTCTTGTTATGAAGATTGAAGGATGATTTTAGTGTGTGTAGATGAGATAATTTGTTTGTGTGAAATTACAGTAGTGCCATACACTTTGCATGTTTGTTTTGATATTTTTAGGATATAAAAATTAAAAAGAAGAATTGTTAACCTTAGCATAGATCTGTTAGTTCAGATTCTGGTAGGACTGTTTATGAGCAGAGACTGGAATGAATCTGAATTGCTTATTTATTTATTTTTGTTTAGTGGTCTGTACTTTGTACTATTATAAATTTTATGCTTCTTACATGCAGATGTGTAAGTTATGCACATAAAAAACCATGAAACTGATTTTTTTGTATGTTTTTAGTTTTGTACTGTTTGGTATATACACATGACCTACACATGTGTAGGTTATATACATCAATGTACAATCAGATATATGGGTGAGAATATGACTCTAATACCATTTTTTCTTGTTTTTAAATTTTTAAAGATTAGAAAAATGAATGCTTCCTTTTGTTAGTTTTCTCGCGATATGAATCTAATGTTCTGCATAGATTTCTCTCCTGTATAACAAGTTTAAAATAAAATAATTTGAGCCGAGCCGGCTTGGTTTGTAAACGAGCCGAGTCGACTCGTTTGTAAGCGAGCTGATTTCGAACAGGATTTGAGTCACAAGCTATTTGAACAGCCCTAGGTGGCATACTGGAATCTGATTTAATAATCAATCAGTCGTATTACATATGCATAGGTACTCATTTGTGTTGACACTGCAGGTACACCTTGATTATCTTGAAGCTGGTGCAGATATAATAATCACAGCATCTTACCAGGTATTGTAAGCTGTATTTCGATATTATTTAGCATGCGTCTGTATGTCTCTCTTAACGTACTATAACTGAACAGGCCACAATTCAAGGGTTTGAGGCTAAAGGCTATTCTTCAGAAGACGGTGAGTCCATGCTCAGAAAAAGTGTAGAAATTGCTTGTGAAGCAAGGGATTTGTATCATCAAAGATGTCGTGAATCGTCGGTTGATTATACCGGTGATGGTAGGATTTTCAAAAAACGTCCTGTTTTAGTTGCTGCATCTGTAGGGAGTTATGGGGCTTATCTTGCTGATGGTTCTGAATACAGGTAACTTCACATTATGGGTTAAATAGTGTTATTCAGCATTAGTGGAAGTCTTTTTTTATACATCTTCATACCATAGGGGTGTTCAGGCTGTTTGAGATTTATATGGTTCGGTTAAAAACTTTAACTGTTACTGTTGCTTATAAAATTTTCTGTCTTGTTATAGTGGGGACTATGGTGATGCAACGAATTTGGAATTTTTGAAAGGGTTTCACCGTAGAAGGGTACAAGTTTTAGCGGAATCTGGTGCTGATCTGATAGCATTCGAAACAATACCAAATAAGCTAGAAGCACAGGTCAGCCAGAATCTTTATCCTTTTTTTAGCTTTTTGCTATTCTATTCTTGAGTAAAATGCCATTTTCGTCCCTGAGGTTTGGCCAGTTTCGCGAATTTCATCCAAAAGTTTGTTTTTCCGCATTTGGAAATCTTGCCATTTTCACGCGGCTTGTTAACTCCATTCATTTTTCTCCGTTAAGTCAGCGCTATTTCCTTCTTTACATGGGTATTTGGTCTTTTTATATAAAGTGAAAAGGACAGAATTGATCTTTAAGTTAAAAAAAGACGGAAATACCCCTGACTAAATGGAGAAAATGGATGGAGACATGGAATTAACGAGCCGGATGAAAATGGCAAGATTTCAAAACTTTTGAATCAAGATGCAAAACAACAAACCTTTGGATGAAAGTCGCAAAACTGGCCAAACCTCAAGGACGAAAGGGACATTTTAGTCTTTATTCTTCCACAGAACTTTATCTCTTTAAAGGAATAATACCAAACATGAGTTTTCTAGCTTTTTTTTATAATAATTAATTCAAAAGCTTTTCGATATATCATATAAGTTTCGGTTTTTGAGTAGGCGTTTTCTGAGCTTCTTGAAGAAGGCATAAATATTCCCGCATGGTTTGCATTTAACTCCAAAGACGGTGTGAATGTGGTGAGCGGTGATTCGTTAGCCGAATGTGCGGCAATTGCGGATTCAAGCAAGAAAGTTGTTGCTGTAGGAATCAACTGTACCCCTCCTAGATTCATTGGTGGTCTCATTTCCACAATAAAAAAAGTATCACTTTTACTTCTAGCTTTATTTTATTTTTCCTTTTTTTATAGGATACAATATACATAATTACTTATCTAGCTTTATTTTATTTTTCCTTTTTTTATAGGATACAATATACATAATTACTTATCTAATATGTTAGTAATCTTAATTTGCTGTCCTTTGCAGGTGACAAATAAACCAATTCTTATATATCCTAACAGTGGTGAAAGCTATGATGCTCAACTAAAACAGTGGGTGGTAAGCACTTCTTCCATCCGGTCAAATAAATTAGAGTAAAATGCCATTTTCGTCCCTGACGTTTGACCATTTTTACGACTTTCATCCAAAGGTTTGTTTTTCCGCATCTGGATCCAATAGGTTTGAAATCTTGCTATTTTCATACGACTCGTTAACTCCATCGATTTTTATCTGTTAAGTCAAGGGTATTTTTGTCATTTTTGTGAACTTAAAGTCAGGTGACTTAACTTTTATCTAGTTTGAATGCTTGAATAAAATGTGAAAAAGATCGAATTGCCCTATAAATTAACACAAAAGACGGAAATACCCCTGAATTAACGGAGAAAAATGGATGGAGTTAGCGAGCCGGACAAAAATGACAAGATTCAAATCATTTGGATTCAGATGCTAAAAAACAAACCTTTGGACGAAAGTCGCAAAACTGGCCAAACCTCAGAGACGAAAATGACATATTACTCGATTAATTTTGTATGTAGTTTTAAGTAATATGTTTGACTGTTTATCAAATATACAACGGGTCAAAATTGTCACCTCTCGTGCTATTCTTTTGAATGAATTGGAATTTAACGTTTTTTTAAATATATTTGTTATATAGCAAAACACTGGAGTTGGAGAAGAGGATTTTGTTTCATATGTGAACACATGGTGCGAGATGGGTGCATCGCTTGTTGGAGGCTGCTGCAGAACTACACCCGACACAATTAGAGCCATTCACGGGACTCTTCCCAGCCGATCCGCTTCTACACCCGTTGTTGAAACTCTTCAAAGTGAGCCGGGACTTGTGATGATCAAAACCGCATAGAGGTTGTTTCATTTTCAGGTTTACCATGTGCCAATTTGGCATTAAAACCTCATAAAGTTATTGTAAAAGACGTTTGAATAACATTGAGGTGTCAAGTTATATGTTACTTTTTAACTCCGTCATTACGCGGTGCAAGCTGCGTTTTACATAATCCTATTGGTTAGTCGATATGGGTTATTTTTTTTGGGGTTCTTATGGTTATAAAAAAACTTATATGTTATGGTTCTATATGGTTCGTATTATGCTAAAATATATTTTTAATAGGTTAAATGAGTGCGAGCTTTTTAGAATGATTATTCTGACGTCAATGATCAAAATTAAAGAATCGCACTATGATTAGCAAAGTAATATTAAAAGTTATTTACACGAAAATAATTACGTAATTAAAATTAGCCATTTTCCTAAAATTACTAGGTTCATCATCAGTTATTACATTAAGTTGCATTGTAACGTGAACTAGATTTACCACCCACAGTAATGCGGCGAGGGTGTAAAACCGTGCTGAAGAGCACCAATGTCACACCATCGCCAGCGACAACAAATACTGAAGTTACAGTGTGTTAATGCGAAGAAATTAGACTGCAACGTAATATGTAGAAAATAATAATAATTAAGTCAATTTAAGACCTCGCGCATTGTAACGAACCTGTCAAACGGGAAAAAATAGGCAACGTAAAAAAGTTAAACCACACACACGTTGAGCCGTGTTAACTCGCAAAATCTAGTATGAAGCGTAAAACGAAACGTTAAAACGTTGAACCACACACACGTTACGTCATGTTAACTCAAAAAATTTAAAACGAAACAAGCCAAATTGGCTCGGTTTGAAATTGAGTTGAGTTATTAGGTCGTTTTGAAATTGAGTTGAGTCATTAGGTCGGTTTGAAATTGAGTTGAGTCGACTCGGGTCGGTTAGAAAGTGAGCCTAGCTCGTCTCGGCTCGTAACAAGCCAAATTGGCTCAGTTTGACTCGCTTGTTAGCTCGGCTTGACTCGACTTAGCTCGGATTATTTTACCTTTAATATGCTTTATTTTAATATACACATAATATATTATAGAAAAATGATTATTATTTGCATGCATTTAGGAGTGCAGTTATATATCTATAACATATTTGGGGGACGCTAATGAACTTATATTATATTTCGTTGAGATTTGAAACTTAATTCGTATTTGATTGAACTTGATTTTGACTATTGAATTTTGAAAGCTATGTATTAATATTTATTTTTAAATTCGACCCCAACCGATCCGAGCCACCCAACCTAGCTCAAGCTAAGATTTTTAGCTCGATTTCAAATCCTAACCAACTCCATTTATAATCAAGGTAAGCCCGAGCTTGCTCTCCCTCGGCTCCTTAACAACCCTAATTGTTCCACTAGTAACTAGTAAGTCGCACTATTTCCAACAATTGACATCACGACTCACGAGTTCGATTCTCGCATCACTTTTTTTTTGTGTGTTTTATGTATTTTTCTAATTGTAAATCCATATTAGGTTTAAACGTGAAAACCAAAGCGTGAACTGTGAACCTTATCACTTATCAGACCACGCCTCCACCAGTCTCCGCCGGCCGTTCGCCTCCACCTCCACCTCCACCGTTCCAGTCGTCGGTTCCACCACTCCAAATCTCAACGACTCACTCTCTCAGGTCAGCGTGTTAAAATTTCTTGTTAATTTTTAGTTTGTTGTCTTTTAATATGCTTTAATTAAGATGTTAATTTATACTATGTAATATGATTAGTGAAACTTGAATTCATTAGTGAAACTTGACCGATATATCACCGGTTTTTCCAATATCAATCCTTTCTTCTTAGTTCTACTGTTCGTCTTTCTTCTTATTGCTGCTATTAGTGTTTTAAGTCTTAATTGCTTGTGTTGAATGTTAGGGTTTCAAGTCTTAATGAGTTCCTAATTGCTACAATTGTTAGTGTTTTGCAAGTTGCAAACGGTTAATTTGTTAACGGTAGGAGAGTGTACTGAATTGTTAGTGTTAAATTGCTATATATATATATATATATATAAATTCTGCATGATACTAAAATTACCGATATCCCACCACGATTACCGATATCCGATATTTTAGTTCATTAACTACTTAGAGTGATTGGTGATGTTAAATAATTTCAATTTTTTGGTTAAAGTTTGTTGGCTCAGGAACTTGTCTTTTTCGACGATCAGTGATGTTAAATGTTAATTTATAGTGTGTTTATAAGATGATGATTTCAGTTTGTTGTCTTTTAATATGCTATAAGATGTTAATATTAATTTATAGTGTGTAATATGCTTTGAAATTATGATTAGTAATGTTAATTTATAATATATTGAAACTAGAATTTGATATTAGTAATGACTACATTTTTTTCATTATTGTATCGTATTTTTTTGTTATGTGATGGACCTTATCCGATACGAACCGTCGACCCAACCCGACCCGACCTGAAAATTTTATGTTCAGTCATGAAATTGGAGCATCTAAAAAAGTGAACCCAGTGGAAAAACTTCCTGGATCCGCCACTACCCCAACATGATTTAGAAATCATCAAACAAAACTTAACCCCTGAAACTCTAAACAAAATTGGCGCCTGAAACAACCAATAGGGTAGCTTCCGTACACACCAACGTGAATTTACCAAATTACCCCCAACAATCCGATAAGAAAAACAATAAACCCCAAACTATGAAACCCTCAGTTGTCCTGCTCGTTTCTGTTGACGCCGTCACAAGGTAACCTCATTTTTCTCCATCAACTGATATTCTAGGGTTTCAATTACTCCAAGTTTTTTTTTAATTTATGAATCTTTAGAAGAAGTCAGATACAGTATTCATGAGATTATAGATAAGGGTTTTCGACATAGTTATCAAAGGCGCGAAGCGCACTCAAGGCGCTTAGGCTCCGCTTAGGGCCTAGGCGATAGGCGCAAAAAAAGCGTGGGCCTGAGAAAAAAAAAGCGCACTTAAATAAAAAAAATAAAAAAGTTCATTAAAGCAATAAAGTACTCAAAACCAAAACAAAAATGTTCATACTCGCATTTAAAAAGTCTCAAATAACAAAATACTCAAAACCAACATGTTAATATTCGAAAACAAATAGTTCATTAAAGTAATAAAAGAGTAAGCAAAAAAATACTGCAATAAAAGCCCTATAAATACTGCAGAAAAGTGGAATTTACGAATTAATACAAACTGAATATTACTAAACGAGATTTTGATCTTTAATGATATCATTTGTTAGTAAAATCCCTATAAATACTGCAGAAAAAGGGGATATTACGAATTAATAAAAAAAAATATTAAATACCGTTAGGATTTAGGCTGCGCTATAATTAGCTTGGAAGCAAAAGCGCAATTACTGGGAATCGCCCAGAAAAAACGCCTAGGCGCCAAAAGCGCACGCTTTTGATAACTATGGTACTTTTCGTATTTGTGTCGATTATAGTGTTTCAAGACTGTAGTGCATAGTTGTATGCCATGTGTTTGATGAAATTCCCACGAGACAACTCTAGCTGACTCAAACAAGTTTTTTAAATTCTGGATTTTAAGAACTAGTTAGATATAGTATTCATGTGATTATAGATGTGGGTTTATGTATTTGTGTTGATTATAGTTTGTAAATTGTAATGCATACCATGTGTTCGATGAAATTCCCATGAGAAAATTGTAGCTAAATCAAGTTGTGACTAATTTCAACACAGTTTCCACATGTAGAAAGAGCGTGTGAAGCTAGAATTTTGATGAAATTTGAAGCTCAAGTTTATGTGTATGTTATTGAATGTAGGACGGCATAATCCCCAAAGAAAACACATATGGATACTGAAGCAAGTGGAGAAAATGGCTCTTTGGTTCTGATAAAGCAAGGGGCTGAAGCTGTGAGTTAATTTGCTTTTGTACTTTATGCTTTATTGTGGTTGGGAGTATGGAATTCAAGGGCTGAGATTGAAATTTGAAGCTGAAATTTTATCATTCGGAAATTCTTATTTCAAGATATGTAATTAAACTTGAGAGACTTGTATGTTATGTGCTGATATTCAGTTGATGTTTATCAGAGAGTTTTTGAGTCAATATTTGCTGGAAGGAAGTCCATCGTTAAGGAACGGTTCTCAAAGAAATATAGGCATCCGACTTTAGATTCGAAGCTCACACTCAAGCGGTTAAATGCGGTTTGTTGCTCAGATTGACAACTAGTATCAATCCTTTTGATTTTAATGTTAAAAACATCATAGTTTAGTTATGTCTTTTTTGTTATCTAGGAGGCTAGGTGTATGACAAAGGCTAGACGGCTCGGAGTTTCTACTCCCGTGCTTTATGCGGTAGACCCTGTAACGCATACACTCACTTTTGAGTATATCGAAGGTCCCGCTATCAAAGATATATTTCTTGAATTTGGATCCAAAGGAGTTGTTGACGAAAAGATGGATGATATCGCGTTGCAAATCGGGGATACAATTGGAAAGTTACATGATGGTGGGGTCATTCATGGGGATTTGACCACATCCAATATGTTATGGCGTAGTGGCAGCAACCAGCTGGTACTTCAATCTACTTTTACGTTTTATGAAGTTTTATCTAATAGGAATATTACATGTATGTACACTGTAATATGTAGAGGACTCTTTGATCTTATTGTACGTGTATTTTGCTTTATATTTTCAGGTATTGATTGATTTCGGTTTGAGCTTTGTGTCAACTCTTCCAGAAGATAAAGCTGTTGATTTATATGTGCTTGAACGAGCCTTGCTGTCAATGCATTCTTCTTGTGGGAATGTGGTAAGCCAAATGTACATTTTGTTGCATGATTATGATTTGCTGATTCTTTAGGGTTATACGAATTAGA
This sequence comes from Helianthus tuberosus, assembly GCA_030545235.1. Taxonomy (NCBI): domain Eukaryota; kingdom Viridiplantae; phylum Streptophyta; class Magnoliopsida; order Asterales; family Asteraceae; genus Helianthus; species Helianthus tuberosus. The sequence continues at coordinate 189,544,068 of CM060354.1, forward strand.
TTTGAAGAAACATGTAAGAGGTTTTTTAAGGAAGCTAATGCTAATTATTGAGATAAATGTATAATTACGAGCCTATATCTTGCTCTAATAATTTGATAAACTAATGTTGCAACTTGCAATATTCACTTTTAAAAAATCACACATCCAAACACCCTATAATTCACTAAAAACAAACTTTAATGTGCAAAGACCCCTGTTGTCAATAGTGAAGATAACGTTCGCTATCACGCGCTTCATAGCGGAGCTACCATATATCGCAAGTTCGCAACCTGATAATTAACGACTCCATAGCGTAAATATAGCTGGATAACCTGGATTTTAGGTCTTTATTTACTTTCTTTTTGCTTTAATATAAATGGCGATGCCCATTAGGTTTTTTTTTTTTTTTTCCTGTTATAATTGATGCAGTTTTTCTTATGCAATCAAGTTGGACCAAACACCAAACGAAAACAAGCTGGAACGGTTCTTATAACTTTTAATAATCAAAAAACTGTCTGTAACAATGAGGATTCTGGAACAATTTAAAGACAACCCTAAGCCTCCAAAATAGGCAAAACGTAGAAAAAGGAAATAAACATAGTCCAAAAATCAAATAGCAAAAATAAAAGATATGCAAAAATAAAAGAACGAAAATAGTTCCAGCTTGAAAATATCCCCAATCGGACTAGCCTGGACTGCTGACTGGGCTGTCCACTTCAGTTGGGCCTGCTGAGCCTATAGTGGGTTCTTCAATCAGGCCTGTTGGGCCGCCAACTGCATCATCCTCCCCCCCTTCGAAAGGACTCGTCCTCGAGTCATATGGGTCATCAAGCTCAGGTATAAACGGTGAAAGATCAGCGACATTGAAGGTGGCAGAAACACTGTAATGCCCGGGTAAATCAATCTTATAGGCGTTATCGTTGATGCGCTGCAAAACTCTAAACGGGCCATCCGCTCGTGGTTGTAACTTACCCGAACGACCACCCGGAAAACGATCTTTACTTAAATGAATCCAAACAAGGTCACCCTCTTGAAAAACAACCTTCTTACGTCTCACATTGGCCCGTCGTTGGTAAACAATGTTGTTAATAATGCGGTCACGCACTTGTTGGTGAATTAACTTTATTTGGGCCGCTCGATCCTCTCCATCCGCGCTGAAATATTCAGTAACAGGCAAAGGCGCAAGGTCGAGCGGAGTGAACGGATTCCGTCCGTAAACGACCAAGAAAGGACTCATTCCGGTCGAACGATGGGTAGATCGATTATAGGCGAACTCGGCTTGGGGAAGAACCTTGTCCCACTGTTTTGGATTGGACCCAACAAGACTACGCAAAAGATTACCCAAACTTCTATTTGTAACCTCCGTTTGTCCATCACTTTGAAGATGGTGAGCACTACTAAAATTGAGGCGAGCGCGAGACCCTAACCGTCTCCACAACGTTCGCCAAAAATGACCGACAAATTTAACATCCCTATCTGACGTTAACGTTTTTGGCACCCCATGCAACCTCACAATCTATGCAAAATATAAACGAGCGATCTGACTTGCATCATAAGTTTTGGCACATGGAACAAAATGCGCCATTTTTGAGAAACGATCCACCACTACCATTATAGAGTCTTTTTGCCTTTGAGTCCGAGGAAGACCCACCACAAAGTCAAGACTAACATCCTCCCACGGTCCATCGGAAACGGGTAATGGCGTATAAAGCCCGGCATTTGAGTGATGGGTTTTAGCAATATGACAAATACGGCAGCGTTCCACAATTCGTGTGACATCCACACTCATCTTGGGCCAAAAAAATCGTTCTTTTACCAGTTTCAGCGTCTTTTCTCTACCAAAATGCCCCGCCAACGCCCCTTGGTGTCCCTCTAAAATGATGGCGTCTCGCAAAGAACACTTAGGAACACACAACCGAATACCCTTAAATAAAAACCCCTCCTGAAGCGAATAGCCATGGGCCGGGGTGACCCGACAAGCGGCCCATAAGGCCGAAAACTCCGGGTCGTCAGGATAAAGTGTACAAAAGGATTCGAATGCGTCAACCCGAACCTGTAATGACGTAAGAAGTGCACGCCGACGGCTGAGAGCATCAGCGACTGTATTGGTTGCGCCAGACTTGTGTCTGATGACAAGAGAAATCTTGTAGGAACTCGACCCATTTAGCATGACGTGGATTGAGTTTGTGTTGACCCTGGATAAACAGTAGTGCTTGATGATCTGAAAATAGAACAAACTCATTGTGGAGGAGGTAATGTCGCCAAAACTCTAAACTTCGTATAATGGCGTAAAACTCTTTGTCATACGTACTGAACTTCTGTTTGGCCTCCCTAAGCTTCTCACTGAAAAAGGCTATCGGACGCCCCTCTTGACTAAGGACTCCCCCAATACCAAACCCGGATGCATCACATTCTACTTGGAATGCTATCTGAAAGTTGTAATGCCAGGACGGGTGCTTGTGTAATACAAAGTTTTAATTCCTCAAACGCCTTTGTAGCGACAGTTGTCCAATAAAAGACTTGCCCCTTTAAACAATCGGTAATAGGCGCCACAATGGTACTGAAATTGCGGATGAACCGGCGGTAAAAAGATGCCAGTCCATGAAAACTTCGGACTTCATGAACTGTGCTTGGTGTGGGCCAGGTGGTAATGGCCTGTATCTTGGATTCATCCATACGAATACCCTCCCCCGAAATTAGGTAGCCCAGAAATAATATTTCCGATGATAAAAAGGAACATTTATCACGATTTGCATACAGTTTTTGATCCCTTAAAATTGTAAATACCTGGCGTAAATGGTAGAGGTGTTGGGGTAGATCACGGCTAAAAACTAGGATGTCATCGAAATAAACGACAACACACTGTCCAATCAGTGGCTTAAAAATATGATTCATCAACTTCATAAACGTACTTGGCGCGTTGGAGAGGCCAAAGGGCATTACCATCCACTCATACAACCCATCCCGTGTTTTGAAAGCCGTTTTCCATTCATCACCGGGGCGCATCCGAATCTGGTGATATCCACTTCTTAAATCAATTTTAGAGAAAATTGTTGATCCGTATAGTTGATCGAGAAGGTCATCAAAACGGGGAATGGGAAACCGGTATTTGATTGTGATTTTGTTAACGGACCGACTATCGATACACATCCGATACGTGCCATTAGCTTTTGGAACCAACAACGCCGGAACTGCACATGGACTCATACTTTCTCGAATAAGGCCTTTATCAAGGAGTTCAGTGACTTGCCTGTGTAGTTCCTCGTACTCTTTCGGGTTCATACGGTACGCTGGTTTATTCGGGATCACATCTCCGGGCATAAAGTCAATGCAGTGTTGGATTTCTCGGACAAGAGGTAGACCCGCAGGTATCTCAGATGGAAAAACATCATGGAATTCAGCAAGTATGGGTTGTACCGTCGGTGGTGCGTCATGGGTTGCGGGATTGGTTTCAGTGATGATCATAGCAAACATGAGTGAGACTTTTGAGGATTTAGTGAAATCCAAGAAGGCTGATTTGTTGAGCACAAGGGCTTCGGTTCCAGATTCACGAGTATCAAGGGGAGCTAGCTGAACATTGACACCTTCCTTTTTGAAAGTATAGGTGTTAAGGAACCCATCATGCTTTACACGTCTATTATACTGCCATGGTCGCCCTAATAAAATATGGCAGGCATCCATAGGAATAACCTCACACCAAATTTCATCCGAGTATCGGGTTCCTATGCTGAAGTGAACAAGACATCTTTGATTAACCTTGACAACATTGCCTTTCTTTAACCAGGTCAATTGATAAGGCTCGGGATGCGGTTCCACTGTTAACCCCAATTTTTCCACCATGGCTGAAGCCACCATATTTTCACAACTACCACCGTCAATAATAATAGTGCACACATTTCCCTTGACCGTACACCGCGTTCGGAATATATTGTTGCGAAGCCAAAGTTTGTCATCGACTTAGCGGGCCGGATTGGTACTTAAAACCCGCTGGGCAATCAGAGCTTCACCCTTGTCTGGGTAAACTACTTCAACTTTCTCTTCTTTCGGTTGATCATCGTCCGTGTCATACAAGGGTAACGTATCCTCGGTAAGAGTAACCAACTGAGTGTTAGCACACTCCCGCGCGAAGTGTCCTAAACCGCCACATTTAAAACACCTGGGGGGTGCCTTGGTTTTAAAAAGCTCGCCTTAGGCGCGCCTAGGCGCAAAGCGACCCTAGGCGCAAGCTGCTGCGCCTTGTGTTACACAAGGCGAGGGTTGTACATAAAGCGAGCGCCTATGGCGCTTTTCTGGTAAGATGTTGAAGCGAGCGCTTCATGTACAGGGAGATGAAATCGAGCATTTTTGCTTAAGAATCTGCTCTTATATGTTGGAATAGAATATAATAAACTTACCTGTGATGAAGATGTGCCATATAGATTAGCAGATAGTGGCGATAGATAAAAGATGAGCAGATGGAAAGGATTTTTCATGGCGGCTGGGTTTTAGGGTAGAAAGAAAGAATGTGATGGAGATAGAAGTAGGGTTACAAACTTACAACATCATACGTATTTGTATCTTTTTCTTTTTACTAAGTTACACTTTTAACCCTTAATGTTTAAGTCTTTATCAGATTTAATCTTAAAACTTCTCCTAATATGTTTATTTGTTTTCTAAGTGCATCATAATAGTTGTACATTTAGCTTTTTATGTTGTATAAAAAAGTCATAAATAAATTTAAACCGTATATATCTTTTATTTATCTAAATTTTAGGGGTAAAAAACCTAACATTATAGCTAATATTATATGTAATTTATAAAAAAATATTATATTAATACTTTGCGCTTCACGTACGGAAAGCCCTGCGCTTTTGCGCTCTGCGCTTCGGTTTTAGACCTTGTCGCTTTAGTGCGCTTCCCGCTTTTTAAAACCAAGGGGGGTGCACGGGACGAGGCCGCGGGTGCAGTGGATGAGGAGCTTCCTTCGGTTTTAGTGGGTCCAATTGAAGAGGCCCCTTGTCCGGAGCGGTTTCCCGTTGGGGCAGGGGTTCTCGTGACTTCAGATCGGACCGAGTTTAGTCGGGCTACTGGGGGTTTTCCTTTGGCCTTGAGTTGCTTCTCCACTTTTAGAGCTAGTTGGCATACATCATTAAATGTCCAGTATTGTTGCAACTGGACAATATCGGCTATTTCGGGTCGGAGAATCCCAAGGAAACGGGCAACAACTTGTTCCTCCTCTTCTTCAACCCCACGCCTCATTCGCAACCTGTCAAATTCACAGATTAACTCCTCAACGGTGGTTGACCGTTGGGAGAGATTATGATATTCGAGAAAGGCCTCTTGGCGAAAATTAATGGGTAAAAACTTTTCCTTAAGCAACTTTTTCATCTTGTCCCACGTTTTGACTTTAGACTTCCCTTCTTGAGCCCTTTTTTTCTTAGCATGCTCCCACCATAAAGAGGCATAATTACGTAATTTGGTAGCTATGAGTTTTACCTTGATCTTGTCTGGAATATCACGGAGATCAAAGATGCGCTCCACGGTTTGAAGCCAGTCAATAAACACATCAGGTTGAGCTCTTCCATCAAACTCTGGGATGTCACTCTTGACTCCCAAGTGTCGCAACGGGTCGGGCCGAGGTTCCCTTCTCGCGAACGGGTTCCGCTGGTCGTTCGCGAACGGGTTCCACCGGTCATCTTGGTCAAATGCTCGGGGACTGGCCCATTCATCCCAGATGATGGAGTCAGTTTCGTCCCGGACCCGTTGTTGCAGTCGTGCGATCTCCTCGATGTCTCGTGGGTCGCGTCGATAGTCCTCGTTGCCTCGGTCGCCGTTTCTACGGGGATATCTCTTCATACGTGCTCCACGGTCGCCCATTGATCTCGCTGAAGCTCTGATACCAACTGATACAGTTTTTCTTATGCAATCAAGTTGGACCAAACACCAAACGAAAACAAGCTGGAACGGTTCTTATAACTTTTAATAATCAAAAAACTGTCTGTAACAATGAGGATTCTGGAACAATTTAAAGACAACCCTAAGCCTCCAAAATAGGCAAAACATAGAAAAAGGAAATAAACATAGTCCAAAAATCAAATAGCAAAAATAAAAGATATGCAAAAATAAAAGAACGAAAATAGTTCCAGCTTGAAAATATCCCCAATCGGACTAGCCTGGACTGCTGACTGGGCTGTCCACTTCAGTTGGGCCTGCTGAGCCTATAGTGGGTTCTTCAATCAGGCCTGTTGGGCCGCCAACTGCATCAATAATATAACTCTTTAATATTTAATATAAATATCCTATTTGGATGACATATACAGGCGTATTCTGATAAAATATACCTATAAAATATTTCTATTTTTTTCTAACGTATCGCTAAACCTAAAATAGTGACCGCTATTTCGTCGCTATCTCTATGTAGAGTATAGATAGCTTGTCGCTATTTGCTATTGGCAACTATGGCAAAGACACCGTAATAGGCATAATTTGATGTAACGTTGATATGACATTCTTGAACAGATGGATAAGATTCTTGCAGCATATAGGAAGTCTTCAAAGCAATGGTCAGCCACATTTAACAAACTCGGTCAAGGTATAATATAATCTTATTCTGTCTATTCTTGTCTAATTATTTTCATTTACCCTTATACTTGATTTCTATAGCGTAATCTGAATAAGGATATTTTAGATATGAACGACTTGATTTAGGTTGTCTTTTATCTCAAACGGGTCAAATAAAAAATGTAGCTAGAAGGAATGGATTAAAGCGGTCAAATGGTTCAATAGCCGCCAAAATGTATTTTTACCGCACACAACCTTCTAATCATTATATTAAAAAAAAGTTCAAACGTATTGTTTTATATAATCATATTTATTAAACGCATGAATGGTTTATTAAATTTTAAACAAAAAGACAATGTTTTGTGGCCCAACCAGTCCTAAGTATTAATCGTTTTGACCCATGCCTAATACCCGTTTTTCCACCTTTTAAATAAATCATATTTATCAAACACATTAAGTGGTTGTTTATATGATCGTGTAATTACTTCTTAACTTGTCACAGTGAGACTACGAGGTAGAAAACGAACCATGATCGGATGAAGTCACATTGCCGATGTGCTTTCTGGCTTTCCCTTTTTTAGAGTCAAGTATCTCAGTTTAAAAACCATATCCTTCATCGGTATGTGCTAAACTCCTTAAGATTGTTTGTATCTATGCTGATATATACATTTGGATAATGTTTTTCAGACGATGACATTGAAAACCATAGATTGCAGTTTGATTTGAAGTTTGCATCTCATCCTAGTCTGTGTTTATGATAACACTTTATTAACTAAGATACTAAACCGTAACAAATTATAAAATTAGATAATAAAGGTAATGTTAAGTAATGTGATGTGATGAGCAATTGGCCTCTTACAAGTTTGTGTTAATATTAATCATAGGTGTATACTTTTTGGGTCGTGTCGTGACATCACTTTTCTCTAATATCAACCAGTTTAACTCATTATTCTCAATTTCAACAGGTTACCGATGATAAAAGAAAAAAAAATAATACTTATTATTTCGGTCGTTATATTTATTGATTTATGTTTATTTGGCTGAATTAAAGTTAAATAAAACAAATGTTACTAACATTAATATTAGATTAATTAAATATAAATCATTAAACATTAATACATGAAAGTATTTTTATTTTTGCATGGAAAAAAAAAAAAAAGAAAACTAACTGCATTCAATCTTATATATCTTCCCTTCAATTGTAACATGAATGTTGTTTGGGTAATATTGTTTGTGTTTATGGGCCATGTGGCCCATCTAGATTTTTATGGGCTTGTGTAGGCTGACAGTGCAATCAATTTGTACAATTGTACATGGAAATGGAGGTCCTTAACATACCATAGGTCCATACCCTTCATTCAAGATATTACTGTTTGGTGAAAAAGAAATTTATGAATTTTGTAGGAGCGAAAACTGAATCTATGACTGTTTTGGTTTTTAGATTTTCATAACCGATCAGTTTTGGTTTCAAATGGTTTGGTTATTTTGGTTGTTGGGAAAGCGGGCCGGTCATATGATTCTGCCGGGCATGGCAAATATAAGCGTATTTCGAAATCAGGGTTTACTTTAAATATAAAGACAACAAACCTGTTAATTTGTTACGCTGAAGGAGGGGGCAAGTAATATATTATTCGTAAAAATTGTGAAATATGTTTTTTCTTAAGATAATATGTTATTTATAAAAAGTATAAAGGCTAGTTTAGTGGTGGTCCGATTTGATTATATACCTCAGTTCATATTTGTCAATAGCGCTGGTAGCGCCAGCTATAGCGAATAGCGCAGCGAATAGGTGAATGGTCGCTACAGACCCTATTAGCGATAATTAGAGGATTATTTATTTAGATGATTAGTGATAGCATATTTTTAGCACTTTTATACATAACTGGTGTGTTAAATATATTTTTTATTTTATTTTTCTACCCCTTTATCGCTAAACATGAAATATTGGGGTCGCTATTACGCATAATTATTAATAACGCTCATAGCGAATAGCATAGCGTAGCACTCATGTGTTGCTATTTGATTTTGGCATCTCCATAGCGGGCAAATAGCAGGATTTTAGGTTTTTTTTGTTTTAATATACATAGTGGGATTTTATGGGTATAAAATAGCAGGATTTTAGGTTATTTGTTAAGCATACATATAAAACAGCGCATAAAACAGCTTATTTGGATATAATATACATATAAAATATTTCTAAAATTTTCTCCTAGTGTGTCGCTAAACATAAAATAGCGCCCGCTATTTCATTGCTATCACTATGTAGCATACAGGTAGTCTGTTGCTATGCTCCGCTGTTCGCTATTGACAATTATGCCTCAGTTATGGAAAAGAAAATTATATTTGAAATATTAGTTTCTCAACTGGTTTAATTTCTGGTCTTTACTAACTTCCATGTAATGTCAAGTCATCTCATATAGAAGCTTCATTTACTTGCATATATATATATATATATATATATTTAGTTGAAGAAAATTGTGTAGAATTGTAGGTAGCACACAAAATGCCCTTATCTTCTTCTATTCTTTAGGCTATTGTCTTAACTATCTGACTGCAGGACTGTAAATTGTAATAGTTAATTGACAATCAATGTGAAGAGGGGGTTAGGTAACTATATCCACAACTGTAGTTTACACAGGTAAAAACTAGAATTTACTCGGTGAAAATTGTATAGTACCATGAGAGTTAGGTAGGTGTTAATTTCAGGAGTGTAGAGTTTTTTATTACTTCTCTTCATGTTTCAAAGTTGATCAGTTGTTTTTGCAGATGACGAGGAATCACTTATTATTAAACAATTTCATATCGGGTAATAGTAATTTGACTAACATTTTACTAAGGATTGTAGTAGTTCTATATCTTTTATATTAGCAGCCAAAAAACTTTTATATATTATTATCTCATTGGGATGATTTTTGGCATACTCTTTTTGCTGTCGGCTAGGCAATTTATCAACCCGTCTCTTGTCATCAATACAAGACAATAGTCGTAGCACATAATGTATTTTGTATTATATAATCATATCTAGGAATACCCCGAAAGCGATACCACGAGTAGTGCATTTAGTGGACCTTGTAGTTGGTTCATGTCTTAGTCCCACTTGGTTTAAAGATTGCATGAACACCTTTAAATTAAATGCAACTTGTTGTCTTGCTTCGTCCGTAGTCCATAATATTAAGTTTTGTTAACGGTCCATCGCATGTGTACTTGCACTATATGATCCTAATTTGTTCTTTACTGTTTGTCAAAGTTTAGATTTTTTGCAATATTATGCAGTCATTTGTATCATACATAAAAAGTGTATGTAAAGGTTTCAAATATAATAAGTTATCTTGTGTAGGGTCAAAGGATATTATATACATCCACATTACCCTCATGCCAAGTTGGTTGTAGAAATAATCACTCCAAAACAGACAAGTTATGGGAATGAAATGGTGTCCTCTTGTACTTGGTGTTGGGTAGGTCAAGACTCAAAAGAGTTTTAAGACAATGACATGATCTTTTGTATAGATTCAATAACATTTAGTGGTGGTCATGGGCCGCTTTGGTTCGGTTATGGCTAAAACCGAATCTATAACTGTTGTTTTGGTGTTTAGGTTATCATAACTGATTAGTTTTGGTTTCAAATTGTTCGGTTATTTTGGTTGCTTGGAAAGGCGTGGGCAAGTAATATATGAGAGTGATTGACCCGCCTTTCCAAGCTAAAGAGGGGGCAAGTAATTATTATTTGTAAAATCGTAAAATGTGTTATTTAGGGATATTGGATTTAAATTAACCTTAACTTTCACAAATTTGCCGATAGCACTCAACTTTCGATTTGTACCTTACTACTTTCAACTTTCAACTTATTTTCATCTGTCACTCCCAAACTAACTGAACCCTAACCCAATTAGTTTTTTTGCTGATATTACACTTTGTTTAATGATGTGGCATCTAACGTGGCATTTTTATGACGTGGTGTCTGATATGGCACTTGTTTAGTGACATGGTATCTAACGTCAGTTAACTAGGTTAGAGTTCAGTTAGTTTGGAAGTGCTAGAGGAAAATAAGTTGAAAGTTGGGGTGGTGGTACAAATCGAAAGTTGAGATTACTATCGGTCAATTAGTGAAAGTTGGGTTGTTTAAATCTAAAATCACTTATTTTTACGTAATATATTATTTATAAAAAGGTATAAAGGCTACCTTAGCGGTGGTTCGCTATGATTATTTCGGTTAGTTTTAATATATAACCATAATAACTAGACCGTAAACATTAGTTTTAAATAAGAAAATTATATTTGAGTAGTTTCTCAATTGATTTGTTTTCTTTTCATTTATTTCAGTTATGGTTAAAATATTTGAATTTATAAAGTTACTCCAATTTTTACCTAGGTGAAAAGCCTTCACATCAACTAATTAGAGAAGCTTCTTCATCACTTCTATTTTCTTTCAAGTAGTCAGTACTCTACTCTTTGTACCTTGTGCAGATGTATTAGTTTGTGTGCAAAGATTGGTTTGATTTTATTATTTATTAAAAAAAGAGTTAAATGCCATTTTAGTCGTTCTGGTTTGGGCTATTTTGTAAGTTTAGTTCAAAGGTTCGAAACGTTGTTATTTTAGTTTAAATAGTTTCAAACATTGCTATTTTAGTACACTGGGATGATTTCATCAATTTTTTCTGTTAATTAGAAGGGCATTTTGGTCATTTTATATGTAATTTTGTTAACTAGAAGGTCAATTCGGCCATATAAAATGACCGAATTGCCCTTCTAGCTAACAGAAAAAATGGATAGAGTTAGCCCAGTGGACTAAAATGACAATGTTTGAAACTATTTCAACTAAAATGACAACATTTCAAACCTTTGGACTAAACTGACAACATGATCAAACCACAAGGACTAAAATGGCATTTAACTCTTAAAAAATATCATTTTGTGGGCCCCATCTTTACTAGTATGATTTTGTCTTTCATAAATGTATTTTATTAAACGTGGCCTAGTTGTGGTCCTGTGGAAGGGTTTTGAACAACTCTTAACTCTACTAAAGGAAAAAGAAAGAAAAGCCTTTTGGGTCATTTTGCAAAGTACAAACATTGTACATGGTCAAAGGTGTACACCAATCAACCAAAATATATTGTACATAAGTATGTTGGTATTATATTTCTGGTATTGGAGACTTGATGGTGTAGTAATATTAAGTTGTGGAGTTAGGTATCGTCGCATGAACAAGTCACGATTCTGGTGCGAGAATAAGTAGATTGTAATTAGGGTGGACACGTCACAAAGTATTAGAGAGTTAATCTAGTTGGTCGAGGGATGTTCATAAACGCTGGTTGACATTAGTGACTTTTATTATAGATGTGTCATTTGGACAAAGAATATCATTGTCTTGTTAGGCTATCTTCTATCGTTTCACGCCCTTTCACTCCACATCACTGATACGTCATCACTCCATTTTCCTTCACTTTCTTTCACTAACCCCTACTATGGTTTTACGCCATTTCACTAACCAATACCCATTAAAATAATATGTATATATATATATATATATATATATATATATATATATATATATATATTAAATAAAGTTAAAAGCATTAAAAGAATTATATTTTTTGATTGGTTGAGAAAGATGGCCTATTCTTATGTCCGGGTGATATTAGTATTTGTTAGGAGCAGCGTTCTTACATCTCTTGAATGGTTTTGATCTTTGCTTTGTCGTATTATGTAGATAAGATCACAAGGCCAGGGGGTGTGGTATACCGCCCCTAGCCAAGTCATCAAAATTAGCGACCTATAACGCCCCTTAGCCACCCCCTGGGCGCCAAAGGCGGGCGCCATTGAGTCTCCGGCAACACATTAACGCGCACTATTAAGTATGCATGTGGGACTCATTCCTTGTCCACCAATCACATTTCCTTCTTTTTTGATTTCCTTTTTCTTTTTTTATATTGTTTAGAAGGGTCTTTAAACCATTGCAAAAATGTTAACGGAAGGAGCTTTAAAGCCCCCCATAAGAGGTGGTGTCTACGTAACGCTGATGTGGCGTGATAAAGCCCTAGAGGCTTTATACCACACCCTACATCCTAAAATTGCAAAGCATTAGGAATTATTTCATCTCGATTTATTTTATAAGTAATGGTTCGATTTAAAGTTGTATTTTATAGTTTGTGAAATAATTTTGTGGTTTATGAAACTAGACTTTAGAAACTTTTTCAATACATGTCCACATCGTGTTATAAATTATTGATTAAGATACTTTTTCAATAATGTCGTGGCTATACATAGACTACATATAAAAACAAAGCCTACATCTAAACATGCTAAAATAAGAAAGTTGAGTAAAATAATACTCTCTCTCTTTATATATACATATACATACACACACATACTTGTATGTGAAAAAATGGCATTGTGGAGAACAATCACAACTATTTGATATTGCTAATATGATGGTGAAATAATGTATATATGCCTTTTAGATATATTAAATGTAACCCCATTTTTTAAAAGAACATATTGTTGTTGTTGATTAATATTTGGATATTTATAACATGTTAAGTGATTGATTTTATAAAATGATATACCAAACATATTTAAAAAAAATCATAAATAAAGGGAGTATTAAATACGTGTTTAAGGCTTGTACGAGTAGCTGACCAAGTCTTCCCATAATAACTGTCAATTATATTATATGGTAACTCAAAACTCAAAACCTTTCAGCTTTTGTGTGGGGACATTATATTATACTTTTATGTCTTAACTTTCAGTATTGACAGTTACACGCTTCTTAACTTTCTATAAACTTTATAATCGAGTTTTACGTGTTTATTTTTATATACAAGTGAGTATAAATTCAAGTTGATTTACAATTTAGTATGATATGTTCTTATGTTTATTATTAGGTACGTTTTCGGTTGATCAACGTTTTGACGTAAATTTTATTTTTCCAGAGATGAGTTGGGTCAAATATAACACGTTTTCGTGCTAATTTTTATGTACGCTTTTAGTTGGTCTACACCTTTTAATATTACTTTTTTTTTTGTTTTTCAGCCTCATCACTCTCTTTTTTGTCTTCTACTATGCAATACAACAAGACCAAAAACCTTAAAACTCAATACATCAGCTACCATTGCTGTTGTTGCTGCAACAACAATTATGTCATCGTCGCAGTTGGTGTAGATCTCGTCGGTTATGGCGAGTTAAAAGAAAAGGCAAGTTTACGTTTGTTGTTATGGCGAGTTAAAGAAAAGCAAGTTTACGTTTTGTGATGGTAGACGGTTGTGATGTAGTTTTTTAGGAAGAAGAAGTGTTAATAGGTGACGAACTTTAGGGTTTTGTGATTATTTGACAACATGCACAAAGAACCAATAAAGTTTTAATGTGGTGGTGAATCCGATGTTCTTGGTGAATTTTGAATTTTGGGGAGATGAATCTGATTATCTTAGTGAATTTTAATCATTTGAAGATGAAATAATAATAATAATAATAATAATAATAATAATAATAATAATAATAATAATTATAAGGGGTAAATTGGTCTTTTCACTTAATTTCAAACGGTTAAACTGGCAGAGAAGGACTCAATGTGTAGCAAAATTCAAACAACATGGACTCGGGCATCCAAAAACTTCCGATGGGGACTTAAGTTGACTCCGTTCAGAAAGCACAAGAATGCAAATTGCATTGTAATCTTTTCAAAATAACAAATAAGATCAAGATGTCATTTTTATAAAGAAACGAATGGAAGTTTACTTTAAGTTAGATGTATAAAATTGCATTGTAATCTTTTCAAAATAACAAATAAGATCAAGATGTCATTTTTATAAAGAAACGAATGGAAGTTTACTTTAAGTTAGATGTATAAAATTAATATGCTATTTGTCTTCAAACATAAAATAAACTCAAAATCTTTATAAAAAGAGTATATTACAATTTGCCCCCTTTGGTTTGGTATATTTTGCAGAATGACACTCTATTTTCCAGATTTTGCCTTATGGCTTCCCTGTGCCCAATGTTTCATCACATTCTGCCCCCAGCCATTAGTCAAATATTTGTTTGATCGTCCAACTGAGGGGTAAAATCATCAATTCGCATACCTTTCCCCATAAACCTCGTTTCTTATCTTCGATTCACATATGCAATCCCATGTTATTCCCCAAATCGGTTCGTTTACACTTAGAGCCATTAAGCATACGTACATTATACAAACCAAAAATCGATTCCATCCTAGTAGGAAATATTTGCATGGTAGCATTGCATTCATTGACAATGTCGAATTAGATGATTTTGGGGTTGATGTGTTGGAAGAAATGGTTAAGTGTGTAGGTTATGACTGTGATATGGTTTTTTACTTCCATTATACAGTTCCTAATATAAGCTTGGATGAGGGTCTAAGAAATTTGACTGTGGATCATGATTTTGAATAGATTTTTAACCATATACAAGCATGAGCAAAGTTAATTGAAATATATGTTGAGCATTGGGTCTCACGTGTGTGTTTAAATTCCATTCCATCTCAAGATGATGTAATTGGTCCATCTATATCATCTCTTGTAATTGAATCTAGTGAGGTTGTTCCTTATAGTCATGGCATATAATTTGGAAATAATGATCATGGATCAGAAGATTATGAAGGATCAGAAGGTGATCATGGTTTAGAAGACTTAGGTTCAGACAGTAATCATGGACCGGGAAAGGATAATGTGGAGGATAATTTGGATGATGATCCTGACTATATGGTAGTGGAAGATGATCCCGGAAGGGATGTTGAAGTGGACATGAGCCACCTTAAGGCAATAGTTAATCATGATGTAGTAGAAGATGACCACCATGATTAGTTTAGTAAGAAGTTATTGTGAAGAATTGTTAAAGGCCAATTCAGGTAGCACCATCAAAATAGATGTGGAGCCATTAAAAAACTCTCATGAACAAACTAGGCAATTCAGAAGGATATACATATGCTATGATGGCATGAAAAGGGGTTTTAAGCTTTGTGGGAGAGATATTCTTGCATTGGATGGTTGTTTTATGAAAGGACCATACCCATGTCAGATATTGAGTGTTGTGGGTGTCGATGGTAACAATGGTATATATTCACTTGCTTTTGATGTTGTTGAAACTGAAACTTATCAGGGCTGGGCATGGTACTTGAGGAACCTCCAACATGATCTAGAGTTAACTATGGATGATGGTTTCACATTTATCGGTGACCGTCAAAAGGTAATCTGGTGAATTAATTAATCCATGTACATGCCTTATGAATAAGTATTTGTAAATGAAATTAACATGTTTGGTCTATACCCATGTAGGAACCCGAGGATTCAAGGTTAGCTTTACCTAACTCCATGACCTTTTACTTGAAATCGTTACGCCCAACGCACACTATTATTCTCCTATGCTTGGACATTGTTCGATTATATTGTATGAATCGGTTATTGAAGAAAACTTGGTCTCGAACTCTGCCGACGCTTTACCGAGTCGCGCACCTCGTATCACTGGAACACATCCTTCGTACTACTTGATTCCCTCGGTCCAGCTCCTTTGGGCCCGAAACAAAACGAAACCCATATGGGGTCGGCCCACATTTTTAAGAACTCATACACATATAAGGATGGTATGGTATTGTCTCACAAAACACGTAGAAGAAAACCCTAGCATTCCTTTCTCCCTCTTGGATCGGCGACAAGCAACCCTCTTTGTCGAAGCTCTTTCCTTCGGAGCATCGGCTCTCTCGGCCTGGCAATCGGTTAGTCAATTATCATTTTTGATTATTTCTGGTTATACGTTAATTACGTGGAGTTGATGTGTACATGTAAGATTAAAGCGTGAACTAGGATTTTGTTTGCAAAACTGAATTGAGTCTGATTGGTCGATTATTATATTGTAACCGACTAGCATGTGTAAGAAATAAGGGATTTTTCTTTCAATCATGATCTGGGGTGAGATAGGATTAACACAAATATGAAAACATGCAAGTGGTTGTGTCAGACTAGGGGTAGGTATGTTGGTATTAACAAATTTTAATGATAAAGAATTGTTAGATCAATTGATGTATCCCAACGATGAGGAACGGTTATTGTAAATTGTTAGGGTATGTGGCCATGATTATGATGTATGTGATGATTAAAAAAAATTATGTGATAAATGTTAGGTGATGTCGATAATTGTTGGTGTGACATAATAAACACAGAAGTACTATGTAATTGGTAATAAGCTCTAGTCCATGGGTTAGGAATACATGATGATGAACGATCATTGAAAGTGTTATGTTATTTGAATTGACTGTATATTAATTTAGATAATAATGAGCATGTGTTAATTTTTTATCATGATTCGGTTATGATTAAGGTTCATAGGAATTGCTTTGGTAACTGGTTGATTGGATGAATTGATTTTGAAACATGTAACTGATCCCATGAATTACGGCTTGAATTACAAACCGCACATTACCTAATCGCACATTAGGGTGTTGTATGAACTAAACTGCATGATAAACAATTAACTGTTGCACCACATTGATCGCACAATAAACCTGGACCGAACACCTAGATGGATCGCACAAGTAGAATCAATCACACAACTGGGTCAATCGCACAATTGGGCCAATCGCACAACCTGTTGGGCTTTGATTACATTTGAATCGCACACTTATGTGCTGGTCGCACACCATAGGATCAATCGCACAAGGGTATGAAGCCGCACACCTTGATTTTGGGCCACACTGTACAGAATTGGGCTGGGTAAAATAAAGGGCCACACATTCAAATGCGCCTTGCATGCTAACTGGACCGCACAAGTCTTTAAATGCGTTTGACACACTTTGAAAATGATAAATGAACAATTAAAGGGTTATGTGAATTATGTATGGATGACGAGAACTTGGGTATGACTTGAATACTTCCTACGTGATGGCAACGAACTGTATGTACATGATTAACTGTTATGATTAGTGCTATGTGTATTCTTGGTACACCACTGGTGTAATATGTGCAACGAGTATGTGATTTATGTGTTCATGAAACTGACTGTCTTTGGTAACCACGGTAGGGTTTGGTTGACCAACTTGGAATGGGTAACATAACATACCGAGCAATCTAAGGTGAGTTCATTTCTCTTGAGCATGCGCCCCGGTGGGTGGGACAGTCAAATGGGTATTCCTGAGAGGAATAAATCTTTTGGGGTAAAAACTGGGATGTTAGATAATACACTCTTTTTCTACCACCTTAAGTCAGGTAACGGGGTATTAGTTGATAGCGCTATTAAGCTTGGCAACCTCACACCGTACCTGAGAGGACGGGCGTGAACTAATGACCTTAATCATGACCAATGCTTTGATAGGGGGCATTGGGGACGGGCAATCTGAAGCCATCTTGTACGGTATCGAGTTATTATCAACATTGTTTTCGGAATTGTTATTAAACTGGACTAAACACTTGGCAACTAAACTTTTTTACAAAAACCGTGAACTCGCCAGCGTTATGCTGATACACTTGTTTGCATGCTCGCGGGTTATAGATATGTGTGGATGTGGAACTTGCTGTCTGGGAAGCTGGAGTGGTCATGGGTCGAGGTACATGGAAATACGAGACATGTCTAATAACTTCCATACACTTGGTTTACTAAATACATAACTAATGATTTATGCTTCCGCTGGAAACGTTGAGTTATAATTTATGTAATGTAACACTTTATTTTAATGAATGGAAGTTTTTTTTTATTTAAAATCTTGAATGAGTTCAATGTGATTGGTGGCTAGATCCTGGTACGTCACACGCCTCCCGGGGGTTTCCGCTTAGGGTATTTTTGGGGGTGTGACATTATTCCAACAATCAATAGGGTTTTCTCAAATGTAAAGCATAAGTATTGCCTTAGACACATACATGAGAACATAAAGAAGCAATGGAAAAGAGATGTGTGTAAGAACATGTTAGGAGAGCAACTACGATGACCGGTGTGCCTTATTCTAACACTTCCATGCAATAAATAAAGACGACAGATTCAAAATTACACCATTTGCTACTCCAGATGCCACCTGAAACCTGGTCAAGAGTTTACTTTACACCTAGGGCACAATGTGATATTTTATTGAACAACATTTGTAAGGTGTTTAACAGGAAATTAATTAGAGCTAGAGACAAGCCTATAATCACATGTTTGGAGTACATCAGGGAATACATGACAAAAAGGATTGTTAATGTAAAAGGCTTTAAGCAAAGTCAAAACTCAAAAGGTCCACTAACCTAATATGCTGAAGAAATCTTCAAAGAAATTAAAGAACAAGCCTCACAAATGAATGTTCTCATGGTGACTACTTCAAAATACTAGGTTACTGGGCCCAGGTCTCAGTGTGTGGTGAATGTGGATTTAAAAACATGTTCATGTAGAAAGTGGGATTTGAATGAAATTCCCTGTAAACATGTCGTGGCTGCAATTTGGGACATGTCCAGAAATGATATTAAGGCTGGAATACCAGAAAATT
Source organism: Helianthus tuberosus (assembly GCA_030545235.1). Lineage (NCBI taxonomy): Eukaryota > Viridiplantae > Streptophyta > Magnoliopsida > Asterales > Asteraceae > Helianthus > Helianthus tuberosus. The sequence goes on from CM060354.1 coordinate 189,563,044, forward strand.
GGGTGTCAAAAGTTTACTGGTTAAATACATGGAAAAGGCATACGAATACCACATTAAGCCAATTTATGGTCCTGAATTGTGGACTCCATCACAGTGCCCCACAACATTAATTCCTCCAAAACATCATAAGCATGTATGGATATATTACATTGTATATAATGCATAATGTATGAACTAAAATGTGTATGTATATGATTCTAGGTGGGGAGACCAAAGAAAAAGAGGAAACAAAGTGTTGATGAGGTTAAAAAACATTTGACAAAGGAGGAAAAATGACAAGGACCGAGCAACCCACAATATGTACCAAATGTGGGAATAAAGGACACAACCGTAGTAGCTGCAAAGGTCAAGGAGAAGGTACATAAACACAAGCTACTTAAAATGCAACATATGGTGCACCGCAGCTTACTCAAGATTGATGTTTATGATGTTTAAGACATGTTTCAATTTTGTAATGGTTTTTAAAACAATTTATGTTATGTTTTGTTTGGTTGATATGATTTTAGGAAATGTTTGACTTCAGTAAGTCAAACTATTTGGTGTGTTTTTAAGACAATTTATGTTATGTTTTGTTTGGTTGGTATGACTTTAAAAAAATTTGACTTTAGTAAGTCAAATTATTTGGTGTGTTTTTTAAGACAATTTTTGTTATGTTTGGTTGGTATGTTAAGACATGTTTGACTGAATTAGTTAATTTGTGTTGGGTTATATGACTTTGTTTAGAATATTACCATTTGATTGGATTAGTTCAGTTAGACTACAGGAAGTCAAATTGTCATGTAAATCTACAATATGTTGAATTCAAAACATGTTTGACTTTTTAAAGTCAAACTACAATGTAACTGTCATACATATTCAATTGGTTAGCAATTCGACTTCATAAAGTCAAACTGACCTCTACGACTGCATTTGTTTAAATTAATTAGGAGGTTAACTTAAGAAAGTCAATCTGCAATATGGGTAAGATATATGATATGAAACAACAATTACAAAGGTACCGATATTTGTTATTCCTAACTTTAAACATTACGAATAAGAAAGTTCATAATCCGACCATTACAAACATTACATAACACGACAACCACTATCATTACAACCATTACATAACATTAGTCGATTCATTTCCAAAGACAATCATCGTTTGACCATTCAGAATCTGATTCATGTTCTCCTTTGTACGAATTGTGATACCAGTCCTCCTACTTCTCTTCGTAGTCCCAAGCATTTTTCAAAACCTCACTGTCATATTCCAACTCTGGATCCATTTCATATTGTTTATCGACAAAATTATCTTCAACCACTTCTTTGTCTTCCACGTTTACAACTTGTTTTTCAACCTCATGGTTACAACAATACTATAAGCATGATCAACATATTAATCAACATAAGCAACATATTTGATAAATTGAAACCAACATAATTAACATAAACATAAATCAAATCCATTACGATGTTGGTTACAGTACGTTTTAAATGATAACAAACAACAACAAACTAACTACTAAACTAGGTCTCCACATTGTCACTTACATAGCTTTGGTTACAGTACGTTTTAAACGATAATAACATACATAAAAAACAACAACCAACTAAGCACTAAAACAATCTTCCACACTGTGACCTGCCTAGCTTTGCTTTTGACCATTTCGTCTATCTTGTTGATAGTCTATTATAAAGCGGGAACTGGACTTTCACATTTGTCACAAATGGGAGTATCAACCCACCTGATCGGTGCGTTTTATGTACACTATATTTTATTTAAAATCCATTAAAGATACACCGATATTAGAGTAAAGATATTAATTTAACATGATTTTATTATCATACGAGTAAAGATGAGAACAAACTAAAACAATAAAATTAGATAAAAAAATAAATATGAACAAAAGCTACAAAGTATTATAATATGTGATGATATATTTATAATTATTAATACATATAGCATGTGAATTAAATGAGATGCATGAATTCTAAAAGTCAATTATTTTGACACTTTTGGCAGGCTTTTCGAGAATCATTAGCCAAAAGATATCAAATGGAATTAAAAGGAATGAAAGATGAGTTTAATTATCAAATTGTCTATATAGACTTTTGTTTTGATTGGCAACCCAAACAAAGAACACGTTAATGGGCCTGAAGATGATTTTGTGTACATACCTTTCATTAATTTCAATGGAGCCGACATACTCTATTATGGAAAATATATATCGGCAATTTTGGGATTCAATTGGAGGCCGCCATTATACAACATCAGGGACGAATTTAGTAATCATCTTTCAACCTTGAAACCACTTTTGAATGTCGGATCGACTCGGGATGACAACTGAGGTGGTTATGACAACCATGAGCGGCTAGGCTCTCTCGTGACTTCCTCTAGGCAGACGGTTCATATTAGGTTTTTACTTTTCTCAGTTATACTCAGGTTTGTATGTATTTTTGACCTTGACAACGTTGTATGAATACATTGATGTGTTGGTTTCTTTGAACTATTTACATGTGTTTTGAGTTCTTACTTTACAACTTGTTCGGTTGATGACAAAACCTAGTAACTTGCTGGGTGACATAGAGTAGGTTGACTCACGCTAGTAAATATGGTTAATCAAATTATAAAAGATCTGATGACAAAGACCTATTTTTTATTACCATATTAAATTAACCAACTTCCCAACATCATGTCTATGTGATGGCCAATTAACTGAGTAAACTGAGTTTTGTGAAACCTAGAACCTGAAGTTTAGAGGAAGTTACGTTTTATAAATCTGATATCTTTTCTCGTAGTTAGTTTTTTTAGTTTCTTTCAAATTAATCAAAACCCCTAAATTCTAGATTAGTAGTAATTAACTAAATAATTTTAGCTAAACACTAACCACATATTCCCCGTGGATATGATACCCTACTTACGCTATCTACGTAGTTTAATTAGGTTTTTGCATGACCCTTACGACAGTCATCAAAATGGCGCCGTTGCCGGGGAATTAGTGCGCTTAGTGTTAGTTAGTTAGTTAGCTAGTTAGTTGTTCTTGTTTAAAAAAAAATCCAAAAATATTGTTCTTTTTATTTTTTTTTATTTTTTTAGTTCGATATTACGCTCGGGTGTTTTGTTTGTGCTTGTGCAGGTCTTTGAATCATGGATCGAGCTTATCAGCCCGAGTTTGAGCTTATCAGCCCGAGTTTAATGAATTTGAGGGTGTTGATTTCTCACAACATAACCGACCAATGCATCAGCAAATGAGCTATCAAAACAGACAATCACCGACTCAAAACTGATATACCAGATATGATGTAGATGAAGTGGATGGGTATTATGACCAGTTTGGATTTGATGGGTATAATGATTTTGCGCCTCCACCGCAGCAGTTTATTCAAAGAGGTCAGAATCGAGTCAATTTGGGTCAGCAAAGGTTTAATAATGCTCAACATAATAGTTATGGAAGATCGAGTGGTCCAGCTGAAGATCCGAATGATGAGATAATGGAAATGCTGAAACAAATGAAGAAGGATCTAGAGTTACGAGCTAAGGCATATCAAGCATTAGACAAGCAAGTTTATCAGTTGGCAGTTGATGTGAAGGAAGTGGCAGATTCAAGAGATCAAGATAACTATGAAAGTAACTGGCAGACTCAAGAGAATGAGCAAACGGGTCAGAATGAGTCGGATGATAACTCCATCAATGAAAAATTTGACACGATCATGGAGTTTTTGAAAGATATTCAGAAAAGCAATGAGGTCAGAGATAGGGAGGTCAAGGCGTTGTCACAGCAGGTTGGACAATTAGCTGAAGAAGTGGCTATCATCAGAAGAAATCAAGATCAGCTTCTTAGTGATTGTCAGAAAAATTCAGCTCACAATTCTTCTCACACAAGTGTCCACATAGATGAGGTAAGTACTCCTTCTTTTTCTAAAATTTCTACTGTTGAAACTCAGTCACCACAACATGTTGAGGTATGGTAGAGGATGTGACTGAGTCTGAAGATGAGAGTGAATGTGATCAGGAAATTGAAAGTTTTATAAAATCTAAACATGGTTTAAATAAAACGTTTTCTGATACTGACAATGGGAATGTAAAGGTTCCATTCCCCTTAGCTTTACTTGCACCCAAAAATTTAAATAAACAAAAATCATCTAAGGGTGAAAGTTGGGAAAGTTTTGAAAAGGTAAAAATAAATCAACCGTTGCTTGAACAAATTAAAGAAAGTCCTGATCACGTTGAATTCTTTGAAGAGTTGAGTACCCGAAAACGACGTCACAAGTTGCCTAAACAACTCGATACCGTTCATGTGAACGCCGTTTTGATGGGTACCCTTCCCCCGAAACTTCAAGATCCAGGAGCACCTATTATTTCAATACAAATAGGTGATTTTAAATTGGACAGGGCTTTGTTGGATCTTGGAACCTGTGTGAGTATTTTACCGGGGAGGTTATATGATCAATATGATTTTGGACCATTGCAAAAAGTTGAAACCATAGTGGTGATGGCTGATCAAACTCCTACGTGTCCTCGGGGGATGGTAAAAGATGTGATTGTGAAAGTTGGGGAGTTTTATTATCCGGTTGATTTCTTGGTACTTGATTGTGTTAAAAATAACCAACCAACTGTTATATTGGGTAGACCGTTCCTAGCTACTACTCATGCTGTTATTCATTGTGTTGAGGGAACGGCCAGGTTTAGGTTTGGGGATCAAAAATCGATTTTAAAAGTATATTCAAACTCAACCAAACCTGTTGCTAACAAGTGTGGACCTTCTGAAAAGAAGAGTCCTGTGGAAGAAAAAGAATGTTTTATGATTGACAGGTTGGTGGAGGTTAAGAAAAAGAAGAAGAAACCAAGGAGGAGCAGGAGAAAGAAAAGAAAGAAATCTCAGGAGATGGATGGAGAAGAAGGAAAGTGTGAGTTGAATAGCTGGTTGTTGAACAAGCTGGATGGTGTTTCGAAGTTGTGGATGAATAGGTTGATGAAAATGAGAGATTGAAAACACCCTACACGCCCACCATGATTTGATAGGTATGATCTGGCTGAAGATCTAAAACTTAGCGCTTCTTGGGAGGCAACCCAAGTTTTGTTTTTATTACATTTGTTTTTGTGTTTTTGTGTATGAACCGGACAAGTGTGGGGAAGTCTGAGGAGGTTTGGTTGCTCGTCGAACCTGTTTTTGCTTGTTTATCTTCGTTTACTGACCTGTTTAACCTGTTTGTGAACTTGTGAGTGTTATTTTGCAGGTGACGATCACTTTTGTCCATACTCAATCTCCATTTGGACGAAAGTGATTCGAATAATTTCAAGTCAAGCATCCCGTGTTGAAGCAACCGCGAATGAAATGCTATACGGTTGTGATGGAACAAGGCTCATAGGAATTCAACCGCGTCAAATCAGGGGAGTCTGGTCCATTTATCTTTGTATATTTATTTATATTGGTAGTTGTGTCGTAGATAGTTTCTCGCTCCATTGAGGACAATGAAGGAAATAAGTGTGGGGAGGGGAGACTAGCGTCTAGTGTGTCTTAGTCGTGTGGTAAAAAATAAAAAAAATTTGAAAAAAAATCAAAATTTGAAAAAATAGAAAATGTTTCGAGAAAGTTTTTGAACAAAATGAAAAATGATAGGTATAATTGGATCGTTGGCGTTTGATTATTATATATATTAGATAATAAACGGTCGGTCATACGTCTAATTTAGGATATGTGGGTAGGCCTAGTCAGCTGAAAGGTTTCTTAAGATCGATATAATATAACTTAAATTTGGAATCTTGTGGGTTCTCGCGTTAGAAGCTCTGGCAAAAACTGAATCTGTAGAGAGTATAAGAGGTACGTTATAAATAAAAAACTTATAAGTTTTTCCGATTAAATTGGCACACCTGTTTCTTTTTGTGAAAACAAATCCGAAACAGGGTGGCGCCCGAAAAAAAATATTCCATCAATCCATTTGAGCTATATGTTGAAAAAAAGGAAAGAAAAACAAAGCCTATGGTATTTCCGCGGGGATAGCGACTCTTGCGGTACATACCCTCTAGGTGGAGTTATAAAAAAAATATGTGAAGTTTATGGCATTAACCATGGGGATGGTGACTCGTGTGGCGTATGTCCGCTGAACTGATCGTATACAAAAGCATGCAAAGCTCACAATATCATCCATTTATCCATCATAAAGTTTAATCGGAATAGCATAAGAGTTTTTTATATAAGACGGTAGATTAATATCTTTTAACCTTATAAGCTTGAAACGGGATTAGGTGGAGTTGTAGTCTTTTGAGTGTGAGATCCATAGATAACTATATATTACTTGAACTTAAATGAATCGTGAATAAGGGCTTGGAAGCTGGCGGTTGGGTTTATGTGGATCGTATACCTGCAATCTTGGTTAGCGTATGGTTAGCCTCGTTAAGAAAATAATTGAATATATTAAATACCAATGATTTGATTATGATTCCATTGCAAATAATTTTTCGGGACGAAAAAAGGTAAGTGTGGGGATTTGATCGGTGCGTTTTAGGTACACTATATTTTATTTAAAATCCATTAAAGATACTCTGATATTAGAGTAAAGATATTAATTTAACATGATTTTATTATCATACGAGTGAATATGAGAACAAACTAAAACAATAAAATTAGATAAAAAAATAAATATGAACAAAAGCTACAAAGTATTATAATATGTGATAATATATTTATAATTATTAATACATATAGCATGTGAATTAAATGAGATGCATGAATTCTAAAAGCCAATTATTTTGACACTTTTGGCAGGCTTTTCGAGAATCATTAGGCTGAACGGTATGGTGACGGAGGGGGGGGGATGGGGTGACGGAGCCGGCGCCGAGAAGAAAGAGTGGGGCCCACATGTTTTGGTCCGTCGCAAACGTCCATATTCGGACGGGGACCGGGGGGGGGGGGGTTTGGTGTAGATGCCGTCGCCGGAGCAAGACGGGTGGGGCGACGCCCCCATACCGTGTAGCCTTAGCCAAAAGATATCAAATGGAATTAAAAGGAATGAAAGATGAGTTTAATTATCAAATTGTCTATATAGACTTTTGTTTTGATTGGCAACCCAAACAAAGAACACGTTAATGGGCCTGAAGATGATTTTGTGCACATACCTTTCATTAATTTCAATGGAGCCGACATACTCTATTATGGAAAATATATAACGGCAATTTTGGGATTCAATTGGAGGCCGCCATTATACAACATCAGGGACGAATTTAGTAATCATCTTTCAACCTTGAAGCCACTTTTGAATGTCGGATCGACTCGGGATGACAACTGAGGTGGTTACGACAACCATGAGCGGCTAGGCTCTCTCGTGGCTTCCTCTAGGCGGACAGTTCATATTAGGTTTTTACTTTTCTCAGTTATACTCAGGTTTGTATGTATTTTTGACCTTGACAACGTTGTATGAATACATTGATGTGTTGGTTTCTTTGAACGATTTACATGTGTTTTGAGTTCTTACTTTACAACTTGTTCGGTTGATGACAAAACCTAGTAACTTGCTGGGTGACATAGAGTAGGTTGACTCACGCTAGTAAATAGGGTTAATCAAATTATAAAAGATCTGATGACAAAGACCTATTTTTGATTACCATATTAAATTAACCAACTTCCCAACATCATGTCTATGTGATGGCCAATTAACTGAGTAAATTGAGTTTTGTGAAACCTAGAACCTGAAGTTTAGAGGAAGTTACGTTTTATAAATCTGATATCTTTTCTCGTAGTTAGTTTTTTTAGTTTCTTTCAAATTAATCAAAACCCCTAAATTCTAGATTAGTAGTAATTAACTAAATAATTTTAGCTAAACACTAACCACATATTCCCCGTGGATACGATACCCTACTTACGCTATCTACGTAGTTTAATTAGGTTTTTGCATGACCCTTAAGACAGTCATCACCACCTTAGGAAACCACATTTTCCCTTTTGTTGAACACACAATCTGACCAAACACATGATAATGACACACATTGATCACACACATTATCACTGCTTGAATCCAAGTAAACCACACGCTGATCATAGTGCCCCATCACACACATTAACACACTGATCATAGTGCTACAATTCAAGTAAACCACATGCAGTTCAACATGATCCACGACTTACATTGCTGCAATTTAACTAAACATAAATCAATATATTTACAAGCAAAATTAGCAACACTTACACATCAGAGGAATCTCCGTCTAGGATTAGCGTTAGTCTTCGACGTTTTATAGCATGTAACTGCACCACACACTGAGCAAATCTTCTTCGACCTATCAACATTACGTGAGCTCTATTTCGAAGTAGAAGAAGACAAGTACTGAGACATTGCTTCGGTTCCATCGTTTGATTGGGGGTGACGTTGAAGAGCTTAGTGGACCGATTGGGGGATTGGGGAAGAACTGAAATGTGTTGTTTAGGTTTTAGGGCTTGTAATTTGGGTTTGTTGCAGAGGAAGAATTGACAGGGGTAGAGTAGTCTTTTAACTCTCAGCTTGACGGTCAAACAAACGTTTTACTGATGGCTGGGGGCAAAGTGTGATGAAAAGTTAGGCACGGGGAGCTATAAGACAAAATCTATAAGATAAGATGTCATTTTGCAATATGGACCAAACCACAAGAAAACAAATTGTAAATTACTCTTTTAAAGATAATTTTACAGTCAATACATTTAACTAATTAAAATATATTTTCAAAATTACACTATAGCTTTCATATTTTAGTTATAAAAGAATAGTTAAGCCAAACACTAGATGAAACTATGAAAGTGACTTGGTGGCATCTCATGTCTATGTAATTGAGATTCTCTCCTATTTTTCTGTGTTTATTTCACACTGTTCAAGAAAATCTCTTTTTGACCCCACATTCTTGTATTTTTCTAGCGTAAATTTTGTTCTCTAAATCGTTAAATCCACCCAATTTGTTGTTTAACCAAATGTCATGTACATTAGATTTATACTATGAAGAATAAATGTGCCAATATCATGATATAAAAATGAACACAAAAGCAAAATGTAACAAAATCAAAACGTGATGCAAAACTTATGGTAAACCTAATACAAAAGCTAGCCCGACTAATTAAAAACTAGTTTTTTTTTTTTTTTTTTTTGAAATCTTTTAGAAGTTTTGAAAGCTTCGGTTTCGAGGTCTTATTTGGGAACATCACTTATTAATTCTTCATTCTAAGAGCCTATAATTATTGTAGTCCATGAAGTCAATAAGACTCTTATACAAATATGCAACTATTATATTTATATTTGTCAAATCTAACTTTTAGCTTGTGAGACTTTTAGTGTTATGGTCATATCATGTCACACAAACAATGCAAAAAAAATATATATCAAAATAACAAAGGAAAATGTTTCTTTATCCATGAGGTATACTTTCACGCCCCTTAACTACACGTAGGTGCTACATCACCCATTCGACCCTCTTTCACTTCACCTCACACCAATGAATTGGTTTAACCCCCTATTAACGCCCTTAAATTAATTTATATATATATATATATATATATAGAGAGAGAGAGAGAGGGGCCAGTTAACATACATTACGGCTTAACGTACATCATGTACGACAGGTAAGTACGCACGTTCATTTCAAAATCACGCACGTTATAAACTAAAAAACCTAACTTACGCATGTTGAAAAACATTAATCACGCATGATGAAAACATTAATCACGCACGTTATACACATAATCACGCACGTTGTCGTTCGTGATGTACGTTAAGCCGTAATGTATTTTACACTTTTCCTATATATATATATATATATAGGGGAATGATGTATAGAAAACCCACTTTTATTTAGAAAACCCGGGAAACTCAAAGCTCCCGATGTTTTTTTTTTGAAAAAATTTACACATGTTATATACATGTTTTTAAGGGTTTTGGGCAAAAAAAATCAAAAAAACGCCGAGTAGATATTTAAAAAAAAATAAACAAGTTTTGGTGTAACACGTGTTACATTCATCTGACATATTTGTAACACGTGTTACACCAAAACTTGTTTATTTTTTTTTTAAATATCTACTCGGCGCTATTTTGATTTTTTTTGCCCAAAACCCTTAAAAACATGTATATAACATGTGTAAATTTAAAAAAAAAAAAAAAAAACTTCGGGAGGTTAGAGTTTCCCAAGTTTTCTAAATTATAAGGGTTTTCTATAGATACTTACATTATATATATATATATATATATATATATATATATATATATATCATGTTGTGTGTGTGCAAATTTTCCTATGCTTGATTCCATTCCTCTCTCTCTCTTAGTTAACATCTTAACACGTGAAGTTTTTAATGACCCTTAACACTCTCTAGGAGCGGTATAACGAGTGTTAATGAATGCCAAATAGGATTAACACTTACGGATGTTAGAGTATACCAGACGGCCTTATATATTTTATTTGAATCACCCTATTTAACAAACCATATAATACTTGAGCAACATAAGTGACTTAACTTAAATGAAATATTTATGAAGTTCTATCATTTTTTTTATTTTTACTTATAACAAACTAATTAACAGAAATAATAAGTCTTTGTCCCAAAATGCAAACTTCTTTATATCATGGCTAATATAAAAAACATCTTGTAATATTTCAATTTTTTGTTCACTAATAATCATTAGTTTTGATTTTGGTTTATAACTATTCTTTATTCATTTTTTATGAAAAATCTAACAACAATATCAAAACTCTTTAAATAAATACATCAATACATGCATCCTTCAAGATTTAGACTTCTAATATTTTGGTTGTGAAGCATACCACTTAACAATTAGGATGTCCCTTCGAGGTCTGAAAATAATTTTAATTAACCTATGCATTAAGAGAGATTTGGGACATTATTTTCAACCGTTTATTACATGATAAATGATAATTAAATATCAGATAATTAACTTGAACGAAACTAATATAAAGTTAGTAATATTTAGATAGTCTTGCATTTTCCTACAAAAATAATATTTGGTGACACTATTATCTGCATTCAGGAATTGGATTATTTTGAACATGGCTCTTATCATTAAAAAAATATAAAAAAACTTTTACAACTTCTTATTTTAAAATCAAAATGTACCATATTTACACACCTTTGAATCCAAAATTATATATATATATATATATATATATATATATATATATATATATATATATATAGTGTAAGTATCTATGGAAAACCCATTTAATCTAGAAAACTTGGGAAACCTTAATTGTGTGGTCAAGATTGATCCACATCATATCTTTAAACACATGTTAAAAGGGCAAAATAGTCATTTGTTCAAGCCATCATTTCACCATCTCTCCCCATCCCATCAAGTCATTTATTACCCATCATTTCATCACTTTTTTAAAACCAATATATAGAACTTGCATCTCTTTCTTTCTTATTTCCCCCCATTCGTTTCTTCTTCCAAAACCCTAAATACCTTTGCTTTCTCCCATCTTCCATGGCTGATTTTCAGGCTTGTTCTCCTAGAGAGAGAAAGCTAATGTTTTTTAGAGAGAAACAACAATATTCATCTTGTTTATTTCGGATGTGTTCATGCTTGTTGAAAGCTGATTTCGGGTGTGTTCATGCTTCATCTCACGTCGTCATCTTCATCTCGGGTGTGCTGATGCTTGTTGAAAGCTGATTTCTAGAGTGAGAAACAACAATCTTCATCATATTCATCAAGAACACCAAGAACACATAGAGAGAAGCAAGTTTGAAGATCTTCATCGTGTTCATCACACGGTTTCTAGATTCGGTAAGTGTTTTTAGAGAGAGAAAGTTGCTATTTTAGAGAGAGAAACAACAATCTCTTGAGTATTTTATTTTGAAAAATCATTTCACACTTGATGTTTTAGTTAAAATGGTTGTTTATAGGTTTTTGTGTAATGGATGTTTTAGAGATGAACATGATTCTTTTGTTAAAATGGTTCTAAAAATGGGTAAATGTTTATGTAATTTGCAGGTTTTTATTTTTGTGTTAAAATCATTTTTGTGGTAAAAAGTTGTGTTTGGTTTGGTTGCTTGTTTGAGGCTTTTGATCTGAATAGTAACTGTTTTTTTGTTGGGTTGGTTGCTTGTTTGGGCTTTTGATCTGAATAGTAACTGTTATTGTGTGTTATACTAGGAGGTAACACATGTTACATGTGTTACAATAAAATTTTACACGTGTATAACACGTAACACATGTTACATACCTGTAGTTACATTTGTGTTAATAAGTTTAACTTTAGGGGATTAACACTGATGTACTTGCTTTGTTCACAGGTGAATGGTTGTTTATAGGTTTTTGTGTAATGGATGTTTTAGAGATGAACATGATTCTTTTGTTAAAATGGTTCTAAAAATGGATAAATGTTTATGTAATTTGAAGGTTTTTATTTTTGTGTTAAAATCATTTTTGTGGTAAAAAGTTGTGTTTGGTTTGGTTGCTTGTTTGAGGCTTTTGATCTGAATAGTAACTGTTTTTTTGTTGGGTTGGTTGCTTGTTTGGGCTTTTGATCTGAATAGTAACTGTTGTTGTGTGTTATACTAGGAGGTAACACATGTTACATGTGTTACAATAAAATTTTACACGTGTATAACACGTAACACATGTTACATACCTGTAGTTACATTTGTGTTAATAAGTTTAACTTTAGGGGATTAACACTGATGTACTTGTTTTGTTCACAGGTGAATGGATGTTTATGTTCAAGATAAAGATGGTTATCAAGACGCAAAGCGTAGCTAGATTTTTGTAACCTTTATGATAGTTTTAGATCATTTTTATATGTTTAAGTTTTTATAAAGATTTTTGTTACCTTTAAGTATGATTGTAATGTGTGCAATTACTAACAACCCATGATGACAAGTGAGTTTTGTTTTGATTAACATTTGTAACTGGTGTTGGACGTAACATGTGTAACCTATGTGAGAGGTAACTAACTAATAGCAAAGAATGACCTGATACACATGTGTTACATATGTTAAAAGGGTAATATAACATTAACTGTAACTGGTGTTGGACGTAACATGGTACACATGTGTTACATACGTTAAAAGGGTAATATAACATTAACTGTAACCCTTAACATTCCTTTGTTTGATGTTGGTCATACCATTACATCAAACATAATATAACATTACATGTAACACATAACATCATTAAAAATAAACAATAACATCATTAAAAGGGGACTAACAACTATATAACATGTGCAACATGGCTATACATGTGTTACCATCTAGTGTAACACATGTTACAACTATATAACATGTGTTACCATCTGGTGTAACACATGTTAAAACTATATAACATGTGTTACAACTATATATACATGTGTTACCATATAGTGTAACACATGTAACAACTATATAACATGTGCAACATGGCTATACATGTGTTACCATCTAGTGTAACACATGTTACAAATATGTGTTACATATGTTAACATAAAGAGATTCTCTTAAAATCAAAACCCTAGAGGTGTTACATATGAGAGATGTTACATATGTTAACATAAAGAGATTCTCTTAAAATCAAAACCCTAAAAGTGGCAGCCTACCAAGGCTTTTAAGGTTACAAACATCATATAGTTATGATGACCACAAAAGGGTGATAAAACAACCGGAAATGGATAGTGACTGTTACATTTGTCAACATGCTGTTCATTCATGTAATAGTGACTGTTACAAATGGTACAGGTTCTGTATAACATGCGTAACAACTATATAACATGTGCAACATGGCTATACATGTGTTACCATCTAGTGTAACACATGTTACAACTATATAACATGTGTTACCATCTAGTGTAACACATGTTAAAACTATATAACATGTGTTACAACTATATATACATGTGTTACCATCTAGTGTAACACGTGTAACAACTATATAACATGTGCAACATGGCTATACATGTGTTACCATCTAGTGTAACACATGTTACAAATATGTGTTACATATACGCAGCCCTGTTTTGTCCAATAAAGGGCCGCTCTTACCGTAAGTAACATGTGTAACATTGTTACTACATATGTAGCTAATTACAACTTCCAGGAACCAAAACCCTAGAGGTGTTACATATGTTAACATAAAGAGATTCTCTTAAAATCAGAAGAAGTATTACATCTCGTAAAGAGGAGTATTTGTTGAATGTAGGGTATGATCTAGTTCTTCAAACCATTACATCAAACATAATATAACATTACATGTAACACATAACATCATTAAAAATAAACAATAACATCATTAAAAGTTGTTGTAAACTACTACATTAAACGTAAACCATAATGTCAGAAAAGGGTAATATAACATTAACTGTAACCCTTAACATCATTAAAAGTGGCAGCCTACCAAGGCTTTTAAGGTTACAAACATCATATAGTTATGATGACCACAAAAGGGTGATAAAACAACCGGAAATGGATAGTGACTGTTACATTTGTCAACATGTTGTTCATTCATGTAATAGTGACTGTTACAACGTCAAGGTTACACATGTTACATATAGTTGTTGCATCCCAAAAAAATTGCCGTCACATCAGCATCCGTATTCAGTTTGCGATCCGTCAAGGTTACACATGTTACATATAGTTGTTGCATCCCAGAATGGTCATATTGTATTTTGGGTTATGGCCATAATTTATCCCATTCATCATCCGTTTCTTCTCTTTCTTCATCCCATTCATCGTCCGTTTCTTCGTCTACTTTCTTTCGCTTTTTCGGTATCTTACCAGTTTGCGATCTTGTTACTCTCTTTGTTGCTGCAAATAAAACAGGTTTAACACATGTTACTTAATTTCATTAAAATAAAACAGGTTACATAATATGTTTTTGATAAAATAAAGTCAGGTTTAACATATGTTACCTATTTTTATAAAAATAAGACAAGTTTAACACTTGTTACATAACTTGGAAAAAATATGAGAGCTTAACACATGTTAACTAATCTGATAAAAATAATACAGGTTTAACACATGTTACATAATTTGATAAAAATAAGACAGGTGTAACACATGTTACACTAACATGTTTACCTAATAGGAGAGGTTTAACACATGTTACACTAATATGTTTACCTAATCAGACAGGTTTAACACACGTTTACATCATTTGATAAAAATGAGACAGGTTTAACACATGTTACACTAATATGTTTACCTAATCAGGGAGGTTTAACACATGTTACATAATTTGATAAAAATAAGACAGGTGTAACACATGTTACACTAACATGTTTACCTAATAGGAGAGGTTTAACACATAGTAATAAGACAGGTTTAACACATGTTACATCATTTGATAAAAATGAGACAGGTCTAACACATGTTACACTAATATGTTTACCTAATCAGGGAGGTTTAACACATGGTAACTTAATAAGAAGGTTTAACACATGTTACGCTAATATGTTTATATGCTTTTGAGTCCGTTGACTTGTACCCTAATATCAGACAGGTTTAACACATGTTACGCTAATATATTTTATATGCTTTTGAGACCGATCGGACCAACATTAACACTTTAAAAAAAAACCCATCCCGATCGGACCAACATTAACACTTTCAAAACAAAAACCCCACCCCGATCGGACCAACATTACCACTTTCAAAACAAAAACCCCACCCCGATCGGACCAAAACACCGATCGATCAGAGAAAGCAGAAAACCCAACATTTCGGGCGTTCAAAAAACATAGAATATAAAACACCGAATCAAACTTACTTGCTTCTGCATGTTCTTTCTTTCTTCCATTTCCGGCTACCGGACGAGAACAACTGAAAGCAAGATCTCATATCTATTCTTCTCCGGTCAGATCATCTTCTCCGGTGCCCCTTTTCTTCTCCGGTCAGATCATCTTCTCCGGTCAGATCATCTTCTCCGGTGCCCCTTTTCTTCTCCGGTGGGTTTTTGGGAATATCGATTGTTTGAGAGAGAAAGAGATGAATTTGGGTTGAGTATTTTGAAATGTTTGAAATGAGGAGGGGGTATTTGATTAGTTCTTATAGGTATTTGTGCACCTCCTTTAATGCATGTCAAATCACATAATATTATAATATATATAATGTACTACAATTATGGTTGATTTTACCCATATGCCCTTGTAGTACCTTTTTGACTTTACCACTCTATTTAATTTAATTCAAAAAGGCTTCAAATTTTATGAGCCATTGGATGATCATGATCAATGGTCTAGATTGGGTTTCCTAGGTTTTATAAGTAGAAATAAGTTTTCTATACATCCATGCCCTATATATATATTTCTAAGCTAAAGTAAATAATATTTAATTATGAAAATGTATTACTTTTTTTAATTTGGGGCATGTCTTAGACAACCTTAACAGAGACCAACTGGTTTGTTTATGCTGCTGGGTGAAGGTTTAATAGGGATGGTGTAGGGCTACAAGTGTTAATTTAATAGAGTTTAGCCCTTATATTTAAATAAATATTATTAATAATTAAAACACTTGCATGTAATATTATTTTTTTCATTCAAGTCCCTTGGTTAAAGACCAAGCACAGTCTCCCACATGCACCATGTGATTTTAGAATATTACAACTTCCCCAAAACCATGTGTTACTACTTGGATTAGTCCAAGATTTAACTTTGTTCTTAAACTAGCTAAGCTATGATTAATATTTTAAACTTGGATTAGTCCAAGATTTAACTTTGTTCTTAACCTAGCTAAGCTATGATTAATATTTTAATAATATTAAAAACAGTATTATAGGTCACGACGCGAAACTCTAGGAGGTTGCATTGATTTGTGGGTCGATTTTAGTTTAACGTTAAAGGAAGTTAAAGGAAGTTGAATGTCTTAACCATTTACACATACAATGACTTAAATCCTAAAATATGGCATAATTCATGGACTATGGTTTAAGAGCAAGAAGGTAAATGTCATAACCCATAACCAATTACAAATATTAATGGGTTACAACTTAGAAAGTTGGTGTCTTGGTAACCTTCCCTAATCGTATCATTCGGGCCGTGAAAGAATGTGTGGTTCATAGATCGTATAGTAAGGGGCTGTTTGACAACTACTGAATAGTTAAGTGTTGAACCAGTAACATGTTTGAACCATTAAATGCTGAACCAGTAAGGGGTCTGAACCAGTAAGAGCCAGTATAATGCTTAACCGTTCAGAGGCAAATGTCTGACCAATTCAGATTAGAGGTCTTAACTATTCAGACTCAGTATAATGCTTAACCGATCAGAGGCAAATGTCTAACCATTCAGACATTTGTTCGCGAAACAAACAGTCTGAACCATTACGTGCTGAACCATTAAGAGGCTCATTAAGAGCTAAACAAACAGCCCCTAAGTCTTATTTAAGGCTATAAATGTTTAATTTCATAACGAGATTACATTATAAATGGACAGGTTGTCACTAGTTTTGTGTTGGCCTATAAGAATATTACGAATCTTGATGCACTTTTTTTCCAAGGTTAAAATGAATCAATTCCGAAGTGGGGTTGGGACCATTTATTGAATATGTTTTAAAATGACAAGTTTCTTGATCTATGGTAAAGAACACATTGTTGGATTGCTTGCAAACAAAAGGAAGACTTTAAGGAGATTGTAAACAATTATCCTAACCTACAAAAGCTAACATCCTAAAAACACTCCACAAAATCTCCCTAAACCCCAAAACAAGCACATTATGGTTATTTTCATGCAGATTGAACCCTATAAAGGTATGTATTGCTCGAACCCCAATGAAAATCTACTTGACCCATCTTTAGTTGTGCTCAAATATTCCTTTGATTCATATTCTATGCAAAGTGTAAACACACTCACCATAACAAAAGACAAATCTTGAAATGCAATGTAAAAGCCAATGATGTTTATCGTAAACTAAGTCATTGTTTGTCCCCAGTTCATGTTTACCGTAATACATAATGTAATTTGCTTGTTTTTTAGACATTTTCAGTTGTTGAAATGTGTAATGGTTTGAGTGTTTTGAAAAAAAAAAAAAAGCGCCAAGATTCATCTTATGTTTGACCAAGTTTTAAAATTGAAAAAAAAACATCAACACACTTTTAATTATGCAATGTAAAACCCAAGATTCATCTAAAGTTTGACCAAAGTTAGAAAAAACCCACTCATCACACTTTCACTAAACTTATAACATGGTTCTTAGATCTTTGAATTATTACTAAAATCATTCCGCCTTTGAATATACATATAAAACCATAGTACCACACTATTCTATCAACATGTTATATGTTCGGTCAAAACAACTTATTATAATAAGTTTTCACAAACACACTAGTTTGAGTAATGATTTTAAAAACCGAACAACCAAATTAAAAATGTAGTATAAATACATCATCATTTATAGAAATAGAACAAAAGAAACAAATATGCAACTATGCAAGTAATCCATAATTAGTAACTATAACCAACTAATTATATAATCCCCCTTATTAAATAATCCTTAGATTCATTCATATTCTATGCGAAGTGTAAACACACCCACCAAAACAAAAGACAAATCTTGATATGCAATGTAAAAACCAAGATTCATCTAAAGTTTGACCAAGTTTTATAAAAATTGAAAAACCATTAACACACTTTTAATTATGCAATGTAAAACCTAAGATTCATCAAAAGTTTGACCAAGTTGATCAAACATTGAAAAACCACTCATCACTATTAGGTGTGGTCATAACCCTCATGGTCACCATGACTCTTTACATCAGCGTCATATCACCCACTTCTAATTTATCATCCAAAACCACTACCCCAAGGGTGTGGTCATGATCCAAACCACTATTCTCTTATTTTAATTTATTTTTGTGAAAAGGAAAAGTAAATATTAAAAAATGAAAGAAGGCTCATGGTTCTCATGGTTTAATTCATGCCAACAATGGTGGACAAGACAAGGGGTGGTGTAGCAATCCATTAATGGTCCTACGTAGCGATTGATGACCCAACCCATGCCCCCACACCTTTTAGCATAATTAAATGTAAAATATACCATATGGTTATTAGAGCATTCACATCCTAACCATCAAATTATGTGAGGAGGGGTTTTTATATTATAAAGGGTATAAAAAGTGGTTGTGAGTAGAGGAGAGAGAAAATGTTACTGTTCATCTGTATATTTGGGGGGACACTGTTCACCCGTTATAATTTTTTAATATATTTTGAAAGTGGTTGTGAGTGGAAGTGAGAGAAAAATGTAATGATAATATTATTTAATTGAAAGGAGAGAGAAAAAGTATTTGTTTTTAGTGGAAATATATTGATATAGGAGTTGTTTTTTAGTGGAATGTATGTATAATTTGATGGATTGGATGTGAATGCTCTTAGATCTTCAAATTCATATTAATTCCCTACAGATTTGAATGATATACAACGTAAAGAAAATTACATAAGAATGACAAGTAAACGGACAACAAATTACGCCGCAACCCAAAATCTTCGAATTATTAGTAAAATCATTCCGCTTTTGAAAACACATATAAAACCATAACACCACACTATTTCATCAACATGTTACATGTTCGGTCGAAACGGCTTATTATAACCAGTTTTCACGAGCGCAATAGTTTCAGTAATGACTTTTAAAAACCAAACAACCAAATTAAAACCGCACTATAAATACATCACCATTTAGAGAATCATAAACCAAAAAGTAACAAAATACACCTATGCAAGCAATCCATAATTAGTAACTACACAATTTGTAACCTACTAATTACACCATAATATTGCCATAATCCCTCACATTAATATTCTTTCTCATTAAAAACTTAGGCCTAGAATTTGAGGAAAAGACTCAAAGCCTCGATTGTCGAAGAAATAGGAGAGAGAGTTCCCACACCCCACCCCACCCCACCCACTCCCTAACCCCCCCCCTCCCCCCCCCCCCCCCTCTCTTTATTCTCTTTTAACTTCCATACTTTGATGTACCCAGAACGAGGTTTTTTGCAGAGAAGAAAACCCTCTTCCCATTTCCCAAATACCCATCTTTTTATTTCACATTTTCTTGAAAATTTGTAACTTTGTTTTCTTTCTTTATTTCTTCTGTTTCTTGCGTACACAACAAATAGGTGTAAGAATAGACTCCTGCAGAAACAACAACACCCAACTGGGGTTTGGTTTCTCTTTGATTTGACTCTTTGTTTGCAATTCTTGAAACCAAAATGCCAAGAAACTGCCACTTTCTTCTCCTCTTTATATCTTGAGATCCATCACTCTTCTGGGTATCCTTAAAAATTCAATCTTTTTTATAATCTGAAGTTAGTTTTTGTAAATTAATTACTGGGTAGGAATCTTTATGTGGTTTTGAAACAATGAGAGATGAATGCAAGAAAAACAAGGTTTGTGTGGTTTTTTTTTTTTTTTTTTTTTTTTTGACATTTGATTATTATTTGTTTAAATGTATTGAGATATTATTGACTTTAATGATGTTGGATTATTGAAGGTTTCTTGGCCTAAAACACTCAAGAGATGGTTTGGTGTTAAGAGCAAAGCTGAAGATTTTCATGCTGATGATTTTAGTTCTAGAGGTAATTTGTGATTTTGTTCATCAGTTAAATTTTTAAATTTTTTTTTGTTTTTATTTTTTTATTTATTTTTGTGTTTATGTATAGGGAACAACACTAATTGACTTGCAGTTTTTGCTTTATTTCTGTAATCAATGACTGAATATTTCAGTTCATATTTTATTTGGAATCTTAATGGCTAGTTTTATCCACTTTTTTCTCTTTGCAGTTCAAGATCTGTTCTTTGTTTTCTTCTTCCTTTTTTGGTCTTCAGTAGTTGTTGTTCACTCTCTTTTTATATAATTTGATGTTAGATTTTATTCTGTTCTAAAAAAAAAAAAATTAATTAAGATTTTATCATAAATTAACAAATGTGTAAAATTTATGATTTTTACATTTTTATGTAATAATTCTTTAACTTAGGATTTAATAACACATTTTATAAACATCTATATTCTGTTAATTTTGCAGATGGAGATGAAGAATGGGTCAACAATATTAATGAAAGAGAAGCTTGTAACATCAAGAAAAACAAAACAACAGGTTTAATTTCATATTTTCATATATTTAACAATACCCAATTCAATTTACATAAGTATAAGTTAAACCAATATGAAAAAAATGCTAAAAATCAAAACTTTATCACAGAAAGATCAAGTAAAAAGAATGTGAATAGCCGAAACCGGAGTAGAATCGATCTTGATGCTGGTCAAGTAACAGATGTCAATCATTACAGGTTTGTTGATTCAAATCATCTATTTGGTATGTTGTTAATGTTTTACATGTTTCTAATTTATTTAAATATCTTGTAATAGAATCTTTGCAGCCACCTGGAATGTGGCTGGAAAATCGCCTACGAGTAGTTTGAATCTTGAAGATTGGTTACACACTTCACCGCCGGCTGACATTTATGTTCTCGGGTTAGTATTTATTTCCGCGATGAACAAACAAAATAAACGTACCCAGTATAATTCCACTCGTTGCAGTTAAGCTATTGGTAGGGTCTGGGGAGGGTGCCTGCATAAACTTTTTTGTTTATATTCTTTTTAACATGTAAAGTATAGTAATCCGGATAACATAAAGTGTGCTGATATTGAATCAGGTTCCAAGAAATCGTTCCGCTGAATGCCGGCAACGTTTTGGGCACCGAAGACAACATTCCAGCGAAAAAATGGCTAGCGCTGATCCGAAAGACGCTCAACAGTCTTCCGGGAACGACTGGTGGATGCCAGACCCCATCGCCGGTTCCCGATCCAGTAGTCGAACTAGACTCCGATTTCGAAGGATCAACACAACCACGATCTTCGTCGTTTTTCCAACGTCGGTCTTTCCAATCGTTGAGCCGGAGCATGAGGATGACGGAGTACGGGTTGCAGGTTTCGCAGCCCCAGTTCGAACGCAGATACAGTGTTTGTGATCGAGCAATGTTCGGAAACAGGCCGAGTGATTACGATCCGTGTTCGCGGTGGGGTGGTGGATCTTCGGATGAAGATAACGGGCCGGATGATTCGCCTTGTTATAGTAATTACTCGCAGGCTCCGTTTAGTGGATTGTTTTCGATGGAGGAAAGAGATAAACCGGTTGGGAACTCGATGTATTGTTTGGTTGCGAGTAAGCAAATGGTCGGGATTTATCTTACGATATGGGTCAAAAGTGATCTTAGAGACGATGTTCGTAACATGAAAGTATCCTGTGTTGGTAGAGGATTGATGGGGTATCTCGGAAACAAGGTAAACACTTGATCCGATCATTTCATAATGCGACCGGTCAGACATGTTTCAAAAACCGGATGGCAACATAAATAATTTCAAAGTTCAAAAAAATATATAGATAGCTAATATAAAATCAACTTTAGTACTCAAACACGATTACACGATCCTAAAGCGATTTACGCTGATCTTTATGAATGGTTGTAGGGTTCGATCTCAATTAGCATGTCGTTGCATCAAACGAGCTTTTGCTTCATATGTAGTCACTTGACTTCGGGTCAAAAGGAAGGTGATGAGTTGAGGCGAAACTCTGACGTTATGGAAATTCTTAGAAAAACTCGGTTTCCACGCGTTCAAAGAACGGGAGACGAGAATTCTCCTCAAACGATCCTCGAGCATGAGTATGTCAATGCTCACAATATTGTTAAACACTCCAGTTTTTTGTATCGCTTAATGATTGTTAACCGATTCTTGTATTTTTGTGCGCGTAGTCGAATCATATGGCTTGGTGATTTGAATTACCGAATCGCGCTCTCGTATCGAGCTGCGAAAGCGCTTGTCGAGATGCGAAATTGGAGGGCTTTATTGGAAAAAGATCAGCTTCGGATAGAACAACGAAGGGGACGCGCGTTTAAAGGATGGAGCGAAGGGAAGATATATTTCCCTCCGACTTACAAATATTCAAATAATTCGGATAGATACGCGGGTGATGATATGCACCCGAAAGAAAAACGAAGAACTCCCGCATGGTAAATCTTTAAAATAATAAAAACTTGGACAAAGAAGAGACGTCATTTGTGATCTTCATTAACGACTAAAAGTTAACTGATTTCTCGTGTGAAGGTGTGATCGAATATTGTGGTACGGTAGAGGACTCCATCAAATGTCATATGTTCGCGGGGAATCAAGATTTTCGGATCATAGGCCCGTTTACAGCATATTTATAGCCGAAGTTGAATCGATTAACCGTAGCAGAATCAAGAAAACTACAAGCGGTTCTTCACGAATCGAGGTTGAAGAACTACTACCGTATTCAAGAAGATACGGCGATGTTAACTTGTATTAAGGACTTACTTAGCATTGTAAGATCTCTACTCTTGCTTTTTGTTATAAAGATCATAACTTCATCCTGAATTGTTTTTTAAGATTCTTCATGTTCTCTTCAGGAAATCTCATTTTGGATTTGTTGAACAAGTTGGAATGTTTCAAGTTCTGTAACTTTGGATTACAAGATTGGGGATTTTGAACCAGGGTATGCTCAATTGCTCAGATCCCCCCCCCCCCCCCCCCCACACACACACACAATCCCTTTTTAAAGATGCACGGGTTGGACCTGAACGCGATATTAGGGATGAACATTTGGTACTTGGTACCAGTATTTTCAGTTCGATACTGGTATTTTTTCCGAATTTTACATACAAATACTGGTGCCGTACTGTACCGAACATTTTCGGTACCGGTACCCATATTTAGCGATTTTCAATATCGATACCAGGGTCATCCCTACGCGACTTGAGCCCGAAACGGCACTAGTTTTCGCGGGATTCCACGAATACGGCCCGTTTAAACCGAAATATTATTTTCTTTTATGTTATCTTTTTTGTATCTAAAATTATCATTGCTCTAAAATTACACACCACAACAAGAAAATACTAATGTACATTAAATGATTATGTTTAAACTATAAGACTCCTTTCTCTTTTGTACTTTACATTTTGGGCATAAAATAGTAAAATACCCAATCTGAATATATTATAACATAAAACTAATTTTAATTTTAAAAATAAATATAAAAATTAAACGGGTTAATTGGGTCAACCTATGATCCAACTCGAACATGACCCGTTTATCTAAACGTGTTCCATTTAGTCTAAAATCAAACCTACAATGTTAGATTCGTGTGATGTCAGAAATTCCGCTTTATGTACTTATTACCGTGTTAGATTCGTGCTGTGTCAGAAATTCCGCTTTATGTTCTTACCGTCTGTTTTTCACTTTTGAAGATTCTGGCTAAAGAATGTTTCAAGGATCAAGTTGTTCAAGAAGGTTGACCTTTTGCTAGATCTAATGATCAAAACATTTCATTTCTTGATCCAACGGAACTCGTGTGTCATGATGAAAAAAGTGTTTGGTGTTCACTGATCAGGTAAAAACTTATATCAATGATTTATTCTGTTAAACATGTTTCTTTCTTGATGACTAGTGGATTCACTTTTATGATCAAAGTTTCTCATTGCTTCTGCAGACATGAGTGTTCTGTTCATCATGCTTTTGGCATAGCAATGCCCTTAGGAATAAGTTGTACATTGTGCATTAAGAGTTGTACATTGGAATTTCTGCATAAAGTTTAGGGGACAGAAATGGGATTTGAAGCTTTTGTTGTTTGGTTTGAGGGATTGATGATTTTATACTGAAAAGGTGGAATTTTTACTGAAAAAGATAAAGTTAAAGATTATTATTGATTGTGTCACTTGATGCTTCATTTTCCTTTGGATTGTAAGTTGTACCAAAAGGAAAGATAAATAATCAATCTTCTACTTTGCCATTGCAATGTCTATGTTTAGGTACATTGTGTTACTTTTTTCCAGATATATTTGGGATGATTTTTTTCTTTTCTTTTCTTTTTTCAAGTTGTTGAAAAAGGAGTGATTTGGATAGGTTGAAACACTATTATTGGTTTGATTTTGATTGTAAATTGAATGTGGAGAATGATTTATGTGTGTACTCAAAAGATATGAGAGCAAGTGTTTAAATTTCGCAGATTTCGCACTTATTTGGTTTTGAGTTTATAGTTACATATGTATTGTAAAGATCAGATACGAATGAGTTAACGTACAATATACGTTTGACGTAAGAAGTGAAGGACGGAATTTTTTTCCCTACTGCTTTAGAAAAATCTAAAAAAAATTTGTGATTTTACAACAGTATAGTAACTATAATTACGCTACAAAATTACTCTACTGGTGTAAAATCACGATTTTTTTTTTTCATTCTGGGACTAAAATGCGTGTTTAATAAGATGGGAAAAAAAATAAAAAAGAAAAAAGTTTTCTCTTTCACTTCTTACTTTAAAGGTATTTTGTATGTTAAGACCCATTTGTACAATAAGTTAACCCATTTGTATGTTTTGAGTTTATAGTTACATATGTAAACTCAATTGTTTCTCATTGCTAGTTTCTTATGTCAATTGTTTTCTCTGATCTGTTTGTGATTTCAGTTGTTTGTTTATATTGTAAAACAAAACTATAATCTTGAGTTATCAATAACTATAAGAACATTTGTGCCAACGGTAACTATGATCATCTTTTTCAAACATGGAACCAATAATGCCAAATTCTCGTCTTAAACGTTACAATAGTTCGCAGGGCTTGTTCACCAAAACACGAATATTTCAGTATAAACAAAATAGATATACTACGACGGGAGATATATGCACCAACAATCTATGTTTTGAACGATGAACATACAAGCTAATTGGTAAACATAAATATCCATATTAGATATCATTTAACATTTCTCTCACTATCTGTCAAATAAGCATACGGTGCTTTTAACGCATTTGTTGAAGTTGTGTGGCTACGTAATCTTCTACCCGAATTGTGCTATCTTTTTTCTAAGGCTAAAGTCATGTTTTTTGTGCCAATGTTAATGATTTATAATTAACTTAAGGAAAAATTACAAGTTTTGTCCTTTATCTTTATAGTACTTTACAGGTGGTGTCCTTTTTTTCAAATGTTGACAGGCGGTGTCCTTTATAGGGAATTTTGTTGCAAGTTTTGTCCTTTGAGCCTAACCCAGTTAGATTTTTTTGTTAAATCTGATTACCCAAGGGTATTTTAGTCTTTTTACTTATTTATTTATAAATCTTTTAAATAAATAAAAGAAAAGGAGATTTAAATAACTAATAACATTTTTTTTCTAAATTAAAAATCTCTCTCTCTCTCTATACTCACATACACACACAGAACTGTCTCTCTCTCTCTCTCTCAAACTTCATCCACCACCACCACCACCTCCCACCTCCTAGAACCACCACCCCAACCCTAACCAAACACCCAACCAGCCACACTGTCTAGCCATCGCCGCAACCCAACTAGGGGTGTTCAGAAAAAACCGTAACCAAATAAAAACCGTAAACCAAACCGTAACCGTAACCAAATAAACCGACCCGAATAACGAATTCGGTTTTTGGTTTGGTTTCTAACCGAAACCGAATTGTGAATATGGTTTTTGGTTCGGTTTATGGATCCACATTTTATTTTATTTGGTTTATTCGGTTTATTTGGATAACCGAATAAACCATTTAACTTAATTAGTTATTAAATAAAAATAATAATATTTTATAAATCATATACAATTTATTAGCCCAAAATAGTTATTTTTTATGCAGCCCAAAATACCAAATGTAAATCTAAAAGCCCAACTCAAAACCACTCTTTAAGTCATCCAATAGTTTCTATTATCTATGTTTTGAAACTTTAACTTTGTGGTTGTGTCTACTACTCCTTTATGGATGTGTTTGTTTTATTTCGCAATGAAACTTTCTTGTATTCATATATTGTGAGGTTCAGAAGTTGGAACACAAACATAAATATAAATTAGGAAAAAAAAGTACTTAAGTGTAATTTGGTTAAATTTGGTTTATTTGGTTTCTAACCGAAACCAAACCGAATTGAATTTGGTTTGGTTTGGATCGGTTTGCATATTCCTTATTTGGTTTGGTTTGGTTTTTGGTTTGGGGTACAAAATTTTGAAAACCGAATAAACCGAACCGATTAAAGCAAATAAACCATAAACCGAACCGATGAACACCCCTAAACCCAACCCTAACCAAACACCTGCCAACGTCCACAATCAGTTGCGGAAATCTGAACATATAAACATCAGATCTGATGAAAGTCCAACAAATTATCAAAATTTAAACAATCTGCAACGTAGGTCTAATTGGAAACAATCTGCAAATGGGATTTGAACACAACACAAAAAAAATGATTATTGAAACATATCACTCAAGAACATAGAAAATTGATTCAATCAGAATCAAAACATCATTCTTTCTTTAAAACTTAAAGACACCATTTAAGTAACGAAACCCTTTAATCACCATAAACACAAATTTTTCATTCAATTTGAAGTTATAAACATATATAACCGAAACCCTATCTCTAACAAAGATCTCAACTCACTACACCCAAACCTTAAACAACACAACACCGTCTTCACCACCACCACCATATGCCGCCGCCACCACCGTCTTCACCATCCAATCACCGCCTACTCCAATCTTTACGAATATGCAAGTACCCAGCTTTTTTTGTGAATCACCAACTTCTTCTTTCCACATTTCATCTGGGTTCTTGAATTGGCGGCCGTTACTGTCTAACCCACTGATCTCCATCTGGGTTTTGGTGTTGGGTCTTGCCCTCGAAGCTCCCAAAACCCTCGATTCCCACCCAAATCACATCTCTCCGGTGACGATTCCGTTGATAACGAAGATTCCGGCAACATATTGAAATTTAAGCAAAAAAAAAAAGAACAAAGCAGCAAAATCCCAGCCCTAATTCAACAATTTCGTTAAATTGTGAGCAAAAACGAAGAACAAAGTATCAAAATCGTCTCCGTATGCGTAAATCTATAACAAATCAAACACTAATTTTGTAAACACAAATCAAATCAGCAAAATTGAAGAATAAATTGGGGAAATTGGTTCTGTATCAACAAAAAATAGGGTTTTTAGAGATTTTTTGAGGGAGTGAAACAGATCTTGTGAAATAGATGAAAAATTTTGCAGGTGAATTGATGAGAAATGAAACTGTGAAGGAGGAAATGAGAGGAATTTGAGTGATTTGATGAGTGGAAGGAAGAAAAGGGGAAATTGGTGTAATATATTTTTTTGAAATATTTTTTAAAGAATAAATTACAAGTTTTGTCCTTTAAATAATTAAAAAGACTAAAATACCCTTGGGTAATCAGATTTAACAAAAAAATCTAACTGGGTTAGGCTCAAAGGACAAAACTTGCAACAAAATTCCCTATAAAGGACACCACCTGTCAACATTTGAAAAAAAGGACACCGCCTGTAAAGTACTATAAAGATAAAGGACAAAACTTGTAATTTTTCCTTAACTTAAATATAATGAAACACACTCACATGTTTGTGATGAACATGAAGAAACCATGAATTTTATTTATTTTTTTAGCTAGCACATGTAGTTTTTCATTAACAAATTCATCTTCACAATGTGAGGGGTGTTTCAAGGTGGATTTATGATGGACTACGAACTCAAACAAATCCAAATTATTAACCCAAATACGAAGAATTCTTAGTTTATTACAAAGATGAAGAAATCATGGACTCATGGTATTTTCTTGATGAGATAGATTTTGTTGAAATAGAGGACAAGAGAAAGAAAGTGCTGTAAAACATAACAAGATGAGATGGGTGAAACAACCATGATTTTTTTATGTTAAAAGAAACATGCAATTAATTTAGGCAAATTGGAAAATAATAATCCCATCTTTCTGAAATTAGCCGATAATAATCCCAAGTCAGTTATTAGCCAATAATAATCCGACCTCGTCCAATTATTTTGTAAAATAGTCCGCCGTTAAAATAGCTTAACGGAGTTAAGTGTTTTTCCGAATTACAAACCGATGTTTTAGGGCTTTTGATCAGAACGAGGATACGAGTCGATTGATGTAAAACTTACCTCGAAATACTACCCTCAACCCACGAAAACGGTGCTTCAATTCGGGTGTTTAACTTCCAATTAACAAAATTCAAGCCATTTCGAACACAATTTCGAGGTAAGTTTTACATCAATCGACCCGTATCCTCGTTCTGATCAAAAGCCCTAAAACATCGGTTTGTAATTCGGAAAAACACTTAACTCCGTTAAGCTTATTTTAACGGCAGACTATTTTACAAAAAAATTGGACGAGATCGGATTATTATTGGCTAATAACTGACTTGGGATTATTATCGGGCAATTTTAGAAAGATGGGGTTATTATTTTCCAATTTGCCATTAATTTATAATTTTTTATATTTTTTATTTATTTGAATTAATTAAGTTAAAAACGTTCAGGGATGAGAAAGATAGTACATACGATGGGTTAGGGAGGGAGGGAAAAAATCTAAGGAGGCGTTGACGTACAAGAGAGAGGGGGGGGGGGGGGGGAGGGAGGGGAGAGTTGTGGGATCACTAAACAAATGAGTATCACCGCGAACAGTTCACTTGGCGACAGTGGTCATTAGCGACAATCCATATGTGAAAGTCCATCGGTAATATGGACATGAGTAAATTGGTTTTTGACGGATTCCTGAGGGATTGCCGACAACCACTTTAGCGAGGGATTACCGACCGGTCTTCTTCGGTGGCTGACAAGTCTTATCTGATGGTTGGAAAGTCTTCTCAGAGGATGCATACACTAATATCAATGAGTTATTGATGAAAATGTTTAAGATATTATTGATGGCTTTTCTCTAGTTATCTGTGTGTGATTTAATTCCAATTAAAAATAAAATAGAGTATATTTATATTTCCTTTAAAAATGGATTGTGGATATAAATCTTGAAAATTCGTATAAATTCTAATTTTCAACATTAAATTATTGAACTACAAATAATTAAAAATATATTTTCTTGATGGACTTGTCTAGAGCTCGGTTTTAGCATAAGTCTTATGGTCCAATGTTTTAAAAACCGGTTCAAACCGGCCGGTAGTACCGGTTAAACCACCCGGTACACCCGGTTGAACCGCCCGATACACCCGGTTAAACCGTTTCTGAGCCCAATCCGATACGGTATAAGTTATGGTGAATTTGTTTTGGACTCGGTTATAGAATGACCCGTAAAGTAACTAGTCAATTCAATCCTACAATTCAATCAAAAATAAGAGAATGTCGACCTATCTATATACAAAAAAATCAACAACATAATTGATATAAATCGAGCATTTCCATTATAAAAATATAGATACAATGGTACCCCATTTATATATATATAACTAGGTTAAAATCTCGTATTATACACGTCCTTAGGTTAAAAGATACATATAAAAAAAATCCTTAAATTAAAAAGATAATAAACTATGCTATTCGTTAGATAAATTTACATGGTTTATAAAAAGATAATAAACTATGCTATTTTTTAAATAAACAAGTTTTTTACAATCGCCGCGTTGCGGCGAACGTCTTTTGTTGTTTAGTCTGTGTTTACATGTGTTTTGAAATCACTACGAGTACGTTGCGCAGGGAAACCGCTGACAAGAATAAAAAGAAAATATAGGAAAAAACACTAAAAGATAACCAAAAGAAAATCAACCAAAAAAGTTGTATGATAATAATGTTGTTCGTATGAAACCTGTGGTCAGAGATGAGCAAATGATACTTGGTACCGGTACCGAATTTCTCAAATCGAAAGATCTTAAGTATCAATTCGGTACGACTTTTGGCGTTCCTGGTACCCGGTTCGCCTCCGATTTTTACCTTCATATACAGGTACCGTAATTGGTATTTTCGGCACCAGTACCGATTCGGTATTGGTTGGCACCGAGCTCATCCCTACCCCTGAAACTAAAAGAAGAAATCATTAAAAGTTGAAGAAAATCAAAAAAAAAAGTTGCACGATATCGTTGCTGTTCGTACGACACCCGTGATTAGGGATGAGCAAATGGTACCGGGTGGCAATACCGAATTTCCCGAACTAAAGATTTTTCAAAATCAATTCGATACCGACTTTTGGTGTTTTCTGTACCATGCTGGTGTCGGTTTTTATCTTTATGTACCGATAATCGTACTGTTATTTTCGATACCAGTACCGGTTGGAAGCTTATCAAACTTAAAAAGTAAAGAAGTTAGGGATGAGCAAATGGTACCGGGTGGCAATACCGAATTTCCCGAACTAAAGATTTTTCAAAATCAATTCGATACCGACTTTTGGTGTTTTCTGTACCAGGCTGGTGTCGGTTTTTATCTTTATGTACCGATAACCGTACTGTTATTTTCGATACCAGTACCGGTTGGCAAAAGCTTATCAAACTTAAAAATTAAAGAAGATAATAAAACTATTTAAAAGGCATATTGTTGTGTAATAACTAGAACCTATTAGCAATGTATAGAAGAGAATGGGAGTACGAGAGATGAATTTCTTATTGATATGATCTCACACAAAATACATGAGCCACTATATATAGGCTATAACATTAATACAAACATAATTGTGACATGGGAGTTAGAAATGTGGATAGTCACTAATAATGGATGCATTCATAACACTCCCCCTTGACTATCCACATGATGATATACTATTCTTTAATACGCTTGGTGATGCTGACTCGTTAAAAAAAAAAACCTTCCTAGAAAAAACCCAGTGGGACAAAACCTCAGCTAAGGGAAAAAGAGTGCAGCGCGTATTGTCTCACCCTCAGACATTTAGAAACACACATACACTGTTAACATTATACTACTAGATAATGTTTACACGATTCTTCAGGACCGATGTTAACTGATACTGCAGGACCAGTTATGTTGCCTCATTAAAACCTTACTAAGAAAAACCCAGTGGGACAAAACTTAGTCAAGGAAAAAGAGTACATACATTGTGTATATTATGGGTACATTACTCCCCCTCAATTTTACTTGTATATCTTGATGATGTTGAATCCAATCTTCTGTGACAATTGCTTGACTTGATATTTGGCGTAGTCTTCTTTGATTTGAGTGTTGTTGTCTACATTGTCTTCATACAGTATGGCTTGAGCTTCTCTTGATCAACTCTAATCTACATACTTCGTAAATATGCTGAAATCTTCGACCTTCATAACTTGTATCAGGATTGAGATCGAACTCTATGCGAGTCTAATATATATCAATCATAACCCAGGACGCCATATTGTTCTTATGGAACTATCCCGTGTCTCGAGTTTGTAAATATGTCAAATAATTATTTAATGCGCTTTATAATTCTGCCTCGTTAAAAACCATGCCAGGAAAACCCAATGGGACAAAACCGTAGCTAAGGAAAAAGAGTGCACTATGCATTATACATAATTAACAACATGATTTATGATGATGTTAAATTAGTACTTCGGGACCTATATGATAAACTGATACAACTGGATCAGTTATGTTGTCTCGTTAAAAACCTTACCAAGAAAACCCAATGGGAAAAACTTGGTGAAGGGAAAAAGAGTGCAACATTTGAGATTAGAACTGTAATCTTACCAATACATTTAGCAAGAACGTAATATCAGATGTCGTCTTGTTTGTAAGATATGTCAATGCTCTGATCGCAATTAAGTATGGTACTTCTTGACTAAGTAGTTCAACATCCCTTTCTTGGGGTTGATAAGAATATTTTTTCTATGTCAAGCGATCAGACAATCGTTCATGTACTCAACGAATGAGCTTTTTCTATATAACATCTTCTAGATGTAGTCAGATCGATGAGCAAAAATAGTACATATATACTCGAACTACAGGTCGAGAATAACTACACTTTGTAAAGGTCATTCAAAATTTTCCTCTTTAGTTTGAAAGTTCCCTCTCGATGATGTTTACATTATCACTGTAAGAATGAAATCTTGTTAAATAGATGTAGCTCATTTTGTCAAAATTATACCTCTCTTTTCAGAGTATAGTCGACTGTACCACATACGAGTAGTTTCCTTTAAGATTCATATATATAACACCTCTGGGGTTATTGTTTCATAATGCTTTGAGCATTTTTAATCCTTCAGGGGGTTTTCATGCAGATGTCATTTGCAATTGTCTCATACAAGTATACGGTGATGACATCCATAAGTTGTTTTATCTGAAGTCATTCTGAGATTGCGAGGCCGCTTAAACATCTAAAGATTATCGCATCCACTACAGGGGTATACGTTTCCTCGTAATCAACTGCTGGGATTTGGGAAAAATCTTTATGTTAAAAACGTGTGCCTTACATCGCAAAAACTCATTATTTACGTTTCCTTTTATTTAAAGACACCCATTTATAACCTACTGGTTTGACGTCTATGGGTGTTCGAACTGCTGGTTCGAAAACGTTTAGTTTGTCGAGCAAATTTAGTTCAACCTTAAGTCATGTAGCCATTTTTGGCTATGTGTGTGCGTACACTCTTGCACACTTTCTATATACGTAATCTTTTTTTTTCATCGATTATATCTATTGCTATAGCATAATCAAATATATCATTTTACACGTGTTTCATTACGGTTCCATATTGTACCTATTTTGTACATAATTCATCGCGATCTCATATTTGTTTGGTACTAGAGTTTCTTTTAGAACTCCATTAGCCTCTTTTGAGGTTTTGACAACAACCTTCTTTAAGGTTTAGTATGCAACCACTTTTGGGGTTTTGTATGCAACCACTTATGGTGTTTTATGTGCCACCTCTTTTGGGGTTACACCAACTGCGTTACTCTGCTCTTTTTGTGTTTGTGGGTTTTATCTTTTTGGAACCGATTTATCTCTCACAATTTATTAATATGATAATCATTTTGTGAGTACTTCCATTCGAGCAGATAAGTTTAAGTTGGTATATGTGACTTTGTCACCTTATTTGTGTTAGCATCTTGAATTTCATTTGTTATTATTTGCAAATACACGCTCTTTCTTTTGGACTTCAGATTTGCATTGACCACTTCAGGGGTCGATATATAATATGATGCATTTTTTTATGTTACCAGTCTTTCATTTTCTTGTCTCCCCCTAAGACTGGGAATATGATGTACATATCCCATTTTATATGTTATGGTGGTGCTATTGGTACATAGGCTGCACAACAAAATATATATAAAAAAATGGAAACTTGGTTCTCTTCAGGAGACCAGTTGTAATGGGGAGTATTTGTGATAGGCAGTTGGTTTTGAATTGATATAATCAATCGACGAATTCC
Organism: Helianthus tuberosus; assembly: GCA_030545235.1. Classification (NCBI taxonomy): domain Eukaryota; kingdom Viridiplantae; phylum Streptophyta; class Magnoliopsida; order Asterales; family Asteraceae; genus Helianthus; species Helianthus tuberosus. The sequence goes on from CM060354.1 coordinate 189,597,121, forward strand.
GTCTCAACTACGTATGCCTCTCACTATATTTCACATTGTGCCCAACAATTGTCCCTACAATTGGGTTGTCAAAGAACAATGTTAAACCATGTCAAAAAAAACAACGTTCCATAGTGTTGGGCATATGCTACATACGGGTAGCTAAAAACTCACATGTAACCATGTATGAATGCCACAATCTACACAACTGTACATTTCAATGGTCCCATATAAGAGGGATTGTTTGTAGGAGTTTATTGTTTGGAAGGGCATAAAAATTTATTTGCCAAAAAAAAAAACTAACTAGACATATGATAAGGCATTTTGGGAGCAATATTTTTAGATTACTTAAAGGTGCTAAGGTGCCGGTTAGCATGTTTGATTGTTTAGCATATCATGATGCTATCTTGATGACCTATTTTGGTCATGCCATGTGGTGAACGTATAAATATTCTAGTAACTTCTGGTTACTCACCATATTTGATTTAATGGAATATTGTGGAAAATTAGTATCATTTCTAGTAACTTCTAATATAGTCTTCTGACCATATTTGCTATACTCCCATACAACATTCATGGTGGCATCATTACAATTTTCTTAGTTATGTATATGATCATAACCTTTGAATTGATCATCAACATTCATATTAGGGAATGTATTAGAACCACAGAAGTTCCATGCTTGTTGTTTCAAACTTTATATATATTCTTTAACAATTAATGACATTTGACGATGGAAATTGTTTTGCTCAATGGATTATGATATATATTTTTCTCATCACATTCTCTTCAAGGAATGGAATAGAGTCAGACAACTTTCTTGGTGACTGTTTCAAACCTTATATATCAATAGTGCATTTGAGGTTTGACAAGTGGAAATTGTTTTTTTTATTCCACATGTATAACTAATCTTTTCACCACATAACATCAATTATATGACCGAATCATTAAGATTTGTCAGTCCAAAATCTTACAAGCATCAATAATTTTACAATAAGCTTTAGTGAGTTTGAAACTTCGAATGTCATATTATAAATAAATCTTGATCACTACTCAATCATGTTTATAACGTGTGATCATATACACAACTTTAATTTAGCTGCTTCATTGAAGACTGTTTATATACATAAACAATGGCATATTAATGTACAAAGTCAAACTGTACAAATATAATTGATATAAGATGTCTTCTCATCAAATACAATATAATAAAATACATATAATTAATTTGCCTTACTGTCATGATTGAATATTAAAATATATCAAGAACACTATTAAAAAGATTTATGGTAATATGTAAAGGTGATGATTATACAATGCATCACTTTATATTATGTCACTATAATTTAAAACATAAACAAATGTCACTATCAACTTTCTTGATCATATAATAACATATGAATCTTTATTACTTGTAAATAAGCTTTTTTATACTAATAAATTTTGTTGCTCAAGAAAATATAACAGGCATCTTGAGAATTTTTGTGTCATGTTAATTTGCAAATAATATCTTTTACCACACAAATATTTTATATAATTAAATCACATATTTAAATATCTAATAGCAACTAAATGGCTTATACAATTGCAATAACAATGATATACAACAAAGTTAACTAAGTAGTTGTCATATTATAACATATTATCATACAAACATGTGCATTATTGTAAATTCATTAACATAATTGCACTAATGATTATTTTCAAATAGAACTATTAGACATCACATTTTAATACCAATTGTATTTTGGTAGTTCATCACAAATTGTCTAAATACTAATAACAAAAACTAATTAATGGAACAATCAAAACTTATAACCATAATAATAAAAGCACATAATGATATCAAAACTGATAACCATAATAATAAAAGCACATAATGATTTAAAATTTGTAATGTCTCTTGGAAACCCCAAAAACTAATTAATGGACCAATCAAAACTCATAACCATAATAATAAAAGCACATAATGATATCAAAACTCATAACCATAACAATAAAAGCACATAATGATTTAGAATTTGTAATGTCTCTTTGAAACCCCAAAAACTAATTAATGGACCAATCAAAACTCATAACCATAATAATAAAAGCACATAATGATATCAAAACTCATAACCATAATAATAAAAAATACATAATGATTTAGAATTTGTAATGTCTCTTTGAAACCCCAAAAACTAATTAATGGGCCAATCAAAACTCATAACTATAATAATAAAAGCACATAATGATATCAAAACTCATAACCATAATAATAAAAGCACATAATAAAAGGCTATATAATTAGTAACCATAAAATATAATAAAAACAACTTATCCCACAAGTAATAAGTCGATTACAATTCAAAAACCAAAACTAAATCTTCCAAGAGTTAGTTGACATACAAGTAGAATTATATTATTAAAATCTTTATAGTAGTTTCAAAATGACCAATTGTGGAGATTTAAATATATATTGCATATTTGGGACAACTAAACTAACGCATAAATTTACTAGATACTTCAACTTTTCAAACCGTTAATGAAACATACCTATTCAGTTTAGTGTACCAAAACTTCCATTGAAATCCAATAAAATATTTAATGATAAAAGGGAGATAACCAAGAGGTGTAAGAAATTAGTTACAATATTGCAAATAATCAATTAGAGAAACTAGAAAGATTTTTTTTTCTTGATCGAAAACCATTGTGTTTCTGGTTTACTTTTGCTTTCTTTGCTTCACATCTCAATGTTTTTCGTAGGTGTTTGTTTGTGAAAGAAAACTATTCAGATATGTTAACACATAGGAAAGTAAACAAAGAAGTAAAAACATTATGATCCTGGTTAAATAAGGATGATATCAATGTTGTTCATGATAATTTTAATCTTAAATCATAACCAATAAAAAATATCAAGAAAAGCGGAGGAAATAAAATTAAAATAATTATGGGTTTTCATACCAGATCAACAATTTTGTCTTTTATCTCTTTCGCCAACGTTGATACGACATGGTGTCTTGTGTTGATACAATCCAACTTCAAAAGCAATTCGTGCTGATAACGTGTTGTGTAATAACTAGAACCTATTAGCAATGTATAGAAGAGAATGGGAGTACGAGAGATGAATTTCTTATTGATATGATCTCACACAAAATACATGAGCCACTATATATAGGCTATAACATTAATACAAACATAATTGTGACATGGGAGTTAGAAATGTGGATAGTCACTAATAATGGATGCATTCATAACACATATATATTATTATATTTTTTTTCTACTTTTACTGTTCAAAACGTTTGATTGTTAATATATAGGAGAATATACATGGTTTACACTTTACTCCACAAATGTAATTCGATATATCTGTTTGTAGATTTCATACGAAGAAGAGCAAAGATTTTGACTTTCAAAAAGTCAAATGATATCATTTGAGAATGAACCATAAGCTTGTAAATGTGCCCTTTTTGTTTATTATATGTTTCTAAACTAGGTTAGAACCCCATTTATTACACGGGTTGAATAAATGTAATTTTATATATTAAATAATATAAACTTATATCTTTATGAACCTTTTATATTGTACGGGTTAAATAAATGTAATTTTATATATCAAATAATAAAAAAGTTATACCGTTAAAAACCATATGTATTACACAGATTAAATAAATGTAATTTTGTATACTAAATACTAAAAACGTCGTATCTTTAAAAAAACTCGTGTATAATCAGGTTGAATAAATCTACCAAATAATAAAAAATTACATCCTTAAAAGCCCCGTATATTACACGTGTTGAATATATATAAAAAAGAGTTATATCTTTAAAAATCATGTGTATTACACAGATTAAATAAATGTATTTTTGTATATTAAATACTAAAAACGGCGTATCTTTAAAAAAACCCGTGTATACTCGGGTTGAAAAATCTACCAAATAATAAAAAAATTATATCCTTAATAAATGTAATTTTGTATATTAAATACTAAAAACGTCGTATCTTTAAAAAAAACTCGTGTATAGTCGGGTTGAAAAATCTACCAAATAAAAAAAAATATATCCTTAAAAACCTCGCGTTTTACTCGAGTTGAATAAACATAATTTTGTATACCAAATAATAAAAAAATATGTTTTTAATAAATTAGGATAACATTTAATATTAATTTATTATTTATATATTTAATATAAGATAAGTAGATAAAAGAGGTATTTGTTTTAAAAATATATTAAATTAACAATTTAGATTTGAGGATAATATTTTATTAAAATATGATAAGATTTAATATTAATTTATTATTTATTTATTTAGATAAATATAAATTTAAGGATACCTTCAATGAATTACACGTGTCCAAAAATTGGTTTCTTTTATTATAGTAGTCAGATTATAGCCATTTACACAAATAATAATAATAATAATAATAATAATAATAATAATAATAATAATAATAATAAAACCACACAAAAAGAAAATATCTTCATGTTGTTTGTTTATGGCGATAGAATTTTAGTCACTATTAACATTATCTATTAACATTATAAAAATAAAAGAAACTAAATGAAATGAAATTTTAGTCCAAAAGAATAGTTGCTACTGGATTTCTGGAGACGAGTAGTAAAGAAACTCTCGATCGATCGGAGGATTGAGGAGAGAACGTAGATAGATTAGTTAATATCTCTCGAACCTCTATAAATCGGTTTTGTCATTCCTTCCCTAACTTTTTTAAATACTTACATATATTATTGTTTATTGTTTACAAGTATAAGTCAACTACAACAAGTGTTTAACAAAATAATTTTTAAAAAAACCTATTCATCCCTTTCTAGTTTTCAACAAATTTGTTTTTGTTTACAACATTTAATTTTATAATATTAATATATTTTAAATAACTCCAAATAGATGATGCTTGAGTTACACTTTTTAGGATTGTCTTGGACGTTAATATTTCCTGCAGATTAACGTGCTACAACGATACCGTCGATATAAATTTATTGTGGTTGAAGTTAAAAAATATTAAAAGTATTTTTACTAGTTCCTATGTAGATATTAAAGGTATTTAAGAGTAATTTAGTTTGAAGTTAAAAATATATGTATCATGTCAAGAGGTTTTGCTTGGGTTAAAAATAGATCTTTTTGTAATTATATCTTATGGACGGATTGGTGTAAATACTCATTGTATATGTTGTAATTTTATGGTCCTTTGCTCGTTTGGGTCGGGGGTGCTGTTATGTGTTTGGCCTTTTGCCCATTTGGATCGGAGATATATTTTAATCAAGTTTATTTTTCAATAAAAAAATATGTTTTATTATATTTGACAGGTGTGTTTTTGAGTAAAGAAGGTAAGGACAAAAGGTTACTTTAATGTATTTAAGAGTAAATTTATTGTGGTTGAAGTTAAAAAATATTAAAAGTATTTTTACTAGTTCCTATATACATATTAAAAGTATTTAAGAGTAATTTAGTTTGAAGTTAAAAATATATGTATTATGTCGAGAGGTTTTGTTTGGGTTAAAAATAGATCTTGTAATTATACCTTATGGATGGATTGGTATAAATACTCATTGTATATTGTCATTTGCCCGTTTGGGTCGGGGGTGCTGTTGTGTGTTTGGTCTTTTGCCCGTTTGGATCGGAGGTATATTTTAATAAAGTTTATTTTTCAATAAAAAAATATATTTTATTGTATTTGGCAGGTGTGTTTTTTAGTAAAGAAGGTAAGGACAAAAGGTTACTTTAATGGTAGCTCACATAATTATAGCAATAGTGTGAAATTGCACTCAAAACCAGAATAAAAATCACGGGTCATATTTTTTTTTGAAGTGCTCAAGAATCTACAACAACAAAATGCACAATTATTGCTAATTTAGCATGCTTACCATTGCAAGCTCCTCAATAAATTATTTCAGAAACCATTCACGATTCCCTTATAATCATCACAATATATAAGATTTTAAAGTCAAAATAATTCAGTATTTTATATGAGTAGCAAGGTCCAATGATGAGTATTCGGTAGAGCTAACAACCATGACATAATTCAATAACACGACATTACTCGACATAAAGTTAAAAGATTTTGAGTTTGAGGTAAATTAACTCAAGTCATAAATGGGTCGACACATTTATGATAGAGTTAAAAACTTGTATAATCATATTTAACCCGTTTAATATGTTTTGATAATAGACAAGTTCGTAGTGAGGTCTCAGATTTTTTTTAACATAGAACTTATATGTCTGGGTTAACCGATAACTCAGATGAACCGACATAACTAATTTTATACTTAAAATACAAGCTACAAATTATAATGCCTTAAGCTTGAAAACTTTGACGTGCATGATCAAGCTTCATCCTTCCATAATTATTTCCCAAGGAACAGCGATTTAATAGTGTTCGGTTCTTCATATGCTTGGTCGTCCGTCCGGTACCCGCCTTTGTAAAAGCCTAACATAAACACTAAAAACAAATAGTGTTTGAGTTAAACGGTCAAACGCTATAAAACAACAAAGATAAACAAGTTTTATTCTTCAGAGATTTATTCCTTTACAATCCAATTCACATCCAATTCGGTTTGGTGTTTTACCCAACGACCCCTTTAAGGGACTATAAGCGTTCTAGCTCAAGCCTCCTATATCCCTTATCATGTTTCCCACATTTTCTCTCAACTACAACCGCAATTGTGGTTGGTTTCATTTAACAAAACGTTAACTTTTCATTATTATTTTTTGGTATGGCGTTTTACCAAAAATGACCCGTTATGAGACCTTGAGTTTTTTGTTACCAAAAAGATCAACCCAATTTTAGGACTTATTATTAACCTACCCTTAGGGGTAGTTTACTTGCTTTATCACCCGGGGCATTTTAGTCAATTTAGTCCATTTCCGCGTAATGGATGTGCTTTGGCTCGAATGGCCGTTATACCTCAAATGCTAAATGCATTTCACTTTGGTTAATCTATTACCCAAATTTGACCCATCCCTCTTTAGTCGAGCCATAAGCCCCTACCGAAAGCATAACATTTTATACATACATGTTACGAGTTAAAACCATTGACTCGTTATCCATACCTTGCGATTTCTATTTCTTTCCAATTTGTAGCAACGCATGCTCATACATTATGCTTACCTATAAGCATCAAACTTGACAAAACAAAGAATTAAAATAACGAGTTCAAATGGTGATCACCATTTGACCCGCATGACCCGTTTGTACTTTTGACCATTCTTGATTCGCCCTTATGGCATCTAAATCAATCTTTATATCCCTTTTGGTTCGCGTCAGCAATTATTTACACCAAAACTCATTTCTACTAGTTTTGGTTCGAGTCGGCAAATGTTTATACCACAAACTAGGGCTGGCAATTTTACACGAATACACGACACGAACCTACACGAAGTTAACAGGTATCGTGTATGGCCTTAACATGTATCGTGTACCAAACAGGTAGACACGAGATTACCTGTTAATTTTCGTGTATAAACAGGTTAAATACCTGTTTACCTGTTAATACCCGTTAGTACACGATAATAAATTAAATTAAATAAAACTCATCAGCCATGTGCGTGTGGGTTCCTTAATTCCTTGCTATTTTCATTCCTCATTCAATTAAAAAAAAAAAATAATAATAATAATAATAAAACTCATCAGCCATGCCGTGTTCGTGTTAACAAGTATTAACAGGTAATTTTCGTGTATAACAGTCGAACAGTCGTGTAACAGGTATTAACAGGTAATTTTCGTGTATATCGTGTCGTGTTCATGTTTGAAAAAAAGGACACGATAAGTTATCGTGTCGTGTTCGTGTATGAGATTTCGTGTATCGTGTCTTATCGTCTACGGGTATACACGATATACCTGCCCTACCACAAACTCATCTCTATTTGTTTGACTCGTTGTCACACCCCGATATTTCCACATATTACCGGTGGGCCCGATGGGGAGTATCGTGACGTAGTTGATATCATCATGGTCAAACATACACAGAATAGCACAGCGAAAGTCTTGGAATATAAAATATTATTACAAACCCAATGTCTGAAAATATCAAAGTATTTATTATAGACGAGCCTGTAAAATCAAATCCACAGGTGGATCTTCACAGAATGTATAAAATGAAGTTTAACAGACTTTAAGGCATCTTTAAGGATTTGCAAGATCCTCTATTTCGATACCGAGCAACTCTCAACCTATTACGAGTAGTACCTGCCATTTAGTCTTTTTGAAAATACGTCAGTTTACACTGGTAAATACAATTAACCGACTCTTTTGAAAAGAGTTTATGAAAATTGATTTAAGGGCACAAGGCACAAAACCTTTTATAACTTGGGATAATCTTTAATAAAATCTTGTATACTGAATTACATGTTTACCATACATCTAGGGCCCAGTATAGAGACTGAGACATGATTAAAAGACACACCACTTATAAAACCCATAAAGGAGTTATCCCCAACTTGTGGGTAATTAATAATTTAATATTGGCATCTTTTCGGTGTATGCCTACACCTTGCGCATCGGTCGTGGCCATTTACAAATGAAATGAGCCGAGGATATATCCAGGACATGGTCGTTAACCCCCAATGTTTAAGTTATCAACAGAACATTATCAAAACGGGTTTTGTGGATTTACTAGCCACAATCCGGCATTTGATTGATCCCACACCCGACCAAGCGGTATTAATTTACCGTATCCCAAGCCCGTATAAGGGAAAATAAGTTAAAAGTATTTACCTGAGTTAATACTTGATTCACAGCAAAATAACTCAGTTGTATCCAATCTATCTAAAAGCAGGTTGCTTTTACCGGGTGGCTCTAGTCTGGAGTGATGGTAATATATAACCAATTCAGAATGCTAACGGTCTTATTTAAGTCGTAGACTTAGACCGGCTAGCTTAAGATATCTAAAGCGGTACGATACGCTAGATTAAGCGAAGACCGGAATAGAACGTCGTTTAGACCCATCAAGTATGAAGACTTGTATAATATGGGTAAACTAAACACATTCTGGATTTTGAAGTTTAAATGATAAGATTAAACTCGTTTCGGCAAACTTACATAAACTAGTTACATAAGTCTAACCGTATGCGTATAAGCGATAACGAGTAATCAGATGAGTCATGAACATGTTCCATATGCCAATATACTTTAAACAAGTTATAATATCAGTAGGATATCAACTTGTATGCCCGTTTAGGTTTTAAAATCAAACTATGCCTCGTAAGGGCGTTTTGGTCATTTTACGACATATAAAAGGAACTTGAGTACAATCTGATGTTACGATCATAAAGATTCTTTAAAAACACTTTATTTATGATATAATTTCAGTATGATATCAAACATATGTGTGTTTCATAGTTTAAAACCAAACTATGCTCCGTAGGGGCATTTTGGTAATTTCACACATAGTCTTGAAGGCTAATTTGGGAATCTGAGTTCATAACATATATCTACTGTAAAAATATTTAAAATTATTTATAAAATCAATAGGTAACAAGTCTTGGTTGGTAGTTATGGTTTAAAACCATACTATGCGTCGAAACAGCGTTTAAGTCGTTAAATGACGATGTATGTGATCTTTTAGGAAAACTGATATTATGGTAAGGTTTATATGACCAAAATATGTTATTTAATATAACATATCAGTAGGAAAAAGGTTTTTTAAGAAGATCATGCTTTAAAACCATTTTGTGTGTTATAAGGGCATTATCGTCATTTAAAAACATAATACAAGCACTTGTGCATAAACTCAGTTTATAATCTGAATTGATATCCCAAATTATCCTAATTATGATATTAAATCGGTAGGCAGTGAGTTTGGTATAAGGAATTGATGACGGGGGTAGCCCAAGACTAAATAAAATGACTAATTACGTAAACGCTTAAATGGTTAAATGGTTCAAGGCTTAAAAAGCTGTGGAAGGAAAAAGCAGCACGGTAACAGTAGCCAAGTCACATCTGAAGATTGCTTCACCAACCCACAGCCGCAAAGGCATTGCAGGTCTGCACGGTGCACGCTATTATCCGGGGGACTAAAGCCTTCAACCCCCAAAAGGGGAAACCCTCCACTGCAAGCGAGGTTGCTAGTCAAATCCATTCCACTTCGGGAGATGCCTTCCCTTATAAAATGACACTTCATTTACTTCAGGGAGACATCTGGACCAGCTCTGATTCTTCTATCTCTGGTCATTCACATCGAATGCTTGTCTCGCACAAGTCATTCCTTTTCACATCCAACACACACATTCCCTTTGCTTTCACTTCTGAATCTGAGCACAAATCAGAGGAGGATCTATAGCAAAGAATAATAACAAACTAGTAAACCTCCTTCCACGTCTCGCAAACGTGGGGGGACCCCACGACCTGCTTTAGGCAAGGTTGAACCCTTCAACCCTTCTGCCTAGCCAGCCAAGCTACCATCGTTGGTCTTGTATTTGTTGCATCAACAAGTTGGCGCCCACCGTGGGGCTACGCCACTATTTCTTCTCAAAAAGACCTAGTAGTGTAGCTCTATTCACTTAAAATCACCATGTCTGAAAGCGGATCCCCGGAAGAAGTGAATCAGATTCCAAACACTTCTACTCCGGGTAGTAGTCAAGCTCACGTGGCTATACCAACTTCTTTCTCAACTCCGGGGAGCACACCCGAGTTCCTTAACTTCAACACACCAACCCCGTCCCGATCCGGAGTTCCATCTCCTAATATCGGTGTCTCTGATGCTCCATCATGTGTTGAACTCACCCCTGAAGGGGTTGCTAACAATTTCCTTGTGCTAAGGTCTTTTCTCAACCAGCACGTGAGTAAAGAAAGAGAAAAGGGAGTGAGGATTCGTTTAGACTATGACGAACCTGAGCCAACATTGTCTCCTGGACCACCTCCTCCTCTTTTTGCAACAAGAAGTGAGGCTGGTCCCCGTAACCCTTCAAACCCTCACCCTTATCTGTCCTCTATGACAAATCCTATGGTGCATCCTATCTTCTCTTCCCAACCAATTACTAGTGGTGCTCCTTTGGGGCATGAGCTGACTCTTGACCAGCTCCTACAATCCCCGGTGACAAGCTATCCAGCATCCACTACAACTACATGGGAGCAAGCTCTGTCCGTGTTCCCTTTAGCACGGAGTGCTGTTATGAGCACTCCCCTCGGGATGAACTGCTCCACTGGCCCAGGAAGCCTTCAAGGCTTCAACCCTATGCCCAACATGATGACCCAGATGATGGCCAACTTCCCGTGGCAGCACTTCATCAATCAAGTGCTCGCCACTCAAGGAAACAATGGCAATGGCAGCAATGTGGATGCAAGGACTGAAGAAGACTTGGCTAAACCGTACAAGCCAAGTAACCTTTCATGTTTCTCAAGACAAATAGCCGATTATGACTTCCAGTCAAAGATCAAAATGCCGGCCCACATCAGGACGTATGATGGGACTGAAGATCCTGAGGACCATCTTCAGATCTTCACCGGTGCAGCTCGGATAGAGAAGTGGTCCAACGCGGAGTGTTGCCTAATGTTCATGCAAACTCTTGTTGGATCCGCCAGGATCTGGTTCAACGATTTACCTGCTCAAAGTGTTCGAAGCTTTGACGATCTCAGCAAAGGTTTCCTGGCCAATTTCTCTCAGCAAAGACGATATGTCAAAGACGCAACAGTGATCTTTCACATAAAGCAGCGTGATGATGAAAGTCTCCGTGCTTTCATTGAACGATACAAGAAGGAAGGTCTGACTTATGTAGGGGCCGACGAGAAAATGAGGGTGGCTGGCTTCATGAATGCCATCACCTCTAAGTACCTTACAAGGGATTTCAACAAATCTCTACCCAAGACCTTAGAAGAAGCTCTTGAAAGGGCCGAAGCCCACATCCGGGGAGAGGAGGCAGTAGACATTAAGGAACAAAGAAAAAGAGGGTCCGGCTGGAGGAGCAACAGTCCAGCCAGAAAAAGAGGGAACTTCAACCCCTATGACAGGCGGCCAAAGGGTTCAGATCCTCGAAGGTCTGAAGGTCGGAACCTTTCAAGCAGGGAAAAAGGCATAAGCTTCACACCCCTCACAAAGACCCCTCAAGAAATCCTTGCAACAGAGGAAGTTAAACAAAACTTTCGGCCTCCTAGACCTCTCCCCAAAAGCAGGAAAAATGAGAACTCCACCCAATATTGCGAGTTTCATGAAGAAAAGGGTCACCACACCAATGATTGCTTCCAACTCAAGAAAAGAATAGAAGAGGCTGTTAAATCCGGAGAACTCGCTCATTTGGTAAAGGGAGTCCGGGACAAAATGGCTGAAGGAAAGGGTAAGGAAGTCAATATGGTAGATTTCGATGGAAAGGTTCCTCATAAAAGACAAAGGTTGGAAGCTTGGGAGCTTCAATGTGTCTGTTTCCCCCCTACGGAGAATGACCCTCTCTCTAGCCCACTCGTGGTAGGGGCTACCGTAGGAACGTTGCAAACATGCAAGGCTTACATAGACACGGGTGCAGCCACTGAAATCATGTTCGAAAAATTCTTCAACCAATTGAGCAATGAAGAACGTTCAAGGCTTCAACCTTCTGGAACCTCTATAAAAGGTATCGCTGACATACCCCTCAAGCCTTTAGGGCAACTAACACTTAATGTTCGTTTTAGTGAAGGTTCGAAAGAACGAACCCAACCACTCACCTTTGTGGTTATCAACATCCCCTCAAGCTATGATGTGATCATTGGAAGACCAGGACAGTGTGCATTTTACATGGCCGTGTCTGTTGGTCATGGCATAGTCAAATTCCCCACCGAAAGGGGCATAGCAACCCTTCAACCCTCCCAGGAAGCCTACATGGTTGAAGGCGAAAGTTCAAACAGTGAAGAAGACAGGCAAAGATTGGTCATAAACCATAAATACCCGGAACAAAGGATAAGGGTCAACCCTGACCTTTCTCAAGAGACCCTCTCATATCTTGAAAAATTGCTAACACACTACAGTGATGTATTCGCTTGGTGTCCTGAAGATATGACCGGGATCCCTCGGGATATTGCCGAGCACGAGTTGAGAATACCACCAGGGGTCAAGCCGGTGGTTCAAAAGAAAAGAAGCTTGGCACCTGAAAGAAGTCTGGCAGCCTGCCAAGAGGTTGAAAAGCTTGTGTCAGCCGGCATCCTCCGAGAAGTCAAGTACCAATCATGGGTTGCAAACCCAGTTATGGTCAAAAAACCAGACAACTCTTGGAGGATGTGCATAGATTTCAAGGATCTTAACAAAGCTTGTCCTAAGGATTGCTATCCACTACCAGAGATTGACCTCAAAGTTGACTCCCTCACCGGATACTCATTCAAATGCTTTCTTGATGCATACAAAGGTTACCACCAAATCCTCATGAAGGAAGAAGATGAGGAAAAAACAGCCTTTCACACGGACAAAGGAATCTTTTGCTATCAAAAGATGCCTTTCGGCCTCAAAAACGCAGGAGCAACCTATCAACGGCTCGTTGACAAAGCCTTCGAAAGCCAAATTGGCAAAAACATGGAGGCATATGTCGATGACCTGGTTATTAAAAGCAAAACGGAATACCAAATGCTCGATGATATTCAAGAAACTTTCAAGAACCTCAGAAAGGTTAACATGAAGCTTAATCCAGAAAGTGTTCATTTGGATTCAAGGAAGGAAAATTTTTGGGCCACATTGTTGGAAAACAAAGCATCAAAGCCAACCCTAACAAAGTAAAAGCCGTCCTTGAAACCAAGCCACCAAAGACCAAGAAGGAGGTTGAAAGCTTGAATGGGAAGCTCGCAGCCTTGAAGCGTTTTACCTCCAAGTTAGCCGAAAGATCTATGCCCTTCTACAAAACGCTCAAGAACTGCTCAGATAAGAAGGATTTCAAATGGACTGAAGAAGCGGAGGAAGCTTTCAACCAGATGAAGCAACACTTAGCTTCCCTACCAGACATAGCAGCACCAAAAACCGGGGAATTAATATCGGTGTACCTCTCAATCACGGACGAGGCCATCAGTGCAGTCCTCACCATTGAGCGAGAAAAGGCCCAGGTACCCGTTTATTTTTTCAGCAAAACTTTAAAACTAGCTGAAACAAAATACCCTCCTCTTGAAAAACTTGCCCTAGCTTTAGTTCAAACAGCTAGAAGGCTTCGAAGGTATTTCCAAGCACACCCCATACAAGTGGTCACCGACCAACCTATTAAGAGTGTGCTTGAAAAGCCTGAAAACTCGGGCCGATTAGCCAAATGGGCCATAGAACTGGGTGAACATAACATCACCTATGTCCCAAGGAAAGCCATCAAGGCTCAGGTCTTGGCTGATTTCATTGTGGAAGTCCCAAACCAAACACTTACTGAAGTAAACACAGCCACCACTGAACCCTCCAACCCGGAAGCCTGGAAGCTTTTTACCGATGGGGCTTCAAGCGTTGAAGGGTCAGGGGCTGGATTAATTTTGATTAACCCAAAAGGTTTGGAGTTCACATATGCTCTTCGATTTGATTTTCAGACCACCAATAACGAGGCTGAATACGAAGCACTAATAGCCGGCCTAAGGCTGGCCAAAGAAATGAAGGTTGAAAAGCTTGAAGTGTTCACGGATTCGTTGCTGGTCTCAAGCCAAGTGAATGATAGCTACATAGCTAAAGAGCCCAACATGAAAAAATACAGAGAAAAATCAAAGGAACTAATGAGTACCTTCCAAGCATGCAACATCAAACAGATCCCCAGATCTCAAAACAAAAAGGCCGATGCCCTAAGCAAGCTTGCATCTCTCACTTTTGCCCACCTCACCAAAAAGGTACTGGTAGAAGTGTTGAAGGCACCATCCATTAATGAATTGGAGGTTCAAGATGTGGTTACCGAAGAAGAACCAAACTGGATGACTCCCATAAAAAAGTTCCTCAAAAATGGTGAATTACCCAATGATCAAGTGGAAGCTAAAAGGGTTGAAATCAAGGCAAGACAATACATGCTGCAAGGAGAAACCCTTTACAAAAAGGGTTACCTTGCTCCCTTGCTAAGGTGTGTCGGCCCCGAGCAAAGCAAGTATTTGATCAAGGAAATTCATGAAGGAGTGTGTGGAGCCCACTTTGGAGCTAGATCGGTAGTTGCAAAACTCATGAACCTCGGATATTTCTGGCCTTCAATGCATCATGACACAGCCGAAGAATTGAAGAAATGTGATGCCTGCCAGATCCATGCACCAATCCCAAAAAGACCCAAGCACGACTTAGTCCCAATAACCCCCGCTTGGCCATTTCACAAGTGGGGAATGGACATTGGTGGCGGTGGACTATTTCACCAAGTGGCCCGAGGTCAAACCACTTGCCAAGATAACAGGAAAGCAAGTCATTGACTTTGTCTGGGAAAACATCATTTGCCGTTATGGGTTGCCAGGAGTACTTGTTACCGACAACGGAAGACAATTTGCTGAAAAGCCTTTTAGCGTTTGGTGCAAAGAATACAAAATCGATCAGGTTTTCAGCTCAGTGGCTTATCCACAATCAAACGGGCAGGTTGAGAGAACAAATAGAAGCATAGTGGAAGGAATCAAGACAAGATTGGGAAGATATGAAAGCAACTGGCTTGAAGAATTGCCTAGTGTTCTATGGGCAATTAGAACAACGGAAAAAACAAGCCATAAGAAAACACCTTACAGCTTGGTATTTGGATCCGAAGCTGTGATCCCTGCCGAAATAGGAGTTGTAACCCAAAGAATTGTCAACATGGATCCCGAAGCAAACCAAAAAGAGACCATGTTGAATTTACAACTCCTAGAAGAAGCAAGAGATCAAGCCGCAATTCAAGAAGCCAAATACAAGCAACAGATGGAAGCTTACTACAACAAAAAAGTCAAAAACGAACGTTTCAAGCCAGGGGACTTAGTCCTCAGAAACAACGAAGCCAGCAAAAAAGAAAATCAAGGAAAGCTTGGCCCAAAGTGGGAGGGTCCATACACCATCCTTGAAGCACACAAAGGTGGATCCTACAAGCTGGCTGATTCAGAAGGCAAAAGGCTTCCAAGGCATTGGAACGGCAAAACATTGAAAAGGTTCCATGTTTAAACGGAAAGTTTGGTTTGTATCAAAATGTATCTCAAGCAGAATTATGAATACCTTTTGTAAAAAGCAAGTATTGCTTTAATGAATGAAGTTGTTTTTATCAAACTTGTCTTTCTATCCTAAAATCAGGTTGAGAACCTAGCAAAAAACTCCATGGCAAGTGCCATGTAAGGGGATGAGCTCCCAGGCCACATCGCTCAATAGGTTCAAGGGTTGAATGAGCCTATATAAGGGGTGAGTTCCTAAATCAATACAACTCCATGAGACTTGTCAAGAAAAAATAAAATTGTCTCATAGACGGGTATAAGCAGCCCACACCAAATGTTCACGAAGTTTTAGAAATATAGTCTACAGAGAGGCTAGAAAAACCAAAAGAAATAATGAAAAAGGATAGGTGTTATCTCTTCTTGTTAAAAATGCCAAGGCTAAGTGTCTGCAGCACTGAACCCTTTTAGGTATAAAAAACATAAGGGCAACACAAACCCAACAAAGACAAAGTTACAAAAGAGAACAAACCAAATCCAAAAAAGAACAAAGTCCATTGGAAAAAACACAAAGGCACAAATCAAGCCTGGACGCAGAACCAACAAGCCTTCAAGGCTTCAAGCCACCCGGGCAATATCTCGAAACCTTCAAGGCTTCAACCTATTAACAGACAGCCAAAGGCTTGAACGGTTAAAAACCAAACGAACTGCCCTGACTAAAAAGGCACAAACATAGAACCATAATAAAAGAAAAATAGTTAAAATATCATATCATAAAAAGTCCTAAAAAGACTTCCAAACATAAGTTAAGGCAAGTCCTAATAACTTGCAAATCTAATCATTGTCCAACGGCCATACATGCCTTCAACATAACCAAAAGGAACCTTAGGGGTTCCTACCAAACCTAACATTGTTCAAGTTAACATTACAAACATAAGTTGTTTTCAGTGCTAAGAAAGCTACGAATCAAGCATCAACAGATTTGGAAACTCCAGAACCTTCGCCCTTGGCCTTCTTTGTTTTCTTCAACTTTTTAGTCTTCACACCTCCATCACCACCAACCGCCGAAGCCTCCAAGCTTGCATCCTTAGGAACATCCGGCTGACCTGAAAGGGTATCATCGCTATCCCCCGAATAGGACCTCTTCCTTGAAAGAGAGCCCAAAACCTCAGCACAAACCTTCTCATTTAGGCCCTCCGGTTTCAACTCCTGCAATACAGAAAGAGGTTTACCAAAACAAGTGGAAACCTGATGGATGTAGGGGTAGGTCAGCTTCTCCATTTGCTCAACGGAGCCTTTAAAAACGTCAGAAGCCTCGGGACGAAACAGAGGTGACTTCTCCAAAGGATGACCGGATTCATGAAGTTTATACCCAGCAATGAGGCCTTGGTGTTTCCCCAGGTTAAGAAGCTTAGTGTAAACGTCACCAAGAGCAGAGTTAAACTCTTTGGAGTGCAATAGATAAGTAACCACTTGGTGAAAACCTTGCTCTATGAGCCATTGGTTATCCCCAGTAGCCTGAGCAACTGAAGCTTTCAACCCTTCTTTTTCCTTAACAAAAGCCTGCTGCTGAACAAACAAAGCTTCCCGGTCAGCCCTAAGTTTCAGCCTAGATGCCTCGAAGCTCTTTTTCAAATCATCCATCTCAATCTCATGCGTCTTTTTCAGATCACTAACCTTCTTCTCCCATGCTGCTTCCTTCTCGGCAAAACCAGCTATCTCCTTCTTCATCCCAACCATGGAAGATTTCAATTTATCTTTCTTCTTGTAGAACTCTTCATACTCCTGCATCCTCTGACGAAAACGGGCAATGCCTTGAGGAAGCATGGCAGCAAGATTGCAAGTACTTAAAATCATACGGGACAACATCAAATCATCATCCATCCCAGCAATGGTCTTGTGAACTGATGGAGGAGCAATGTGACTTAGAGCATCCTCACAAACAGCAGCATCTTTGAAGCTGTCATCATTCTTCACTGACCAAGTAGGCACATAAATCCCTTCCGGGTCCAACCCTTCAACGTCCCTGCTCGAAGACTCCTGAACAGGAGTGGCAACAACCTTCTTGCTTGAAACCTTTTTACCATGAATAACCAATTCCTTATCCTTCTCAGCACCTGCTTCAACACCTTGATCTTCCGAAACTTCAATATCATCACTCAAATCCACCTTTTCAGTAGAAGTGGATTGAGGACCAGCTTTCAACAACCGACGAGAAGATCGACGGGTTGAAGATTTAGGAGCATTAGACTTAGAAAAACCCTTGGCAGTAGCAGCACTAACATAGCCTGAGCCCTCAAACCTTTGATCAGCAGTCCTAACCACAACATTCTCACCAGGAACAGACGGAGCATCCTCAAAAACAACATCAGAAGTATCGTCGCTCTTAATAAAATCCAAGGCAGACATGACTGCAAAAAACAACAACACATAAGTCATAGACTAAGGAAAACATAAAGAGGACAAAAAAGGAAAAGGCATACCAATTCCACTCCTCATAAGAACCGGATCCCGATCAACATTCCCCCAAATTTTACTAACCCCTAATAGAACAAGTAAGTGTTCAGGAAAGGGACGAACCCTAGAAGGGCAGTCCCGGATGGCATTAAGAAAAACAGCATTCAATTCAGACTCGGAAGGTTCCGGAGCATTGAGAACAGCATCCGGATTCCTCCACACCATTTTGAAGGGAATGATAGTATCGGAAACCCAGAAAAAGCGGTCTTTCCAAGCCCCAAGTGTGGTAACCATCGATGCAATAAGGCAGGTATCAACTTTGGTTGTTTCAAATGTAAACCAATCGCCATTCTTCGCCAAGCGAAAAAACCGGCGAAAGAGTAAAAGGGAAGGATCATACCCTAGAGCACGACACAAAACCTCAAAATGCAAAACCTTAGCCATCCCTTTTGGATGAACTTGCCCAAAAGAAACCCGATAATACTCCAACAAGTTCAAAACAAAAAACGAAAAAGGATAACGAAGGTTTGAGAACTCAAAATGACTACAATAGAGGGCAATCGAACCAGAAGGCGGTTTATCAACGGGAAGATCACAAGCAGGGGCAGTGGGGTTAAATTTCCTATCAATACCATATTCCATACAAAATAAATCTATCTCCTCTTGTGTTAACCGGGAAAAAGATTTTGCTAAGTCCTTACGAGCACCCATTTTTTTTGAACGGAAAATGAAGAATGCAAGATGAAAAGGAAACCGGAACTAACCTTAGAAGGAGAGAAAATGGCAGAAAACTTGGAGAAGATTATGAGACAAATGGATAAGTATGGAAATATAAAATAAATATAAGCCTACAATAGGGGTAATAATGGCAACACAGTAACTTCTGCGAAAACCGCCACCCTATCAACTGCCATACATCAATCAAATCAAGTGTCGGTTATTTGAAATTCAAATTCAAAACATTAACTGCCGTTAACCTTTCAAGCCTTCAAGCATGGAACCATTGAAACTTTTAGGCAATAAAACACGCGTATAAAGTCAGAAGTCTTTGAGCTCATCTCCCAAAAACCTCTGACTTGGGGGGCTGATGACGGGGGTAGCCCAAGACTAAATAAAATGACTAATTACGTAAACGCTTAAATGGTTAAATGGTTCAAGGCTTAAAAAGCTGTGGAAGGAAAAAGCAGCACGGTAACAGTAGCCAAGTCACATCTGAAGATTGCTTCACCAACCCACAGCCGCAAAGGCATTGCAGGTCTGCACGGTGCACGCTATTATCCGGGGGACTAAAGCCTTCAACCCCCAAAAGGGGAAACCCTCCACTGCAAGCGAGGTTGCTAGTCAAATCCATTCCACTTCGGGAGATGCCTTCCCTTATAAAATGACACTTCATTTACTTCAGGGAGACATCTGGACCAGCTCTGATTCTTCTATCTCTGGTCATTCACATCGAATGCTTGTCTCGCACAAGTCATTCCTTTTCACATCCAACACACACATTCCCTTTGCTTTCACTTCTGAATCTGAGCACAAATCAGAGGAGGATCTATAGCAAAGAATAATAACAAACTAGTAAACCTCCTTCCACGTCTCGCAAACGTGGGGGGACCCCACGACCTGCGTTAGGCAAGGTTGAACCCTTCAACCCTTCTGCCTAGCCAGCCAAGCTACCA
This sequence comes from Helianthus tuberosus, assembly GCA_030545235.1. Taxonomy (NCBI): domain Eukaryota; kingdom Viridiplantae; phylum Streptophyta; class Magnoliopsida; order Asterales; family Asteraceae; genus Helianthus; species Helianthus tuberosus. Next base: position 189,617,216 of record CM060354.1, read on the forward strand.
TCGTTGGTCTTGTATTTGTTGCATCAACAGGAATTATGCTTAAAACTGATCTATGCGCCTAAAGGGCATTTTGGTCACTTTAAAACACAATTTACGACATTATACGCAAACTAAGTTTATGATCAGATTTGTAACATCTAAATATGTTAAACATGTTAACATATCAGTACCTAAGTTGTTTCAAAGCTTATTGGTTTCTAAAACCTTATTTTTGCTAAAAAGGGCATAATAGTCAAAGCACGGCATTTTAACGGAAACTTGCATAAGACTCGGATTACTAGTATGATCGTGTAATACAACCCCAGAGGGTTATGCTACATTATATTACGATCATAACGGAACCTAAAATCAGAAGTATACTAGTCTAATTCGGCTTATAACCAAAAGTCAATGTAGAAGTCAAACTACGCGACTTTCGGTTGCGAACCGACCCTAAACTCAGAATTGTCGGGTTGAACATGCCTAAACATGTTCTAATAGTAATTACTAAGTTATTAGAGTGTTAAAATATAATTTATAACCTCTGCATTATTAATTTAATTATTATTTACAAATATGTCCAGTTTGACTTTTTAACTAAATAATTTGACCCGACAATTAACTAAACAAACGAAATAATTAGGAGGTGCCCTTTTAAGGGTTAATCACCTACCTAATTATGGTCACATAACCACATTCATCTCGAACAATGGCTAGACCATTTGAGTTTAAACTGAAGGTCAAAGTCAGATTACGATAACTTTGACTTTTCGGTTTTAAAATTAAAAACTGAACTAGAGAAGGGGCTAAGACACTTACAAAGGGTCCTAGCAATCTTTTCTACTAAAAATGAGTTCCCTTTCAGACCAGGAAGCTCCAGAATTGAGAGATATAGGAAAAGACTGAGAGGAGGTGCAAGAACGAATGGATGAACACAACCTATTTATAGATTTTGAGAGTGAATTGGATCAAGACAAGTGTTTTGAGAGGTCCTAAGATCATTCCAGGCGTAAAGGCAGGTGTCTAATACCATTAATCAGCTCATGGTTTCGATAAACAAGTGCCTAAGTGGTTTGTGTGGGCTGCAAGGAAGAAGAAGAAAGGCAGCTGTCCAGATTTTCTGAGTTCAGACATGTATACGGATCATATGGTCCATTGTATACGGTCCGTAAGGACCAGGTCTGCATACATGAAGTTTCATTAGTTGGCAGTTTTGGCCCCTGAACGCGTATCGTTGAGTTTTGGCACATCTAACATCTGTTAACCCCATTTTTAAGCTCCATAAGGAAGTTAAATTATATTTAACTTGAACCATACTCAAAAATATTTGTCGCTTAATTACGACGAACGTTCGAACGAACGCGAAAACAATCCAGATTTCGCAACGTATGGTATTTTTGCATTCCCATCACTAAAATATAATATTTTAATGATTACAAAAATTTATGGATGTACGAATATGGTTAGAATGCAGAATATGCGCGAATATGCATACTTTCGCAGTTTTGACGCTTTTAGTCCTTTTATCGCACACAGTTGTGCGTAATATCATTTATTGATATCAAAGTCTTGCGTAGCCCATATAGGGATTCCTGAGAACGTGATTGAGCATTACGGAGTTTCTGGTTCTCTTAAAGGTCACTCGAAAGCGTAGTTTCGATTGTTGACGCTTTTGGTCCCTTTAACGCGCAAACTTGCGCGTATTATCATTTAATAGCATCAAAGCCCTGTGTAGCCCATATTAAGGATTCTCAAGAGTATGATGGCACATCAAAATGCTTCGGGTTTGTTAAAAGGTCATTCAGAGGTATAATTAAACATGTTGACGCTTTTAACCCCTCTAACTCGCAAACTTGCGCGTAACTTTACTTATTGGCATGAAAGCCTTAAATGGCCAATATTAGGCATTCCCGAGAATATGATAAAACATTATGAAGCTCTCAGTTTGTTAAAAGGTCACTCAGAGGTAAGAATTAACACGTTGACACTTTTAACCCTTCGACGCGCAAACTTTCACATAATTACGCAAACGGCTCCTCTCGTCCAACAAGTGGGTCATTTGAGAATACGGACACCGTATAAGGTCACTCAGAGGCTTAGTTTAAGCATGTTGACACTTTCAATCCATTTAAAATCAAGGTTTTCTATTTTGATGAAATTAGTCCCTCATAGTCAACGTTTGACTTTATTAGGGTTTATTACACGTGTTAACACATCATTGGACACGATTTTATGAGGTGTTACATCCTCACCCCCTTAAAAGAAATCTCGACCCCGAGATTTGCTCAAAAAAAAGATGGAAGTACTTTCTGTCGTATAATGGACTTAACTTCCACAGTATTTTAGGGGCCTTTACGGGCATCCCCATTTGACCTATACAATAGGTACATGCTTCCTTTCGGAGCTTCTTAACCTGTCGCTCCTTAATCGATACCGGTTTGTCAATTATCGAAAATTTTTATCATCTGCACATTTTCATGTGGCAATGCTAGCAACTCATTGGCCAGATATTCCTTAAATTATAAATGTGGAATACATCTGTAACACCCGTTCTTGTAAATCTAGGTTTAACGTATATTTTGCGAAAATAATTGTTTTGGTCAAAAATTACCGAAGCAATTAAGTGATCAAATTAGTAAAGTGAGGTAGTGTGCTAGAAAATGTGTTGAAAATATGCCGGTTAAGTTATTTAGAAAATCAGTATTCAGGATACGGCTCAGGATATGGAGCTGTATCTATGATCAAACTATGAGCAAAAAAGTAAAGTAAACGACACGAGATGTACGAGGAAAGCCCTTGATCAATCTGGATCGCCGGCATAAAACCTCGGGAGCTGACAATCGCAGCTGCCTTGTTCTTCTTATTACTTCAAACGTCAGGATACAGTGCAGGATATAGACCAGATCGCTAAGTGTTACAATGCTTTTGTATGAAAGTGAGAATTGCTTGAGAGCGAGTGTTAGAGTGTAGCGAGTGTGAATGTGATGTCCTATTCGATCTGGTATACCCACCTATTTATAGTTACAAAGTGGAAACTAAAATTCCTATAAATATGGGATACTCCCGAATATTCCATAAGTAGCCGTTTGGAACCAAAGAAAGCGGGCTTAACGTCTTTCCTTGAACAACTTGGACCGAGTCTTCCGCGGAATGAGTCTTCGTGAACGTTACTAGCTTCTAACCCACGTACCTGCGCATAATCCGTTAGTAATCCTGAGGATACCATTCAGGATGTTACCAATATCCTGAATCAGCATCCCGGATGTAATCAGACACTATATAACCAAGATATAAATCAAGATACTTTCCAGGATATAGGCTCAAAATTCCGCCCATAACAATTGTCCCCAAAAATGTTACCGTTTGTTATCCTGCACTAACGGTTACATTTTTACGAAGACCGAGGTAATTAATTAGATAAGACCAATGATGTGACCGTTTTCAACTACCCAACCTATATTTACTCATCATGCCCTATATCTTCTCATCCTCATGTCTTTCTTAATCACAATCGACAAGGAAAAGGTAACATTCTCTCTCTCATCTTCATATTCATCTTTATCCTTTTTCTCCGGCGAAAAATTCAGGTAACCAAATGCCAAGACAAACAAGATCCAGTTCAGGTGACTCGGCTCCTACATTCATCCAACAGAACCTTCTCCAAGAACCGGAGAAGGAAATATGTACCTTCGATAGTGCCCACCTGTCGGCCTTAAAATCCTCCGGTATCTTCCCGGAAGGAACCGTATTTAGACCGTTTGACCGGGAAATCCGGTCGGATATGGTCTCCAGCGAGTGGATATGCTTCAGTGCTTTCCCTTTTACCCTAGGGCTACAATTCCCCTTTCTGGACTTCATCACCGAATTCTTTAATATCGCCAAAATCTCTTTCAGCCAAACCATGCCAATGCTCTGGCGTGTTTTGTCTGTTCTTGACCAAATCAAGAGAAACCACATTCCTGATCTTTCCATCCATGATCTGCCCCTAGCTTACAAGCTTAGATGCCATGGATCATGTAGATTTCTGTTTTATTCTACTTCCGGTGACCCATTGATACTTCGTGCCACCAGGAACGAGGATGGTTGGCAATCCAAGTTTTTCTTTGTAAAAAGGGATTCAATCCCTGGTGGAACGGATTATCCGATGAGATGGTTGAAGAAGGGTAGGATTTAGGGTTTAAAGATGATCCTGCCTCTTATCCTGCTTTATATCCTGAACTGACCAATTTCATTTTCTCTGTTGTGTATACAGCTGATTTCAGGAAGATTGCACCTCCCCTTGCTGATTCTCAAAAAAGAATAGACGCCATCAGACTCCTTTCAGAGGCAGAGAGAAGCTTCAACCCATCTCCACCAACTCCAAGCCCTCTTTCAAGCGCAAACATGTCTGGTAAGGATCCTGCAAGATATCCTGTACACACATGTTTTTATTTGATATCCTGAGGAGAGATTTAGAATTTTACTCCCTGTGTGCAGATTCCAGCAAAGTTCCAGTCTATCTAGACCTTGATGAACTCGACAGCTACCCAACTCCAGCCACAGTCAAGAAGGAGACTCCTGCTGCTACTAGCTCCAAGCCACTCCCGGCTCCCAAGGCCAATCCAAGAACTCGTGCTTCCACAGCAAAAAAGAGGAAAGGTCTTGAAGTCAGTGCTCCAGGTTCAGAAGGGTTCTCCTATGATGAACTCAGTTTCTCTGATTCCTTAGAGCCAATGACATCCTTCCTTAACAAGGTAATATCCTGACACATATCCTGCACATATATCCTGCACGTATATCCTAATAGGATATCCTAACAGGATATCCTGGTCAATATATTCTAACTCATACCTGAAATTAATGTGCAGGGCCTCCAGCATTTGCTCCACTTGTATAATGATGCCTGTGGTACTGTTGCGCTCCATGAAGCCAGGATTAAACAGTTTGAAAGCACCGTCGCTGATCAAGGTGCCATTGCCGAAGCGAAGGGCCGGCACTACGAAAGCCTGCTGAAGAAGGTCACCCAAGACGCTGAGCTCAAACTTGCCACCGTTCAAATGGATCATGATCAAGCCTTGGTCAATTTCCGGGAGGGAATCAAGGCTTCTGCTATCGTCTCCCTGTTACAAGCATGCATCAAGATGGCCTACGAGGCCAAGGAGACGGGCCTTGTTTGTCCATCTTGGCCAGTTGAATCCTGGGTGGCCAAGCTAAAGGAGCTCGGAGGCAAAGCTGTGCCACTCCCTGTTGAAGCCGGTGAGTCTTCTAAGTCAGCAGAGGTGGTGATTCAGGCTGGAGACAAGAAGGATGCTGGAGCGGATGCTGGTGAGGATGCTGCTCAAGATGCTGGTGCTGAGAAGTCCGAGAAGGTTGGAGAAGATGCCGCTGTGTGAGGGCATTTAGGTGGGCGATGACGGATATACGTGCCAAGGCCAGAGCCCACCTTTTTAAATCTGAATGTTGGTCTGTAATCCCTTAAACAATTTACTTTTCTGCACTTTACTTTTCTGCACCTGAACAATTTACATTTCCTGCATGCTTTTTGAACAATACAACAGTTGGAGGTGGATGGGTCTCGGTTTGGGATGAAACCTTCAACTGTTGGGTAAATATGGTAAGGAACTATTAGTGCTCTTAGTGGATGGGCCTTGTTTTGAGGTGAAACTAAGAGCAGATCTTTTGGTATGTTAATAATATAACTTCTCTTTTGACTTTATTATTGTTGTCATTGATATGAAAATTTTACTTGTGAAAACTGTTTGGTTTGTACATTTTTAGGAATATATATTATAAATGTATCCTGGGAGATATCCTGATAGATATCTTGATAAGGATATTGAAATACAACCTATAAATTGTCCAAATAAAAAGGAGAGATCATACCAGAGATTCTTAGAGAATCAATTTCAATCCTCCATTATAAGTTTGTCCCCAGTGCATACTTATAAACTTGGATCCATCCTTTGAACAGTATAATGTGTGTCCCCTGTGTTTGACACCGAAACGCAAATGTATTTATATTTTGACTCAAATAAATTCCGAATACCCCGGGGCAAAACCCATGATATCCTGAAATGAATCCTTAGCATACTTGGGATAAACCCTTAATATCCTGGGGATAAACCCTGATATCTGGGGATAAACCCTAAATTTCATGCGCTACAGGCGAGAGTGTATAAACTCCAATTCTTAGAAAGGTGAAAACCTTTAAACCTTAGAGAGTATGAAAATACTCTTTCGTGAGAGAGGGTGATCAATCCTCATATACCTTCAGGATCCAGGATATAGCCAACAGTAACGAAATTGTCAGCCACTTTTACATGAACTGGTCCCGCTACCTTGAACTATACCTCGATAACTTGCGCTCCAGGCGAGGTGTTTAAACCGAATTCGAAAGAAAGGTGAATACCTTTAAACCTTTGAAGGGACCAGGATCCCTTAAACGTGAGAGAGGGGGCCAATCCTCTAATCTTTCGACTTATCCTGAGTACATATCCTGGAGCTATATCCTGAAACATATCCTGCAAAACAATTGTAAACTAAGGTGGGTGTTAGCTTGGCTAACACCCCTCCAATGCTTAAGCCAGTATTGGGTTCAAGATAATAAAAAAATATATTAAAATAGGATACATACCATTCCGAGATAGAAAACAAATTCTACTCTTACTTGAAATAGAGCTTTAAATGTATTGCATTCCAGGATCTTGGTAGCATATCCCCTTCCATATTTTTGAGTCGATATGCTCCTTTCCCTGCTTCTGACTCGACTTCATATGGTCCTTCCCATTTTGGAGCTAACTTGCCATCGGCAGGATTAGTGGTATTTTGAAAAGCCTTTCTTAGCACCCAATCACCAACTCGAAATCTTCTAGTCCTTATGTTCTTATTATATGCTCTGGATGTTCTTTGTTGATATGCTGCTATCCTTAATCTTGCTGCGTCTCTTTTTTCATCTATAGTATCCAAATCTTGACATAAGACTTCAGGATTCTGTTCAGGATCCTGTAGGATAGATCTTGCAGTAGGTATCGCCATTTCTGTTGGAATTACTGCTTCTGCTCCAAATACCAAGGAAAACGGGGTTTGGCCAGTTGCATTCTTTACCGTTGTCCTATCAGCCCACAAAACAAAGGGTAACTCTTCCGCCCATCTTCCTTTTTTGGCTCCAAGCCTCTTCTTTAAGTTATTGACTATTATCTTGTTTGAGGATTCAGCTTGTCCATTCGCTTGAGGATGTACTGGAGTAGATGTGATCATTTTGATTCCCCAACTCTTGCAAAATTCAGTAGTCCTTTTGCTTATAAACTGGGACCCATTATCGCAAATGATCTCAGCTGGTACCCCAAACCTTGTCAGGATATTCCTCTTTATGAAGGATACTACTTCTTGATCTCTAACTTGAACAAATGCTTCAGCCTCAACCCACTTAGAGAAATAATCCGTCATTGCTAACATAAAGACTTTTCCTCCCGGAGCTTTTGGTAACTTCCCTACTATATCCATCCCCCATTTCATGAATGGCCAAGGGGAAACCACAGGATATAGTGGTTCAGCTGGTTGATGTAGTATGTTACTATGTCTTTGACATGCATCACATCTTCGAGCATATTCTGCAGCATCTTTCCTCATCGTTGGCCAATAATATCCTGTCCTTAACACTTTCGAGAACAATGATCTGCCCCCAGTGTGATTACCACAATCCCCTTCATGTATATCCTGAAGTACTTCTTTGGCTTCAGGATCCTCCAAGCACCTCAAATATGGTCCTGCAAGAGATTTCTTATATAAAACATTATTTATGATAGTGAATCGTGATACCTTCATCCTAAATGCCTTAGGATTTTCATTTCCGGGGATGTGTCCTTCTTTAAGATATCTCACAATTGGAGCCGTCCAGGATTTAGGATCCTGTTCAGGATATTCCGCTCCAGGATCCCGAACACTCGCTACTACTTTATCCTGAGGATTCGTGGCAGGATATAAGACATGTAATATTGGTATTTGAGTCCCTTTAGGTATCCTGATCGATGATCCCAAATTTGCTAAGGCATCTGCTTCAGCATTATCCTCCCTTGGTACCTGTTCAAGTGTAAAAACATCGAAATATCCTGCTAATTTTTTAAGAATATCGAGGTATTCGATTAATTTCTCACCCTTAACTGCATAAGATCCATTAAAATGGTTAGTAATTAACAAAGAGTCAACATATACTTGTAAATTTTTTATACTCATGCTCTTAGCCAACTCTAATCCTGCAATTAAAGCCTCATACTCTGCTTCATTATTAGTAGCAGGAAATTCACACCTAATAGCCTGGGGTAATATGTCACCCTGTGGCGATTTTAGTAGTATTCCTAATCCTACTCCTCTTATATTAGATGCACCATCAGTATATAATGTCCAGGATCCTGAGGATTCTCCTAACTGTTGAACTTCTAGGTCTACCTCATCCTGAATGTCACTACTAAAATCAACCACAAAGTCAGCTAAAGCCTGAGACTTTATGGCATTCCTAGGTTCATATACTAAATCATAAGCACTCAACTTTACCGACCACTTAGCCATCCTGCCTGACATTTCTGGTTTCCTAAGCACATTTTTGACAGGATAATTTGTTTTAACATGAATCCTATGTGTCTCAAAGTAATGTCTAAGTTTCGTTGATGCCATAACTAATGCTAGTATCAATTTTTCTAAATGAGAATATCTAGTTTCAGCATTTAACAAGCTTTTACTAACATAATAAACAGGATATTGCTGACCTTCATGGTCCTTTATAAGGACGGTACTTACAGCATTCCCTGATACTGCGAGGTATAGGGATAATGGTTCACCATTCTCAGGCTTCATCAGTAGAGGTGCGGTTGAAAGATATTGCTTTAAATCCTGTAGGGCCGCTTCATGCTTCTCACCCCATTCGAATTTCTTGTTCTTCTTCAGGATATCATAAAAATCTTTGCATTTTTCTGAGGATCTTGAGATAAATCTGTTTAATGCTGCCACTCGCCCCGTTAATCGTTGAACATCCTTCATATTTGAGGGCGATTTAATATCCAAGATGGCTTTAATCTGCTCCGGGCTTGCTTCTATTCCTCTTTTGGTCACCATATATCCTAGAAATTTTCCTGCCCCCACTCCAAAATGGCACTTAGCAGGATTCAGCTTCATGTTATACTGATCCAGGATATCAAATGCTCCTTTAATATCCTGGAGGTGATCCTGAGCTTTCTTTGATTTTACCACCATATCGTCAATGTACACCTCCATGGTGTCCCCCAGTTTGTCTTTGAACATCATGTTTACCAATCTTTGGTATGTTGCACCTGCATTTTTTAAACCAAAAGGCATAGCTGTATAACAATAAATACCTGTTGGTGTCATGAAGGCAGTATCCTCCTGGTCAGAAGGCTCCATTTGGATCTGTTGAAATCCTGAGGATGCGTCCATGAAGGTCAGCATTTCATGCCCGGCAGTGGCATCTACCATCGCATCAATGTGGGGAAGAGGAAATGGGTCTTTAGGACAAGCTTTGTTCAAGTCTGTGTAGTCTACACAAACTCTCCATTTCCCATTTTTCTTCTGTACCACAACCACGTTTGCTAGCCACCTTGGGAACTTAACCTCTCTGATCATCCTGGACTTCAATAATCTCTCAACTTCCTCTTGAATAATCGTATTCCGCTCAGGAGCAAACTTCCTTCTTTTTTGTTGAACAGGCTTGAATGATTTATCAATTCCAAGCTTGTGAGTGATAACATCTTTGGAATGCCTGTCATATCCTCATACTTCCATGCAAACGTTGACATCCAGAGCATCATGGTGGGGATCCTGGACAGTATCCCCGTCATCAGCATCAAATGTGATCACTTTGTCAGTTGTGAGGGTAGCCATCCTGACAGGTTTGTCTCCCCTTTCGGCCTTAGCTTCTTTTGCATGTCTCTTTGCCGCCGAATACGAAGTCCCACAAATGTCGGATCCTCCCGAAATGAAGTTGATTATCTTGGCATCCGCGGGAGGTGATGCTGCTCGCTCAGGATCCTTCTCAGTATCCTGACCCTTATTCTTCTTTCTTCCTAAGAGATCTTTCAGATATCTCTTGCTTAGAAGATAGCTTATTTCTTTCCTTAGAGCAATGCAATCCTCAGTTACATGTCCGAAATCTTCGTGGAAAGCACACCATTTTGACTTATCTTTCCAATCAGCCTTTTGTTGATTCTTTCGAGGCCACCTAGCCTTGTCTCCTAGACCTCTTCAGGATCCTCATCTTCGACAGCATTCACTCTCTTGTTTTCATTTCTACCATATGGCTTAGGCCGATATGACTTGAATGAGGATTCTGACTTCCTGTTAGTTGACTCATAAGTGTTAGATGAGTTCATCCTTTCTTGCATCTTTCTGTCATCCTCCAATCGAATATATCTTAGGGCCCTGTTTCGAGCTTCATCCAAGTTCCTGCATGGGTTCATTACAAGATCTTGATAAAATTGAGAATCTTTTTGCAGCCCCATCTTGAAAGCTTGCACAGCTGTTGCAACATCAAGATGAGGAATGTCTAGGGATTCCCGGCTGAACTTGTTCACATAATCCCTAAGGGATTCCTGAGGCCCCTGTGTTATCCTGTAGAGATCACTTGTTAATTTTTCAAAGCTTCTACTACAAGAAAACTGACTATTAAATAAATTTACTAAGTGAGCAAAAGATGTAATCGAATGTGGAGGAACATTCAAGAGCCATTTCAAGGCTGATCTTGTTAAGGTTGAACTAAAACCCTTGCACAAGCATGCTTCCTTGAGATCCGGAGGGATAGGGTTAATCTCCATTCTTTCCCTATACTGAGCAATATGCTACTCAGGATCCGTAGTTCCGTCGTAAAGCTTCATGTTGGGGGTTTGGAATCTCTTTGGGATCTCAGCATCACAGATAGGATATGCAAAATGAGATATCTTGTGGCTGTCTTAGGACACTTCCGGGATCGGCTGGACCACCCCGGGTATACTAGATATCATGTCCTTCAACTTCTGAAGTTCCCTAGTAAGCGCTGATGTCACACCTGTATCCTGCAAGGATCCACTATTGTTAGTAGCATGAGTATTATTATTATTTGACACGTTACCCGTTGGAGGATTTTGCCCATATCCTGAAGCATATCCTGAGCTCCTTACGGTTGACATCCTGACCGAGGAGGGTATTTCAGGAGTATGATTCTGAGAAAGGCTGGGCACAATATTCCCCCTGTTATCCTCAGTATACACAGCTGAACTGAAGTTCAAAGTTTTGGGTTGTAATGGAGTGACAATATCTTCAGCAGATCTGCTCGAACCAGACTTCAAGAGTTGTATTTCCCTCAACAGCATTTGGTTTGTTTCCTGTTGCTGCCTTATTTGTTCCTGCACACTTCCAAATAAGGTTAAAATTTCATCATTAGAAGCTAAAACGGGAGCAGATTCCTGAACACTGCGAGTAGGGATAATATCCTGAGATCGTGAAGAGGCCGGCATCCTTGGAGGAGGTGGTGGAAGCACCGAACCGGTAGTAGCAGAAGTCATAGCAGACACAGTGGAGGAGCTCATGTTTGATCTTGAGGCCATTGTGGACAATGTGGCAAAAAGTTTTGAAAATAGAAAGCCGATTAGCGATTTCACAAAAAAATTTAGTAAAGAGAGCACCACTTGCCCCACGGTGGGCGCCAAATTGTTTTGGTCAAAAATTACCGAAGCAATTAAGTGATCAAATTAGTAAAGTGAGGTAGTGTGCTAGAAAATGTGTTGAAAATATGCCGGTTAAGTTATTTAGAAAATCAATATTCAGGATACGGCTCAGGATATGGAGCTGTATCTATGATCAAACTATGAGCAAAAAAGTAAAGTAAACGACACGAGATGTACGAGGAAAGCCCTTGATCAATCTAGATCGCCGGCATAAAACCTCGGGAGCTGACAATCGCAGCTGCCTTGTTCTTCTTATTACTTCAAACGTCAGGATACAGTGCAGGATATAGACCAGATCGCTAAGTGTTACAATGCTTTTGTATGAAAGTGAGAATTGCTTGAGAGCGAGTGTTAGAGTGTAGCGAGTGTGAATGTGATGTCCTATTCGATCTGGTATACCCACCTATTTATAGTTACAAAGTGGAAACTAAAATTCCTATAAATATGGGATACTCCCGAATATTCCATAAGTAGCCGTTTGGAACCAAAGAAAGCGGGCTTAACGTCTTTCCTTGAACAACTTGGACCGAGTCTTCCGCGGAATGAGTCTTCGTGAACGTTACTAGCTTCTAACCCACGTACCTGCGCATAATCCGTTAGTAATCCTGAGGATACCATTCAGGATGTTACCAATATCCTGAATCAGCATCCCGGATGTAATCAGACACTATATAACCAAGATATAAATCAAGATACTTTCCAGGATATAGGCTCAAAATTCCGCCCATAACAATAATCATGTGATTAATGATTACATATACATAAAAAATGCGGGTTTGTTAAAAACTTTTACAATTTAAGTAATATACATAATGTAATTTTATTCGCCGTTTAAAATAACGACAAAACAACGTTGCGGAAGCTTTGTTTAACGTGTGTTCGGTTCTTGCTCGACGCTTGATCTTCATCCGGGACTCTCGACATTCACCTGTGATCAAAACCAACTTAAAGGTCAGTTTTGATAATTAAATAATGAGTATAATGAGGAAATTTAAAAAAAAATCCAACATTGATATCTTGCACCCAAAAACAATAACTTATTTCTGATCTCCACCGTAACTTACGGTGGCACCGTAAGTTACGGTGGCTCAAGTATTAACAATTCCCTACCGTACAACAGTAGATTAGCACCGTAACCCAAATCAACTCCACCGTAACTTACGGTGGCACCGTAAGTTACGGTGGACTCTGCATCCATCTTTTCCATTTTGCCGTAATTTGACACGAAATCATTCGTATCTTTCAAACCGCTTATCCGTTTGACCTACCGTTTCTTCCTACATGTTTGAAATTTGATTTTCCATCATATGGAGTTAAAATCCGACATCCGGCTTGATAAAATTTAAGACTTTTAAGTCTTCGGCTTATTACTCTTTTACCAAAATTTGACCCGTTTGTGATTTTGTCAAACATACAAGTTTGTTTGACCCTTATTTCTTACAAACCTAATAAATTCAATAATGTCTAATATATTAGGTTCCGATTATAGAATTATATACCTTCTTTAACCCATTTTCACCCATATGCTTATTTTGACCCGTTTGAGGTATTTAAGCATATTATAAGCACCAATTGCTTTCATTCATTTCCAAATACATATGTCCACATTTCTTATCAAAAGATCTTCCACCACAACTATATTTGTGGTGGATTCAATGTGGTGATTTATATGTACCAAAATTTACCCTTCAAATCGTTATTTTACGGCAAAGACTCAAATAGAGCCATTTGACTAACATATTACGTCTTCCACTTCTATACTTATTCCAAGTATCCATCAAATCATGAAATTCGTTTCCAAACAACCTTTAAGGGTTGTTTGTTTTATTTAGCCTACAAGGGCGTTTTGGTCGATTTTGGTCCTTCTTTTGTGACGAAGGACTCTCACTAATTATTCGACCAAATAGAACTTTCAACTACAACCTAATTATGCGTACCTGGCTCGGATCAACGTATTGACCCGTTTTAATACCTTGTCTTGACTTATTTTGTTATTTCATAGCTTCGCTAATTCACGAGCCGTTCATCCTGCGAGCATGAGACTCGACATACACTTATTAGTCGTTATTTGTCAAATGGTATTAATATTACCATTTGATCCCTTTTTATTCTTTTTACTAGTTTTGGCTTACTTATAAAGTAGCCGTTCGAAAACCCATTTTATCTTATATTCCGACCCAATTCATTTCGTGTCGGAAACCATATTTCGAATATTATCTCCATCATATTTATGACTTATAGAATAGATATGTATTCTACAAAAATAAACGGTGTAAGTTTTACTTACCTCTCATCCGAACTACGCTTTTCCTTTTCTTCTTGATTCGTTTGATCCGCTCCCTCATCAAGCTTCCACCTAGCTTGTTACGCGTCAAACTATCATCATTCGTTTTCAAGGTGGTTAGTTTAATCATAATTTAATACGATTATTCCACCTTACACATTTCATATCAAAATTTACCATTTATCGAATTATAGGTCAGTTTGACTTTTTAAAAGTCAAATGCCCATTAGTATACTAATTGCATATTCGAGTTCATCAACTAGTTCTAGCATTCTTTAATTACCCGGTAGGCGTTATCTTTAGACCACCGTTTTAACCAAAGTTCTAACCACGTTCATCACATTTGGAACTCTTTTTAATCACATTTTGCATAATAGCCAAAACATCACAACTAGGTGTTTTAACTACAAATATTCTAGTTTCGAGCCTTCTTTGAGGCATTTCAACAAACACTTTAAGGGCAGAATTTTGCATGTTTATTTATCAAGTCTCTAGCTTATCTCTTAACCCTAATTTCACATAAATCAACCATCTTACAAAGTGGTTAACTTCTATAATTTATGAAATCACTTCAAAATTGTCAATTTACACTAGATCAACAATCTATTTCCTAGTGTTCATCAAATTTCACATAACTCACTAATCACCTACAATGGTGATTATAGTTTTCACTAAAATTTCACATGATTTCAGCTTGTGTTTGTCTAGGGTTTGTCCCTGGACACTATAGTTGTTCCTAAATCATCATAACATACACATGCAACCATAAATTCAGAAATTCCCAATTTCATGAGAATTTCAAGCTAAGAGTTTTCATTAAATTTTACATACCTTTTAATCCTCTTGTGATGAGGATCAATAATCCATGCTTTAAATTTCGATTTTGGACTGAACTGGACCTTCAATTTGGAAGTTTAGTGAAGTTCTAGGGTTTTGAAGAGTGGGGATCGACCTGCTCTCTTCTTTGATCGATCAGACACCTCTAATTGGGGTGTTTGGTTTATTTTTATTTGTTTTATTAAATTCTAGTTTCTAGTTCTACAACTTAGGTCCCTCCACTTTTGTATAACTTATAGTTTGGCTAATTTTAACCCTATTATAAGTTATCTCTAGACTATTAGCTAACTAGGTTAAAATTCCTAGTTAGTAAATTCTTGTTTATTTAATAATCCAAATATTCACCGGGTTACTTTTACCACTAAAGGTAAATTACCCGTCTTTTAATATAAACGTGGTTTGATTACCAAACCCGTTTTCGGGGTGTTACAAGTCTACCCCCCTTAAAGAGGTTTCGTCCTCGAAACCTTTTCTTACATAATTTATTGAGTTTAACTCAATGTATTCGATCCGCGAAATCTTTTACACATTACTTATACTTTTATCCAATAGTTAGTATTACCAGAAAAGTATGATAAAATCTTTTTGGTTACTAATTGTCTACTTAACTCATACGACATAGTGCAACTTGAAATAACGTAATCTCGTTATTTCCACTAGTTTAGTTAACTTAGCGATATCCATTGCTTTCATATAATATCGAATTCTTTATGAATCCGTTACTTTAACCCGTTTAAAGGTTTTTAGTGAAATATTTCACTTTCAGCAATAATTTCTTTTGTTTTCAGATTTATTCATTCGGTTTAGTTATACCGAATCCATCGCTTACAAGCAAGCCAAATTTTATTGATTTGAATTACTGGCCTTAACTGGTCTCACTAACTAGACTTATTAGTCCCGTTACTTTTTACCGCTCGCCTGGTTATAATGTGATTTTGCTTCACATAACATTTCCCAACCGTGATCGTGTCACATCATGTTTAGTTTGTATCAACTTTTCATTTTCGAAGATATCACTTTTTGAATGTATCGTCTTGCGCCTATCAGTGTCAAGACTTGTATCTTTCATGCTTACTATTTAAATTCCTATCAGAATTTATGTTTGTAAAAACGTTATTTCTTACTAAAACCGAAGTCTTAGTTTTAGGATCTTCTCTTTAACTTTTGTCAATTATCCATACCAGGATATTGACAGTCCATCATTTATTCTTTTACAGTCTTAGTTTTATGCGGGGATTCTCAACCGATTCCCTCGCTTTATCTAATTAACCCGTAGGTTTTTATCACTTAGCCTTATGGGCTATTTTGATTAGACTTTCACCTCTTTAGGGCGAAGTCCTTATAACTTCTTTCTAATCATGACCCGTGGGTCGTTTTAGTCCCGTAGATCTTTCATTTGTTTATAACCCTAAAGGTTATGTTGATCCCGTAGATCACTCCTTACTCATGTCATTCTTAAAATACATGTTTGGTGTCAAGGCACCCTGTTTTTGTTCGAAGAATCATTTGGTTTCAAGCTTAGGTCCCGTTAATCTTAATTGTAGTTTCATGGCTATAATTGTTTTCTTTCGGACAATTTTACGATTTTATGACTTCTCATGTCATTTATGCGTCAGTTCTTCTTATGCTTACTGTTATTTGATTTGCATATATTCTTATTTGGTTATATCCCATTACTGGGCTCATTATTCTCTTGCATTTAACGCTACCTTTATCTGGCTAGCGCTCATTTGTGCCATTCGGCGTTATATTGTATTCAACCTGTTTGACCTATTAACGTGAAATCCATCACTTATAAACAATCAACTTTATTCTTTATTCAACCCATTCGACTTCGAATAGTTGAACATATTTACTCACAATTTCTATATACGAGATTTTATAGTCATAACTCGTAATCCAAGTCCTTTGATTTTTTTTTCCAACTCGCGTTCACGTCTCTTGGTTTACGCATGTGTTTAATTCTTACCCATCAACTGGGTGTTTTACCGAAGTCGTTATTATTGCAACCCTCCCGGTATGCATTAAGACCTCGCTTCATTTTTATATTCCGACTTTGTCCTTAAGTTTGACGTTTTACAAAAATGACCCGTTAAGGGACATATTTGCATTTTCCGGGTTCGAGTGTAAGTACACCCCCTCCCAATACTTGTCTAAATCATTTTACATGTTTGCATTTTCCGGGTTCGAGTGTAAGTACACTCCCTCCCAATACTTGTCTAAATCATTTTACATGCTTGCGTTTTCTGGGTTCGAGTGTAAGTACACTCCCTCCCAATTCTTGTCTAAATCATTTTACATGCTTGCGTTTTCTGGGTTCGAGTGTAAGTACACTCCCTCCCAATACTTGTCTAAATCGTTTTACATGTTTCTTTGTCCCTTCACTCGGGCTCATTATCCTAATGTAATACGCTTCCGTCACTCGGTTGTGCGTTTACATTATTATCAAATATTTTGCTTATCTGATTCATTTGGGTACTTTTTAATTAGTCCCATTCACCCCGCCCTTACTACATCGGATGTAAACGTGTCCGCCATAAGAAGTTCATGGTACCATATGCCACTACTTACTTGGCCAGAGTAAGCGATTAACACATGACATACATAACCTTTTTATAGTTTTCACATCACGCCCTATGTAAGTAACGCCTCTATTTGTTTCTCTTGAAAACAATATCCCGAATACATTTTCTATTCGGGTTTTTCCAAGTTTTTAATCTACATATGCAACTTTCAATTTCTACGTATTTGTTGCATATTACTATTTGTGCGATTATTTAAAATGTGCACCTGGTAATGTTTGCCCCGACGGGCGTTCCTTGCCATTAACCTTGTTCGCGGTCGTTACGCGATTTAGTCCTCGGTGAGCATGCTCCTCTTGTCATACTTCAGACCGTTCCATCATCATATCCACAATTCGTTTGACTCTCGTCGTCTTCAAACGCGAGTGTCCTTCAATTAAAACATTCACAAAAGTTAGTAACGTCAACTTCAATAATCGCCCGTATTATAATACAAGGCTTTTTCTACTATACGCGTCAACGCGCGTATTTTCGTCGA
This sequence comes from Helianthus tuberosus, assembly GCA_030545235.1. Classification (NCBI taxonomy): domain Eukaryota; kingdom Viridiplantae; phylum Streptophyta; class Magnoliopsida; order Asterales; family Asteraceae; genus Helianthus; species Helianthus tuberosus. The sequence continues at coordinate 189,635,063 of CM060354.1, forward strand.
CTGTCACAACCCAAATTTTCCACGTGGCACCGGTGGGCCCGGTGGGGAGTATAGTGACGTAGTTGATATCATCATAGTCAAACAACACAATATTTAAATGCACAGCGGAAGCAAAAGATAAATATATTACAAACCGATATAAAGTAATATCAAGTATTACAAACGGAATGTAAAAGATCCACAGGCGGATCAAAAAAATAAAATGAATCATTTGTTCAACAGACTTTAAGGCATCCAAGCTTGCGAGACTTATTGTGGACGCTAGAAGACAGCCAGCCTATTACGGGTAGTACCTGCACTTAACCTTTTGGAAAATACGTCAGTTTACACTGGTAAATACAATTTAACTGACTCATTTTGAAAAGGGTTGAAAATTAATTTGAATGCACGTGGCACAAAACATTTTATAACTTGGGATAATTATATAATATTATAATCTTGTGAACGAATTACATGTTACTTGTGCGTTCAGTAGCCCGGATCTTGTCCGGGTTAAAGATCAATAGACCCTCCACATTATTGAGTTATTCACTGACAGGTGTACGCCTACACCCCGTGCTCGGTCGTGGCCATCTCGTAAGATGATGCCAAGGATATCCGGGACATGGTCATTAACCCCCCAAAGGCTTTAAGTGAACAAGACTGTTTAAACGAGCCGATCAAATTATTCAATTAACCACCCAAACGATGTAAGAATTTGATGCTCGATCAAGCGGTATTCTATATACCGTAACCCAAGCCCGTATAGGGAAAATAAGTTAAAAGTATTTACCTGAGCTAAATATAAATTCAATCCCAGCCGTATATCAATTCAGCAAGTATAGATAGCTTTTACTGGGCTCCTAAATCTGGAACGAAGGTTTAATAACCTATTAGATTCCTAACGGGTCTTTAATTAAGCCTAAGCTTAGACCAGTTAGTTTTAAATGAGGATACGGTTCAAAACGCGTGATAAAGCGAAGACCGGTTTAGAATGTGGTTTTGACCCGACAAGCTTGTATGCTTGTTTAATATGGGTAACTTAACACATTCTGAATTTTGAGACAAAACCGATATGGTTTGACCCGTTTCGGCTAATATATGCAAACTAGTTACATACGCCGATCCGAACGCGAAAAGTGCGTAACGAGTAACCAAAAGAGTCATATACAAGTTTCCTAAGTTAATATGCCCCAAATATGTTGTGATATTAGTAGGATACCTGCCATTATGCCCAAAACGAGTTTAAGACCAATTTAGGCCCCGTAGGGGTATTTTGGTCATTTTAAAGATTATAAGAGAGTTTAAATATGATTCTGAGTTACAGGTCTGATTAAATCAGTAATTATACTTAATTTAATAAGTCATATCAGTAGGGTATCATATATATGTGAAATTTATTAATTATAACCCTACTATGCACCGTAGGGACATTTTGGTAATTCCACATAGGCATAAAAAGGGCAAAACAGAGAATCTGAGTTTAAAAATTTTGCTTACTGTTAAAATATAGAAATTTACTGAAAATATCAGTAGGCATCAACCCTTATATATTTAAACTAGTTTCGATACATACTATGCGTTAAAAACGCTTAAAAAGGCGATTTGGAGCCATTTCCGGGTTTTGTATAGAAAGCTGATATTTTTATTATTCCAGAAGGCCCAAAATATTTTATTTATCATATTAGATCAGTAGAAAAAGGTTTGGGGTCAAAAGGATTTGTAAAACTCATTTTATAGCCCAAAAGGCAAAATCGGTATTACCCGAGTTAAACTTAAAGACCTATGTTATGCTCAGCCAAAAATTTAATAAAAATCTATAAAAATCCCAAAATATTATATAACATCAGTGGGTAAAAAGTTTGATATCAAAAAGTGGGTTTAAATAGGTTATACGTTAATTACGCCGTTTAAGTAACATAAAGCTTTCAAATTACGCTAATGAGCATAACTTCTAATCTAGACCTCAAACTGATGTCAAATTTTAGGTGCAAGTTTATAAATCAGTAATTAAGGTTTCTACTCTTTCACTTTTTCACAAATCACGTTTTTTAGTCAAAAGGGCATAATAGTCAACATTTAAGCATTAATCGGAAACATGCATGTGAATCGGATAAGTAATGAACCAAATTGTATAATCTCAGAGAGTTATACTTATATGAAACATGGTCCAAAATAAGCTCCAAAGCATTTCTAAAACAAGGTTAATCAGGTCAGATTTGAGAGTCAAAGCATTGGTCAAACTGTTAGACTTTTGATTCAAAACAAGCAATTACACCAAAGTGATCAGTTTGACATGTTCTTGTAACATTTACCAAATTATTTAAGTGACAAAACATGATCCATAACCTCTATATTATCAGTTTTGATTAATTTAAGAATCTGCCCAGTTTGACTTTTAGATTACTAACTTTGACTTATCAAATAGGCTAGAATTCGTGGAAATCAGAAAGCATGATCCTAATGGATTATAACCAACTTGATTACCATCATAAAACAAGATTCAATTGGACTTTTTGCTGATCAATTCATGATCAAATCAGAAAGTCAAACAGAAGTCAAAATATAGTGTTCTTGGCTAAATTAAACTATGAACAAGAATCAAAACATGATTGGAATACTTACAATCACTGAATGAAAGATCAAGAACACTAGAAAATTCCAAGATGATACTCCAATTTCGGATTTGAGCAGATGAGGAAAATTTGAAGTTGCAAAATTTATAAAAATGAAGAACATGATGTGTTCTATAGGATTCTTGGAACGAATTAGATGTTGCCAGGTGTTAAACCATCTATAAAATTCTATGGGCTGCCCCTAGAGTCGATTATGAGAGCTAGAAACCGGTTTTGAACAATGTCCAGCATCAACCAGGCTGTTTGCAGCTGTTTTCCACGACTGGGCAGGTCTCGTGGCCCGCGTATGGGACTCAGCAATCTTACGCGGCCCGCCTGCAGGTCCACAACAGCAACACAACTTTCTGAATTGGCAGATTCGGTCCCTGTTTGCATATAAACGTGTTTCTGACACTTCCACGGTCCGTTAACCTCATTTTAAGGCTCCATCATGAAGTTTAAACATAGGGGACATGAAACATGTTCAAAAACATGTTGGATGTCGGTTCGTTTGGCCGTACGGTCACGTTGTTTATCTATTTACGACGAAACACGAACGGACGCTAAAAACGAACCAAACGACGCGACGAAAGGAATTTTATCCAGGCGATCACAAAAATAAAATATTTTAGTGCTTACATAAATTTTTGGGTGTCTGAAGATATACAGAATGTGAGATATGCGTGAAAATGCAAACTTGTGCACTTTTTGACACTTTTAGTCCCTGTATGACATAAAAGTTTATTTTTGCGCACCGAACACCTTTAAGCCTATATCTAAGCTATAAAAAGGATATTTAAGGCATGTTTAACTTAGGGTCATCTTCCGGAAGGTCCGTTACCCTACGAATCGACATACTTTTGCAGTTTGACGCAATTAGTCCTTTAATTGCGCATTGAAGCGCGAAATGCCATTTAATGTTATCCAAGCCTTCCATGGTCCATATTTATCCTTCCCAAGCATATACTTAAATATTAATACGCTCTCGTTCGCTTAGATGGTCACCGAAAGGCGTAGATTCAAAAGTTGACGCTTTAGGCCCCTCTATTGCGCAAACTTGCGCATCTCATCATTTAATAGTATTGAAGCCTCAACTAATCCATATTAGACATTCTTGAAAGTATTATTAAACATCACGATGCTCCGGATTCGCTAAAAGGTCATTCAGAGGTATAATTAAACATATTGACACTTTTAGCCCCTCTAATTTGCAAAGTTGCGCGTAACTTTACTTATAGGCATAAAAACCTTAGATGGCCATTATTTGGAATTCCCGAGAGTATAATTAAATATTATTAAGCTCCCGGTTTGTTAGAAGGTCACTCAGAGGTAAGAATTAACATGTTGACGCTTTAAACCCTTTATTGCGCAAACTTTCAATTAATTTTGCAAATGGCTACACTTAATCATCAAGTGGCACATTTGTGAATATAAACGTCGTAAGAAACTTATTTTAGGCATGTTAACACTTCCAGTCCTTTCAAAATCAAAGTTTTCGAAAAATTAGTCCCTCAAATTTACTATTTGACTTCATTAGGGTTTATTACACGTGTCAATACATCATTGGACGTGATTTTACGAGGTGTTACATCTTCACCCCCTTAAAAGAAATCTCGACCTCGAGATTTGCTAAGATGCTGGAAGTACTTTTTGTCGCATAATGGACTCAACTTCTATAACATATCTGGAATCTTTCCAAGCTCCCAAAGTGACCTTTATATTTGGTACTTGTATCCTTTTGGAGCTTCTTAACCTATCGATCCTTAATCGATATAGGTTGCTAATCATTTCGTAGATTTGCATATCAATATGTGATAATGCTTCTTGCCTTATTGGTGAAACACATCCTCAATCCATTAGTGTACAATGCATTGTATGCTCCGCCAAGCTCCTTAAATAGGTTTTAGCTTATAAGCTATTTAATCTTTGATACATTCGATTCCTTCGAATGATTTTATATATTCGGAGCTTAACTAGTCTGGTAATTAACAATTTGGCACACCCTTCTAGAGTGATGTCTTTGTTGAACGTTATTCCTTAACAAGGACTTAGGAGGGTTGCTATTTTCATTAATCTTTGATTTTCTGCCAATACTGGCAATCTTACAGATGATCATGGATTTGTATGATCCTATTCGTTGTTTCCAAGGCAATTTTCAGATCCTGATGATTGGACGTACCAATCTTCTATTTAACAATAGGTATTCAACATTCCATCTAAGCAAGGTCTCCAAAGGAGCAGCCTTGATACTTATACATCAACTATTATAGAAAAACTTATCTCAATGTGAAATGGTTATTCCAATCCATTACTTAAAACAAATCTTAAGGGATAGCTAATCCTCACAGTTAGTCGAACAAATCGACGATCCTGGGCAGCTGATGGAAATTCTTAATTGTTGCCTAATTTGAGTTGCGGTATTCAATGCATAAGCAAAATGAACCGTCTTTCTTAATTAACAATACCGAATTCTTAGAATATAGGGTTAGGCTATATGAATTCTTTATTTTCAAAACTTATTTAATTGAGGTTTTGATTCTTCCAATAATGGCACTAGCCGTCTTGGAGATTTCATAAGAATACAACCCTAAATGGGATATAAATCTTAATTCTACCTGCTTCTCAGGAGGTAAATAGGGTGATCAAGATACAATGAGGTTACAGAGATTTTTTTCCAAATCTCAAGCTCCAATTCGTCTATCATAGCTTGTGTCAGATAAGTGACACACTTATGTCACAAGTTCATGAATTCCTTAATCGGGAACATTTACTTTGACAATTCCATTCTGGATATCTTCTTTGAATACCATTAGTTGACTTTAGTACCATATGACTATTAGAATATCCTTGCGGTTCCATGCATTAAACCTCCATACTGATCAGGCATGGAAGCAATCTATGGAACTTATTAAGATACATCAATCCTCATATGGCGCTTTTATCATACTGTCTGGTTTCGCAATCGATAGAGATCAAGGAGATATCAACTATATATGCTGACGCACTTCTTCTAGAGAGAGGATACTTCTAGAATTCCTTAATTAGAGATTTCTAACAGGAACAGAAGAAATGGTTCTTATGATTTCGCCTGTAAGTTTTACCTTACACTTAATATCTGGGGTTCTTACGGGAAAATTTCTAAAAGTTTGCTAAGCTTAAATTCTTATGAGAGACTTAGCAGTACCTGAATCCCAACGTAACTCTTAGCCAAAAGAAATCACAATAAGGGTTCATCTGGCATCATTATTAATGTGAACTGCCCCTAATTTTTCATCAGGAGGTTAAACGTCTCCATTCTTAATCCTTTTAAACTTAGCTACAAAATCTTTGACAAAATTTAGAGCAGCCTCAGTCTTGACTGGTCGTTTCTTAATCCATATAACGTGAGTAGCTGAGGTAGATCCATAATGGATTCTTAATAAGCAGGCTTTGAAACCTTAATGTGCCCTCTTATTACCGATGCTAAATCATAATATATATATAGTGCATTATGCTTAAATTCTAGGTTAACCGAATAAGGGCACTATTTCCATAAATGAACCAAGGTCTGCAGCACACTGCCGATAGTTTATAAATCTTATGAGGGAGTCGTAAAATTATTACTCAATCTTTTCCTATTCCATGACGCGTATGATAGGTTTTCTAATAAGGTCCTTAAAATTTGGATCATCCCATACTGTATAAGGGGATCTTTCTTGTGGACTCCATTAGTGTCCTCGCTAATCAAGGGTATTACCACCGAATGATTGTGACGCATACATTACCGTGTGCTTTCCAGTATAACCACTGATATACCTAATGGTTTCTACTTCTCTCAACAATTCCTTGCAATCAATGGCCCCTTTTAATTATTGAAGTCTCTTGACTTCCAAGAGACGAAGTACTTTTTAAGTACATCCTATAAAAAAAAATGGGCTCCTTGCCACATATGATTTTATTTGGGTTATTCTTCGCATATGGGATATGAATAAAGCTCTTCTCATGAGCAGTGTCATGTGTTTTATAGCGAGCAGTGTTTGGCTCTTCATGGCTTTTCTCATAGCCCTTCTCAGCAGTGATAATTATAGTTTTGGAGATTAACTCTGTTAACATTGAGGTTCACACTTGATGCACTATTAACATCGGTCGCATCTCTTAGCATCGCGAATGTTGTTTGTCTCTTCTGAGTTTTCCATACTCAAATCTTTTGGTATTAAATACCAATTTAACAATTAATTGAGTGCATTTCCCAGCTAGTCATCATCCTGACGACTAATCATGCATCGATCATGGTATTATTAAACCATATGAACATTCCTAAGGAGTGTTATTTGATTGTACATGTGCTTATATCTAATCAAAATGGATATTTCACAAACTAGGCACCTAGCTCGGTTGGCTAGGCGCGCGAAAGGGTGTGGCCTAGACCCAGGTTCGATTCCGGGGACGGCCGGTTCCACCATTTTTTTTAATATTAATTAAACGTACGGATACATGTAATTATGAGGGTCGTCTCATAAGGAGTTTTGATAACTACTTGTTTCTTATTATACACAATATGGGCTTGATTTTTAAGACAACCACTCGATTTTTATCACTATATTGAGTCCTTATACTTTAACGGAAACTAGGACATCGGACGAATGATTCCTAATGGATATAAAACATCCATCTAATATTGCTGAAGTAGTCTCTGAGGTACTATCGACCAATTTTACTTTATACTTAACGCTTAGAGTTTTAACAGGCAGATTTAATGATTTACAAAATCTATTGTCTACGAAAGACTTATCTGAACCTGAATCAATAATACTCTAGCATGAGCGTTATTGATAAAGAAAGTACCTGTTGTGACATTGTCATCCTGAATAGCCTCTTGATCATATAGACTGTTAGGGTTGGGTATTCACCACTTTGAACAGGGGGTCTTAGAGACCATCACTAACTTTGTCTCTTTTCTGATAGAATAGAGTATAACCCGTAGGAATTTCATCGCTAGATGATGCTAGTTAGCATGATCATCATTTTAGGCGATATTAGTCACGATCGCATTGATCATATAGACTATTATGTTTGGACATAGTCCATCATTTTTAGACAGGGAGTCAAAGACCACCACTGTCGTTGTCTTATCGGACAATCAGTTTAGCATGTTAAGCTCAGTCTTACATTATTATTCTGACCAATTGGATGAGTGTGAGCTTCAGATGGGTCAGCCATGGTGAAGCTTTGAAGGCTACAGACCATGTAGTAATAATTTGCTGATTTGTCGAACTTGATGATTAAATAGCCATGGTGTAAATCAACCATATAGGTGAATAGATAGTATTAAATTTATTTGATTATGTTTTGCCTAGGTTTTTAAATAAACCATCTTTGGCGTTTAAATGGAATAAAATCTTTTATATTTACTAGACAGGGGACATAAGTCACGACTGTCAATGTCATACTGACATCTTATATAGCACAATGGCTTGTTCCAAAGGACTTTTCGATGGCACAGATGCCTTGTCACTAGGGAAATTTTAAAACATAATCAATGATTCCTTTGGATCGGAAAATTTCATAATTCATTGTCTTGGTAAGAAGTTATGAAATAAAACTATCGTTCTCATGTATGCATCTTTGCCCGTAGGTATACATCCCAGGTGGATGTTTAGGTGTGTACATCATGTTCGACGTTTATTAGCCATGATTCCTATTGATTATATAGGCTAAATAAAGGGTTTGGAAGCTCCTAATATAAAGATGACAATCGTGATTTTATCGTATCACTGTTTGTCGGGAGTGTTAACACGTTTTTAATTGTTTAATAAGGATCTGAATCTCTTTTAAACAGGTTTTACCATTTTAGCTAGGTCTCCAATGACATTCAAGCTAGGTCAAACCTTTTAAGATTCTCTTTTTAATATTTATACTGGCAGGAAAAGAATGATATCTATTTTATTCAGGATTTTCATTATAATTATCCTAAATTTAATAAAAATATAATTATGGCACAAAAGACCAAGTCACAGGGACAACTTTATATTATCAACCTTGATTTTGTAGAATTAAGGTATTTAGGCTTGAACGTGTTCTTGCCTTTTCTTGACAGGGAGTTGTAGGCTACGACTGTCTTTTGTCTTATATGATAATGAGTATAGCCCGTAGGCAGTATATCCCTAGTTATAATTTAATAATAGCTCAACAGCCTAGTCACATGGACAGATTTAATTTATAAACCAGGATGTTACAAAATCGAGGTATTAAGGCTTGAATCAAAGTTCATTACCTTTTCTTGACAGGGAGTTGTAGGCTACCACTGTCTTTATTAAAATTTCTGGCCCGTGGGCCTATCAATTAACATCTCGTAAGATGTTAAGACATATAATCATTGCACTGATGATACGTTCAGCGGTCACAGTAATGACATGACGACATGATCAGTGCCATTAATTTAATCAACTGTCGTTCAGTGGTCATAATAATGACATGACGGCAGGATTAGCACTTTAATTTAAATCAACTGTCATTCAGCGGTCATAATAATGACATAACGACAGGATTAGTACTTTAATTTAAATCAATTGTCGTTCAGCGGTCATAATAATGACATGACGACCGGATTATCGTCTAGAGGGCTTTGAGCATAGCTCACCCCCTTAGGACGGGGAATCACAAAAGATCACAACTGTCGATGTCGCAATCGGACAGTGTATTATAGCCCGTGGCACTTCATCCTTAAGGGATGATTATTTTAATAAGGAAGGATTGGAATAACCCATTCTAGGGATGACTTACGTGATTTTATCGAACCACGTTTGCCAGGAGTGTTAACATATTACCGATGTTAACAAGGATTTGAATCTCTGGAATAGGTCCTACCATCTTGGCCTCGTCATACAGGCTAGGCTTACCTTTAAGATTCCTTTAATAATTAACGCAGAACAATCCTAACTCGGGATGTTAATAAGGATCTGAACCTAAATTGAGGAACTGCCATCTTGGCCGGGTCTTAATAATGACACGAGGCTAGGTCTTGTCCCTTTTTAGATTTTGCCATTTTATTATAATGGTAGATCTTAACAGAAATGTTATTTTAATTTATTTCATATATTATATTCATATATATAATGATATAAATGAAATTTAGATAAAACATCCCAATGGTTTTAAAAGAGGTATAGAATTTCCCTAAAAGGGACTCAAAAGAAATGATGTTGTCCTCAAAGGGACTAAAAAATAAATATCGTTATAAAAACTTTTAAAGAAACGATCTTCAGTAAAAGGAGTTTCTTCTTCATTTTATTTCTGAATGCTTCTCCTTGGTTGTACGTTAATCCTAGTCGCAATACGAAGCTCGGCCTTTCCTAGGCTTCAAATGGGGAGAATTTCCCTTACAGCTTCTTGCTTGGCGACATATTAAAATATAATTGAAGGTAATAATCCTCCGAATAGGGACGAGAGTATTCCTATGTTAAGTCTAGACTCAGAAAGTTAAGGAATGTGCTACTGTGTCATTGAGATTAAACACAAAAAGGATGTTGTTTAATTCACTCAATGTTGGCTCTGATACCAACCTGTCACACCCCAAATTTTCCACGTGGCACCGGTAGGCCCGGTGGGGAGTATAGTGACGTAGTTGATATCATCATAGTCAAACAACACAATATTTAAATGCACAGCGGAAGCAAAAGATAAATATATTACAAACCGATATAAAGTAATATCTAGTATTACAAACGGAATGTAAAGGATCCACAGGCGGATCAAAAAAATAAAATGAATCATTTGTTCAACAGACTTTAAGGCATCCAAGCTTGCGAGACTTATTGTGGACGCTAGAAGATAGCCAGCCTATTACGAGTAGTACCTGCACTTAACCTTTTGGAAAATACGTCAGTTTACACTGGTAAATACAATTTAACTGACTCATTTTGTAAAGGGTTGAAAATTAATTTGAATGCACGTGGCACAAAACATTTTATAACTTGGGATAATTATATAATATTATAATCTTGTGAACGAATTACATGTTACTTGTGCGTTCAGTAGCCCGGATCTTGTCCGGGTTAAAGATCAATAGACCCTCCACATTATTGAGTTATTCACTGACAGGTGTACGCCTACACCCCGTGCTCGGTCGTGGCCATCTCGTAAGATGATGCCAAGGATATCCGGGACATGGTCATTAACCCCCCAAAGGCTTTAAGTGAACAAGACTGTTTAAACGAGCCGATCAAATTATTCAATTAACCACCCAAACGATGTAAGAATTTGATGCTCGATCAAGCGGTATTCTATATACCGTAACCCAAGCCCGTATAGGGAAAATAAGTTAAAAGTATTTACCTGAGCTAAATATAAATTCAATCCCAGCCGTATATCAATTCAGCAAGTATAGATAGCTTTTACTGGGCTCCTAAATCTGGAACGAAGGTTTAATAACCTATTAGATTCCTAACGGGTCTTTAATTAAGCCTAAGCTTAGACCGGTTAGTTTTAAATGAGGATACGGTTCAAAACGCGTGATAAAGAGAAGACCGGTTTAGAATGTGGTTTTGACCCGACAAGCTTGTATGCTTGTTTAATATGGGTAACTTAACACATTCTGAATTTTGAGACAAAACCGATATGGTTTGACCCGTTTCGGCTAATATATGCAAACTAGTTACATACGCCGATCCGAACGCGAAAAGTGCGTAACGAGTAACCAAAAGAGTCATATACAAGTTTCCTAAGTTAATATGCCCCAAATATGTTGTGATATCAGTAGGATACCTTCCATTATGCCCAAAACGAGTTTAAGACCAATTTAGGCCCCGTAGGGGTATTTTGGTCATTTTAAAGATTATAAGAGAGTTTAAATATCATTCTGAGTTACAGGTCTGATTAAATCAGTAATTATACTTAATTTAATAAGTCATATCAGTAGGGTATCATATATATGAGAAATTTATTAATTATAACCCTATTATGCACCGTAGGGGCATTTTGGTAATTCCACATAGGCTTAAAAAGGGCAAAACAGAGAATCTGAGTTTAAAACTTTTGCTTACTGTTAAAATATAGAAATTTACTGAAAATATCAGTAGGCATCAACCCTTATATATTTAAACTAGTTTCGGTACATACTATGCGTTAAAAACGCTTAAAAAGGCGATTTGGAGCCATTTCCGGGTTTTGTATAGAAAGCTGATATTTTTTATTATTCCAGAAGGCTCAAAATATTTTATTTATCATATTAGTTCAGTAGAAAAAGGTTTAGGGTCAAAAGGATTTGTAAAACTTATTTTATAGCCCAAAAGGCAAAATCGGTATTACCCGAGTTAAACTTAAAGACCTATGTTATGCTCAGCCAAAAATTTAATAAAAATCTTTAAAAATCCCAAAATATTATATAACATCAGTGGGTAAAAAGTTTGATATCAAAAAGTGGGTTTAAATAGGTTATACGTTAATTACGCCGTTTAAGTAACATAAAGCTTTCAAATTACGCTAATGAGCATAACTTCTAATCTAGACCTCAAACTGATGTCAAATTTTAGGTGCAAGTTTATAAATCAGTAATTAAGGTTTCTACTCTTTCACTTTTTCACAAATCACGTTTTTTAGTCAAAAGGGCATAATAGTCAACATTTAAGCATTAATCGGAAACATGCATGTGAATCGGATAACTAATGAACCAAATTGTATAATCTCAGAGAGTTATACTTATATGAAACCTGGTCGAAAATAAGCTCCAAAGCATTTCTAAAACAAGGTTAATCAGGTCAGATTTGAGAGTCAAAGCATTGGTCAAACTGTTAGACTTTTGATTCAAAACAAGCAATTACACCAAAGTGATCAGTTTGACATGTTCTTGTAACATTTACCAAATTATTTAAGTGACAAAACATGATCCATAACCTCTATATTATCAGTTTTGATTAATTTAAGAATCTGCCCAGTTTGACTTTTAGATTACTAACTTTGACTTATCAAATAGACTAGAATTCGTGGAAATCAGAAAGCATGATCCTAATGGATTATAACCAACTTGATTACCATCATAAAACAAGATTCAATTGGACTTTTTGCTGATCAATTCATGATCAAATCAGAAAGTCAAACAGAAGTCAAAATATAGTGTTCTTGGCTAAATTAAACTATGAACAAGAATCAAAACATGATTGGAATACTTACAATCACTGAATGAAAGATCAAGAACACTAGAAAATTCCAAGATGATACTCCAATTTCGGATTTGAGCAGATGAGGAAAATTTGAAGTTGCAAAATTTATAAAAATGAAGAACATGATGTGTTCTATAGGATTCTTGGAACGAATTAGATGTTGCCAGGTGTTAAACCATCTATAAAATTCTATGGGCTGCCCCTAGAGTCGATTATGAGAGCTAGAAACCGGTTTTGAACAATGTCCAGCATCAACCAGGCTGTTTGCAGCTGTTTTCCACGACTGGGCAGGTCTCGCGGCCCGCGTATGGGACTCAGCAATCTTACGCGGCCCGCCTGCAGGTCCACAACAGCAACACAACTTTCTGAATTGGCAGATTCGGTCCCTGTTTGCATATAAACGTGTTTCTGACACTTCCACGGTCCGTTAACCTCATTTTAAGGCTCCATCATGAATTTTAAACATAGGGGACATGAAACATGTTCAAAAACATGTCGGATGTCGGTTCGTTTGGCCGTACGGTCACGTTGTTTATCTATTTACGACGAAACACGAACGGACGCTAAAAACGAACCAAACGACGCGACGAAAGGAATTTTATCCAGGCGATCACAAAAATAAAATATTTTAGTGCTTACATAAATTTTTGGGTGTCCGAAGATATACAGAATGTGAGATATGCGCGAAAATGCAAACTTGTGCACTTTTTGACACTTTTAGTCCCTGTATGACATAAAAGTTTATTTTTGCGCACCGAACACCTTTAAGCCTATATCTAAGCTATAAAAAGGATATTTAGGGCATGTTTAACTTAGGGTCATCTTCCGGAAGGTCCGTTACCCTACGAATCGACATACTTTTGCAGTTTGACGTAATTAGTCCTTTAATTGCGCATTGAAGCGCGAAATGCCATTTAATGTTATCCAAGCCTTCCATGGTCCATATTTATCCTTCCCAAGCATATACTTAAATATTAATACGCTCTCATTCGCTTAGATGGTCACCGAAAGGCGTAGATTCAAAAGTTGACGCTTTAGGCCCCTCTATTGCGCAAACTTGCGCATCTCATCATTTAATTGTATTGAAGCCTCAACTAATCCATATTAGAAATTCTTGAAAGTATTATTAAACATCACGATGCTCCGGATTCGCTAAAAGATCATTCAGAGGTATAATTAAACATATTGACACTTTTAGCCCCTCTAATTTGCAAAGTTGCGCGTAACTTTACTTATAGGCATAAAAACCTTAGATGGCCATTATTTGGCATTCCTGAGAGTATAATTAAATATTATTAAGCTCCCGGTTTGTTAGAAGGCCACTCAGAGGTAAGAATTAACATCTTGACGCTTTTAACCCTTTATTGCGCAAACTTTCAATTAATTTTGCAAATGGCTACACTTAATCATCAAGTGGCACATTTGTGAATATAAACGTCGCAAGAAACTTATTTTAGGCATGTTAACACTTCCAGTCCTTTCAAAATCAAAGTTTTCAATTTTTCGAAAAATTAGTCCCTCAAATTTACTATTTGACTTCATTAGGGTTTATTACACGTGTCAATACATCATTGGACGTGATTTTACGAGGTGCTACATCAACTATATCAATCATTTTAATTGGGGTAACGTGTATCACACGATAGCCCTATGTGATGTTTACAACACTTTAGCATACTAAACTATTAACATACACGTACTTACCGGATTTGCGATCAAGCCTTGAACCGAACACCAATTCTTTATTAAGAGCATAAGGTTTAAGTCCAAGCATAGCATTCCCGCCATACTTGAATCTCTTAAACCAAGGCTCTGATACCAACTTGTAACACCCGTTCTTGTAAAGGCAGCTGTCCAGATTTTCTGAGTTCAGACATGTATACGGATCATATGGTCCATTGTATACGGTCCATAAGGACCAGGTCTGCATACATGAAGTTTCATTAGTTGGCAGTTTTGGCCCCTGAACGCGTATCGTTGAGTTTTGGCACATCTAACATCCGTTAACCCCATTTTTAAGCTCCATAAGGAAGTTAAATTATATTTAACTTGAACCATACTCAAAAATATTATAGATGCCAGTCCGTTCGGTCGTACGGTCGCGTTTGTCGCTTAATTACGACGAACGTTCGAACGAACGCGAAAACAATCCAGATTTCGCAACGTATGGTATTTTTGCATTCCCATCACTAAAATATAATATTTTAATGATTACAAAAATTTATGGATGTACGAATATGGTTAGAATGCAGAATATGCGCGAATATGCATACTTTCGCAGTTTTGACGCTTTTAGTCCTTTTATCGCACAAAGTTGTGCGTAATATCATTTATTGATATCAAAGTCTTGCGTAGCCCATATAGGGATTCCTGAGAACGTGATTGAGCATTACGGAGTTTCTGGTTCTCTTAAAGGTCACTCGAAAGCGTAGTTTCGATTGTTGACGCTTTTGGTCCCTTTAACGCGCAAACTTGCGCGTATTATCATTTAATAGCATCAAAGCCCTGTGTAGCCCATATTAAGGATTCTCAAGAGTATGATGGCACATCAAAATGCTTCGGGTTTGTTAAAAGGTCATTCAGAGGTATAATTAAACATGTTGACGCTTTTAACCCCTCTAACTTGCAAACTTGCGCGTAACTTCACTTATTGGCATGAAAGCCTTAAATGGCCAATATTAGGCATTCCCGAGAATATGATAAAACATTATGAAGCTCTCAGTTTTTTAAAAGGTCACTCAGAGGTAAGAATTAACACGTTGACACTTTTAACCCTTCGACGCGCAAACTTTCACATAATTACGCAAACGGCTCCTCTCGTCCAACAAGTGGGTCATTTGAGAATATGGACACCGTATAAGGTCACTCAGAGGCTTAGTTTAAGCATGTTGACACTTTCAATCCATTTAAAATCAAGGTTTTCGATTTTGACGAAATTAGTCCCTCATAGTCAACGTTTGACTTTATTAGGGTTTATTACACGTGTTAACACATCATTGGACACGATTTTATGAGGTGTTACATCCTCACCCCCTTAAAAGAAATCTCGACCCCGAGATTTGCTCAAAAAAAAGATGGAAGTACTTTCTGTCGTATAATGGACTTAACTTCCACAGTATTTTAGGGGCCTTTACGGGCATCCCCATTTGACCTATACAATAGGTACATGCTTCCTTTCGGAGCTTCTTAACCTGTCGCTCCTTAATCGATACCGGTTTGTCAATTATCGAAAATTTTTATCATCTGCAGATTTTCATGTGGCAATGCTAGCAACTCATTGGCTAGATATTCCTTAAATTATAAATGTGGAATACATCTGTAACACCCGTTCTTGTAAATCTAGGTTTAACGTATATTTTGCGAAAATAATCATGTGATTAATGATTACATATACATCAAAAATGCGGGTTTGTTAAAAACTTTTACAATTTAAGTAATATACATAATGTAATTTTATTCGCCGTTTAAAATAACGACAAAACAACGTTGCGGAAGCTTTGTTTAACGTGTGTTCGGTTCTTGCTCGACGCTTGATCTTCATCCGGGACTCTCGACATTCACTTGTGATCAAAACCAACTTAAAGGTCAGTTTTGATAATTAAATAATGAGTATAATGAGGAAATTTAAAAAAAATCCAACATTGATATCTTGCACCCAAAAACAATAACTTATTTCTGATCTCCACCGTAACTTACGGTGGCACCGTAAGTTACGGTGGCTCAAGTATTAACAATTCCCTACCGTACAACAGTAGATTAGCACCGTAACCCAAATCAACTCCACCGTAACATACGGTGGCACCGTAAGTTACGGTGGACTCTGCATCCATCTTTTCCATTTTGCCGTAATTTGACACGAAATCATTCGTATCTTTCAAACCGCTTATCCGTTTGACCTACCGTTTCTTCCTACATGTTTGAAATTTGATTTTCCATCATATAGAGTTAAAATCCGACATCCGGCTTGATAAAATTTAAGACTTTTAAGTCTTCGGCTTATTACTCTTTTACCAAAATTTGACCCGTTTGTGATTTTGTCAAACATACAAGTTTGTTTGACCCTTATTTCTTACAAACCTAATAAATTCAATAATGTCTAATATATTAGGTTCCGATTATAGAATTATATACCTTCTTTAACCCATTTTCACCCATATGCTTATTTTGACCCGTTTGAGGTATTTAAGCATATTATAAGCACCAATTGCTTTCATTCATTTCCAAATACATATGTCCACATTTCTTATCAAAAGATCTTCCACCACAACTATATTTGTGGTGGATTCAATGTGGTGATTTATATGTACCAAAATTTACCCTTCAAATCGTTATTTTACGGCAAAGACTCGAATAGAGCCATTTGACTAACATATTACGTCTTCCACTTCTATACTTATTCCAAGTATCCATCAAATCATGAAATTCGTTTCCAAACAACCTTTAAGGGTTGTTTGTTTTATTTAGCCTACAAGGGCGTTTTGGTCGATTTTGGTCCTTCTTTTGTGACGAAGGACTCTCACTAATTATTCGACCAAATAGCACTTTCAACTACAACCTAATTATGCGTACCTGGCTCGGATCAACGTATTGACCCGTTTTAATACCTTGTCTTGACTTATTTTGTTATTTCATAGCTTCGCTAATTCACGAGCCGTTCATCCTGCGAGCATGAGACTCGACATACACTTATTAGTCGTTATTTGTCAAATGGTATTAATATTACCATTTGATCCCTTTTTATTCTTTTTACTAGTTTTGGCTTACTTATAAAGTAGCCGTTCGAAAACCCATTTTATCTTATATTCCGACCCAATTCATTTCGTGTCGGAAACCATATTTCGAATATTATCTCCATCATATTTATGACTTATAGAATAGATATGTATTCTACAAAAATAAACGGTGTAAGTTTTACTTACCTCTCATCCGAACTACGCTTTTCCTTTCCTTCTTGATTCGTTTGATCCGCTCCCTCATCAAGCTTCCACCTAGCTTGTTACGCGTCAAACTATCATCATTCGTTTTCAAGGTGGTTAGTTTAATCATAATTTAATACGATTATTCCACCTTACACATTTCATATCAAAATTTACCATTTATCGAATTATAGGTCAGTTTGACTTTTTAAAAGTCAAATGCCCATTAGTATACTAATTGCATATTCGAGTTCATCAACTAGTTCTAGCATTCTTTAATTACCCGGTAGGCGTTATCTTTAGACCACCGTTTTAACCAAAGTTCTAACCACGTTCATCACATTTGGAACTCCTTTTAATCACATTTTGCATAATAGCCAAAACATCACAACTAGGTGTTTTAACTACAAATATTCTAGTTTCGAGCCTTCTTTGAGGCATTTCAACAAACACTTTAAGGGCAGAATTTTGCATGTTTATTTATCAAGTCTCTAGCTTATCTCTTAACCCTAATTTCACATAAATCAACCATCTTACAAAGTGGTTAACTTCTATAATTTCTGAAATCACTTCAAAATTGTCAATTTACACTAGATCAACAATCTATTTCCTAGTGTTCATCAAATTTCACATAACTCACTAATCACCTACAATGGTGATTATAGTTTTCACTAAAATTTCACATGATTTCAGTTTGTGTTTGTCTAGGGTTTGTCCCTGGACACTATAGTTGTTCCTAAATCATCATAACATACACATGCAACCATAAATTCAGAAATTCCCAATTTCATGAGAATTTCAAGCTAAGAGTTTTCATTAAATTTTACATACCTTTTAATCCTCTTGTGATGAGGATCAATAATCCATGCTTTAAATTTCGATTTTGGACTGAATTGGACCTTCAATTTGCAAGTTTAGTGAAGTTCTAGGGTTTTGAAGAGTGGGGATCGACCTGCTCTCTTCTTTGATCGACCAGACACCTCTAATTGGGGTGTTTGGTTTATTTTTATTTGTTTTATTAAATTCTAGTTTCTAGTTCTACAACTTAGGTCCCTCCACTTTTGTATAACTTATAGTTTGGCTAATTTTAACCCTATTATAAGTTATCTCTAGACTATTAGCTAACTAGGTTAAAATTCCTAGTTAGTAAATTCTTGTTTATTTAATAATCCAAATATTCACCGGGTTACTTTTACCACTAAAGGTAAATTACCCGTCTTTTAATATAAACGTGGTTTGATTACCAAACCCGTTTTCGGGGTGTTACTACATCGCGGATTTCACCAAGTTCCTCGAATAGGTTTTAGCTCGTAGGCTACTAATCCGACGTATGTAATCCTTTCAAATGGTCTTATATATCCAGAGTTCGATTCACCCTTTACACTGAAACGTATCATACCCTTCATGTTGGTATTTTTAATAGAGTCTTGTCCTCTACTTGGAACTTTAAGAGATTTGCGCCTCTTGTTCGCATTGCTCTTCTGACGATTACTGTCAGCTTTCAGATGATTATGGATTCGTATGATCTTATCCTTCATCCTTAAAATTTTTATATTCTGATAATTAGGTTATCCCAACTCCTGCCCAACAAACGGGCGTGGACACTTTCTCCCAAACAAGGTCTCCAAAGGAGCAGCCTTGATGCTTATATAATGCTATTGGTTATAGGAGAACTTAATTAGGGTGAGATAGTCATTCCAATTACTATCCGAATCAATCTTAAGGAATTGACTACCCACATGGTTAGTTGAACAAATCGACGATCCTGGGCAACTAATAATGATTCTTAATCGTTTCCTGGTTAGGTTGCAGTATTCAATGCACAAGCGTATTGTATTATGCCTTTCTTTATCAACAGTAATCTGAACTCTGAAGACGATGAGCTAGACTGTACAAGCCTCTCTCCACAAACTCATCTGATTAGCTCTCAGTTCTTCCATTTCCGGTGGTGCTAACTAATATAGAGCCTCTGTAACAGATACAACTCCTAATAGTATATCAATCCTAACTGCACTTTGCCTCTCAGGAGGTAAACAGGGTTGTCCGTCACTTGTGCCATGAAATGACACATCTGATGTACGAGTGCACGGATGCCTTAAGTAGAGACACCTACTTAGGCATTTCTATAATTGATATCTTCCTTGAATACCACTAGCTGACTTTAGTACTATATGACCATTGGAATATCTTAGTGGTTCCATACATTAAACCTCCATACTGATCAGGCATGGACGCAATCTATGGGACGCACTAGGATACGCCAATCCTCATATGGCGCTTTTATCAATCATAGTTGGCACTCGTAGTTGATAGAAATCAATGAGAAAAATAATAAAATAGCATATATTGTTGTACTCTATTCGAAGTAAGAGTACTTTTAGATTTTTCAGAAGGATCATCGTTGAGAATAGAAGAGACGCTCTCTATGGTTTCATTGGTAGATTCTACCTTATACTTAGAATCCAGAGCTCTTATGAGTATCATCAGGAGTTTGCTAAGCTTATGGTCTATGAAAGACTTATTATTGCCTGTATTGAAAACATGACACTTATCAGAAATTATCATTGATAAATGATAAGGAATGTGCTTGATAACATCGTGTACTGCCTCTTGGCATTCATCAGGTGAGTTCAAGCATTTCCTTTCTTAGCCTTTCCAGGCTTAGCTGCACCTTCTTTGGCAGCTTTATGGCATCTAGTTCTGATGTGGCCTTTCTCACCACAGCCATAACAGACTGCATTCTTTATGTCCCTACATTCATGGGACTGATGACCAGTTCCATTGCAGATGCCACACTGCTTTGGTCTTTGTTCCGTTCGACACTGTCCCCAGTGTCTTTTATATCAGTTCTTACATACAAGCTTCTTGCTGAACTTTTGTTGGTTCTTATTAAGCCCGCACTTGCTCTTTTTCTTGTATTTCTGGGAGTTATCCTGCTCCTTTGGTTCATCCTTCACATTCGAAGTGTGAACAAAGCTCTTTTCATGAGCAACTGAATGTGGTATTGAATGGGATTTAGAGCGAGTAGCACTCGGCCCTTTGAACTGTTTCATGACCTTTTCCATGGCCTTTCCTACAGCTGTGTCAATCACAGCTTGGAGATTAACTCCATTAATATTGAGGTTTATGTTTGTAGCATCATTAGCTTTTGTCGCATCATTAGTATCGCGACTGTTGTCTACCTCATCCGAGTTTTCCATACTCGAAGCTTGGTACTAACCACCAAATTAAACAATTGTTAGTCATCATCCTGATGACCTGACATAGATTAGCCACGACATCAATAAACCGTACAGGCTATTCTGTTCCGAACATTCCTATTGAATGTTATTCGAATGTATATCCATTACATTTAGCCTAGGTCACAAAAGGACCATAAATGGCATTTAAGGTTTGGACCGAGTCCATTTCCTATTTGACAGGGGATCACAATGTCACAACTGTCCTTGTCATTTAGACGATTATGAATAGCTCGAAGGCTAGCCTTAAAGGACTTTTATTATATATATATATATATATATATATATATAGGGGCTGGTTAACGTACAAATGCGCTTATCGTACATTACGTACGCTACAATCTCAGCCGTCAGATCATCTTCCCGCATTGAAAATCGCATGTGAAATTGAATTACCACATGCGAAATTGTTACCAAAATTATCACATGCGAAATTGAATTACCACATGCGAAATTGTTACAAAAAAACAACCTGCTATTTTATCAAAATTATCACATGCGAAATTGTTACAAAAAAACAACCTTCTATTTCATCAAAATTATCACATGCGAAAATGAATTACCACATGCGAAATTGTTACAAAAAAACACCTGCTATTTCATCAAAAATATCACATGCGAAATTATTACAAAAAAAAACAACATGCGATTTTCATTGCTGGAAGATGATCTGACGGCTGAGATTGTAGCGTACGTAATGTACGATAAGGGAATTTGTACAGTACCCTTTACCTATATATATATATATATATATATATGGCACAGAGGCCCGTCGCGAGAGACGTAGAAAGATATGGCATAAAGCCTAGTCATGAAGGACATAAATGATCATATGGCACGAAGGCCTTGTCGCAAAGGACATTTAGATATGGCTCAAAATGGCCTTGTCACAAGGACATTATAAGATATGGCACTAAGGCCTGTCATTAGGAATGTTAACATTTAATATGTTAACTTGTCATGAACGACAATTTATAGCACATTGGCTTCTCATGAATGACTTTAAAACATAACTTGTTAATTTGTCACCAAGGACATTAATTTATATGCTGCAATTTTATTGGATTAGGGGCTTCAAGGTTTGAACATAGTTCTTCACCTTTGGACAGGGAGTCATAGACTACAACTGTCATTGTCTTGAAAGACGATTTATTTGGCGCAAAGGTAAAACAATTGACATCACTAATGGATGTTCATATATCATCATCGTATTTGATGATATTAGTCATGATCACACTGATCATATAGACTGCGAAACTTGGGCATAGCTTTCCACTTTGGACAGGGAACCGCAATGGTCACAACTGTCATTGTCTCATATGGACGATATAATGTAGCCCGTAGACGAAACATCACTAGGATGTTATATAATATGATCATCGTATTAGATGATATTAGTCATGATCGCATTGATCATATAGACTATTATGCTTGGACATAGTCCAATATCTTTAGACAGGGGGTCATAGACTACAACTGTCACTGTCTTGTTAGACAACAAGTATAGCCCGTAGGCACTTCCCCACTAATGGATGCTTATAGTATGATCATCACATTGATGATACTTGCCATGATCTACTCTGATCATATAGGCTTAAAGGCTTGGACGTAATCCAATACCTTGACGGCTGGTGTGGTTTCTCACGCCACACTGCCAGGAGTGTTAACATGTTCTCAGATGTTAACAAAGATTAATTATCTTAAGAGGGTTACCATCATAGCCATGTTCATAGACATATAGGCTAGGTTATACCATTAAGAAGATCTTTCGAAATTTTCAGCTGATCGATAAAGTTCGAGTAAAATTCGGAACTATAGTTGGATAAAGGACGAAATGGATACCTACAAAAAGAATTTTCAAAACTTAATAAATTATTAGGAATTTACAATAGTGCCTTAATCAGGACTTTTAGTAATATATTTGTCCACAGAGGACTAAGAGGAAAAATATAAGTCCATATAAGGACTATAAATTATTATAAGTCCATATAGGGGATATAATGAAATGTCATGTCCTAAAAGGGACTATTTCAAAATAGCATATCCCCAAAGGGATTTTAATGAAATAATATGTCAATAAAAGGACTATATTGGTACAGCATGCGTACAAAAGGGGCTTTGCTATACAGATGTCCTCACAGGGACTTTATGTCGAAAGATATGTCCTCATTGGGACTTATTAATGAAACAATATGTCCTTGAAAGGACTATGATAAAATACCATGTCCACAAGGGATTTCCAATGGAATAATAGGTCCATAAAAGGGACTTTGATGAATCAGCATGTCCACGAAGGGACTATGATGAAATAATATGTCCTTGAAAGGACTATGATGGAGTATAATGTCCATGAAAGGACTATTTTGAAGTAGCATGTCCACTGAGGGACTTTATTGAAATACAATGTCCACGAAGGGACTATATTGAAATATAATGTCCATGAAAGGACTAAATAGCAAATGCCCATATAGGGTCTTAAGTCGAAAGGTATGTCCACACAGGGACTATATAGAAGAGATAGTTCCTTATAAGGACTTAAAAGACAAAGAATATTATGAAAGAAGGATCCTCTAACGCCTTCCTTGCTCCATTTCGATTGTTTCTCTTCTTTGCTTACCACATATGGTAGGGACACTGAAGACCTCAGTGAATAAAGTAAGTATTCCAATCAGGATCCGTTATAGAAGTAGAATTCAAGGATTCTATGGTTAAGGAATGATATGGATCACAGATTGGGTTTTTAACTGACATAATCCAAGTCTAGAATTCCAAAAACTTGGAGGTAAGAAATAGGGATTATCAGCATCTACTGGTATTATTTTCAATACGGGAGCCTAGGGACCACCTGGTATGGACTCCACTGGTACATACTTCAAAATTTGGAGCCTTAGGGACCTCCGGTATGGACTTCGAAGTCTGACTACAAGTTGAAATAGGTTTGGTTTTGGGAATGAATCCATAAAGGTCTTCCTCCAAACCGTTCGCACGCTTATTCTAGCCGTGATACGAAGCTTGACATTCCTTGACTTCGGATGAGGAGAACTTCCATCAACAGCTTCTTTGCTTGGTGACATATTAAAAATACATAAAATTGAAAACATTGTTTACTTAATAGGGATGAGAGCATTCCTATGTTAAGTGTAGACTAAAAAGGTCTAAGGAATATGCTATTGTGTCATTGAGATTAAACACAAAAGGTTAGTGTTTAATTCGCTCAATGCTGGCTCTGATACCAACCTGTCACACCCCGATATTTCCACATATTACCGGTGGGCCCGGTGGGGAGTAGCGTGACGTAGTTGATATCATCATGGTCAAACATACACAGAATAACACAGCGGAAGTCTTGGAATATAAAATATTATTACAAACCCAATGTCTGAAAATATCAAAGTATTTATTATAGACGAGCCTGTAAAATCAAATCCACAGGTGGATCTTCACAGAATGTATAAAATGAAGTTTAGCAGACTTTAGGGCATCTTTAAGGATTTACAAGATCCTCTATTTCGACACCGAGCAACTCCCAGCCTATTACGAGTAGTACCTGCCACTTAGACTTTTTGAAAATACGTCAGTTTACACTGGTAAATACAATTAACTGACTCTTTTGAAAAGAGTTTATGAAAATTGATTTAAGGGCACAAGGCACAAAACTTTTTATAACTTGGGACAATCTTTAATAAAATCTTGTATACTGAATTACATGTTTACTATACATCTGGGGCCTAGTACAGAGACTGAGACATGAATAAACGACACACCACTTATAAAACCCATAAAGGAGTTATCCCCAACTTGTGGGTAATTAATAATTTAATATTGGCATCTTTTCGGTGTATGCCTACACCTTGCGCATCGGTCGTGGCCATTTACAAATGAAATGAGCCAAGGATATATCCAGGACATGGTCGTTAACCCCCAATGTTTAAGTTATCCACAGAACAGTATCAAAACGGGTTTTGTGGATTTACTAGCCACAATCCGGCATTTGATTGATCCCACACCCGACCAAGCGGTATTAATTTACCGTATCCCGAGCCCGTATAAGGGAAAATAAGTTAAAAGTAATTACCTGAGCTAATACTTGATTCACAGCAAAATAACTCAGTCATATCCAATCTATCTAAAAGCGGGTAGCTTTTACCGGGTGGCTCTAGTATGGAGTGATGGTAATATATAACCAATTCAGAATGCTAACGGTCTTAATTAAGTCGTAGACTTAGACCGGCTAGCTTAAGATATCTAAAGCGGTACGATACGCTAGATTAAGCGAAGACCGGAATAGAACGTTGTTTAGACCCATCAAGTATGAAGACTTGTATAATATGGGTAAACTAAACACATTCCGGATTTTGAAGTTTAAATGACAAGATTAAACTCGTTTCGGCAAACTTACATAAACTAGTTACATAAGTCTAACCGTATGCGTATAAGCGATAACGATTAATCAGATGACTCATGAACAAGTTCCATATGCCAATATACTTTAAACAAGTTATAATATCAGTGGGATATCAACTTGTATGCCCGTTTAGGTTTTAAAATCAAACTATGCCTCGTAAGGGCGTTTTGGTCATTTTACGACATATAAAAGGAACTTGAATACAATCTGATGTTACGATCATAAACATTTTTAAAAAACACTTTATTTATGATATAATATCTGTATGATATCAAACATATGTGTGTTTAATAGTTTAAAACCAAACTATGCTCCGTAGGGGCATTTTGGTAATTTCACACATAGTCTTGAAGGCTAATTTGGGAATCTGAGTTCATAACATATATCTACTGTAAAAATATTTAAAATGATTTATAAAATCAGTAGGTAACAAGTCTTGGTTGGTAGTTATGGTTTAAAACCATACTATGCGCCGAAACGGCGTTTAAGTTGTTAAATGACGATGTATGTGATCTTTTAGGAAAACTGTAGGTCCCGATATCTGAGGATCGATAACGAACCGAATCACTTGTTTATAGCAAACACGGTCACGTGTGCGGAATCCACATAACTATGCCAAATCAAACATATAAAACAGTAACGACACAGTATTAATCAATGAAACACACTCGATTGATTAAACGGGATGAGAACCGATAACAAACTGATACAAACACAGTTTAGACAGAATTTTGACAGAGTTTCTTTAAGGGTATGCTCTCATCTACTTTCAAAGTGAAAGCAGGATGTGTTTATATACTCCCTGGGCCCAAGTCTCGGCGAAACACAAAGTGATACGGCGAAACAGCATATGGGCCACACATTGGGCTTGAAGCAGCCCAACAGACGACGAATCAAGTGTGATTCATCATGACTGTCGGCGAAACAGACTTAATGAATGTTGTTCTGTTTCGTCATGATGTGTTCGACGAAACAGACCTGTTTCGTCGAGGGCTGCATCAGCTGTTCTGTTTGCTGTTGACAGACAGCAAACAGATAGAACATATAAACATCATAATGACCATTCTACCCTTAACATGCAACATGCATTGTTCGTTATACATTACATACCAAACGAAGACAAATAAGTCAGACACAAGCGGATAGGAGGATATCCGACTTGGTCGACGTCAAATACATACTCGATAATTCATAAAGACCGTATAAAATACATCGTTAAGTACAAGACTAGTTACAGACACTAAAAATGCATCAACAAACTCCCCCTTGTCTGTTACTCGTCTTCGGTCTTCTAATCTTCCATCTCAGTGTTGTTCGGACCACGAACTGCCCGAATGAATTCCCCGGTAGAAGCAAAAACACGCTACGCGCTGAAACTTCAAAGCTTGACGTGCATCCTGATCTTCATAAAAAATGTCGTGACGATATAATCTGTTAATGTCAGCCTCGGACATGTTGACGATCCACATCGGATCCAACATCCGGTAATTTGGACGATTATCTCTAAACACAATCACGGCTTCATGAGTGTCGGAGTCGTAGCACCATAATGCCATATCTTCAAGAAAATCCTGCTGCATCGGCATTAATGGGATTTTATCTACGACTCGCGGTGGTTGATATACAAGCTTGTAGCGCCCTGTGTTCGTTTCCGGATCAAGAGTAAACTTGATCGGTTGATAGATGGGGAACTGTGGCTTGTATGATTCATCCTTCCATCCCGACTTCTTGTTTACTTTTATCAGTCGCTCAAATAAAGTAGCGCCGTCGAAGTTTGAACGATTAACAAGCTCAAGCCTCGTCAACGCTGCAACATCATAAAATGGCAACGATAAAATGCTAAGCAAAGACCGAAAGTATTGTATACCGTATTCACGTTTAACGGCTACGCAGTGTATATCCTTAACAAACATCCAGCATAGAATTCTTCCACTTGGCTTCGCCTTTTCAAATTGCAAGTAGTCAACTTGAACACTTTCCGGCACAGGCTTGGAGACTTTTGATAGAAACTGTTTTCGCCATTCGAGGGTTAAACAATGATCAGATCAACAAACAATACATGTATAAACCCAAACCAAACATAAAATCCATCCCAGATGTTATGTGGACACTATCTAAGATCAAAAACCCATTCAAAACATAGTCTTAAACATCATCAATCAACAACCCTGTTTTGTTATATGAAACCCACATCCAAATCAAAACAAATATACAAACATAAACCCTAAACCTATCAGATTTCATAAACACATAAGCAAAACACAAGATAGACCATGAAATCATAAGGAAAACAAAGGTCTCCGAGGGTTTCGGACAAAATCAAACGGTCCAAAATGCTCGATACTTGAACAGGATCACTATTGTACCTTGATGTTTGTAAGATATTAAGGATAAGAATGAGGGATTTTGTGAGTTTGTTTAAAAAGAACAGAGGGTATAGGGTTTTTGGCTAAAGAGAAGGGCACACAGTGTTGTTTTTGAAAAAAAAATGAACACAGGGACCCCCTTTATACACCGCCTCATTTCGATGAAACGGATTTCTCGACGAAACAGGATTGGGCTCGACGAAACAGAACAAAGTTGGGCTTGACTTGGGCCGGAAATTAGCCCATGACGAAACGGATTTTGGGCTGTGCGTTTCGTCGTCACTGGTTTGATTCGTCGACTATATTTTGTTTCGCCGACATGTTTTTCAAAAACACAGAGGCATGAAAGATTTTGCAGACTGATCAGATTTTGATTAATATGAACACTTTTCCATTTTGATTGAATTTTCAAATGCAAGGACGTTTTATGACGATGGTTTCAGGCTTCCAGCAGAAAACACCAAGCAACAACTACGGCTTAATCAAAAACGAACTTTACAAATAACACTAAAAACGAATTTAAAGCGCGGTAAACTAAACGAAAAGGCAATAAACTGTGAAAAACAGTAAGCAACTGTACAAATGCAATCTTTTTGCGAATCTCAAGGATAAGGAATCATACCAGCTTACGGTCTTAGTCAACATGATTTTGATTTCTGTTTAAAGCTCTGGATAAGTATACTACCTCGATTATCGGTATTGTGGTCCACATAAGCTCAAACTGATCAGACGTAATCATAATTTAAGAGATACGATTAGCGGTAAGGATTATACTTACAAGTCGATGCGAATCCACTCACGACACATTCCCGTATCAAGGTATGCACGAGAATTCATCTTACCGGTGAGTATACCGATTATCATCTGTTTGACCGTATAAAAGATGTGAGAAACTCACTTATTTTGATTGAAAACAAGCCCTATGTGATAGAATCACTTATTGATGAGGAACTTGATTTTCGATGCATGAGGGCACAGGAGCAAGTCCGTGAACAGGTCAGTACTTCCGTACAGCAGAGAGACGAACTTGACTCCCGCAAAGAATCTGTGATAAATTATCACTTATTTTGTTTGGACATGTGATTGTTGATCACTTATTGAGGTCGAATGCAATATGTATACGTATGTATAGTATCATGGAATATCTTAGACTTCGTCTCCGTTATTTTTACGGTGTGATACAACCATGATACCCAGATGATAAGCAGCATAAAGACCGAATATTTCAGATCTCGGCAATCTCTCAAACGAAATTTCGGTACTAAGACCATATGCCAATGAATGGTTCCCATCTGACTTGAAGTCTGTTAGGTTTGTATCATCCTGCACATTTTAGTCTGATTGTGAGCCTACCGATACATCGTTAGTAGAGATACTTATCACTTCTCAAATTTTGTTTTTCATTTTGAACACGTTGACCGACCACACCAGTGAACATCATCATTTTCCTTTATCCAAGAAACTCATTTTTTTTTATTGTTTTTGAGTTTTTTTTTAATTTGCAGAAAGTAAAGACATCTTTTTGGATTTTGAAATTTTGCAATGTTTTTGTATTTTCATGAAATTTCTCCCCCTAAAATGCTAAAAGGTTACGAAAACGAAAATCTTTTTGAATTTTTTTTTTTAGAGTTTATAAAGAAAATATTTACAAAAACGATCAGCCAAAGAAGTTTACTCGGGTATCACCTTAATGCCATTGACCAAAAGTAGATAATCAAAACGTGATTTATCAAAAGCTTTTGTAAACAGGTCGGCACGTTGGTGATCGGTGGGGACATGAACAACATCGATTAATTTCTTGTCAAAACAATCACGTATGAAGTGATATTTAATGTCGATGTGTTTAGTCTTGGAATGCTGCACATGATTTCTAGTGATCTGTAAGGCAGCATTATTATCAACAAAAATATGAGTAAATAGGAATTCTAAACCGTAGTCGCGCATTTGTTGTTGTATCCAAAGAACTTGGGAGCAACAACTCGAGGCAGCAATGTATTCTGCTTCACATGTTGATGTAGCAACACATGTTTGCTTCTTGCACTGCCAAGTGACCAGGCGATTTCCTAAGAACTGATATCCTGCTGTTGTTGATTTGCCATCGATTTTGCAACAACCAAAGTCAGAATCACTGTATGCAATTAATTCAAAACTATCATCCCTAGGGTACCAAAGACCAAGGTCCGGGCATCCCTTCAAATAGCGAAAAATCCTTTTGACAGCTGACTGATGAGAGGCCTTCGGGTTTGCTTGATATCTTGCAAGCAGGCATGTTGGATACATTATGTCAGGCCTCGAAGCGGTGAGATACATGAGAGATCCGATCATGGCGCGATAATAAGAAGAGTTGACACTTTCTCCCTTCAAATCCGGAGTAATCCCGTGATTCTGCGGAAGTGGAGTACCAATGGGCGTTGAATCTGACATTTGGAATCGGTTCAAAATGTCACCAACATATTTAGTCTGATGGATGAATATCCCAGACTCTGTTTGTTGAACTTGTAGTCCCAAGAAGAAATTCATCTCCCCCATAGCACTCATTTCGAACTTTTCCTGCATAACTCGTTCGAATTGCCTGCACAAAGATTCATTAGTAGAACCAAAAATTATATCATCAACATATACCTGCACTAGCAGAAGATCTCCATCTTGTTCTTTGATAAAGAGTGTGCAATCAATAAGACCTCGTCGAAATCCATTCTACAGAAGATAGTTGGATAAGGTTGCGTACCAAGCCCTAGGTGCTTGATGTAAACCATAAAGAGCTTTGTTGAGCAACCAAACCCGATCGGGGTGAATAGGATCTTCAAAACCTGGAGGTTGTTCGACGTGCACCTCTTCTTGAACTAAACCATGAAGAAAAGCACTTTTGACATCCATCTGGTAAACTTTGAATCCTTTGAAAGAAGCATAAGCTAAGAAGATCCGTATAGCTTCCAGACGTGCAACGGGTGCATAAACTTCATTGTAGTCAATGCCTTCTATCTGGCGAAAACCCTGAACAACCAATCTCGCCTTGTTGCGAATAACCACTCCACGGTCGTCCTTCTTGCATTTATAAACCCATCGTGTGCCAATTTTCTTGTAGTTATCCGGCTTTTCAACAAGCTTCCAAACACCAAGCTTTTGAAATTGTTGCAGTTCATCCTGCATGGCTTCAACCCAAGAATTATCTTTTAAAGCATCCTTCCAAGACTTCGGTTCTTCTTGTGAAACGTAACACGCAAAGGACCAATCGTTTTGAAGACCAGATTCTCTAATGGCTGAATATAAACCAGCATTCTGGTTATTTCTCAGCTGATTACGCGTCTGCACACCGCTTTGGACATCTCCTATAATGTTCTGCTGTGGATGGGTATTGTGAATCCTCAATTCAGGATTTTCAGGAACACTAGCATTAATACCCAAATTGTTAAGATTAAGATCAGCAACCAACTCCGCACCGGGAATATGAGTGGAAGTGGATGCATTTCCTTCAGCAGTATCATCATTCTGCACTTGAGGAATTTCTAAAGAAGTGCCATGAACAGGAACAACCGGGGCAGAAGTGCCTTCAGTCGCATCAAGATGTTCATCATCTTCCGATGACTCATTGTAGTCAGTAGCATCTTCAAATACCTCATTTTGAACAATATTGTTAACTGAATTAGAACCTTGTGGGTTAACAATAATTGGTCTTACCAAAGACGAGCCGGCAGCGTTGTCACTATCAAATAACATTTGAACAGCTGCAGATTCTTCATCAAAGGTTGGCAGATTAAAGGAGTCGAATATCCCATCGTAATCGAACATCCAAGGATCACCCGGAGATCTAACGAGATTTGTGTACCTTTGAACCCTTACTTCATTCCAAAGCTCAATCTTTTTGGTGGTCAGTGACGTGATTGTCGTGGGTCACACAAATTTAATCCCAAAAACAACTATATAGATAGCGGTAATAGGGTATCGAACTCAGGGAGTATGTGGAAAGTGTGTTGTTTTTATAGCTTTGCAATTAACTACAATTAACCTAATTTGCAGAAAAATAAAGATCAATGGTTTGGATTGTTGTTTTAGAATACTAAATTAAAAACTAAGTGCAAATCAAAGTTGGTTGTTTAACAGATTAGGAGAACAATGATCACCCTAGGTTTCAGTTTCTTTAAACAATTGTGTGCAATTCCAACTAGAAAGAGTTACATAGACATAACTCGTGTATAGATAATTGAAGTGATAAAAGGGAACAAAGTACTCGGATTGTAAAAACGCGAGGTTGTTTCCCGATGACCAATTAATCAATAACCAACCCTAACCCTTCCCGTGATATCTCGATTGCCAACGGCACCAAGAACGTACGATTGAGATTAGAAATTGCAATATCAACCCTAACCCTTCCCATTTGTGATGGACATTAGATCACGTGCATCCTCGGCACACAACCCCTCGTGGAAGGCGTTCATCAACTCCCAAAGCTCAATCCCATGGTGTGGACAATTTTTAATCATCATGTTTAAGCGCTCGAAGGCTTCATGGAACATTTCGCCTTGTTGTTGTTGGAAACTTCTCAACCCTTTCCTAGCATCATTGGTCTTTTGGGCGGTATAAAATTCGTCTAAGAAAGTTTGTTGCATTTCCCCCCAAGTGTAAATAGATGCCGAAGGCAAAGTGTAGAACCACTTCTTTGCCTTATCTTCCAACGAGAATTGAAATAAGACCAACTTCACATCATCGGCCGAAAAACCTTGACTCCCAAGAGTATTGCAAATCGAGTCATAGGCCTCTAAATGAAAATAAGGCTCTTCTGTTGCTAGACCTTTGTACTTTGGCAAACTTTGTAACGAGTTGGTTCGAACTTCGAATGTCCTCCCTTGGTCATTGTGAGGAATAACTACCGGTGACGGATTATGAGTAATCACTGGCCTGAAATGCGCTTCAATACCTCTTGCATGATCTCTAAGATGCCTTCTTGGAACACCCAATCGACCCCTTGGACGAATAGGACCCATTGGTCTTGGTATAGGCCCTTGTGGTGCAATTGGTTGTTGGGGCATCGGTGGGTATTGAATCGGCCTTTGAAATTGTGGTTGTACATGTTGTGGCCGAACTTGTTGCAATGGGATAGGGCGTTGCATTGGTGGCCCTTGTGGTCTTGGCCGAACATGTTGCGGTATAAGTTGTTGTTGTTGTGGCACTCCACCTACATTTGCCATTCCTTGAGATTGACTTTGCACATACCCGAACTCTCCTTGATCACCATAACCCCCGTAAAAATATCCATCCTCATCATAACCCTCAAATTCTTCGTATCCTTCCTCATATCCATCTCCTCCTATACCCGAAGTTTGCCCAATTGGAATGGTCGAGTATTGAAAACCCGACTGGTTTGATGGCCTAAACGTAGAGGTAGTATGGACAATGGTTGTATTTGGTGGTATTGAATAATGAGAAGATGATTGACCTGTAGATGGAGGAAAGAAGTGTGATAATGGTGGGATTGTGGCTGAAGGGTTAAAGGTAAGATTGGGTTCATTTTGAGTAGTAATCGGTTGTGTGGTGTTGGTTGGTGTAGTATCATGAAGTGGAGTAGGCATTGTAGTAGAATTAGGCATGGTTGTGTTTGGTGATGGTTGTGTGGATGTTGGTATGAATGGTGAAGTATGTTCACCCGTAGTGGGTGGTGGTTGTGGTGGATCCATGTATCGAATTGGTGTGATTGGTGTAGTTGGTGTTGTTGGTGAACCGCTAATTGTGTTTTCCCTTAACAAAATTCTGTTTGCTCGCAAAGTTCGTTCGATTTCCGGATCAAATGCTAATGGTGAAAGCTTGTGAGAGCTCCTAGTATGCATGCACCTGTCAATACCTGCACACTAACACACCCAGCGTAAACCAGAAAAATAACAAACTTAAGAAAAGAACAAAAATAACACACGTTGCGCACTACTCCCCGGCAACGGCGCCAAAATTTGACGTGATTGTCGTGGGTCACGCAAATTTAATCCCAAAAACAACTATATAGATAGCGGTAATAGGGTATCGAACTCAGGGAGTATGTGGAAAGTGTGTTGTTTTTATAGCTTTGCAATTAACTACAATTAACCTAATTTGCAGAAAAATAAAGATCAATGGTTTGGATTGTTGTTTTAGAATACTAAATTAAAAACTAAGTGCAAATCAAAGTTGGTTGTTTAACAGATTAGGAGAACAATGATCACCCTAGGTTTCACTTTCTTTAAACAATTGTGTGCAATTCCAACTAGAAAGAGTTACATAGACATAACTCGTGTATAGATAATTGAAGTGATAAAAGGGAACAAAGTACTCGGATTGTAAAAACGCGAGGTTGTTTCCTGATGACCAATTAATCAATAACCAACCCTAACCCTTCCCGTGATATCTCGATTGCCAACGGCACCAAAAACGTACGATTGAGATTAGAAATTGCAATATCAATTAGCAAGTTACAAGCAATCAAACATACACCATGATATTCAAGCAACGCAAGTTATCATTCTAGAAATTTGGAAATAAACACACAAAATTTCAAGAGAAACCTTCACCTAAGATGATCACCGAAAAGTTTAGCCGGACATAGCTTGGTGAATCATCATCACAAACAATTCAATGTTCATACGAATCAAAAACATAAACCGAATGATAGAAATTGTCTCCAACCAAGCAAGAACACCAAAATTCGCCCCTAGTGTCTCCAATAACCGTCCAATATGAGAACATCTCAAAAGACACAATAAAAACTGATTTAAGAAGGCAGTTACGTTTTTGATCGCAGCCACCACCGTAAATTACGGCTCCACCGTAATTTACGGTGGACTTCTGAATGTTACGGTGCAATAATACTGATTTACGGTGAGAAAGAATGGCCAATTCATGTCCACCGTAAATTACGGTGGAACCGTAATTTACGGTGACAATCTCAATGTATGCTTGACTTGATGCCTGCCACCCATGTGCGGCCCATCTAAAGGTCCATGTGATCCAAAAGAAATCCACAATCACGTGATGATGATGAATGCTTAAGTCTTGTGGCCTTGCACGTGAATATACTTCTTCTCTTCCTAGATGTGGCATCAAAGTCAATATTCCCTCCTTCTCTTCTGTCGTCAAAGTATTTAGATGATTATGTCAGATTTCTAGGACCAAGCCCCCTAACTTATGATGATGATTACTGTTGACTTTGTGATGTGCTCTCTCTAATGTTTCCGTCCAAAAAGAATCCAACAAGCAGCCCCCTTAATTTATGTCTCAGCGGCCCAATCAAAGAAGTCGGCCCAGCCCACATGTGTTGTTGATGATGTTGTGTTTTTGTGGCGGCCCAATCAATAAAATCCACTCTTGACTTTTGATGCCCTCTATTTGTTGTATTCCCAAAGAAATTGTCCCACATAAGTTATGATTATGTTGTAATGCTCTTCACATGATGATGATGTTTGTTGATATCCTCTGACGTCAAAAGTGAATCCTTAATAATGTTGTTGACTATTGTTGTTAGTTGGATTTCATTCAGCAATGACCATGTGCTAAAAGTCTGCGTGACTTTTTAGTTAGGGTTTTTAAACCCTTTTAAAAGCATGTCTACATATTCAACCGTAGCCACTTGTCATGTCTTCCTTTCAACACGCACTTGTGCGCTAATCTTTGTAACTCCACCGTATTACGTGTTTTACCTGTGAAATTACAAACATACGTAGTTAACATATTCAAAGCACATTATCACTTTAACTACAATAATTCACACAAAATACGCACGTTAACACTCGGGTTTCACACCCTCCATCACATCCCCACACTTACCCGTTGCTTGTCCCAAGCAACCGATTCAAAAACTATTTCAAAACCACAAGCGATCAACATACAAACCAAGCTAAAATATGCCGTCCTTTTACTAACTTTCAATCATACCACAAGACACACCCCTCACAAAAATCTCTCGGTGACAAGAAATATTAGCACATAATGCTAAACCACTCAATGCGTGTGTGTGTTTGTGCGACAATAAGCTTGTATAAAAATCAAATCTCCTCCTATTGAGTATTTAGCATGCTTTAAAATCAAAGGGACTTGCGGGTTGTAACGGGGCTAGGTGCAAAGGTAGGAAAATGGTGGAATACATATAAAAGAGCTAATTGATTTGACCCGGCTTTTTATTTCTATTACTACGAAGCAAACACCAAATATATACAAAACTTCTTCAACATCTCAACTACTATTGCAACTAAATACTTCTTTTTGTATTTTTCTCATATTTTTCTTTTTTTTTCTTTCTTTTTTTTCATATTTTTTTATATATATATTTTTTTTCATAATACATCAAACTCAACAATATATACAAGAACATCAATACTACATACTAAAGCTCCTAAACCGGGTCATCTCAATAGGTAAAATTTTGTAGGAAGTAGGCTTGGGTCACAACCGAATGGTTTAAGACTCAAACGTGGCTTTCTAAGGACCAAACCCCCACCCCTCACAATACCAAGCTCATATATGTAACGTATGAGGTCCAACCCCTAATTCCCACACTCTCACACATCTAGACGAGGCTACCTAAAAGTCCCCTATCATTTTCAAAAGCATGCTAACTCTAGGATTTAACAAGAATTCGTACACAAGTTCTATTAACACAATAAACACACACCGCCACTCAAAACAAAAAAAGCATCATTAATAATCATATGTGGCTCAAACACTCGCCAAGAAATGACTAGGAATGGGTGTCGGTGTGTCAAATGGCACAATATCAAGTTTTCAAATTTTGACAATTTTTGCTTGGCTTCACAAATTTTTTTTTTTAAACTCCCAAAAATTTCCCCCATCCCCACACTTGGGATACATTGTCCCAATGTATGGCTTTGAGGGCTTTGATCACTAAAATTTCCCCCATCAACAAAAGCTTTAAATCTCAAACCCCAAATTTCTTTTTGGTATTTATTTTTTTTCTATATTTTTTTTTCATATTTTTAATAAACAAAAGCAAACTAATAAACTAACAATATTTCAAAGCTAAAGAACATGACAAGTCTAAGGAAAAAGTACATTGACCTGGTGAAGTTTGACACAACAGATATTGTAAATGATCCAATTTCCTATCACCACCTTCACACAAATATCCTCACATCTTCCCCACACTTGAGTGTTGCCATGGCCCTGAAACAAAGAAAACTAAAGAAATAACAAGATCAGTGAAAAACCTCGGGTTGCCTCCCGAGCAGCGCTAAGTTTCGCGTCTTCAGCCAGACCGTGCCACCCCCATTTATGGTGGCTCAAAGAATCGGTTCCTATCACCTACCCCACTGTAGCTTGTCTTTGGGAAAAATGCATCCGTCTCATTTTGACTCGGTGGGTAATCAAATACACTCCTGCTTGAACCCATATGTGTTTCTTCACGGTCCGGTGGTTGCTTTTTTCTCATTCTTTGTAACACATTTTTCATACATTCACTATACTCACTACCCTTCCTCTCAATGGACTCATAACTAATCCCTCTAGTTTGAACATCAAAGTACAACCTACGGTTCTTTTCGGTCATGGTAATAATCTCGTCTCTACAATTAATTTGAGCATTTGCAGTGTATAGAAACGGTCGACCTAAAATTACCCTTTGTTGTGATGCCATGTTGGTAGAAGCATAGTCCAAAACTAGAAAATCCACCGGGTATTCAAACTCTCCCAACTGAATCTTAACATTCCTAACCATTCCCCGTGGACGCCTCCAACTTCCATCCGCCATGCTCACCATGGTGTCTATACCTTCAAGTGGACCAAAGTCGTACATATTGTATAGATCGCTTGGTAACACACTCATGCTTGCCCCGTAGTCCAACAATGCGTGAGGGATTTTTAATTTTCCCACGCGGATAGGCACGATTGGCGCTTCATACTCTTTATCATTCTCGACTTCGTCATCTTTTTTCAAACCTGCATTCACTTGATACGAAGAAGTTAGCAATGTTTCATTAAATTTAGTATTTGGAACGGTGCTTACCACATTGATGTTAATGCTTTTTGTGTTCTTGGGATTTGGCACCGTATCACTCGGTAGCTGGCCTTTTGCTTTCTTTAACATCGCCACGTCACTTGCAAGTTGACCCATTTGAGTTGACCCATTTAGTATTTGGAACGGTGCTTACCACATTGTGATGTGCTCTCTCTAATGTTGCCGTCCAAAAAGAATCCAACAAGCAGCCCCCTTAATTTATGTCTCAGCGGCCCAATCAAAGAAGTCGGCCCAGCCCACATGTGTTGTTGATGATGTTGTGTTTTTGTGGCAGCCCAATCAATAAAATCCACTCTTGACTTTTGATGCCCTCTATTTGTTGTATTCCCAAAGAAATTGTCCCACATAAGTTATGATTATGTATTAATGCTCTTCACATGATGATGATGTTTGTTGATATCCTCTGACGTCAAAAGTGAATCCTTAATAATGTTGTTGACTATTGTTGTTAGTTGGATTTCATTCAGCAATGACCATGTGCTAAAAGTCTGCGTGACTTTTTAGTTAGGGTTTTTAAACCCTTTTAAAAGCATGTCTACATATTCAACCGTAGCCACTTGTCATGTCTTCCTTTCAACACGCACTTGTGCGCTAATCTTTGTAACTCCACCGTATTACGTGTTTTACCTGTGAAATTACAAACATACGTAGTTAACATATTCAAAGCACATTATCACTTTAACTACAATAATTCACACAAAATACGCACGTTAACACTCGGGTTTCACACCCTCCATCAGTCAGATTCCATACACGAAAATTTGGAGTTGCATATCCAAGGAAGAAACCTTCGATAGCTTTTGCGCCAAACTTTCCATCTGGGTCAATCATAGTACATGGACCGCCAAAAGGTTCAAGGAAAGAAAGATCCGGTTTCCTTTTCTGTAGAAGTTCGAAACAAGTTTTGCCATGCCTTTTAACTGTAAGAACTCTGTTCAAAGTGTAGCAAGCAGTCGACACAGCTTCTGCCCAGAATTGAACAGGAAGCTCCGACTCTACCAACATCGTTCTTGCAGTCTCAATAATCGTGCGATTCTTCCTCTCAGCGACACCGTTTTGTTGTGGAGTATAGCGAGAACTGTATTCATGAAGAATGCCTTTAGAAGTACAGAACTCATCCATCACACGGTTCTTGAATTCAGTTCCATTGTCGCTTCGGATCCTCTTCACTTTCAACGTGTATAAATTTTCCAACATTGTAAGAAGATCCTTGAGGATTCCAGGAGTATCACTCTTGTGTGCCATAAAAGCTACCCAAGAAAATCTAGAATAATCATCAGTAACAACCAGACAGTAAGCATCTCCGAATGTTGTCTTGTGCTTCATAGGTCCAAAAAGGTCCATATGAAGACGTTCAAGATGCATGCTAACAGTGTTGATTTTCTTCAGAGGGTGAGATTTCTTTGTTTGTTTCCCTTTTTGGCACGAAACACAGATATCTTGTAGATGAAAGCTTCTCACAGGCACACCATTCACAAGGTTATTTTTCACCAAATGGTTCATTTTTCTCAAGTGAATGTGCCCCATTCTTCTGTGCCAAGAAATAGACTCCTTCTCTGTGGCTTTTGAGACAAAACATGTTACTTGCGCAGATGACGTAATAGCTTGACTCATATCAAGAATATAAAGATCATTAATTCTTGGAGCCGATAAGAGAATCCATTCATCAGGAATCTTGAATCCAGGTTTAAGCACATAACAATCGGCATCATCAAAATGCACGGTGAACTTCTTATCGCAGATTTGCGATACACTGAGAAGATTATGATCAAGTTGACGAACATAATTGATCTTTTCGAAACATACCACACCGTTTGAGATCATTCCTTCTCCGGTGATATATCCGCCTTTGTCTCCTGCGAACGCGACATAGCCTCCTTTAATATTTCTCACATCGTACAGAAGCCGTAAATCGCCTGTCATGTGCCTGGATGCCCCACTATCAACAATCCAATGACTACTGATAGTTCCTCCTGGAACACCCTGCACATATCATCCAATGATTAGTTAAGGATGGGGACCCAAGCCATAGTGGTCTTGGGTCGTCCCTGAGCATCACGAATAGTGATCTCGATCTGTTGATGATTTTCCAAACTAACAGCTCCCCCTGAACTTTCACTCCTCTTAGGTTTCCAAGTTTGTTTTTGTTTACCAGATTGAGTTTTGTAAACAGATTTTGAAACTTCTGGTTTTAAAGGTGAACTTGGTTCCCTTGGAACAGATTTGACCTCAGTTTTTAAGGCCTTTTCTATTTTCTTGACATTCTGACGTCGTTGTTTCGTTTCCTGTTCTTTAACAGTTTTGTTATCATGTTTTTGGGAAACGGTACGACATTGAGTGTGAATCTTTTCAGGTGGTGCTTTCTCAACAAATTTATCTCTTGGAGTGTTTACACAATCTTTGATGATGTGCCCAAACTCTCCACATTTAAAACACGTTCTCCTCTCAACAAACTTAGGAGAAACGAACCGACGCTCATATGTCAAACCTGTAGAGCCTGAGGTACTTGCTTTTTCATCACACCCGTTTGAATGTTGAGTGTAATTATTTTGACTGTTACGATTTAAAATCTTGACTTGTTGTACAAAATCAGTGTTTGATTTGTTAGCAAAAATCTCAATTTTATCAGTACCCTCAGATGCCACAAATCTGACATCATTGTTTTTCTTTTGATAACGAGCTCCATTTGTTTCAAATTTTGATTTAGAAACATTTGGCCTTTGAGCTCGTTGAAATGGTTGTTTACCCTTAGGAGCAAAAGGTTGTTGCTTTGTTGGGGAGTTTTGATTTCCAAATTGCTTTTTGATTTCAGCTTTAGGAATTGGATCGCATTGAGTCACAATAACTCCCGGGATCGTCTTTCCCAAAAACTTGCTTGTGTTATCTTCAAAAACTTTATCAATCAATGATGGATTGACGTTTTTAATTGGAAAATCATTATCCGAATAAATTTTAGAATCACCAACCAAAGTATACAACACATTGTTACTCTTAATGGTAGACACAGGTTTCTTGTCGTCCTTGACAGGATTAATCACTTGTTTGGCAACTTGTTGCACAACAGGAATAGGAGGATCACAAAGAATATGATTCTCAATTGGAATTTCTATTCCCTTTTTCTTGTCAAGTGATTCATCCTGGTCATTAGCATCTGTTTCATCATCAGATGAATCATAATCCTCAACAGTTGGAGGACTTTGACTCACTGTTGTTGAAGTTTCTGTTTCAACAGATGAGGTTCCCGAGGAAGTGTTCGGTTTGAACCCTAATCCAGTAGTAAATTCCTCATAATTAAGAGGCACACTGGGTTCAAAACGAGGCATATCCTCTTCATCAGGTGGTGCAGCATAATTGTGTCTCAAAGGGGGCGGACATTTCTTATACCCAACACCACTCTTGTTTTTCTTCAGTTGTTGAACATCAATTATGTGATCGAGCACAAATCAGGAGTTAGAATAACTCTCCAATTTTTGCTTGATAACATCATGCTCGCACTTGGCAATGGCTAAATCCTTTTTGGTTTCCTCAACAATATTAATGTACTTGTTAATACTAATTTGTTTATGATAAACAACTTTGGTAGTTTCGGAAACACTTTTCTTTAAATTTTCAATTAAAGATTTAAAGTCCTTTTCGTTTCTTGTTAAAGCCATATTTGCCTCTTTGCACTTTGACATCTCAACAACCAAACTTTGATTGTGACCATGAATTTTGTCACATTCAAGTTTCACTCTATCACATTCCTGTTTCATATAAGCACAATCAGTACATATTCTAGGAGTTTCAGATGTTACCTGACTCGAAGAGGCTGAAACATTTGCCATAAATGCAGTTTGAAAAGAAAAAGATCCGTCTTCTGAGAAGAACTTCTCCATTTCCTTAGATGCT
This sequence comes from Helianthus tuberosus, assembly GCA_030545235.1. Taxonomy (NCBI): domain Eukaryota; kingdom Viridiplantae; phylum Streptophyta; class Magnoliopsida; order Asterales; family Asteraceae; genus Helianthus; species Helianthus tuberosus. The sequence continues at coordinate 189,676,595 of CM060354.1, forward strand.
ATCCCAGCCTTCTTGATAAGAACAGATTTCTGAGACTTCAATTTCTCTGCTTCATTCAACAAGTCATCAATAGAAGTCGCTTCTTCTTTCACATCTCCCGAAATAGAACTTTCTTCATCCGAACTCCCGGTATAACCCGAACTGTCGTCACTTTCAGAAAATTCTTCTTTATGAACGTGCTTGATGTGATTGATGATCTTTGCATAGCACGCTGTTCCTCCTCCTTCATTATCACCTCCCCCTAATTGTAAAGACCAATTACACCCTTCATCTGTTTGAACAGTCAATGCACGAGTGTTGTTTGGTGGTCCAGATTGGTTCTGGTTGGTGGTATTGTTCACAGCTACTATCCCTTTCCCATGATTGTCTTGAGTGCCTTGAGTAGCATTTGAAGTACTTGTCTGATTTCTGAAAGGGTTCTGATTGCCTTGCTTGGATGGTCGGGTGCACTCACGTTTGAAGTGACCCTTTTCGCCACAATTAAAACACGTAACTGCTTCTTTATCAAACCCGTACTTCGTATCCTGCTTACTATCCAAAGAACTTCTTCCTGTTCGACTCATGAAATCCCTTGCCCTTCTAACTGCACTTGCAAACGCCCACTTTATATCCATCAACTCCATTTCATCACGATCGATTTGTTGATAATCTTCGTTGGTCATACTGATGTTACCAATTTGACCTGCGACCAAACCGCAGTATGCACTGACCATTGTGTTAATGAGTTCCATGTGCTCCTTTGCTACTTCAATGCTAACTTTTGAGAGGTTCGAAGTATCAACTTTAACAGTGTTCGTGTTTTGGGGTGGAGGATTGTTGGTATAATGTGCTTGTTGTGGTGGTGCTTGGGCTTGAGATGAGGGTATTGACTGTGAAAGATAAGCACCTAAATCGAACTGTGGTTGAGTACTTTGAGATTGGGGTAATGTTTGTGAAAGATAAGTGCCTAAATCGAACTGTGGTTGAGTACTTTGAGATTGGGCTTGAGATTGGGTTAATGTTTGTGAAAGATAAGTGCCTAAATCGAACTGTGGTTGAGTACTTGTGTTGGACACAAATGCAGTTTGAAGCTTCGGTTGTTGAACAGAACTAGAACTAGCTGAAGGAGCAAAACCAGGCAAATATATTTATGTGTTTTGAGGAGCTCCAATCCTTTTAGATTTCCGAGTTTCCTCTTCATTCTTGTGCTCCAACTTCTGAACGAATCCATAGATAGTGACATTTTCCCCATCCAGAGCACCCGTATGCTTTAGAAGTTCAATGAATGGACTCCACCTAGGAGGTAGAGCATCAGCTAAACGTGCAATCATTTCCACATGAGTTGTAGCAACCTTATAAGAACTCATTTCACTTATCAAATGATAGAAACGAGAAGTCATATCATTTAGAGTTTCATTTTCCAAAGATTGAAATGATTCAAATTCTTTCTTCAAAAGATCATGGCGTATTTTTCTAGAAGCTGCATTTCCTTCTCCTCTTGTTTCCAATGCATCCCATAAAGCTTTTGTGCTCTTACTATAAGAAAATTGATGATAGATGTCTTTATGAAGAGCTTGTGTTAGAAAAGCAAACGCCTTCTTCTCTAATTCATAGGCTTTCTTGTCTTCTTCAAGCATATGAGAAATACCAGCGGCAGTTGATGTTGCTTCTTCTAGTTCCGGGCTACATTCAGTAGTGAAACACGTCCAAAGTTCAACGTTTTGCCCTTGAATGTATGTGTGAAAACGACCCTTCCAAGATGGATAGTCGTTCATGTGATTTTGCTTTGGCGGGCGATTGTTGCTACCTGTCTCACTCTCACTGAGCAATAGATTTTGAATGTTTTGATTTTGATTAGAAACCATTGCCCATTGACCTGTATTTATTGATTGTTGTTTTTGAGGCAATTGGTTCATTAAATCGGCAAGCGAAGGCTGATTTTCACTTGGTCTAGAGTCCGAACTCCAATCCCACAGACCTTTGTTACTCATATTTGGTATATGTATGATAACACCTGCACACACACTTGAAAACACAAGGTTAGAATGGTTTTGCAACGCCTCTGTGTAAAACAGATCTGTTCTCGACGAAACAGATTCCACGAAACAGGTTTGTTTCGTCTAAATGAATGATGACGAAACGGACTTGTTTCGTTGAAGATATTTTGACGAAATGGACTTGTTTCGTCGAAGATATTTTGACGAAATGGACTTGTTTCGTCGAAGATATTTTTGACGAAACACTTGTGATTCGTCGACTACTTGTTTCGTCGAAACTGAGTATCAGACAGCTGGTTTAGATATTTAAAATATCTTACTGACACAAGGTAAGTTGATAAACCTGTTTTTCAACACAACATCCTTTCAGGTTTATAGTTTCAAAGTTACTTTAACACAAAAGTCCAATTAATGTATTATATTGATCAAACACTTTGGTTTAAACAATAAAAGGATCAAATTCACAAATATGATAAGAACTCTATGAAGATATGAAGAACACACTCAAGAACAATGAGTTTTCTGGTCACCGATAATTTTCCGAAACACGAAAATGCACAAGACTTTCACTAAAAACCCGGTTTAAAGCATAAGCAATCAATCTAACAAGGTTTTTGATAAAACTCTTAGCAAATAACAACAAACAACAGATTTTATGAATATTTTTCCAGAAATATGATTTTTCAAGAACAAATTTTCAGAAAAACACACACAAATACTTGATAAAAAACCGAACAATGTTTGATTTTAAACAAGGATTAGAGCCAAAAGCTCTGATACCAATTGTAGGTCCCGATATCTGAGGATCGATAACGAACCGAATCACTTGTTTATAGCAAACACGGTCACGTGTGCGGAATCCACGTAACTATGCCAAATCAAACATATAAAACAGTAACGACACAGTATTAATCAATGAAACATACTCGATTGATTAAACGGGATGAGAACCGATAACAAACTGATACAAACACAGTTTAGACAGAATTTTGGCAGAGTTTCTTTAAGGGTATGCTCTCATCTACTTTCAAAGTGAAAGCAGGATGTGTTTATATACTCCCTGGGCCCAAGTCTCGACGAAACACAAAGTGATACGGCGAAACAGCATATGGGCCACACATTGGGCTTGAAGCAGCCCAACAGACGACGAATCAAGTGTGATTCGTCATGACTGTCGGCGAAACAGACTTAATGAATGTTGTTCTGTTTCGTCATGATGTGTTCGACGAAACAGACCTGTTTCGTCGAGGGCTGCATCAGCTGTTCTGTTTGCTGTTGACAGACAGCAAACAGATAGAACATATAAACATCATAATGACCATTCTACCCTTAACATGCAACATGCATTATTCGTTATACATTACATACCAAACGAAGACAAATAAGTCAGACACAAGCGGATAGGAGGATATCCGACTTGGTCGACGTCAAATACATACTCGATAATTCATAAAGACCGTATAAAATACATCGTTAAGTACAAGACTAGTTACAGACACTAAAAATGCATCAACAAAAACTGATATTATGGTCAGGTTTATATGACCAAAATATGTTATTTAATATAACATATCAGTAGGAAAAAGGTTTTGTAAGAAGATCATGCTTTAAAACCATTTTGTGTGTTATAAGGGCATTATCGTCATTTAAGACCATAATAAAAGCACTTGTGCATAAACTCAGTTTATAATCTGAATTGTTATCCCAAATTATCCTAATTATGATATTAAATTGGTAGGCAATGAGTTTGGTATAAGGAATTGTGCTTAAAACCGATCTATGCGCCTAAAGGGCATTTTGGTCACTTTAAAGCACAATTTACGACATTATACGCAAACTAAGTTTATGATCAGATTTGTAACATCTAAATATGTTAAACATGTTAACATATCAGTACCTAAGTTGTTTAAAAGCTTATTGGTGTCTAAAACCTTATTTTTGCTAAAAAGGGCATAATAGTCAAAGTACGACATTTTAACGGAAACTTGCATAAGACTCGGATTACTAGTATGATCGTGTAATATAACCCCAGAGGGTTATGCTACATTATATTATGATCATAACGGAACCTAAAATCAGAAGTATACAAGTCTAATTCGGCTTATAACCAAAAGTCATAGTAGAAGTCAAACTACGCGACTTTCGGTTGCGAACCGACCCTAAACTCAGAATTGTCGGGTTGAACATGCCTAAACATCTTCTAATAGTAATTACTAAGTTATTAGAGTGTTAAAATATAATTTATAACATCTGCATTATTAATTTAATTATTATTTACAAATCTGTCCAGTTTGACTTTTTAACTAAATAATTTGACCCGACAATTAACTAAACAAACGAAATAATTAGGAGGTGCCATTTTAAGGGTTAATCACCTACCTAATTATGGTCACATAACCACATTCATCTCGAACAATGGCTGGACCATTTGAGTTTAAACTGAAGGTCAAAGTCAGATTACGATAACTTTGACTTTTCGGTTTTAAAATTAAAAACTGAACTAGAGAAGGGGCTAAGACACTTACAAAGGGTCCTAGCAATCTTTTCTACTAAAAATGAGTTCCCTTTCAGATCAGGAAGCTCCAGAATTGAGAGTTATAGGAAAAGAATGAGAGGAGGTGCAAGAATGAATGGATGAACACAACCTATTTATAGATTTTGAGAGTGAATTGGATCAAGACAAGTGTTTTGAGAGGTCCTAAGATCATTCCAGGTGTAAAGGCAGGTGTCTAATACCATTAACCAGCTCATGGTTTCGAAAAACAAGTGCCTAAGTGGTTTGTGTGGGCTGCAAGGAAGAAGAAAGGCAGTTGTCCAGATTTTCTGAGTTCAGACATGTATACGGACCGTATGGTCCATTGTATACGGTCCGTAAGGACCAGGTCTGCATACATGAAGTTTTATTAGTTGGCAGTTTTGGCCCCTGAACGCGTATCGTTGAGTTTTGGCACATCTAACACCCGTTAACCCCATTTTTAAGCTCCATAAGGAAGTTAAATTATTATAGATGCTAGTTCGTTCGGTCGTACGGTCGCGTTTTTCGCTTAATTACGACGAACGTTCGAACGAATGTGAAAACAATCCAGATTTCGCAACGGATGGTATTTTTGCATTCCCATCACTAAAATATAATATTTTAATGATTACAAAAATTTATGGATGTACGAATATGGTCAGAATGCAGAATATGCGCGAATATGCATACTTTCGCAGTTTTGACGCTTTTAGTCCTTTTATCGTACAAAGTTGTGCGTAATATCTTTTATTGATATCAAAGTATTGCATAGCCCATATAGGGATTCCTGAGAACGTGATTGAGCATTACGGAGTTTCTGGTTCTCTTAAAGGTCACTCGAAAGCGTAGTTTCGATTGTTGACGCTTTTAGTCCCTTTTACGTGCAAACTTGCGCGTATCATCATTTAATAGCATCAAAGCCCTATGTAGCCCATATTAAGTATTCTAAAGAGTATGATGGCACATCAAAATGCTTCGGGTTCATTAAAAGGTCATTCAGAGGTATAATTAAACATGTTGACGATTTTAACCCCTCTAACTCGAAACTTGCGCTTAACTTCACTTATTGGCATAAAAGCCTTGAATGGCCAATATTAGGCATTCCTGAGATTATGATCAAACATTATGAAGCTCTCAATTTGTTAAAAGGTCACTCAGAGGTAAGAATTAACATGTTGACACTTTTAACCCTTCGACGCGCAAACTTTCACATAATTACGCACACGGCTCCTCTCGTCCAACAAGTGGCTCATTTGAGAATACGGACACCGTATAAGGTCACTCAGAGGCTTAGTTTAAGCATGTTGACACTTTCAGTCCATTTAAAATCAAGGTTTTCGATTTTGATGAAATTAGTCCCTCATAGTCAACGTTTGACTTTATTAGGGTTTATTACACGTGTTAACACATCATTGGACACGATTTTACGAGGTGTTACACTCGTTATGGCTTGCGCCATAAAGTAATCCTTTCAAAACTCATTGTTAACCACCAAAATACGGTTTCGCACCAATTGTAAGACCCGTTCTAATTAAACGCTGACTTTTATAGTAATTTGCATATTGACTTTAAAAGTAGTTTGCATACAAACATATTTGCACATTGACTTTTAAAATAGTTTGCATAAAAACATATTTGCATATTCACTTTTATAGTAGTTTGCATACAAACATATTTTCATATTTCGCGTCAACGAGTATTTACACCATAACTCATTTCTATTAGTTTTGGTTCACGTCATCAAATGTTTATACCAAAAACTCATCTTTACTTGTTTGACTCGTTTCATGGTTTACATCATGGGGTATCGTCTTAACAAATTTTCATTTATTGCGGACATTAGTTCATCATAACTTTACTCGTTTTGACCCGTTTCATGGTTTACACAATGGGGTATCATCTTAACAAACTTTCATTTATCACGAACATTATTTCATCATAATTTTACTCCGTTTGACCCGTTTCATGGTTTACACCATGGGGTATCGTCTTAACAAACTTTCATTTATCACGGACATTAGTTCATCATAATTTTACTCGTTTTGACCCGTTTCATGGTTTACACCATGGGGTCTCCTCTTAACATTTTTTCGGCTAACCAGATCTTAACTAAAATACTTCCATCACATATATTGCGATTCTATTTTAGGAGGTGTAAGCTTTACTTACATTGTGTCCGTTCAAGCTTCCATGCGTAATTGATTCGTTTTACCCGTTCCTTTCCAAGCTCCCACCTAGTTTGTCAAGAGTTAAACTATCACATAATATCCACAAGAAGATTAAATTGTCATCAAATACCATGACCATCACCCTTATGGATTTATATACAACATTTACCACTTTCCACTTTAGGTCAATTTGACTTTTAAAAGTCAATCTGCCAATTGACATACATGGATACAATATCAAGTTCAATAAAACTCATTTAGGCATTTTATCAAACACTTGGTGGACGTCATTTTTAGGCCATCATATTAGCTAAATTTTCCAACCAAAATCACTATGTGTCTTTCAACTCAACAAGTTTATACACTTTCTAGCGTCAAGTTAACATAACTTTCAATTATCATAAGCTAATTCATCCTTTTGACCAACATAATTCATGGGTTCAACTCTTATGTCAAAACCCACTTCTAGTCACTTAATAATACGTATCAAAATCCATAAATTGTTCAAGTAATTCACACATACAAGCAAGTAAGAATACTTATCAATACCTCTAGGAATGTTTTCACAAGTTTGTCATGGCAAACTAAGGTGAAACCTCACCATATTTGAGGTCCAAAGTAAGATTAAATTCTGTTTTGCTCAAAGTTCTTATATCTTCTATTTCTTTTACTAAACTTGGTGAAATAGTGTACCCACCAAGCTAGGGATGAGCTTGGTACCGTCCGGTACCGAAAGAACCGGTACCGAAAATCCCCAAAAGTGGGTACCGTTACCGGTATCGAATATACCCGGTTCGGTACCGGTACCGATACGATACCTGTATTTGAGGGTAAATATCGGTACCGAACCGGTACCAAAAATGTCAAAAGTCGGTACCGAATCCGTACCGAAAAAGTACCCGGTCCGGTAAATTCGGTACTGGTACCGGGTCTGATTTGCTCATCCCTACACCAAGCTCACAACTTAGTCCATAGTTGTGGGTTTGTGTTGAGGTTGATCTCCATCAAGTTATGAGTTCAAAACTCTTTTACTTTAAGTTCATACATGCTATATTCCAAGTGTTGAAAACATTCACGATTCACCATCTTCCTTATGGCAGAACTTGTGTCTTGTAAAAGTGTGAACCGTGGGAGCTTTGGCTTTCCAACCTAGTTCCACTACCTCACTTGTGAACCTTGTGTATGAACACTCAAGTAGCTTTCTAGTCTCAAAGTAACATAACCCCGTCTAGCCTACAACACTTAGTTAACTATTTTCTTGTGGTGGTTCACCCGGGTTAGGTCTTACTTGGCTACTTGATAATGTACTAGTTACTTGTTTATTTCTTTTTATTCATGACCATCCGAATCATCCTTGCGATGATTTGTGTATTGGTGAATCATACAGTGAGGTTAATCCTCCATGCTTGACTTATATGACAATCTATGAAACTCATGATGGACTTAGTTTTAGGATTATTATTATAACTATATATATATATATATATATATATATATATATATATATATATGAACCTAGCCAAACTTATGATGATAATCGGTTTATGATTATTCGTCATGAACTTTGGCTAACTTATCTATGATTCTAAGTCTCTCGTTGTTGATTCTAATGGGCAAAGGACCCATGAGATCACATACAACTTAGTGTCAAAACGAGTACTTAGACTAGATATACTTTTATGCATAACATACTTTTGTACTTAAATTCTAAATCCTGAATTTAACTACTCCATAAACGCCGTATGACCTTACCTTCGATTCCCCATTATCAAACAACTCATCACTCACGGATAATCAGAAAGCTTTTGCAAACTTGTGAGTATACATGACCCCTTTTACTTTTACACTTTTGGGTGCAATACGTTTATTACTATTAAACACACGCAAAAGATTCAAACCTCGCATCTTGGACTTAATCGCCTAGCACTGACCCACATCCCCTTATTGTTCTGAAATTAATTATTCATTGTGTAATCCTTGTTCTCTTAAGCTTTATGGGACTAATGTTATGTTAAGTTGATTTCGTCTATTTCTTCTGTTAAGTTATAACATATATGTAACAACAATGGTGTGTGCTTTTATCAATTATGTGCAGTCTTTGTTTTATTAAGTCTTATGTCTGCTTTTATTCAGAATTGTCAAGGCTTACTACTAAGTTTTATGTCTCGGCTGAATTCCAGACAACAACTAATATGGGCTACCTAACCTAAGTTCCAAGCCAACGAATAAAACAAATTAAAAAAAGCAAACAAGCCCCAAAGAACAACCTGAAAGCAGAAAATATGGGCATATCTAACCTGTGTTCCAAGCCATCAATGCAGCAAACTGCATTTGCGAAGATTACCCATAACCGACGCGCCAATCATCAAATCTTGGAACTGATTTAATCGAACAACATATATTTAATAGAAGAAGTGAAGAACTGATTTAATCACACGGTTTGGTTTGTTTGTAATCGAATAACTGATTTAATGTTTATTAAATGGAAGAACTGAAGAAGATATAGATGTAAAAAAGCAAAAAGAGCCGTTAGTGAATTACTTACCAACCTTTCATTCTTCAATTTCATCAGGGCCTGTTCGGATCCCTCATTCTACAGCCGCGACCTTTCTTCTTCAATTTATCTACGTGTGTGTGTCTGTGTGAGGCCTTTTGTGTTTGAATAGTTTGGACGTGCCTTTCCTGTTATGGGTTGTTTGCTTTAAAACTCAAAATGGGCCTACTATAGCAAAAACCCACAAAAAATTGGAGGCCTTTCAATTTGGGTGGCCCTAGGCCTGTGCCTAGGGTCGGAAGCCCATTGGGCCGGCCCTACATGCAATCACATACTTTATGCTTAAATTACAACACAAACAATCCAATCATACATGCTTAAATACGTGATACTTGATTTATATACTTGGATGATTCTTTTGTGCGATTTACTTGTTATTAACTTCATAGGAACCTCCCCTTAACATGTATAATGCTATAGGAGTAACACACTGCCCGTATTCTTAAGGTCATGTTAAGTCTTTTATTCTTGCGGTAATCAGAGGGTCGACTTGTTAAATTGCATGCCATGTTTACCTTAATCTCGTTAACTATTTTTGTCATGTGGATTGTTCAAACTCTTATACATATATGCTAGTACTCAAAACTTGTATACTCGCCAATACTTTTGTATTGAACTATACTTTAAAACGTATTGCAGGAATTTGATGATGATGATGATGCACGGAATCTAGTAGGATGCCTAGAAACGCACCAAACTTCAATTCGTGTTTGTTAGTTTAGTCATTCGATAATTGTTGTAATTCATTTTGTTTCAAATTCGATGTATTCTATTTCAAACATTGTACTTGATATTAGTAATTAAATGAAATTGTTTATTAAATACTAGTCACATTTAGTGTTATGAAGTCTCGAGCAATCTCGTTCGTCTCACTCCAATGTTTCCGCCATCGGTTGAAGTGTGACATTCGAGTCGTAAGGCAGTCAGTCAGTTGCTTCCTATGACATTCTGAGGCGAGATTGCCGCGGGCACGTTATCGAGTCTAGAAAACCCGTTTTAAAAAAAATTAAAAAACAAGAACATTGAGTATTCTCAATTTCTCATCACTTAGAAATCAAATTTCGACAACTTATACCTTATGCATAAATGGTTGTACGCTAGTTAACTTTTTTTTTTTGAAAGGTTAACTTCATTAGAAACGCCACTAACCCCAAAACGGGACGGCCAAGACAAAGAGCTTACATTATAAAAAAATAACACCAATTAGCCCACGAGAGGCCCTTTAGTTTCAATCTATTTCTAACCCAAAGAAACCCAAGCATCTTCACTTCGGATATAACATCTTCCACTTTCGGGGTCTTGTTGTTGAACTTCCACCTGTTACAAGATCTCCACAAGCTCAGCAAGCCGTAATGATGATGCCTTGAAAGACTCTTTTGGCCGGTTCCTTAAGACCCACATGGTTGTGCAAATTGAGCAAGTCTCTAAAACTGAAAATAAAAAAAGCATGAAATACGACACCACAAACTAATTCGTTGCCACAAGATTGTCGTGAACAAACAAGACGTGAAGAGGTGTTCGACACTTTCGTCACTGGTGCCACGTAAAGGACAAATCATATCTTCTATTATTATGTTCCTACTCCGCAACGCCATACCCGTGGGGATCCTGCCCAAATCTGCCCACCAAGCAAAAATACTGCACTTCAGAGGAACCCAACGACACCAATATATCACGTAATTACTGCTACGGTCCAACCCCTTAGACAACAAGTTTTTCACAGCTCGCACACTGAACTCCCGCGACTCAGCACCAATCGATTTCCAACCGTACGCCCTACTCGTGAGCTGAACCGGCTGAATAAGGGTGTTAAGTTGAGTAAATTCAACCAAGTGTTGGGGTGTGTTCGGCTGCGATTTCCAGCTCCAAGACCCACCCGAATCCCCTCCAATTCTGTCTATAATCCTGCATTTTTTTATCCCGCTCAATGCTGAAAAGATTCGGGAACATATCTTTGAGCGGCTCATTAGATAACCAAGGGTCTATCCAAAACGCAATACTCTCCCCATTCCTACAAACCCCTTGAAAGACCGACGCAGAAGCAAATTCTCTACCAAGGTCCTTGAAATAATTGTTACGATATTGTTCCACACCCCACACGTCTTTCGACAAGGGATAAAATCCCAATTGTTCCTACAAGTATGGAACGCCTCTATCGCCTTCTTCCAAAGATTGTTATTTTCCGGATTAAAACGCTACCCCCATTTCAAAAGAAGCGTCATTTTTGACGTTTTTAAGGCTATTTAAACTGAGGCCCCCTTCCTTTCTCGGAGTCGACACTCTTTCCCATGCTACCCAATGCATTTTGTGGCCCCCACTATCACCACTTCATGAAAATCTTTTAATCATTTTTTTATGAACGGACAACGAATCCTCCAAATGGGTTACTGGCGAAATTCACCACATCGGGATATACCCGCCTTCCGAACTGGGGAAAACCCTTACCTAGGGCCGAAGCCCATGAACACTCGCCCGAAGGCACGGCACGGCAGTGCTATGTGTTAAAGTCTGCTCAGTTTAAGGATCGAACTAGCGATCGCCACCTACTCGCGTAGTCTCTCTTCATCACCAGATGCCATAAAAACTAAATACTGGAAGCAGAAAATTAACCTGAATCACTTGAAATACTAATTCTCTCCCTTATCACTCCATCACTAACTAGCTCATTGTCATGTTTTTATCAATTTATGATGCACGCTTTTGGTTTACACTACACAAAGTGGTGGTGACATCATTGATGAATAGACCACCTGACAACGTGTCAGTCTATGAATGAAAGACAGACAGACACGTGATGAGCACGTGACGTCAAAGGTGACTGTACCCATCATCCTCGTACACTTGATTTCCCAAAACATTCCAAAAAGGGAAAGTAAGTGTGAAACGAGATGCAGAGGATACCCCACCCCCATCATCGTCGTTTCCAATATGTCAAATTTTACTAGATACCTTTTGTCAACACATAAAACCAATTTTAATAATACATGTTCATGGTTGATATATGCTTTTATTTCAATAAAATTTCATACATTTTTAAATGTTTTAAGTGATGTATACTTTGTGCAATACACATACAATTATGCTTTTAGGATACACGTGTATGTATATATGGTTACATATAAATAACTATGAACTATCTATACAAAACTTGTTGGTATTTATCAAATGTGTCATACTAGTAGAATTTTCTCGCGCGTTGCGGCGGAAATTAGGTTGGTATCGGTTTTACTGATTACGATATGATTATGGCACTGTCACTCGGTATCGCAACCGAAAAATAAAACCCAAAGATACAGTCATGATATGCTTAAAAGGATCCATAAACACAAATATTAGTAACGATGTTGATCGTAACGATGTTGATCGTAACGATGTTGATCGTACCGATACCGGCCGAAATTTGTTCGGTTGGAATCAATGTTGTACTGATATTCTTCGGATGTTATCAGTACGGTTGGTTATAAAAAAATTGTATCTTTATAATTATATGGAAAAACAAAATATGCTAAAAATGAGTTATAATAGACTAATAGTAAAATAATGAAAAATAGAAACTATAAAAAAGGAAAAAAATAACAATAAAATATAATAAAAACACTGTACATCCTTTTTAATAAATGTTATACAGTATAGTATAGTATAGTATACATGAGAGACGTCTAGACATAACACAAGATATTACGAGAAAAAAATGAACCATTTAATTTTCAATCTTAAAAAAGATTAAATGTAATGGTTATTGTCTGTTACTCTTATCTTCTAAATATAAAAAAAAAACAATGAATTTTTTTAACAACTTATTCAACAATTAATTAAGCATTTTTATTAATTATTCAGTAACAAGTTTTACTCTTTAACTTATTTAAAAAAATCTAAATACAAAGGGTTGTCTAATTATTATTATTATTATTATTATTATTATTATTATTATTATTATTATTATTATTATTGTTATTATTATTATTATTATTATTATTTTGTGAACATTTTGATTCAAATTTTATTGGAAACCAACTTGGTGTCTAAATAAAGTATTTCTTGGATCATATATGCCTTTAGTACGTATGTGAATGGTAACTTTGATGGAACATATTTACGTACTTCGACAACCCAATAACAATGAAGACTAGATATAAATATCTTTTATCTTATTTTACGTTTGTGTTTTTTTAAATGGCTCGCGTTGTAGCTTGTTTATACTATTTTTTAGAAGTTACTTTTAAATGTTCACTTATGTTTTAAGTTACAAATTCTTAACCATAAGATAGTATTTGTAATTAAAAATGAAGCTTGTTTATACTATTTTTTAGAAGTTACTTTTAAATGTTCACGTATGTTTTAAGTTACAAATTCTTAACCATAAGATAGTATTTGTAATTAAAAATGAAAATTATGTGGCATGTGAAACCGTGTGATATGTGAAATTGTGAATACCATTTTTCTTACTATGTGATAGGTGTGAAAAATGAAGTAACAATTAGATTAAAGTAAGTTTTTCACATATGATAAGTGCCATGCACCCGTTTATGTAATAAATATTTAATGTTACTTGCAGGGATATAGATCACAGATCCACTTTGATCGATTATTAACTTGTATATATTTATACATTTAATAAATGTCCATTTTATTATTAAAAGTAAAATAAAACCCTAAAATAAAATAGAGTGATGGGAGTGTGCACTGAGTAATAAATGCCAAGGAGGAGTGGAAATTGGAAAAATGTCAGAAATGAAAAAGAGTGAGTAATTAGCAAACAAGTGCATATAATTTGATCTTTGTTTGGTTTTCTTCTCTTGAACTTTTTTGGCTTCTTTGGTAACCTGTCACACCCATCTATTCAACTTCCTTCACTAATTACATACAATTCTATTCAGTTGGGAAAAGGAAGAAGAAGATTATCCGTGAATTGGTTATTATTTTGTGTTGGTGTATTTGGAAAAGCAGGAACAGAATGGTATTTAATCAGAAAAGTCCGCAAGATATTTTGATAGAGACTAAGTCGAGAGGTTTTGAGTGGTTAAGGAATAGATCATCATGTAAATATATTAGTTGGAATGAGTTGTGTAAATATCCTATGTATATGTTGTAATTTTTCCCTTTGCCCGTTTGGGTCAGGGGAGTGGTTTTGTTTTGGCCTTTTGCCCGTTTGAATCGGAGGTTTGTTGTTTAATTTAAAAAAAAAAAAATACATACAATAAATAATTATATATTATCTCAAAAGTGATAAGGGGCTGGCACTACTTTAAGACTATACGCTATGGAGCGTGGAGGGGAGGGCAAAGTCTCTCTGTGCCCTAAACACAACCCCTCCACTCCCAAAGGCGTTGTCCCTCTCACTCACCTGCTTGATCTCCTCTCTCCTTTTTTGATGTGGAGGGCAAAGTCCACATCACTCCCTCTATCCACTACCCTAAAAACACTTAGGCTGAGGGGGGTGTGGTTGTACTTGTGTCTTCCACGACCACCCCCTCCACCACATCACTTCACACCACCTTTCTCTCCATCCCTATAAGGGAGGGTGGTGTTTCCCTTCCCCTCCAATCACATCATTCCAACTCATCATCACCAACACAGATAGGGCTGGCAAAAAAGCCCAAGCCCGACGGGGGTATACCCGAAACCCGAAACATACGGGCCAGGTATACCCGAAGCCCAATGGGCATGGGTCGGGTACGAGCTTAAAAAAGAAAAAAAATCGGGTACGGGTATGGGATTTAGTGATACCCGCCCGATACCCGGCCCATTAACCTGAATGTATCATATTATATATTTCCATATATATAAACTTAGTACATGTATTTATTATCTTCTCTATAGTCATATGTGGATATGTATTTGGTAGGTGCTTAGCGAACAAATAACTTATTTTTGAGTATGTATATTGGATATGGAAGCTATCACCCTTTATTATGTGGTTGTTTATGCAATTTGGTGGTCATGATACAATTATTTAATTAAGTAATCGTTTTGATTTAGTTTGGTATATGTGATCTGAATATGATATGTAAGTTATTAATCATACTTTCCTTTGTTATAGTCATTAAAATAATAAATTATATAAACATCAAAGTAAAAATTGAACATTGTCCCAAAGGGTATTTTTATGAAATTAACGGGTATACCCAACACATGCGGGTATGCCCGATAACCAACGGGTAATTACCCGAAGGGTAACGGGCCGGGTATGGGACAAAGAATTACAACCGGGTACGGGACTGGGATTACCAATACTCGGCCCAAGCCCGGCCCATTGGCATTCCTAAACACAGAACATCTCGTCGGGGAGCTCAGGGAGATTTCACCGTGGGCACCCGCGGGGGGGGGGGGGGGGGGGGGGCAGTGATCCCCATTGAGGAAGAGGGTCACACCAGCTCTCCGACCCCTTCCTACACCCCTCGGCCTTAATTTTGATGGCAGTGCTACCCTAAAACTTTTTCTTCTTTATTTTTCTATTTAAAATTAAATTTAGCATTTTAATTTAAAATACATACAACATATAACTAAATAAAATAAACATTACATAATTAAAAATACAAACAACATAAATTAGCAAAATTTCATAAAAACTGGAAACAATAAAAAATATTAATCTATCTACTATAATAGAATAAACCAATTTTTGAACACATGTCATTCATTAAAGGTATCTTCAAATCTATTCTTATCTTATATTAATTAAATAAATATAAATTAATATTAAATCTTATCATACTTTAACAAAATATTATCCTCAAATCTAAATTGTTAATTTAATATATTTTTAAAACAAATACCTCTCTTTTCTACTTATCTTATATTGAATATATAAATAATAAATTAATATTAAATGTTATCCAAATTTGTTAAAAATATAACTTTTATTATTATTTGGTATACAAAATTATATTTATTCAACTCGTGTAAAACGCAAGGTTTTCAAAAATATATATATTTTTTTTATTATTTACTATACAAAGTTACATTTATATAACCCGTGTAATACACAAAGTGTTTAAAGATATAACTTTTTATCATTTGCTATGTAAAATTAGATTTATTCAACACGTGTAATACACGGGGTTTTAAGGATATATTTTTTATTATTTGGTAGATTTTTCAACCCGATTATACATGGGTTTTTTAAAGACACGACGTTTTAGTATCTAATATACAAAATTACATTTATTTAATCTGTGTAATACACATGTTTTTAAAGATATAGCTCTTTTTAGATCTATTTAACATGTGTAATATATGGGTTTTTAAGAAAGTAAATTTTTTTATTATTTGTTAGATTTATTCAACCCGATTATATACGGGTTTTTAAAGATATGATGTTTTTAGTATTTAGTATACAAAATTGCATTTATTTAATCTGTGTAATACAATGGTTTTTAAAGATATAACTTTTTTATTATTTGATATATAAAACTACATTTATTTAACCCGTACAATATCGAGGTTCATAAAGATCTAACCTTTTATTGTTTAATATATAAAATTACATTTATTCAACCCGTGTAATACATGGAGTTCTAACCTAGTCTATACTATATAATAAAAGAAACCAATAATAGGACACATATCATTAATTGAAGCCGTCTATTTTTTATAGATAATTAATATCAATTAAAAGATAATTATAAAATTAAATTTAATATAAATTTAAACAATTCGTATAGGAGATAATATAAGATTTTAAAATATTTATCAGATTTCAAAATTATTTATCCTGAAATTAACAAAAGATGTACGCTAAATATAAATTAATATAATGTAAATTATTTATTTATTTTATTAAACTAAAGTAGTTAAGGGTAGAACCTATTTCAAAAATGTTTATAAGGGGTAAACAAAAATATTAATCAATGTTTATTGGTTCTATACTTTTATTTTCGTGTTCAACTCTCAACTAAAATACGGTAATCACTATGTTTACGTGACATTTATAAGAACCATCACTGCAATCACCCCATCCATCGTATATCGAGTATATCCGTTAGTTTTTTTAAGATATAAATTTTTATTAGATTCATTCAACCCGTGTAGTAAACGAGGTTTTTTAAAGATATAACATTTTTATTTTTTCTATACAAACTTACATTTATGCGACTCGTGTAATACACGGGGTTTTTAAAAAATATAACTTTTTTTTTATTATGTAGTATATAAAATTAGATTTATTCAATCCATATAATAATAGGGTTTATAAAGATGTAACTTTTTATTGTTTGGTATATAAAATTACATGTGCTCAACCCGTATAACATATGAGGTTCTTAAAAATGTAAACCTTTCATTCTTTAATATATAAAATTATATTTATTCAACCCGTACAATACACAGGGTTCTTAAAAATATAACTTTTTTATTATTTAATATATAAAATTACATTTATTCAACCATGTAATAAGCGAGATTTTTAAATATATATTGTTTTATTATTTGGTATATAAAATTACATTTATTCAACCCGTGTAATAAACGAGATTTTTAAAGATATATTTTTTTTATTATTTGGTATATAAAACTACATTTATTCAACCCGTGTAATACACGGGGTTCTAACCTAGTATTAATAAAAGTAAAAGAAATACGCAATAGTTTAAGCAACTAAACATGTAGATAATGACAAACTTTCATGGTCTAAAACATCTAAACGATTAGCTTCCAAATACGTCCGAAAATAAAAACTTGAACGTAAGTAATTAAATCTTGTTAAAAAAAGAGTAAATTACGATTTTGGTGTCACACCCCGACCACGTAGAACCTACAAAACGTGGCGGAAACATCGGGGAGTGTTGTAACAGAATCATTGTTTCATAACACATGGAACTTGAAATATTGTTTTATTGATTAAAAGAGTTACAATGTCTTGACAATAAAAGAAACATAACAAAATAACTAGTCTTGCATCTTTTATTGTCACTAAGGCTCATGTCCGCCTAAGTGTATCTTGATCAATCCTATGCTTCATTTCCTGAAACACATGTGAAAATAGGTACGTCAACATAAAAATGCCGGCGAGTACATAGGTTTTGTGAAAATAAGATTCATGACATCTGTTTAAGAAAATGTTTAGTCATGAACCTTGTAATTTGCTTTGTCTTTGTAAATCATTTGAAAAACAATAAGTTCAGATGATACGTATAAATAAGAGAATAATGCATGGTTAAATGAATAACCATGTAAAAATGAGTTTGTATAAGTTAAGTTGTTTGTAAAACAATGTATTGTGAAAAGTATGTTATTTGTATAAAATGTTATATGTCTAAATTGAAATGATTTCAAATAACGCAACGATATGTAATACCATACAATCACTTATATATAGGAAGTACCAGCGGCGTATCCACCATGCTTGTATCATATTACACACGCCTCGTTACTTAAATCACTTACTCAAACCAAACCACCAATATAAGATGTCTATGTTTAAACCAATTGTCAAAAGTCCTTGTATAAACCATGTCAAATGTTAATAGTCCAAAAGTAGTCAAGTAATGTGTAACAAATGTTTATGTATGGCTAGTGAAATGCATCAACTAAACCATAGATGAAATGCACAAAACAAAGTATTGAAGTAAAACTTGGTTTAAATCAAAGTTATGTTTTGTAAAATATATGCATGCTATACTGAATATGAACATTTATGCGGTATTGTAAAAATTCATACATCCAAGCCTTGCGACAGTCGGATAACTATGTAAAAATGAGTTATCAAAAGAATATGTATTCGGATTCGGTCATTCCTTACGTCCAAACAAACCCGAGATTTCAGGAATGGGATTTGTCAAGTCCTATGGTACCACTACCTACTACCGAGCGGCGTGATCGGTGTTAATGAATGTATAGTATAGTTTAAACAAACCAAATGTCATACCAAAATGTAAGCATGTTTTATGAAGATAATGTACCTAGTATGCTAGAGTAAACATACAAGGTAGAGCTGTAAAACAATGTGTCCATATGTTACTGGAACATATGCAACAGAGATGCAATGTAAAATAATGTACTAAGCATGTACTAAATGGACATACATAGCATGTGATGTGATGTGATGTAAAACAATGTACTAAGTATGCACACAATGGACATACATAGCATAAAATGTAATGAAATCATGTACTAATAGTGTACTAATGAACATAGCATGTATATAATGTGAAAACATGGAAAGCATGAAAGTAACAAGTAGGCACATGTGTTCCACCCCAAAACGTTTGGAAAACAGTAAAAGAGGGGTCTATGTACTCACTTGAGATTGCTCAGAAGTCCTAAGATAATCACCAAGCAATGCTAGAGATCTCGGAATATCAAACGGCACCTAATATAGGTAACTACATTAATAAGCCGGACCTAAATCGGAAGATCGGATAGAATGAGGGCTCGTAAACCAAATGAGTATGGGAACTCATGTAGTATGGTTTAACAAAGCCTACATACTAAATGAAACCTAACCTAAGTGCTTACGACCCATTACGACCCGTTTAGGTAGCTTATGCTACTTTAACGCGTCGTTCGCGTAAA
Organism: Helianthus tuberosus; assembly: GCA_030545235.1. Classification (NCBI taxonomy): domain Eukaryota; kingdom Viridiplantae; phylum Streptophyta; class Magnoliopsida; order Asterales; family Asteraceae; genus Helianthus; species Helianthus tuberosus. Next base: position 189,696,320 of record CM060354.1, read on the forward strand.
ACGCGTTCGGACCGCCTAACTAGTCCTATGACAAGTAACATATGCCTTAACATGTCTAATATTGTTGTCAAATCAGTTTAGATGTCAAAAGTTATGTTACATATGCTTAAAATGAATTTTGGCGTCAAAAGGGCATTTTGGTAATTTACCTAAGGCATATAAGCTACCTATCATACAACTACTTAAACGAAGCGACCATAAGGTATAACCTCGGAAGGTTATTCCCTATATACTATGGTCACCTAATGTGCTTGGTCGGATCCTAATGATCGACCAAACGGGTCGGGTTCGAAAGTATAAGCGATTGTTTAAATCGCTTACCTTACGACCCTATATAAGCACTAAACTAAAAGTGACGAGCTAAGCATGTTAAAACATGCTTAACTAAGTTTAGAAAACAGGTTTGGTATCAAAACAAACGGTTTTGATACCCATAAGTAGTTTGGTTACAAAATACGCAAGAATACGTATTCTGACCGAAACTACGGCTTGTCACTGAGCCTAGATAACGTGGTAATCAGTAGGTATAGTCACAAAGGACTATAACCATCGTGATTACAATCACGTTGCGAAGTTCAAACGAACTTCGCATTGACCATAAGCTGGTCAATGCAGAAAGTCAAACAAAGTTTGACTTTCAGACTCGAAAAGCAATAAAAGAACGAAAGAATACTCACGTAGGGTCCCGAATGCTAATCTAGATCAAAATAGCTTAGGTATGAAACAAAGGTTTCAACTTAGAGCATTTGAGATCAAATTCTAGTGAGTTTAGAGGTTGGATGGCAAGGGGTATTTATAGTGAATGGTCCACCATTAGGATCGTTTGTCGAAATACGTGCCTTAATCTCATCCGTACATGTGTCGGAACCTTATGGTACCCAAAAAGGCCACTCACCATAAGAGTTTGACACTTGGCACTTGACCTTTGGAGAGTGTTAAGGGCTGTTAAAAGATGAAAAAAAACGTTTTGCTGCATCTGGCCCCTGTTTACGGACCTAGTTTGGCAGATTTACAGTTTCAGTCCCTGCAACCTCAAAACTTGGTTTTCGATGCGTTTTTTTTTTTTTTTTTGACACGTTTAAGCCCTGTTAACCCCATTTCAAAGCTCTAAAATGAAGTTAAAGTATAGGGAACTTAAAATGTGTTCAAAAATATCTCGGGTGTCGGTTCGTTTAGCCGTACGGTTACGTTGTTCGGTTAATTACGACGGAATGCGCATAAGCGCGAAAAATGATCCAAATGGCGTGACGAATGGATTTTTCTTATGCCAAACACTAAAATAAAATATTTTAGTGCTTACATAAATTTTTGGATGTCCGGATGTATTCAGAACGTAAGTTATGCACGAAAATGCAAACTTGTGCACTTTTTGACGCTTTTAGTACCTGAATGAGCCAAAAGTTTATTTTAGCACACCGAGCCCCTCAAAGCCTATTTCTAAGCTATATAAAGGATATTTAAGGTGTGTTTAACTTATGGTCATGTTCCGGAATGTCTGTTACAGTTCAAATTGGCATACTTTCGCAGTTTGTCAAGTTTAGTCCCTGTAAGCGAATTAACTTGTTTTTGCCAAACCAAAGCCTTCAAAACTTATTTCTAAGTTATGTAAAGGTTATTTAAGGTATGTTAAGCCTATGTCACTATTCCGGAGTGTTTGTTGCATTAAACTGGTTATATTTACGCATCGGTGCGCGTATAACCTTCCAGAAAGCGATTTAGAGTTTGGAATTGAACAAAAATTGATATGTGCAAATGATACACATATTTTTACAAATCCCAAGTATGAAATTTAATATTTCATTGGTTCGGTATTTGTTTGATGGCCGTGGAGGCACAGGTGTTACATTTGGCACCTGTTGTTATATCATTTTTACCCTTTTAGCCAATTTTTTTTAACATCTGAGTGCCCAAAGTCTTTTTTTCTAACTCTTTTGGCCCCTAACACTAACCGCATCCATTAAATGTTACGGGCCAAAATGGTTAGAAAAAAAAACGTTAGGGGCCAAAATGGTTAGAAAAAAAGACGTTGGAGGCTTAGATGTTAAAAAAAAAATTGAAGCTAAAAGGGTAAAAGCGATATAACCACAGGAGCCAAAGTCGAAATTTACCAAAAAAAAAAAAAATACTAATAAACATAATTCATTCACATATTTCGCCTCTTCTAAGGTGGTGTTTGTTTTTTGGCCAGAAGCACTTCTGGCCACTTATGTCTGCGCCGCGCAGACGCGCGCAGACGTTTGGATGCTGCAGCTTGTTTGTTTTCTCGCAGACCTTTCATTAAAAAAGGTCTGCGAGACCTCTTCACCACACAGACATTCACCCATGTCTTCTTGGCACAGACCTCTACCTCTTCTTGGCATAGACTTCTTCTTCTTCCACACCTCCACCCCCACATCCCCATCACCACCTCCACCACCACATCTCCGCCACCACCGCCACCTGATACATCACCACCACCATCATCATCGGAGAGAGAGACCGTAGAGAGAGAGGGAGAGACCGTAGAGAGAGAGAGACCGTAGAGAAAGAAGAGAGAGATTGGTGAGAGAGAGATACTGTAGAGAGAGAGGGGGGGGGGAGTGGCAGGAGATCATCATCATCGGAGACCATCAAAAACCCCCAAATCGGAGATCATCAAAAAACCCCAAATCGAACCCCAAATCGGAGATCATCAAAAAACCCCAAATCGGAGAGAGAGCGGTGGGTGGTTGTGGTGGTAGATGAAGGCAGTCGGGGGTGGGTGGTTGTGGTTGTTCTTGGCGGTAGATGAGGCCGAGGAGAGAGAGGTCGAGGAGAGAGAGACGGTGGTGGCGGTGGTGTAGTGGTGACGGTGGTGTAGTGGTGACGGTGGTGGTGGTGGGTTTGCGGTGGTGCTTGGTGGTGGTGATGAAGGCAGAGAGAGGGATCGAGGGAGGAGAGAGATATGTGGAGGAGAGAGACTGTGTGTTGTGTGTGTGTGAGAAGTGGTTTATGTATAATAAAAAAACAAACCCTCTTCTCCTTGCAGACTGCAGACATTTGGTCCACCTCTTCTCCTGCAGATGCCTGCAGATGTGGTCCGCAGACTGCAGACCTTTTCCTGCAGAAAAAACAAACACCACCTAAGTGTCTACTTTCTCTTCTTCTTCACCACTCTAAACTCACATGCTTTGTTTCATTCCACCACCAAAAACCCTAAATTCTTTCACAAATTTCACAATAAACTCAAACCCATCAATCTTCATGCATTTGGTCACCTTTTCAATTCCTTGATCCGTTAACACAACCTGAATTCCCTACCCAAAGACCCCAACCCGGTTGACTGGCGCCAGTGTTGTCGGTCAGGTAGGGGCTACCTGCATGCATTTCTTTTATTCATGTCGTCTGTGGGACTTGAACCCAAGACCTCCCTCTCCTAAGGTGTTTAAAGGTTTTGCATTTGCTAATGGACCACCACCCCATTTACCTGCAAGCATTTCGGCAAGTGCTCCGACCCCGCTAAGACTCATAACTCATAAAATAAAGTTTATTAGATTTATTTTTTATTTTATTTTATTTTTATTTTAATTTTTTAAATGACAATACTTACTCTCTCCTAATTTACACCAAATTTAATCCTACAGAACTCCTTGCTTGGGACTGAACCCAAGACCTTCCACTAAGAGACAAAAGTCTCTACCAACTGAGCTAGCTCCACGATGGCTTTTGTTTTGTTAATTTAACAATAAGATGCTAATATTTGCTAAAATAATTTTTTTCCTTTAGTCATATGTTTTTTTTTTTCATACTACTAAAATGATAACTAAACAGATAAAAAGACAACTCTATGTGTCATCTGAAGGGCCGCGTGTTCGACTTCAGCTCTACACATACGCGGACCCTAACCGGTTTATCTTAGCTGAAATACCATACCCGGGTAGGTTCGGGTTTAAAATACCCGGGTTTTTTAACACCCGGTCCGGGTTTTTTTTTCGAGTTCAGGTTTTTTGTGCACCTCTAAGTTGCATCATACAATTTGTCGGGCCCTTAGAACGAGGATTAAATGTACATAATTGGGTTTATATTTCGACCCAAAAAGAGATGAAATTTATTTGGGCTCTATATTTTCTCAAAGATCAAATCAAATGCAAGTAAATGGGTTTGTTCTCTGGTAAAGCAACTACAAGTCTGAAGTCTACAACTCTACAACAGTCTCATTTGATGATTTGACCAAAAAAAATAGAAGGAAATAGAAAAAAAGAGTCCGGTTAACGTACAATATTCCTTAACGTACGAGCGTAAGCTGTGGAATTACATACGTTAAGCAATATTGTATTTTACACTTTCACTAGAAAAAAAAAATTTATATAATCTATTGCCATGCAAAATGTTTTGTTTGACTCATAAGCTACTTGTTTTGATCTAAACCCATTTTAACACCGTCTCAAGGCATCTAAACAAACCCGAAGCAGTAATAACACTGAAACGGAAACCCAAATGCCAAAAAAAATACAACCCAACAACTCATAAGACATCATAACCCGAGTTTGAAACACATTATCTCAATGATTTATTATAATACGAGTTTGATTTATTGCTTGATTGGTATTCATATATCGAGTGTCGCTCAATCTAAAACCCATTTCAAGTAGAAAACAATATAAAAAACTTATAGTTTCAACAATGATATATTAGGCGGTTATGTAACTGCATGACAGACTCCTCTCTCTCACCGTATCTTTCAAACTACATGCGAGTGTTAATTGGTTCGTGTTGTTTCTATGGTTTCTGGTTATTGTGTTGTTAAAGTCGTCGTCCAATTGTAAGTTGGTACAAGAACATTGTGACACATCAAACGATATATCTTATGACATGCGGAAAACGAAACAAAAAACAAACATGTTGATGCATGATTTCATTAGCAATGTTACTTAAAACATGCTTTGTCTGCTAACATGTTCACTTCACACAAAAACAAGCCCTACCTCACTGGTATTCTAAAGATCTGGCATGCCCTTACCAGTTTTAGCATCATACGTCTTCTCGTGCACCAGCTCTAGAGGAGTATCCTTCGGCCCCGCTGTTGCAAAAACACAAAACCAATATTAGATTAATGTCATGTGTACAAATATGAACTCGAAACATAAATTGAGTCTAGCTAGAGTTGACTAAGATTATCATCAATAATTTTGAGTCCTCCAATATATATGAGTTCAACTGTTCATATGTGTATACGCTTATGGGACTTGTCAAAAAATGGTTTAGTCCCACCCTCCCTGGACCCTACATGTAAAAAAGGGGGTTTTCAAGTTGGGGGTCTCAGTGAGAGCAGCCTAGGGGTGCAAACGAGCCGATAGGCTCGAGAAAAAGCTGGAAATGAGCCGGGCCTTATCAATCCCGAGCCAAGCTTGAGCCTAAAATAAAGCTCGTTTATTTGTCGAGCCAGAGCTCGAACCTAGCATGTGAAGCTCATCAGGCTCGTCGAGCCATATCGAACATTAGTGTAATATTAGTTTTTATTAATATTTAATAACATTTACTCCTTATTTAAAGTTGTCCAGTAAAGGAGCCGAGCCAAGCTTATTTAAACTTGTTTACGAGCTGAGCCTGACTTAAAAATAAACTTAGTGAAGATCCCGAGCTCGAGCTCGAGCCCGACCCCGAGCTTCACTTATCGAGCTCGTGAGCCTAAACGAGTCTTTTATTTATATTATTTTATTTAATATATTAATTAATAGATAATAATGAGCCGAGCCGAGCCGAGCCTGAGTCTGAGAAACTACCAACAAGCCGAGATCGAGCTTGGGCCCGGCTCGTTTGCACCCCTAGAGCAGCCTCTCTAACCTGTGGGGATAGAGGAAAGGTCTACCTTCGTCCCACCCTATGCATACTCTACGACTAGCTTTTGCTACGAATAGTGGGTACGTTTGTTAGTTCTGTTTCTACGTTTGTTAGTTCTGGGTTATAATGGGTCTTTTTGTATGGGCAGACTGGTTACAGTAATAAATGCAATGATTTATAAGTTCATATGCGTTAAACAATACATTCCATGTAAATTTCAGCCTGTTTGACAAGCAAGCATGACGGGTTGTTTAACGGGTCAAAATAGGTCTGGGTTATGACGGGTCTTTTTGTATGTGCAGAGTGATGAGTTTAAAAAACAGTATTATTACAATAATCAACTTTATCTCCGTATAAAAATAATTTAGGTTATTTTTAGAACTGCTGACTCACACCCAATAATTCTACTCTTAAATCTACATATATAGACAGCTTTCAGCCCGTGCAACCATTTGATTCGTTCTCCTATTAGCTCGGTTCCTCATGTTAAATTCACCAAAACGCAACCCATACTAACCCATTCATAAGTAAACGGGTCAAAATTGCCACAAAAATATACAGAAAATAAGAGAATACCGATTGTTGGGCGTGGAGTAGCCCTAATTTTCAAAATCTCAGGACGAGGAATAATCGACCCAGATGCTCCTATCCCTCTTGCAACTCTTACTTTAGTACCGTCTTCTTGATACCTTATTCCAACCTTACAAGGCTGCCTGAAAAAAAAAAGATTTTAACAATCATCTTACTGAATCAATGGTTAAAAACTAGGGGTGTTCACGGTCTTGTTTGACAGTTTTCAGGTCAAACCACGAGTCAAACCCTTACTAACGGTTTTTCATCATTGTTAAACAATAACCTAACTAGGGCTGCAAACGAACCGAACGTGTTCGTTTGTTAAGGAAATATATGTGTTCATGAACACTTGCCGAACAAGATTTTATGTTCATGTTTGTTCATTAAGGAAATGAATGTGTTCGTGTTCGTTTGTTAACTTTAGGTAACGAACGCAAACGAACGTTCACGAACGCAAACTAATGTGTATGAACACAAATGAAAACAAACGAGCACAAACAAGTGTTCATGATCAAAATATATAATAGATTGAGACTTATTAAATATTTTATTTGTTTAAATTTTGAAGTATTTTAATAAAATATAAAAATTAAAAACACTAATGAACTATTGAAAACCAACGTACATAAACGAACATCGAACGTTAACATAAATGAACGAACGCGGCCTCTTTTCCTGTTCGTTCATTTAACTAAACGAACGAAATTTCTTGTTCGTGTTCTCATTCAGTTATTAAACGAACGAACACAAGCGAACGGTTCACGAACAGTTTGTTGAACATTCGGTTCGCTTGTAGCCCTAAACCAAACCGTTGAAAATTTGGTTTGGTTTCACAGTTTGAGCTTTATGGACCGAGGATAAATTATAGCCAAATATGCGGTTTCACGATTACACTGTACCATTAATGCAACAAAAAAATGAAACCTTTTTCTTCATTAAAGTACGCATACCCTGTAACTGGATCAACGATTTGAACATTTGAGACATGAAGAGGGGCTTCTACGGTAAATATCCCACCTTCATGGCCTTGCCCTTGCTTTATATGTTTCTTTACCTGCATATATGTTTTGATACAAAGTGAGTGAATATGAAACACTAACAAATTTATATCATATAAAACGTCACATATCCATATAAAAAATATATATATATATATGAAGAGATTAATCACCAGATTTTTTCCCTCAACAATAACACGATTCTGAGAGCGAATCACACGTTTTATAGTGCCAGTTTCACCCCTATCTTTTCCCCTAATTATCATCACCTGTAACATACGGTTTATTTAAACACCCACAAACAAATAATCGTATAATGTGCAAAGTTTTATGGTGAAAGAATGATGCAGTATCTTTTACATTATCTCCTCGCAAAATCTTCCAGTGATGTATGAGCTTTTGAGCTGCTTTCCATCCCATTATGTGCCGGTCTGAAATGAGCATGAATTCAAAATGATACCACTTATGTTATCATATAATGATATAAATATAAATATAAATAACAAACCCCAAGTTATATTCAACTTGAAGCATCTATGAAACATCAACTCCCGTCCTAAGTAGTTAATGCGCTAAAAAGTCAGATATCGGTCAAGGACCGATATTTGATATATCGGTAATCGCGGTGGGATATTGGTAATTTTAATATCATGCAGAATTTATATATATATATATATAGAAATTTAACACTAACAATTCAATATACTCTCCTACCATTAACAAATTAACCTTTTGCAACTTGCAAAGCACCAACAATTGTAGCAAGTAGGAATTCATTAAGACTTAGAGTAAATTACTTTTTTAGTCCCTGTGTTTTAGTGGTTTTAACCACTTGAGTCCAAAATCAAAAAGTTTAACGCTCCGAGTCCCTAGCCACTCATTTTATAGCGTTTTGAGTCCCTGTGTTTTAGTGGTTTTAACCACTTGAGTCCAAAATCAAAAGTACAAGTGTTAAAAATTGGACTCAAAACGTTATAAAATGAGCAGTTAGGGACTCAGAGCGTTAAACTTTTTAATTTTGGATTCAAGTGGTTAAAACCACTAAAACACAAGGACTCAAAAAGTAATTTACTCTAAGACTTAAAACACTAACATTCAACACTAACAATTAAGACTTAAAACACTAATAATTGAAAAACGAATGCAAGAACTAAGAAGAAAGGTACTAATATCGGGAAAATTGGTGATACACCGGTCAAATATCGGTGATATATATTGGCACCGATATTTTGACAGATATTTTGCACCGATATATCACGGTGATATATCGCGATACTAACTACATACACATCTATTGATCCTCAAGTTCACAACGAAGTATTAAGAAACAACGACAAGTTACAAACTAGTCGATAAAAGAATATGTAAATCAATTTCAGCCTAGCTCTGAAACTCATATGTATTATCCTTTTCAAGATTTAGCATCAAGACTTCCGATTCCCCTCCCCCCCCCCCCCCCCCCCCCCCCCAAACCAAAACCAAAAAAAAAAAATAAAAAAAAAATCATCACATACCTAACAAAGCACAGCCTCTAATCTAACTAAAGAATCGGATTAGAAATGAAATTATGCACTTTCAAAAACCAAACATCTACAAACAAAAAGATATGAAATTTGTCCTCCTAAATGAAAACCCAATTCTTATTACTACATAAAAGTAGAAACTTTTAAAACCAAAACGGGGTAAAATCGTAAATCAAAACATGATGATGTTCGATACTGAAACTTCAGTCTGATGATAAAGATACCTAATTTGATTAAAAAAAAAAAAGAATGTAAGCTGAGGATTTGTATAGATGTTTGACGAATAAAGCTATGAATGCATCTTTAGGGTTTGTACATACATTAACAATAACGAATAATACAACCCCAAATCAAAGATAACCAGAAATTAAAAAAAGGGGTTTTTTTTAGGGTTTAGGGTTTTACCTGTGATTCTCGAGAAGATGGAGTGCGAGTGTGAGAGTCAAGATCTGGGTTTATTAGTTTAGAAAGGGTTTGTAATGGGGATGCGATGTGGGTGTGATTCGGGTTTGGTTAGCGGGCGACAATTCCTGACATGACCCGAATTTGACACGACCCGAATCAGAACACGAGCCTTTTAAAGTACAGGTTGACTCAAACACGACGTGTTAATAAGTAGGTTGACTTGTTAACCGGTATAACAGTGTACTTTAATTCGTTGGTCTTTTGATTTTTGATATGAACATTGTTCTAATTTAGGGGTGCAAACGAGCCGAGCGGCTCGCGAGCTACTCGAGATCGGCTCGTGAAAAAGCTCGAAACAAGTCGAGCCTTATCGAGCCCGAGCCGAGCTTGAGCCTAAAAACAAAGCTCGTTTGTTTATCGAGCCTGAGCTCGAGCCTCGCATGTGAAGCTCGTTAGGCTCGTCGAGCCTTAGTGTAAACGAGCCGAGTCAAGCCGATCTTATTTAAATTTGTTTACAAGCCGACCTCGAACCTAAAAATAAGCTTATTTAGTAAACGAGCCCGAGCCCGAGCCTCACTTATCGAGCTCGCGAGCTTAAAAAGTCTAATATTTATATTATTTTTATTTAGAGTAAACTGCAATTTTACCCCCTGAGGTTAGGGGGCATTGGCACTCTTACCCCCCTAAGGAAATAAATGCAAATTTACCCCCTACTGTTAACTCTTATGTCGCAATTCTACCCCCCGGATTCATTTTTCTTGACCGGTCAATCTAAACAAGGGAGGGTCAAAGGGTATAAATGTAATTTCACCAAAAATTGTACTTTATATATTAAAATAACCCCTCAAACTCAACATAACATCACAACCTTACCCCCTAAGTTTTCCCCTCTCTTCTTCATCTCTTCCGGGGAAGTCCTTTCTCCGGCTTCTTCACCGGCGACCTTCACCCTCCGGCGACATCCACTCCATCTTCTTCACCACTCCTTCACCACACTAGCACATGATGACTGAACAGAATGGCATTATGCATCGAGCTCCACCGGCTGAGCTAGGGCCGGCGACCACACCACCGGCCACCATCGATCCAGATGTGGTCCAGAGATCCTCCCTTTTCTCGCAATTTTCAGGTAAAATCAAACAACAATTTTGATTGTGGGGTACAATCAAACAACTAGTAATGGATGTTTGTGTATTTGCAGTGGACATGAGGATTCATGTTTCACTACGATCGATTGTGGTCTCATTGGTGCTCAAGATGCGAGGCCGCCCGATCCTGCATTTCCAGTTTCCGCCTCAGTAGGAAATGGTTGTGTAGGATACTTAAACTCTAATCTTCTAGGTTCTTTTGGGTTAATATGTAGTGTAGGATACTTAAACTCTAATCTTCTAGGATCTTTTGGGTTAATGTGTAGGATCTTTTGCTTGATCATAGAACACGTTATGTTTGATCATAGAACAGGTTATGTTTGATCACGACATAATGTGGGTTAATGTTGTGTATATTTGACTGTTAAGTTGTTGTTGTTTGGTTTGATCATAGAACAGAACAGAACAAAACCATTGACTGTTAACTTGGTTATATTTGTCTGTTAAGTGGGTTAATGTTTGATCACGACATAATGTGGGTTAATGTTGGTTATATTTGACTGTTAAGTTGCTGTTGTTTGATTTGATCATAGAACAGAACAGAACAAAACACTTTGACTGATGCAGAGGTGCTGTCATGACACTTGGTGCAATCACCATCACTTTCAGTCCCATGCATAAGTGAAAGAGGGTGTATGTGACTTATGGGTCAATAATATAGGTCAATGCAATAGGTGTATGTGCAGGCTTCTACAATAATCACCATCACTTGTGACTTATGGGTCAATAATCACCATCACTTTTAGGCAATAATATGGATATTATGCAGTGAACCTGTCAAATGCTGAAGGTTCTTCATGGTTTTTGAATTGACAGTGCTGCAAGGTTCTTCAACACTATAGGTCAATGTATATGTGTTGTTTTTAGGCAATAATATGGATATTATGCAGGCTTCTTCAAATGCAATAGGTGTATGTGCAATTTGACTTATGAAAGTCAAACATGCTTGTACAAATGCTTATGACTTATGGGTCAATAATATTGGCCAAGATTTGTCATTACAAACTTGTTTGAATTCTGTTTGACTTGGCAGTGAACCTGTCAAATGTATAGGTCAATATTATAGGTCAATGTATATGTGTTGTTTATGCAGGCTTCTACAAATGCAACAGGCTTGTACAATGCATATGGTTTTTGAATTGACATTGAATTCTGTTACAAGCCTGTTTATATGGTGGTGGAATCGAATATGGATGGTGGCGGGAAAGGTTTTGGTTGTTGCAGGGGGTAATTTTGCTTCTAAACATAAATTATAGGGGGTTATAAGAAAGGGTATTTTAGTAATTTACCCCAAGTCAACATATCAGCAACATATTTGATTCCAGGGGGTAAACATGCGAAATAACAGCAAACGTTGGGGGGTAAAACAAAAGGGTAAAATAGTCTTTTCACACCCAAGTCAACAGGCTGGTCAAGAAAAATGAATCCGGGGGGTAGAATTGCGACATAAGAGTTAACAGTAGGGGGTAAATTTGCATTTATTTCCTTAGGAGGGGGGTAAGAGTGCCAATGCCCCCTAACCTCAGGGGGTAAAATTGCAGTTTACTCTTTTATTTAATATACAAATTAATAGATAATAAACGAGCCGAGCTAGAGCTTGAGAAAATACAAACGAGCCGAGCTCGAGCTTTGAAAACAAAGCTCGAATCGAGCCGAGCTCGAGCCCGAGCTCTCATAAGTTAATCGAGCTCGAGCCTGGTCGAGCTTGGGCTCGGCTCGGCTCATTTGCACCCCTATTCTAATTTAAAGGCTTTTAACTTTTAAAAGTGGGATTAATTTATGTTTTAAACCTTATTATTATTATTATCAACTATTCACTCCCAATAATTTGATTTTATTCTAATTGCCATACTTTGTTTATGGCATTTGCTTATTCTAATCTCGAGCTAAGTATGTAAATCGAAATTGGTTAATTGAGAATGAGAGATATTTATACAAAAAACATGTAAAGTAACACACATTACAAAAAAGGGTTTCATATCGATCGGAGTAATATTGTTTAAATTGTTACTAAGTCACTATGTACTGTGAATCATTGTAAATGAACATGAAACCGGTTGACCCGAAAACGACATGAATTTAAGTGGGTTTGACACGACACGAATAAGTATATGGGTTAGGTTAGGGTTGAAGAATTCAACCCGCCAATCTACTAACCCACCAACCCGACATGATTTACATCCCTAGGCTCAGTTACATCAGCATCACGTTCGCGAAACATAGCGTTGTGGTTTCATGAGCGGGGTGTGGTTCTTTTCTCTGTGAGTCATCCAACGAGCTTGGTGAGCGAACTACCGTTGATTTTAATATATTTTGTGTTTTTTTGTATAATATGATATTGGCAAGTGTTTATTAGACGCTTTTCGTGAGTGAAATGTTTCAAGGTCCCATAGTGCAACGTGTCACTCTATGATTGCATAAATAGCAACGTGTCACTTTTTAATTGGAACAATGTGTCAGCAATTGATTTTAATACGTTGTCTAGGTCGAATCGAAATGGTATTAAAATGAGTTTTTATCGGTATAAAGCCTGAAATTGAGGTGCCTTGATAATACATGTGAGTTGTTGGCAATTGATTTAAATAAGGGAGTACCTATCGGCACACTCTTTTCACTATATACACACTTAAAAATGTGTTTTTTGTCTTTATATGCACACTCTGCAGTGTCGAACTGTGGCCAAAACGCGGCGTTTTGGTCCGGTTAATCAGAAAAAGACTGACGGGTGTCTGATGGGTCTGTTGACCGGACCAAAACGCCGAGCTTTGGCCGCGTTTTGGTCCTGTCAACCAGACAAAAGACTGACACCCGGTCTGGTTGACAGGACCAAAATGCTGCCAAAGCTCGGCGTTTTGGTCCGGTCAACAGACCCGTCAGACACCCGTCAGTTTTTGTCTGGTTAACCTGACCAAAACGCCGCGCTTTGGCCACAGTTCGACACTGCAGGGTGTGCATATAAAGACAAAAAACACCTTTTAAAGGTGACTATCTACACACCAAGTGTGTAGATAGTTTGGCCCTTAATTAAATAAATAGTCTAAGTGAAAAAGGTTTTCAAATGAGTTTTTCTTTGTATAAAGCCTAAAATTGGGGCGCCTTGATAATACATATGAGTAGATCATAGAACAACACACGCAAACGAAAATATTGAGAGATTTGGGCATCGAGAGATAAGAAAGGTTTGAAATCACCGATTCTCAGACAAAGAAAGATGGATCAAAGTAATTGGATCTTTGATCACAATCATACAAATACTCATTAATGAAGAATCAATTTAATAGGGGAAATTTACTGGAAGTTATATGATAATGTAATAATAGATGTATAAAAGGCACCTAATTTGTAACTTGTAATTCTTTTTAAACACTTAGGGGCTGTTTGGCAACATCTGAATGGTTAAGTGCTGAACCAGTAAGATGTCTGAACCATTAAGTGTTGAACCAGTAAAATGTCTAAACCATTAAGAGTCTGTATAACGCTAACCATTCAGAGGCAAATTTCTGACCAATTCAGATTAGAGGTCTCAACCATTCAGACTTTGTATAAATCTTAACCATTCAGAGGCAAATGTCTGAACCATTCAGACATCTACTCGTGAAACAAACAGTCTGAACCATTAAGTGTTGAACCAGTAAAAAGTCTGAACCATTAAAAGACTCATTAAAAGGTAAATAAATAGCCCCTTATTTGTACTCGTTAATCAATGTAATACATTAGATATGCTATCACTATCAAAGCGTAAAAAACATGTTTATCATGTCTTTAATATGAACAAAACCATGTAATACGTTTAATCACGTATATAATCGACTTTACAACTTTTAAGTTTTGACTATTTATTTACTACTTAAAAATTTCGAAGGGTAAAACAAAACCATGTAATACGTTTAATCACGTATATAATCGACTTTACAACTTTTAAGTTTTGACTATTTATTTACTACTTAAAAATTTCGAAGGGTAAACTTGTAAAAAAAAGTCATTATATTTTATGTATTGCTAACAGTTTATGACATGACATGTTAACACAACATAACTCTACACGAAGTTGAGTGGGTTAGTGTTTGGAGTAAAGTTGTTTGGTTCATAACAGCTCGACATGTTAATGACATGATTAGAAACGTGTTTAAACAAGTTCAACGCGCTTAACCTAATTTACTACATGCTTAACACTTTTAACTTATCACAGTAGGTTAATAGGTGGACACGACACGTTTATAACCCCTTTTGTCATAACAATATTATAGTTTTATAAATAGTTATATACGAACTGAATTTTTTTTGTTAGTTTCGTTTTATCGTGTTATTTGGGTCGTATTAATTTACATGTGTTTAGTGAGTCATGCTAAACATGTCAAAATATTAGTGTTAGTACTTATATTCAGGGTGAGGTTCCTGTAAAAAGAACCTTTTTCGTGAGAAGTGTGAGAAGGCATAGAAATTCATGTGTAGGCATCATGTTTTGAACTTAGGAATGATGTTTTGGGTTGTTTTGGTAAGAAAAACACCAAACATAACAATTTAAAACACAATGCAACGTATTATGGGAGTGAAACTTAAAATACACTACATAACACTTAAAACACATTACTAAATGTTCTTGGCATTGTGTTTTAAGTTTTAAGCCTAGAATTCATTGCATTGTGTCTTAAATTGTTATGTTTGGTGTTTTTCTTACCAAAACCACCCAAAACATTGTGCCCAAGTTCAAAATATGATGTCTACATATGAATTTTTATGCCTTCTCACACTTCTCACGAAAAATGTCTTTTTTACAGGATCCTAAGACCTTATATTCAACATTAATGTCAAATGTGTCGTGTCATTCTTATTATTGATGTGTTAACATTTAATCGTATTAAGTGTGTTATGTTGTGTAACCTATTTATTAAACATATTCATATTAGTGTTTAGATATATAACTCGTTTAATTAAACAACTCGTGCCGAACATGACTGATAACTCGAATACGACACGTATTGCAAACTCTAAGTTAATGACTATTTAGTTGTTACTAAAAGATTCTAGGGTTAATGGATTTAAACACCCCCAACTATTGCAATTTGGCCGCTGGCACTCTTAACTTTGACTTTGGCTCACACCACTCCCAACTTAACACATTGTTTGTCATGGCACCCCCTCGTTAAATAAACACTAACCTGGTTAGGAAAATTAGCCTACGTGTCAATTTAATCTGATGTGGCATGTATGACGTGTAATTTTCCCCTGATTCATCATCTTTAAATTCCCGCCGTGACTCAGATCTTGCTCGATGATTGTTATTAGTTTTGGTTTTAGTATGTTTAGTAACCGTAGGGTTTCGTAATCGCTTCCGGTGACATCATACAAGCAGTGATGCATCCAGTGCACCACCACAGGTTCACCGGATCTCACTCCGACCTTATTCATCAAACTAGGGGTATTCATCGTGTCGCGCGTTACGCGACATTACATGTTAGATTCATTTAATTACGGCTGCAAGCATTCCTGATGTTAACAACTTTTCGTTAATTAATTATGTTGTTGTATATGATGTGTGTACATACACGCATGTCAAGTGTAAAACAGAGGATTCATGATAACGCGAAGCAAAAATGACATAAGGACACGAATCATCTTGCATATTTGAATGTCCATTGTGACCAACATAGTACCAGTGAGATACATAACGTATACCAATAATAAAAGAAATTAAATCTTCAGCTTCATCAAATTCTAGATCTAATTGCAATGATCCCATCTTATTAGGAAGAAGTGCACATGAAAGAAATGGGTACGTATCCCTCACATTGCATTGCACCAGACTCTTCAGTGTTACAGTTCCAAAAGCCAATGCTGCCAAAAACATACAGGGGAAAAAATCAAAATGACAAAAAAATATATTAAATAAACTTAAACTATCAAAACATATATGTGACCCACATCTGCTGGATCAACTTAAAGTTCATCAGTCGTGCATGAAGTGTACTCTTAAGTAGTTAAGTGCCTAACCATGATGCTAATCACATCTAAATTGGTCTTGTACACGATGAAATGTAAATGAAATCAATTAATTGCGATCATAACAAAGTTTAGCACGTTGAGTCTGATGGAAGTGTTTACCTTTTTTTTTAGCTGATTGGCTGATGTCAGCTCATGGATTGTCATTTATAGGTCAACATTGCTGGTGTTGTTGCTGAGTTTGTAGTTGTGTTGATGGTGTGTTCATCATGTTCACAACAGATCTAGGCCAGCTCGCATATGGCAGCGGTAAGCTGTTATGTTATCAAAGAATGATGTCCCACTCCCGCCTGGAGAAGCAGCTGCTCTTCCTATTAGTTCGGACCCAGAATCCTATATTATAGTTATCATGTGCTACACCAACATGAATAAGATTCATTAAAAACATGATTATCTAACCTGCAACAATGTTCCTTGGTTATTTACATTGTTTGAAGACACCTGAGCCCTGAGGTGTATTCTTCATGTACATTCCTGTAAAAAAGAACGACAAAATGGACAGATATCCAATAGTTACTGTAGATTTATACTTTTTAAATTTAAGCACAGACCACCGGTGACTAAACCCGACTTTATATTCAACTCCACGACCTGCTGATCCGTGACCCATAACCAATGACTGAACCCCACACTAATGTAAAACAAAGAGAGTTGCGAGTTGTGAGGTGGATGGAAAGAAAACGACAAATACACTACGGCATTACTATGATTTTTCTCAACACTATTTAGTCCTTAGTTGCACACACAAACACACTCACAGATGATGAAGAAGAGTAAAAAACAAAACAAACCTGCTGAAAATCACCAGGCACTTTGACCCGTTCAAACCCGCCACCCGACTATATGTCACTCTATGACCCGCTGACCCGTGAGTGCTAAAGCGGTTGGTGAGAGACTATAAACCCCACATTTTTTTGCCATATAATCTATGTCCCATATCTTGCAATGGTTTCCAACTTTCCGTCTGTAACAAAAGCGAATGTAATTACAAAAGATGCAATCAATAAAAAAGACAAAACACAAAGTTCCAGTGTTCTTTCCTTTTCTCCACATTTTTATCCAATTACTGTCGCTAACAACTCCGAATCCAAATTCGCAACCGCTTACTCTTCTTTTTTCACCCTAACAACAAATTCCTCGCCAATAGCATCACCATCTTCATCAAGATAATCGTGTTCGTACTTCGTAGTACGCTTTCACCTCGTCTGTCGTCCTGCCCGGATCGCATTGGCCAACTACTGCCACTGTATGGTAATATCATCCGGACAATTTGTCATTATGTGTCAAGTTAAAGATAAAAAACTAAAGCATCAAGTACTTATACTGCAATGCTTTAGCCCCTTGTACTTTACTTTAACCGTCCAAAACAACATGTAACAACACAACTCTGCAAAAATAAACCTATCATTCAACTCAAAATGGTAAGAGAAAGTTAACAAACGCTAAACACCTACACTAAGATATTGACTAAGATGATTAATTAGCAAAACATAGAATGTCATCTCCCCAAGTGAAGCAATCATAATCTTTAATAGAAAAAAACGGATAAATAAGCATGCATGTACCTCTTCACATTTTCTTTGGTTCTAAAAGTTCTTGACAATATGTAAGACACTCAGCGTGGTACATAGTTGCCAAATCTTTTATCAAAACTTTCTTTTATATGATAGTAATTGCTTCAAGTAAATTCATCAATAAAAGATTTGGTTATGATTCAAATGCTAAAAAACAATATGTTTTACAAATATATATTCGTTATGCTAGCACAATCCAAAAAAATGATTACAGATCAATCACCAATCACAGTTGTAGAAAGAAGGGAAACGTAATCCATTAAGCACAAACCTCAACATTTCATCATGGATCTGTTTTAAGAAATCACAATTCAATACAGCAGTGTTGTCCAACCAAAGATCTCAAAAAGAAAAAAAAAAGAATCAAAAAAATTATCGATGTTCAATAACAATATGATTCAACAGTTGCAGAAAAATCATATATATTATTATTATCATTAAAAATGAACCTCGTTCCAAACGGTACAATTCTACACCTAATCCTTCCGTATTCAACAAATTATTCGGACTATAGGTGACAACACATATAACAAATCGAAGATAGAAATAGAATTGACCTTAGGGCAACACCTGCCACAGTTGGAGCACGAACGAACTTGACTTGTTTTTACCTCGGTTCCTTCTCTCAAAAGTCTATACAGAATGATCAAAATTAGGTCAGTGAGAAGTGGTAGAAAGGATAACAACATATTTAATAGAAGCAACTAACCATATTACGAAGAACTTTTGATGGTTTCTCCGGTCCATTAGGGTTCCGATAGTGGCGGTGACGACGTTACCACGGTGGAGTTCTCTCTCAGATCTCTTAGATGACCTCTTTTCCTAGGTTTCTCTCTTTTCCAATAAGACTGAAGCATGTGTTTTAGTCGGTGGCAAAGGCCACCGACTTCCCTCGCCGGAACCCTAGAACCCACAACGGTCACGGTCACCAAACCATCACCACAGGTTTAACCTGAGGGCCAAGAGGACTGCCGACCAGTCTGCAAGTCTTAAACCCAATCAGAACTGAAAACTTACCGTGGTCGGAATTGAACCCTAGCCGCCGCCGAAAACATCGCTACCGCCGTAGTTACCCATTGTCGGGGCACATAATGGCCTCCGCCACGTCTGCCGTCGACAACAACCATCTCCATCTCTCTTGATTCTCCGGCTCCTCTTTTTCTCTCACGATTTGTTTCTTCAAATGGGTTGAACGGCTAGGGTTTCTAATCACCACCGCCGTCACTACGCGGGAACCATCACCAGGTCTCCTCTCTCCATATGTGTTTCAAGTTGTCGATCAAAGTGGAATTTGATGTGCCCAATTACTCAAAACCCTGTTAAACTTTGAGTAACCGCGTCTAGGGTAACCAGAACCCTAGCCGCTGATGGGTTGGTAAAATTCCATAGCTTAATGGTTTTAATTTCGGTTAATTACACGAAGTTACTTTCTAGAATACACTACTTTGATATGGTTTGTGTTTTGCAGGCATTGACGGGTTTAAGGTGCATTTTGGAGATTTACTGAAGCTTTAGGCGGATACTAGAGAGAACATAATTGAAGAAAATGCAAAAAGAGGCAAAACTGAGCTGAACTATGCGCCAGAAACAGTCCAAACTTCATTTTGGGTTATCTTGAGCTAGAAAATGAGTTTCGGGGCTTATAATATATGCATTTGGGGTAGCTCGTCGAGACGAATCAAAATATAAGGTTTTGAAAGGCCAGAAATTGACGCATTATCTGCTGCACACCAGCTGATTAGTAAAAACGGGATTTTTTTAGAGAAAAGTCAATTTTGGAAAAAGGGGAGTTACACTTTATTATTCCTTCAAATCCCATTTTTTTGAAAAGAAAAGACTATCTAACACATCTCTTTCATCTCTAACCACATCTAACATCATCATCATTCAAACCCTAACTTCCACCATTCCTCAAGACTCAAGGTCATGGCTCCGTGCTCGTGTTCATTGCCCGGTGATCGTGTCCATCCAACCATGAGCGGCTAGTCTCTTCGGTTTCACCCCGGTGTAGATGTTGTAAGATTTCTAGGGTTTATACATTTGTATTTTAATTTGATTTTGTGACAAATTGTTTAGTATTTGAAACTTATGATAATTGTCGTGCATTTGAATTGAATTTGTGAATTGTCGAACGATGATAAAGTTATGACTTTGCGAAATGAATTTGTGCACTTATGCCTTATCGTAGGTTAGGATTTACATGTCCGAGGCAACGAAGTGCATTACGGTCCGTTGTCTATGACGTTGATAGCAATTGGCACCTAAGCTTCGTGATAGTAATCCGTTAATCACTATATGCAATTGAATCAAGTTAAAACATGTAGGAACCCTAGGTCTTGCAATTATCGAACCGGGTGTGATCCGTATTCTTATTTCTTGTTTCAACTTTCTAGTTAGTATTTTAGTTGCAATTTTAGTTAATAAAAAGTGTTTTAGATAATACCCATTGTCGGTTCATTCCGATTTATTTTCAAATCAATTGAACAAATAAAATTAGCAAACTTCATAATCACGTTGTACATTGTTTGTAAATAGTCTAACTAATTGAACGAGTCATGCGATACCGACCACCTGCTCTTCGTGGATTCGATACCCGACTTACCCTAGCTACCTAGGTTTAATTGGGTTTTTGACTGATCGGGACGACACGGTCATGTCAGCCGCCACGTCTGAGAACGTCACCACTGCCGTTCCGTCGAACAATCCTTCACCACCGTCATTATTGCTCTCCGGCTCCTTCAAATGTTGTTGTCTCTCTGATGAATTTGAAGGATAAAAACTTATGAGAGGAGGTTGAGGAGGGAGAGAAGAGGATGTGTGTCTTTTACTATTCATTAGGCTTGTGACGTGTTGTAACACCCCGAAAAGGGGTTTGGTAGTTAACCATGTTAATACTAAAAGACGGGTTAAGTGCCGCTAGTAGTAAAAATAACCCGGTAAATATTAGGATTTAAATAATTAATCTTAATGTTAAATAAAAAGTGAATAAAAGCTTTTAAGGAAAACAAGGTATATAGAAGGCCCGAGATAACGGGACTTAAAATAAAACGGGTTATGACTACCCCGAACTCACTAAGTTAAACTAGCAAAGTTTAACCTAGTTAACAAAATAAAGTATTGCTGAAAATAAGTAGGTTGTAGCCTACTTATTAGTTAACAAAACTTGAGGGGCCAAAGGTGTAATAATCTAAAAGATTATTTATTAAAAACAAAAATAAAAACACACCACACCTAGTGTGTGCGTGTGTGAGGTCGACCAGGAGAAAGCTCAGGGAGCTCAAACCCTAAATTCCACAACTTGATCAAATTGAAGCCCAAATCAAGAGCCAAATCACTGCATGAACACGAATTCGTGATCACCTAGTCATGGGGATTACAAGGTATGTTGAAATTTATGATTTGGTGATACTTTGAGATTATGATGAACAATCATAATCGAAATTCTGGAATGAATCTTGAATCTATGAGTGTTATTTTGATTATATCTTGGTTTAGAAACAAACCCTAGTAGAAATCTTGATGAATTGTTGCTAAACTAGGGATTTGATAATTACCCTATTATGAGCTAAGTGGGTTTTGGTTGAATTGATGAAATTGATGTTCTAATGGTGTTTATAAACATCATATTAACTCATATGAATGAACTACTTGAACAAATTAGGGATTTTGTTAAGAGTTCATAAGTAACTAGAAGTGGGTTTTGTTAGATATGATGAAATCATGAAGAACTTGAAGTAATATCACTTGTATGTGATTAACAAGTAAACTAGGAAGTGGGTTTTTATGTAATAGTAAAGATGATGATAAGTTTATGTTTAAAATCATCATAATGGAAAATAGAAACAAGGCACTCAAACAAATTAAGTGATTTGGGAACTTGTTCATACATGATTGAAATGGGTTTGAATGTTATAATGAAATTTGGTAGCCATGTTCATGTAACTAAGTGTATAAGATCATGTTAGCTACCAATTGATAGATAGAACTTGAATGTGCATTTATATGCTAAGGGGCGTTTGACTTTTAGTAGTCAAACCGACCATTAATAAGATCGAAGGGTAATTGTGATAGAAAATATGTAAGATGGAATAGTCATAATTAATGATGACTAATATAACCGTCTTACGAATTATGATGATAGTTTGACGCTTGACAAGCTAGGTGGAGGCTTGGAAAGGAAGCGGGTCAAACGAAGCAAGAATGGCGGAAAAAGCATAATTCGGATGCAAGGTAAGTATAGCTTACACTAGTCTTATATGTTAGAATACTCCCTTATCGTATTAGTTACGATAAAGGCAAATACATAATTGAGGTATGATGTTCCGACGTGTAAACGTACGGAACAAGGTAGTCAAACACGACAAGAAACCATGTTGATGGTTTAAAAAGGAATTAAATCGGTAATTCGATCATTTTATGACAAATGGAAAATGAACCTTTGAATGGTTACCTTATAGGGTAAACCAAAACAAACAATAAGGGTAAAAAGGTAAATTGGTCATGCGTTGACCATAACTATTGGTTTTGAAAGACACTGTAAGGCGTAAGCCATAACAGGCTAAAAAGCGTTAAGAAAATCAATTAATAAGTGAAATGGCCACACGGTGTAAACCGAAGCGAGTCGTATAGATGAGATGGTAATAAATATCATCTCGCCAACATAATCGGTCACTTAGACCAAATGGGTCAAACGGTGAAGATATCACCCTTTGACAATAGCGACTAATGATTATTGTCGAGCTATATTATTTCAGGTGTAAATGTCAAATTGGTGTTAGCAACGCTATGAATTAGCGGTTATAAAAGCAAGGTATTAAAAACGGGTCAATATATTGATCTGCGCCAGGTATGTGAAATAGGGTAACACTCATTTAGAACATATGGTTCAAGAGTGTTAAAAGAGGTCAAAACGGACATTTGGTTACTTGTTAGGTAAACCAAATGTTTTATGTAATGAACATGGCGTTTGGAAAGCTTAATGACTTTTCAAACATAATCATAGGTTAAAGAGGGATTATGGGTCCAATATACTTTCAAAAGTCCTTCATTGTTAATAAAGGACTAAAATGGACCAAAACGCCCTTGGTGGCTAAATTGACCAAACAACCTTTAAAAGTTGTTTGGAAATGAGTTTTATGATTTAATGAATACTTAGAATAATTATAGAAGCAATTGAAAGCGATTTTAGGCTCGAAAGTGCTTAAGAGCCCTTAACGGGTCAAAATAAGCATACGAGTGAAAACGGGTTTAAATTGTGTAATAAACCTATGATTAGAACCTAAAATGGTAGGTAATATTAAATTAAAGAGTTGTATGTGATATAGAAATCAAACAAATACGTTTGTTTGATAAAATGCGTAAACGGGTCAAATTTTGGTAAAGGAGTAATAAGCCGAAGACTTAAAGGTCTCAAATTTTATCAAGCCGGATGTCGGATTTTAACTCCATATGATGGAGAATCAAATTACAAACATGTAGGAAGAAACGGTAGGTCAAACGGATAAGCGGTTTGTAAGATACGAAAGATTTCGTGTCAAATTACGGCAAATTGGAAAGGCTGAACCCAGGGTCCACCGTAAATTACGGTCCCACCGTAATTTACGGTGGAGATGAAATAATTACGGTGCTGGCCTACTGGTTTACGGTAGAAAAACATAAACCCAGGTGCCACCGTAAATTACGGTCCCACCGTAATTTACGGTGGAGATTATATTTTTTTTTATATATTGTTTTTCTTTTGAAAATCAATTGTTCCCGGACTCGTTCAGACATGATTTAAACCTTGTATGACTAAAGCATTTCATGTTTATGAAATGTAGGTACACCTTGGATGCCGGAAGACGATCAAGCTCAACGAAGAACCGAACACGATAAAGACACACGCTTCCGCACTTTGATAAATTGTAAATCTTAAACAACGAGTTCAACCACGTTATATAGAATAACTTATGAATTGTAAAAGTTTTAATAAACACGCATTTTTACAGTATGTGTAGTCTTAACTACGCATCTAATTGTTGGTAAATTACAGATAAACCGTTAAAAAGAAACTAGGGTGTTACAAGTTGGTATCAGAGCCTTGGTTTAAGAGATTCGAGTATGGTTGGGAGGAACCATGCTTGGACTTAAACCTTATGCTCTTGACAAAGAATAGTGTTCGGTTCGAGGCTTGATCGCAAATCCGGTAAGTACAAGTATGTTAACAGCTTAGCATGCTAAAGTGTTGTAAACAACACATAGGGCTATCGTGTGATACACGTTACCCCAATTAAAACGATAGACATAGTTGATGAAATACGCGCGTTGACGTGTATAGTAGAAAATGCCTTGTATTATAATACGGGCGATTATTGAAGTTGACTTTACTAACTTTTGTGAATGTTTTAAATGAAGGACACTCGCGTTTGAAGACGATGAGAGTCAAACGAACTATGGATATGATGATGGAACGGTCCGAGGTATGACAGGAAGAGCATACTCATTAAGGACCAAAATCGCGTAACGGTCGCGAACAAGACTAATGACAAGAGAAGCCCGTTAGGGCAAGCATCACCAGGTGCACACTTTTAAATTTAATCGCACGAGTCGTTATATGCAACAAACACGTAAGTAATAACGGTTGCATACACATATGATAGAACTTGGAAAACTTGATTTCCAAGAGAAATTTAA
The DNA here is from genome assembly GCA_030545235.1 of Helianthus tuberosus. Classification (NCBI taxonomy): domain Eukaryota; kingdom Viridiplantae; phylum Streptophyta; class Magnoliopsida; order Asterales; family Asteraceae; genus Helianthus; species Helianthus tuberosus. The sequence goes on from CM060354.1 coordinate 189,721,012, forward strand.
TAGGAAATGTGTTATTCACAATGATGAATAACAAATGAATAACAAGACTTGTTTATATAGAAACTTGGACGAGAGTGATCATCCAAGTAAGTATTCTCAATACAAATCCTATTGAGAAAAGTAAGGATCACATCAATGAATGTGAATAAATGTTTATAAAAAGGGACATTGTACATGTTCAAGGATAAACGATTAAAACTAATAATTGTTAACTAACAATTAAATAAAGTTTTACCAAATGAACCCATAAACATGGAGACAATTTGAGGAGTTACTTACATGGGACGTGATGTGGTAATTATAATAAGGTCACGCGTACCACGTGTTGATCGCTTACTCTGGCCAAGTAAGTAGTGAACACATGATAGCATGAGCTTCTTATAATGAGCGCAGTTATGTCCGATGTGGTAATGGCGGGGTGAATGGGACTAATTAAAAAGTACCCAAATGAAACAGATAAGCAAGATACTTGAAAAATAATGTAAACGCACAACCGAGTGACGGGAGCGTGTTACATTAGGATAATGAGCCCGAGTGAAGGGACAAACAAGCATGTAAAACGATTTAGACAAGTATTGGGAGGGAGTGTACTTACACTCGAACCCATAAAACGCAAGCATGATTAAACAAGTATTGGGAGGGAGTGTACTTACACTCGAACCCAGAAAACGCAAGCATGATTAGACAAGTATTGGGAGGGAGTGTACTTACGCTCGAACCCGGAATTTGCAAATGAGTCCCTTAACGGGTCGTTTTTGTAAAACGTCCAACTTAAAGACAAAGTCGGAATATAAAAATGAAGCGAGGTCTTAATGCATACCGGGAGGGTTGCAATAATAACGACTTCGATAAAACACCCGGTTGATGGGTAAGGATTTAAACACATGCGTAAACCGAGAGACGAGAACATGAATTTAAAGTCAAAAGACTCAGATTATGAGTTATGACTAAAAGACCATAAAATTTCGTAAACAGAAATTTTGATAATTATATTCAACCATATTGAGGTTGAATGGGTTGAATAAAGTATAAATGCTTAATGACATAAGTAAGCGCAAGCAGGATAACAGTAAGCTTGAGACAAACTGACGCGTAAATAACGTCAGAAGTCATAAATGTCGGATGGATTAGCCCGGAAGTAAACAAATGAAGCCTTAGACTACGGTCAAGGTCAAATGAAGTTCAAGGGTGAAAACAAATGATTTTCAAACATAAAAAGAGTGCTTTGACACCATATATATATATTTCAATATAGACATGCGTAAAGAATGATCCACGGGATCAATATAACCCTTGGGGTTATAAACAATGGAAAAGTCTACGAGACTAATATGACCTACGAGTCACGACTAGAAAGAAATAGATTATAAGGACCTAGCCTTAAAGAGGTGAAGGTCTAATAAAATAGCCTATAGAGCAAAACGATAAAACTTACGGGGTTAAATGGAATAAAGCGAGGAAATCAGTTAAGAATCCCCGCATAAAAACTAGGACTGTGAAGGATTAATTACGGACTGTCAATATCCCAGTATGGATGATTGACACAAGTTAAAGAAAGGATCTTAAAACTAAAACTTCGATTTTAGCAAGAAAAAAAAAATGTTTTTACAAACATAAATTCTGATAGGAATTTAAATGATAAGTATGAAAGATACAAGTCTTGACACTGTTAGGCGCAAGACAATATATTCGAAAAGTGAGATATTTTCGAAAATGAAAGGTTGATATAAATTAAACATGATGTAACACAATCACGGTCAAGAAATGTAATGTGAAGTAGAATCACATTATAACCAAGCAAGCGGTAAAAAGGAACTGGACTAATAAGTCTAGTTAGTGAAACCGGTTAAGGTCAGTAATTCAAGTTAAGAAATTTGGTTTGCTTGTAAGTGGTAAATTCGGTATAACTGAACCGAATAAGTAAATTGAAAAATAAAAAAAATAAAAAAAGATTTGTTGCTAAAAGTGAAAGATCTCACTAAAGACTTTTAAACGGGTCAAAGTAACGGGTTCATAAAGAAATCCGATAGTATATGAAAGCATTGAATATCGCTAAGTTAACTAAACTAGTGGAAATAACGAGATTACGTTATTTTAAGTTGCACTATGTCGTATGACATACGTAGAGGTTCTGTAACCAAAAAGACATTACCGTAATTTTCTGGTAATGCTAACAATTGGTTAAAGTAGGAGTAATGCTTAAGAGATTACTCAAGTCAAACGCATTGGGTTTAGAAACTCAATGAACTAGATAAGCAAGGTTTCGAGGACGAAACCTCTTTAAGGGGGGTAGACTTGTAACACCCCGAAAAGGGGTTTGGTAGTTAACCATGTTAATACTAAAAGACGGGTTAAGTGCCGCTAGTAGTAAAAATAACCCGGTAAATATTAGGATTTAAATAATTAATCTTAATGTTAAATAAAAAGTGAATAAAAGCTTTTAAGGAAAACAAGGTATATAGAAGGCCCGAGATAACGGGACTTAAAATAAAACGGGTTATGACTACCCCGAACTCACTAAGTTAAACTAGCAAAGTTTAACCTAGTTAACAAAATAAAGTATTGCTGAAAATAAGTAGGTTGTAGCCTACTTATTAGTTAACAAAACTTGAGGGGCCAAAGGTGTAATAATCTAAAAGATTATTTATTAAAAACAAAAATAAAAACACACCACACCTAGTGTGTGCGTGTGTGAGGTCGACCAGGAGAAAGCTCAGGGAGCTCAAACCCTAAATTCCACAACTTGATCAAATTGAAGCCCAAATCAAGAGCCAAATCACTGCATGAACACGAATTCGTGATCACCTAGTCATGGGGATTACAAGGTATGTTGAAATTTATGATTTGGTGATACTTTGAGATTATGATGAACAATCATAATCGAAATTCTGGAATGAATCTTGAATCTATGAGTGTTATTTTGATTATATCTTGGTTTAGAAACAAACCCTAGTAGAAATCTTGATGAATTGTTGCTAAACTAGGGATTTGATAATTACCCTATTATGAGCTAAGTGGGTTTTGGTTGAATTGATGAAATTGATGTTCTAATGGTGTTTATAAACATCATATTAACTCATATGAATGAACTACTTGAACAAATTAGGGATTTTGTTAAGAGTTCATAAGTAACTAGAAGTGGGTTTTGTTAGATATGATGAAATCATGAAGAACTTGAAGTAATATCACTTGTATGTGATTAACAAGTAAACTAGGAAGTGGGTTTTTATGTAATAGTAAAGATGATGATAAGTTTATGTTTAAAATCATCATAATGGAAAATAGAAACAAGGCACTCAAACAAATTAAGTGATTTGGGAACTTGTTCATACATGATTGAAATGGGTTTGAATGTTATAATGAAATTTGGTAGCCATGTTCATGTAACTAAGTGTATAAGATCATGTTAGCTACCAATTGATAGATAGAACTTGAATGTGCATTTATATGCTAAGGGGCGTTTGACTTTTAGTAGTCAAACCGACCATTAATAAGATCGAAGGGTAATTGTGATAGAAAATATGTAAGATGGAATAGTCATAATTAATGATGACTAATATAACCGTCTTACGAATTATGATGATAGTTTGACGCTTGACAAGCTAGGTGGAGGCTTGGAAAGGAAGCGGGTCAAACGAAGCAAGAATGGCGGAAAAAGCATAATTCGGATGCAAGGTAAGTATAGCTTACACTAGTCTTATATGTTAGAATACTCCCTTATCGTATTAGTTACGATAAAGGCAAATACATAATTGAGGTATGATGTTCCGACGTGTAAACGTACGGAACAAGGTAGTCAAACACGACAAGAAACCATGTTGATGGTTTAAAAAGGAATTAAATCGGTAATTCGATCATTTTATGACAAATGGAAAATGAACCTTTGAATGGTTACCTTATAGGGTAAACCAAAACAAACAATAAGGGTAAAAAGGTAAATTGGTCATGCGTTGACCATAACTATTGGTTTTGAAAGACACTGTAAGGCGTAAGCCATAACAGGCTAAAAAGCGTTAAGAAAATCAATTAATAAGTGAAATGGCCACACGGTGTAAACCGAAGCGAGTCGTATAGATGAGATGGTAATAAATATCATCTCGCCAACATAATCGGTCACTTAGACCAAATGGGTCAAACGGTGAAGATATCACCCTTTGACAATAGCGACTAATGATTATTGTCGAGCTATATTATTTCAGGTGTAAATGTCAAATTGGTGTTAGCAACGCTATGAATTAGCGGTTATAAAAGCAAGGTATTAAAAACGGGTCAATATATTGATCTGCGCCAGGTATGTGAAATAGGGTAACACTCATTTAGAACATATGGTTCAAGAGTGTTAAAAGAGGTCAAAACGGACATTTGGTTACTTGTTAGGTAAACCAAATGTTTTATGTAATGAACATGGCGTTTGGAAAGCTTAATGACTTTTCAAACATAATCATAGGTTAAAGAGGGATTATGGGTCCAATATACTTTCAAAAGTCCTTCATTGTTAATAAAGGACTAAAATGGACCAAAACGCCCTTGGTGGCTAAATTGACCAAACAACCTTTAAAAGTTGTTTGGAAATGAGTTTTATGATTTAATGAATACTTAGAATAATTATAGAAGCAATTGAAAGCGATTTTAGGCTCGAAAGTGCTTAAGAGCCCTTAACGGGTCAAAATAAGCATACGAGTGAAAACGGGTTTAAATTGTGTAATAAACCTATGATTAGAACCTAAAATGGTAGGTAATATTAAATTAAAGAGTTGTATGTGATATAGAAATCAAACAAATACGTTTGTTTGATAAAATGCGTAAACGGGTCAAATTTTGGTAAAGGAGTAATAAGCCGAAGACTTAAAGGTCTCAAATTTTATCAAGCCGGATGTCGGATTTTAACTCCATATGATGGAGAATCAAATTACAAACATGTAGGAAGAAACGGTAGGTCAAACGGATAAGCGGTTTGTAAGATACGAAAGATTTCGTGTCAAATTACGGCAAATTGGAAAGGCTGAACCCAGGGTCCACCGTAAATTACGGTCCCACCGTAATTTACGGTGGAGATGAAATAATTACGGTGCTGGCCTACTGGTTTACGGTAGAAAAACATAAACCCAGGTGCCACCGTAAATTACGGTCCCACCGTAATTTACGGTGGAGATTATATTTTTTTTTATATATTGTTTTTCTTTTGAAAATCAATTGTTCCCGGACTCGTTCAGACATGATTTAAACCTTGTATGACTAAAGCATTTCATGTTTATGAAATGTAGGTACACCTTGGATGCCGGAAGACGATCAAGCTCAACGAAGAACCGAACACGATAAAGACACACGCTTCCGCACTTTGATAAATTGTAAATCTTAAACAACGAGTTCAACCACGTTATATAGAATAACTTATGAATTGTAAAAGTTTTAATAAACACGCATTTTTACAGTATGTGTAGTCTTAACTACGCATCTAATTGTTGGTAAATTACAGATAAACCGTTAAAAAGAAACTAGGGTGTTACACGTGTCCCATGTTACTATTCACAAACTTGTGTTTTTAATATATAGGAGAATTATTGTTCATATGATTTAGATATGTACTCATGTTATTCAAATTATTCATATTATTATGCATATTATTCATATCTGAACTGATATTATTCAGATCTGAACAGATGTTTCCGATTTTACCTTCGAGAGGGACGAATTCGAACGGAAGACCGAGAGAATTAGCGAAATCGTGAAGACGACGGTCGGTGGCGTTAAGGAGTTCAATCGAAGAGCCGACGCCGGTGATTCTCAACGATTTGATTTTGCGAGGTCTGGAAGCGAGGATGTGGAACAATCCCTGCCACTGGAGACCTTGCATGATGTCTAGATCTATAATATGAACAGTTTCTTCACCTTCTAACGCTTGAAAAATCGCTTGATTCGCTGTGAAATGTGAGAATTTGATTGACAGAGAGATTGAATTATAGGATTGAAGTGCATTGCAAATCTTCTGGTTTTGAGCTAGGGATAGGGTTTTGGTTTTAAACGTGAGTGGCATGTAAGATCCGATGTATGAATTGATGATTCGTGCTTGTAATGCTTCAGCGAAGTACACCGCCACATGCTCCGGCGAAGAACCGAACGGAGATGACAGTTCTGAAATCTCCGGTAACAGATAGTTCTGTTTTTAGGATATTAGGGATTTTAAAGATGATGAATCAGGGAAAAATTACACGTCATACATGCCACATCAGATTAAATTGACACGTAGGCTAATTTTTCTAACCAGGTTAGTTTTTATTTAACGAGGGGGTGCCATGACAAACAATGTGTTAAGTTAGGAGTGGTGTGAGCCAAAGTCAAAGTTGAGAGTGCCAACGGCCAAATGACAATAGTTGGGGGTGTTTAAATCCATTAACCCAAGATTCTAACATTATCAGGGGTAAAATACTTTATGGTATTTAGAATGGGGTTAGCAAACCATAACATCATTTGTTTTGTATAAATTTTTTAGGCATAACGTACAAATTTAAAATATAGACCCATCAAATAACTAATATGGTTATAATTCAATTTCAGTTTGATGAGATGTTCATAATAGAAGTTTATGAAGATAGAACTTCATTAAGATGAGCAAAAATAAGAGAATGCTTACAACTTAGTGGAAGTTTAAAATTAAAAAAAACAAATAAAAAATTATTATGATTATATTTTTATTATATTATATTGTATCATATCTTATCTTCATATCACATCACATCAAATAATATCATATTATATCATATCATAACATATTATATTACGTCATATCGTATCGTATCTTATTATATCACAGCATATAATAAAATTTTAATTAAGTCATATTATTATATATATATAATTGAAAAAATTATTAGCTATAGTAGAAACTATATTGACATGTAGATAACTCGCTAACAACATCATATTCAACCATGTAGAATGTGATGTCATCTTTAAATTCATACTTATTTTGCATAAAAAATCTAATTAATATTGTTGTAAATTTCATAACTTTTGTATTTATTTGAAATACACTTTTCATCAAATTATTAATAAATAAACACCCCCACCCACCCAACATATGGAAGGGACGAGGAGTAGAGTAAGGCCTAAATTGATTTAAGATTAGGCAAGATTTGCTAGAGATGCACCGATCTAAGGACATTGTACAAGATAGGAGTTTGTGGAGACGTATGATTAATGTTAAAAACTTTTAAAAAGGGTATAATTGGGTCTTAGCTTTGTGTTAGGGGATTAGACTTTCCTACAATTCAGGTGAAAATTGCATGTGACTACCTTATGGCTTATATTTATATGTTTTATGATGGTATATACTTGTTTATATTATACTATTTTTTATGAGTTATATCTATCTTTATTTTATTATGTTACTCTGTAACCACTCTTGTGTTATTGTGTCATTGCTATATTTTTAGTCCGGTTTGTTTGCATGTTGATTGTTATGAGTCAATGGTCTCTCTGAAAGCAACATCTCTACTCATACAAGTAAAGGTAAAGTTTATTTATATCTTACCATTCCCTACTATTTGTAGGATTTACTATTCTTGTTGTTGTATTCATAGCATACAAACATAAATAACATCATCAAAATATATGTATATCTTTAAAGAAAAATTTATATTGTAAGTAATTAAGGCATTATAATGAACCATTCCTAAACAAGTGTTAATAGAAAATAAAAGAGTAAATTGCACAAAACGTCCTTTATCTTTTATCAAACTTGCAGGTTCCATCCTTAATGTTTAAAACTTGCTAAAAACATCCTTTAAGTTTATTTTTGTTTTCGGTTCAATCCTTTACAACTAACCACATTAAATATGTTGATTTATGTCAAATAGTATTCTTTTACCCTACATTATCTTCCTTGGAGTTTTTATAGTTTTTTTAGTAGTATTCTTTTGAAAAGAGATCATGTACAAAAGAGAAATTTGTACGAAGTGTAGGAGAGAATCATGATCACGTATTTATTTTTCTCAAATTAAAAAGGGAAGGGTATGATAATCTTTTCTCCTTTTGACTAGTTTCGTCCTTGATTTTCAAACGGCTATAATTTTTTCATATGTTAATATTTAAAAAAAATACACCGTATTAACGAACATTTCATTCTCTTTAATTTGAGCAGCCTATTGCTATAGTGTTCTTAAAATTTTTTACAAGACTTTGAATACCCATTACGTCATTACGTGGTTTTGAACACCCAGTATCCGTTACGTGATTTTGAATACTCGGTAAATGACTATGTGATTATACAATCAACATAAATCATTACGCATTCAATGCAAATTCATTACGTGATCACACATTCAATATGATTTGTTATAACTAATGTTAATACAATTATGTTTATAGTGTGATTACACATTTCATGAACTTGATTGTTTATGCTTTATTACATGGTTAAATATCTAATATACGACATTATGTTGTATTATAGGTTGGTTTGGCTAATGTTTTATATATAATTTATCCTTAACACGTGATTATACCTGAAATATTAGGTATTCCATATGAAATATAATGTATTACATGTTTTATTTTACGTAATTACGTAATCACTCAGTAGGGTTTCACATAAATACTATAATGAAATCACGTAATCACGAAATGAGTATTTAAAATCATCTAGTCACGTAATAATACATAATCAACTATTGTTATGTAATTACGTAATCTTACTTACTGGGTTTCACATAAAATACTATAATGAAATCAATTAATCATCTAATGTATATTCAAAATCACGTAGTCACTTACTGGGTATTCAAAATCACGTAATGAGTACTTAAATTCCTGTAATTTTTTTTTTAAAGAAAAGTATAGCAATAGACTGCTCGAATTAAATAGAATGAAATGCTCGTTAATACGGTGTAATTTTATAAAAAAATATTAATGTATGAAAAAGTTATAGCCGTTTGAAAATCAAGAGGATATGGGTTTATGAGTTAACAATATAGGATTTTCCTATTTTACCATTTCCCCAATTGTTTCCCTTGTTGTTAGTTATGTGAATTTTATATTTCGAAACCACTTAATCTCAACCATTAGTCTTGCAAATCAAGGGCCAAACTTGTCTCCTACACTTCGTACGATTTTTTCTTTTTGTAGAATAACCTTTCTCGTATTCTTTTACCCTATATTATCTTCCTTGGAGTTAGGCCGTGGGGTGTACTCTAACATCTAGAGTGTTAACAATGACATGACATGTTAACTAAGATTACAAACCACTCCCTCCTTATGTTAAAGTGCATTAAACGAGTTATGTGTTAACATGTTAACCCAATGTTAAGAGATTGAATTCATTGTTATTTTCTTTTGGGAATATTTCATAGAATGGTAACCAAGTTTTAGGAGTGTTCCAATCAGATCACTCATAAATTTTTTTGTTCTAACTATGTCATTAAAATTTAGTTTTTGTTTCAATCATATATAATTTACCTGAATAGCAGGTAAACTATCCTAAAACACTTAAAAATATCCATAAACAATTGACCGGCTCATTAGTTTATATGTATTCAACTTTTATTATAAATCGATTTCAAACGTCAATTTAGTTTTTGACTTTTGGGTTCATTTCTTTCTCGATCGTTTATGGATACATGCAGAGTTCATTTCTTTCTCAATCGTTTATAGATACCTGCAATGGAAATCATCAAACTTTGCCTTTCTTTTTTCTTTTAACATTCTTGTTTTTTTTAACATCAATTATATCTGCAACCCGTTCGTTCTCTTTCACCATTTTTATACTTTGTCAGCCTAATATAAATTTATGCTTTCGTTGCCCACAACCATATTTAGGATCTAGATATGAAAGGGGGTAACAATTATACTAGAGTTTATATATATTATCTTTTGTTTTATATAATTAGTTTTTCTTTTTTTGCAATTAAAAAAAATCAAGTTGACATTTATAAGCCATGTTAACATATTTAAAAAAAGAGTTAATGGATTTAAACACCCTCAACTATGGCCATTTGGCCGATGACACTCTCAACTTTGACTTTGGCTCACACCGCTCCTAACTTAACACATTGATTGTCATGGCACCCCCTCGTTAAATATTTACTAACCAGGTTAGTAAATTTAGCCTATGTGGCAATTTTATCTGATGTGGCATGTATGATGTGTCATTTAAATCTGATGTGGCCAATTAATTTTTTAAAGAAATCTATATAATAATTATTATATTTAATAATATATATATATATATATATATATATATATATATATATATATATAGGTAAAGGGTACTGTACAAATTCCCTTATCGTACATTACGTACGCTACAATCTCAGCCGTCAGATCATCTTCCCGCAATGAAAATCGCATGTTGTTGTTTTTTTTTTTTTTTTTTTTGTAATAATTTCGCATGTGATAATTTTGATGAAATATCAGGTGTTTTTTTGTAACAATTTCGCATGTGGTAATTCAATTTCGCATGTGATAATTTTGATGAAATAGAAGGTTGTTTTTTTGTAACAATTTCGCATGTGGTAATTCAATTTCGCATGTGATAATTTTGATGAAATAGCAGGTTGTTTTTTTGTAACAATTTCGCATGTGGTAATTCAATTTCGCATGTGATAATTTTGGTAACAATTTAGCATGTGGTAATTCAATTTCACATGCGATTTTCAATGCGGGAAGATGATCTGATGGCTGAGATTGTAGCGTACGTAATGTACGATAAGCGCATTTGTACGTTAACCAGCCCCTATATATATATATATATATATATATATATATATATCTATTATATTTAGGTTTTATAGGTGGGTGGGTGTGGTGGTGATGTAGAGGTGCAGCGGTGGTGGCCGGTGTGGTGGTGAAGGTGGAGCTGTGGTGGTGACAGTGGGTGCAACGGTTGTGGTGGTGAAGGTGATGAAGGTGGAGGCGTTAAATAATCACTAACCTGTTGAAGGTGGAGCTGTGGTGGTGACGGTGGGTTGCAACTTGAGAAAGGGAGGTGGTGGTTGGGTTGATGTTGGCGGTGGTGAGAAAGGGAGAAGGAGGTGGTGGTTGGGTTGATTGTGGCGGTGGTGAGAGAGGGAGAATGGAGATGATGTTGGCTAGGTTTATGTTGGAGATGGTGAGAAAGGGAGAAGGAAATGTTGGGAGAAGGAGATGATGTTTTTTTTTTTTGTTTTTGGATCAGATTAAAAAAAAAATAACAATACACATCAGCATGTTATCTCATAAAAACATGCCATGTCAGCATGCCACGTTGGACAAAACAGCCACGCTAGCAAAAATAACTAACACAGTTAGTGTTTATTTAACGACGGGATGACACAGCAACCCAAGTGTTAAGTTGGGAGTGGTGGGAGCCAAAGTCAAAGTTGAGAGTGCTATCGGCCAAATGACAATAGTTGAGGGTGTTTAAATCCATTAACCCTTTAAAAAAAGAAAAACCTAAATAAATGCCATATAGCATAGATGACCTTCTATTTAGGTAAAAATATCTAGGATTGAAACATTAAAGTAAACTTTAGTGATCTAATTGGAACACTAAATTTTATGAGTGACCTGATTAGAACAATTCTGAAACTTGATTACTATTTAACAAAGTTACCCCTCTTCTTTTTTAGACAAAAACCACTAAAAGATAGGTTAAAGTGCATTAAACGAGTTATGTGTTAACATGTTAAACCATTTCCTTAGAGTGAGATAAAGTGAAATGAGGAAAAAAAATTGATGTGTCACTTAAGTGGAGTCAAGATAGGGTAAAGTATACCCAAATGCCTTATTAAAGTTTTTTAGTAGTTATCTTCCTTGGAGTTTTTATAGTTTTTTTAGTACTAAATAAGCAAATTATATTAAAACAGAATATCCTAATTACTAACGTACTTTATAATCGATATCATTGACGGATTTTACGTCCATCTAAAAATTAGCAAATCATTGACGGATTTTACGTCCATCTCAAAATTAGCAAGTCTTAAATAATTTCACTATTTATACCCATCATTTTTATTCAAAACCACTAAATTATTATCTACCCTCACCAATTATACACAAACAATTTCCACAATATTAGAATGGCCCGATCCACCGGTATTCATGTGTACAATGTGGTGCTTTTCACACTCCTTATAATCACAGGTATGAACATATATATACACTTTACTTGTTCATGGTTATAATTTGTCTTGTAAAAATTAAATCAAAATTCAACATATTAAATGTTTATTCACTAATGCTCATATTTATAAATACTTGATCAATACAGTTCAAATGATGGCATCGGCAAACGCTGAGTGCACGACGTTGTTAGCGTTTTCGCCAAAGTTTTGCGATGGCGATACATACGTCTCGGATGATTGTTGGGGAGCATGTCGGGATAGATTTACCGTAGATCTAGTAAAGGCAAATTGTGATTACATGTCGACATTTCCTGGTCAGAATAAAAGTGTTTGTAAATGTTGGTATCTATGTTAAGTAATGGTTTTTGTTATGAGATGTTATAACATTTGAAATTATTCAATATGGTTTGATTACTTTGGTTGTTGGTTATTGTTTTTTTTAACGAAGTTTGTGACCAATTCACATTCAGTGAATATGATATCTATTTTTCATGAATGTATATCTAATATAACTTATAATAAAAAATTCCAATAAATGCGACATTGCGATATAGTATTCTTTCCTTCAACCTCAAAAATTCAACTTATATTTTATTTTAATGTTTTTTTTAATAAATAGATATCACTTATCATTTTATCTTTATTCCAATAAATGATTCCAAATAATTCCTCCCGATTTTATTATTACATATAAATCTCTTCAATTTTAAACGATATCTGTATCTATATCCATCAATTTTATCTATGTGACATATGACACATTTTTAGAATTACAAGTTAAAATAAATATTCAAATATGGTTGATTAAATTTATCAAATTTGATAAATATATAATTATTTCGATGAATTATTATATGATTCATCGCATAGCATACGGGAAAAGTAAACGAAAAAATTGTGGAACAGTTTATATATAGTAAATTTATGTTAAACAATATATTTAACCAATATAAATTTATGTTACATTTGCGTTGAATAAATAGTTTAATATATGTTGGTTTTTCAATACATAGTTTAATTGGTGTAAGTTTTAATAAAAATAAAATAAATAAATGATAGTACATTTTAGTTGAATTAATATTTATCAATTACTTAAAAAAAAACTAAACACCCAGTTGAATGAAAATATTTTTAAAGCTAACTTGAAATAATTTTTAATGGTCACGTCAAAGTAATTTTTTTAAATACGTATATTTATGACCGTATGCGTTATTATATTTTATTCAGTCAATATAATCGTGTAATAAACGAGATTATAATCTAGTGTGTGATATATATATAGGTTCAATTAATGTATGATACAATATAATATAAATCTAATACAATGATTAATGATTTATTTTTAAAAATATTATGAATTTAATGAACTTACCAACCTTATTCACTGATTTCACTCCACTTTCATGGAATTCGAATTCTTTAATTTTAAATAAAATTCTGAGGATCTTAGTTCTCTTTTTGCCGATTAAACGTTCAGATTTGAAATTGTTTTTGAATCAAACGAGTCCTAAGTTTCTAGAGGAGAAGAGATTTATTCGTTTCTTGTTCTTCATGTGACAATCTCGACCAATTTACCTGAACGTTTTTTATTTTCAAAAGATAATTGAAATAAAGTTTATAGGCTATAGCTGTATCAAAAAAAAAAAAAAAAAAAAAAAAGTAAATGACGAAAATGAACATCGACCAAACTCATTTTACCAAAATAAACATCTTAAGCAGACAAGGTTAGGAAACACACGAAAATCCATTCAGCTTAGAACTTGACACTTGTCGGAAGTGTCTAAAAAATAGACTCTTAAATCATGTAGGCACCAACTTAATATCCGATAGGAAATAGTCACATGTTTAAAGAATCTAAATAGACTCTACTTCTGTTCATGCGTCTAAAATTTAGGCTCTACAACTGATATCAAATGAAGAGGCTAAACTTTTAACTGAAGTCAGTTTCAGACGTAGAGTCTGAGCCTAACCTTTTGATCTGATATAAATTGTAGAGACTAAATTTTAGATGCATGACAATTGTAGAATCTATCTAGACTCTTTAAACACATGGCTATTTTCTACTGGATATCAGGGTGTGGCCTACATGATTTAAGAGTCTATCTTTTAGACGCTTCGAACACATGTAAAGTTCCGAACCGAATGGATCTTCGTGTGATCCTTAACCTGCTGCATTATAGTGGCAGAGCTATCCAAAAAATTCAGGGGCATCCAAATTTATTTTTTTGAAGGATAAGGGTACCCTTTGTATAAAACCGGGATTTTTTTATGTTTTTTACGCAACGAAAACGATACAGAGACGGAGTTGAGGGGTAGCCCGTACTATTCTAATACACTAGCTCCGCCCCTGATGAATTAGATGTTTATTTTGGTAAAATGAGCTTGGTCAATATTCATTTTCCTCATTTTCCTAAAATAGGATAAATTAATTAGAAGTCAAACAAAGGTTAGAAGATTGAACACTTCTTGACTCCTATTAGTCGATGTGGCCTCTCTTCTTGTTTTTCAGCTTTTTTTTTTCCTTTTTTTTTCTGTGTTATTCAGTAATACATAACGTTATTATTAACTTTCAAATATATCGTTAAACTTTTTTTTTTTTTTAAGTGTTTGTATTTGAATTTCAATCACCAGGGCAAATTATATAAGAATAGCAGGTAGACGAGCAACAAACTGCGCCGCCATCCCTTTCTAAATAGAAAACCCTAATCTACTAAAAACAAAGCCTCGCCCCTGAGGGGTCGAAAAGTTGCTGTGGACTACACGCTGAACTCTGGACAAGAAACGAACTGCCTCTGGCGCCAAAGAGCCAAACGTGTCAAACACTAGGGGGACAAAGGCATGCTGATTATCCTCACAAGCTTTCGCGTGCTTTTCCACCTTCTTCGACTCTGCTTTCAGTACCGCTTGCCCCGCCACAAACCCATTTTCCCGAAACCCGGCTAGGGGGGATACACCTGTGAGATCGACACAAGCATGTTTCCCGCCCTCCCAACCAAAAACTAGCACGTCAGCCGGGCGTAGAGTGGATCTCCCCTCCGACGGGTCTGTAAGAAAATTCACCGGTGCCTCTTTCTTTGCCGAGATCCCTGCTCGTCTGAGAATATCCATTAACGCGTCTCGAACAAAGTCATGTCGATACTTAAACCCCGACAACTCTCTACAGTGTAACGCATGCTCCCCGTACTTATCCAGGCATGCTTTACGGCAGACTGGGCAAGTTTCATCGTTAAACTTGCTTATTTTTATTTTTTATTTGAACTATGTTAAAAATCGGCCTGCCACTGCCATTTTTGTAATAATTTGTTTTTACTTAAGATCGTTAAACTGACACATCCACTAAATCTATTTCTAAATTTTACATCAACATCTATTATGGACTAGAATCCGTACCACTTAAGGTATAACACCTTAAGACACTACTTAGTACCACTAGAATTTGCTAGATTGATTATATTTTGTAGTATTTATAGTTTTCTTTAACGGTAAATTTCTCCCATACCATTATTCCATTCTAAAAAAAATTATATCTGAAAATAACATAAAGAGATACTGTATATCCTGTTAAAAGAATTATCATTTTTAAGTTCATATTTATAATAATTTTAACCCATTGGTATATTATAAGAAAAATTTTAGTACAAAAGTTTGTAAGAAGTAACAATATCGATATGCAAAGTTTTATGCATCGATAACTTAAGTTGGTGTAAACAGGGCCGGTCTAGGGGGTGGGTGAGCCGCACCTCCAGCCAAAGCCCGATTTTTTAGGGGCCAAATCTTGCAACTTGTTGGGCTCAAATAATTTTATTCTATTCATATCTAAAATCTTATAATATATTAGGCTTATTGGTCTTATTTTGATCCATATCCATTATCCAAACATCTGTCTGTCTAATATAATTTATTAGATCCTCTCTAAAAAAATTAATCTTACAACTTATTGGGCCTAAATAAATTTACTTTATCTATATCTAAAATTTTATAACATATTCGGCCCACTAGTTTTATTTTGATCCAAATCGATTATCCAAACATTTATTTAATCCATCTAATGTAATTACATAACCCTACAAAAAGTAACTTGGGGTGCCTTAGGGTAAGTCAAAAGTTGTATCTCTTTACATCACACCCTTTACTAATACCCTTGCCTTAATAAACATATAACACAAACCAACATGTCCCAATATACACATCCCTTAAATATTACCTCCCAAACCAACATGTCCCAATATACACACCCCTTGAAGAATACATTACTTAGGATAACTCAAAAGTTGTGTCTTTTTACATCACACCCTTAATTAATACTTTTGAACATATAACCCAAACCAACATATCCCAATATAAACACCACTTAAATATTACCTCCCAAACCAACATCTCTCAATATACACACCCTTGAATAATTAAATAACCTTTTCAAAATTTCAAAAAATAAATGAATAAACTTTTCAAAAAAATTGAATACCCTTTTCAAAATTATTAAATAACTTTTTCAACATTTCTGAATCAACGTGATGTGATGCGCCGTATCGGCGATGTATTAATTAAACTTTACAATTAAATTAATTAAATAACCCTTTAAGATAACAGATGTTACGAAGGCATACAAAACCCCCAACGCCGGTTATTATTCAAAAGGGGTGTTTTGAAGGGGCACGACTATTTCTTCACCGGTGGTGTCTCCGTAGCTTTTTCAACCCCATTTATTCTCAACAACCGTTTCATCTTCCCCATTTCTTCAATCTCATTTTCCCCAATTCTTCACCGTCTCACCCGCTATTCATTCAAAATCATCTATTCACCCTTCAAGGTACATGTTTCTTGCGTCTGTTGATTTCATGGTTGTACTTTTCCTCATATTGTTTCGCAAACAGGATATTTGTATCATGTCATCCACCAATTGTGTTGTCTTTGCTCCACATCTCTCACTTCATATTTATCTTCTATTATTTCTCCTTTGAACACAAGATTTCTTTTGGTTTAAATGCTTATGTGTAAAGATCAAATACTAAACGCTCTAATTATTGTTATTTGAATCAAAGTCGTATACTATGTTGATGCCTGAACATGTAATTTGCGATTGGGTTTTTTTACTTTCTACTGTAAGTGTGATTTCTACTGATGATTCTAATCATTATGTTAATGTGTTTGTATTATAGATTAATAGATTTGCTGATTGATTCGATCGTTTTGGTTTGATCATATTTGTATTTGCAATTCCAATCAGACGAACATTTTTTAATTCCTTTTAATCGATTCTTGCATATGGCGTTGCCATGTTTATAGTTCTGCTTATCAAATTTGTCATGGTTTTGATTTTATTATCTTACTAAAAGTGAAAGTTGGCTGAAAAAAAGTAGATAGAAAAGAAGTAAATAGATTAAGGGAAAAATATACATATTTCTTCCCAGACATGCCTTTGGATTTTGTATGGAATTGAGAAGAAATTTACGTTTCTGTTTATAATTCGGGGAAGATTAAATGGTTTTTTAAGTTATATGTTGAAATTTGCAAAAGATGTAATTTGTGTGTTCAGTTTTTATAAGGTTATGTTGTGTGTTTACAAAGTGTATGTATTCACATGTATTAAACAAAACACTTAGGTCATGTAAGAGTTATTTATTTTATTTTATATAATGTATGTTTCCATGATTATAAAAACATGCCTATTGTTGTCTCTGCGTGAAGCCATGGATGACTAATTTAACTAATTTTTTTGTTGTGTAGCACTGCTATAGATATATTTTTGTATAATATAGATAAGTTGTAGGAAATGAGACACATATAGATCCTTTTTATATAAATAAATAAAATAGTGGCATTGTATGTATAGTAATATAATGGGGAAAACTTGATAAAGTTTTTTACCAATTTCTGTTTGTAATTCTTGGTAGAAAAGAAGACTTTTTGTTAATGGTAATTAACTTCTTTACTTTAGTTTGTAAATCTTAAAGAAAATATTAACGGTAACTATTTTTATTAAGATTTAATTGCTTATTAATTGCATCTTAAAAACATTGATACATATAGATTATTTGTATACAATAACGAGTTCTTAAATTATATAACGTAAAAACATAAAATTATTTAAAACGTATTTTTCTTAGCTTTTTCTCAAATTATATTACATAAAAACATAAAATAATATTGTTAATTCGGATTGTGTTTAAAGATATTCATAATTACGTTCGTTTATGTTCGTTCATTTACTTGGATATATATTTTTTTTTGCTTTTTAACTTCACCCTTTTTGTTGATTTACAATTGGATCTCATTTATTAAATTTTGTTTTGCGATTAAGTTTGCATACAGATGCGTCATTTCTTTGTCGATTAAGTTTAATCATCGTTAACTCATTTTATCTTTGCATTACAGGACGGTCAACATGCCATTCGTTGAGATATGAGCGATTAGACCACATGATAATGCAGAAGCCCTTCAAATAAGAGTAATAAGAAAGTGGACAAATAACTTGAGACGATAATCATTGTTTTGCTTATACAAACGAATCTTATATTTGTTATTTAAACTTTATATTCAACTCCGCCGCAACGCGCGGTTAGCGTTTCCTCGTTAATAGTAAAAAGTAAAAAAAAAAAAAAACAAAAAACTAAAGATAGGATATTGAAGAACTTTATATGTAGTTGAAGTTATTTGACACATTAGAAACCAATGGATTTAACAACCTTATATATTTGTTATGTTTATTGCTATAACGTTGTTAATCGTTGTTTAAAATAAATAGTTTATATAATTCGTTAGACCAAAGGTTTTTTTTCTGACTCAGTCGAGGCACTTAAATATTGAGGGACTGCTATAGGTTTAAACATATTGGAGTTCCTACTTTTAAAGTGTATGATATTACCTATGACTACAAACACCATAAGGGGGAATAGTGCCATGCACTTGGCACCCCCTCATTTTATGATGGTTTCTATTTTCGATATGGTTTGTGTTGGCGATGACGATATGTTGTTCTTGGCACGGCAACTGAGATGGCTAGAAATAAGCAACCGGTGACAACACTATACATGTTTAATATGCAAATTTATATTATATAAATCATTATGGCAATGACAAATTACATTGTTATGAGCCTCTTTATGGTAATTTGTTTATATGTTTAAAATTATTCAAGCACACTATACTTAGGGTACTCGGGGCGCAAGCAGGGAGTTGATGCGGGGACCAATTTGCCGATCGGGAAGAGTGCTGCCAACAAAGAGGGGAGTTGATTCGGGGACCAATTTCGGTGGGGAGACACCGAAGAGGGGAGTGGGGGAGATGGTGGGCCAGCCTCTTCCTAAACCAATCAAATTATTCCTTTTTTTTTTTTTTAATAAAAAACAAGTCACCTAATAGGGGAGTGGTGCCATCAAATTGGGGTGTGAGGGGAGTTTAAGAGGGGAGTTGACGTGGCATAACCTGATTGGGTGTGCGTAAGAGAGGGGACTCCCCTCTTAGGGGAGTGCCCCTCTCACCCTTAGGTATATAATTTTGTTTCTTTTAGAATGTCATCTCCACATGAAGAACCAAATGTGTTCATACGGCTCGCATCCGATCGTCGAGTTAAGCAAAAAATAAATGAATTAACCGAGAAAGTTAGTAACATCCGTAAAACACAAGCAGAGTTACAAGCAACCATTGACACGTTATATGCGTGTTACGATTCCCACAAAAATGTTAAGGACTAGTTTAGGCTTAAGTATGTCATCTGTAAAAATAATTGATTTAAAATTTTGTAATGTACAAGTATACAATCAAATATAATAGTTATAGTGACCGATTCT
Source organism: Helianthus tuberosus (assembly GCA_030545235.1). Lineage (NCBI taxonomy): Eukaryota > Viridiplantae > Streptophyta > Magnoliopsida > Asterales > Asteraceae > Helianthus > Helianthus tuberosus. Next base: position 189,740,900 of record CM060354.1, read on the forward strand.
AAATTTTACGTAAAATTAACATATAATTAATCGCGTTGGTTGTTTTATCCGTTTGATAAGGTACATACCCGCGAGGCAACACCCCTAGAAAAAAAAAAATACTAGTTTGTTTTCCTTTTTTTTTTTTTTTGAAACTTTAGGTCAAGTTACTAAAGGGTTATGTTAGGTTAGATGGAGTTCAGCTACCTTAATTTGCTAGGTGAATATTGGTTGGTCTGTTTGTTATTTTAATACATTAGTCTCATTATGTCATAACTTTGACCATATTGCTTCTACAAAGTGCCATTAGGTGAGGGACATATCATTTGAGATTTTATCGTTAAAAAAGAATTTAAAATAATAATTGTTTGTAGAGTTGGTCAGCCATATAAACCAATAAAACTTGTCCTTTTCCATGTACTACACTATATATAATCTTCCACATTTCTAGCATTTTTGTACTAAAGAAAAAACCCTTTAAGCACTTCCTTTTAACTAGAACCAAAAAAGAGTTCATATTATAAAATGGCATCCAAAATGGTTGGTATGGTTCTAGCCATGGTCCTTATTGTCTCCATATGTGGTGGAGCTATGGCTCAATCAGGCTGCACCAATGCCCTCATGGGTATGTCTTCTTGCCTTAACTTCATTACAGGAAATACATCCACCCCTTCGTCTTCTTGTTGCTCGCAGCTTGGAAATGTTGTTCAATCTCAGCCGCAATGCCTTTGCCAAGTTCTAAACGGTGCGGGTATTAATCTTGGTATAAGTATTAACCGAACACTCGCTCTTACACTTCCTGGTGCTTGTAATGTTCAGACTCCACCGGTCAGCCAATGCGACGGTAACATTCTTGTTTTTTGTTCTTTATTATGATCCCTTTAACCCGTTTTATTTGGTTTTAGCTAAGATTTTTTATTTAAAATGTCTTAGATTAAAATAAACCAAATGCCCTCGTTCATGTGTAAATGAGTCAAAATTGTCATATCTAATACTCGCGTCCCAAATTTCTAACATATTTGGCTTTGTTGTTGTTTGCGTATGCAGCTGCAAACGGGCCACCTGCTACGCCCACGCCAGCTGCTTCTCCTGAAGGATCTACTTTCGAACCAAATATATTGCCAGAAAGCCCAACCGAGTCGGATACTCCATCAGGGATCAAAGTTATTTTAGGCAAAGTGCCCCCTCATGTGTTGGGTTCAATCTATGCAAACTCTTCTCATCATAGTGACTGGGCCTCTAAACTTAAGCACACATGGGTTTTGTTGGGACTGGTTGCCAACACTTTTTATTTATTTTATTATTTATATGAATAACTAAAAATAAATAGAAAAAAATATTTATTTTTTTAGATTAGTGATTTCGACTTGTTTATTAAATAAACCAATCTAAGATGCTCCAAACGCTTGAGGATGCATTGGGCAACTTCTAAATTGTGACATTTGGGTTGAAATGGCTACCACCAGTGCTAATTGACCGATGAAACGATGATTGCATTGCAGGATCAGGGTCAAAGACAGATGGCTTGACACCTAGTGGAAGCCAATCGCCGGTGCCTCTTCATCTCTTGGCGCTAGTAACGTTCGTGGTGTCGTGGGCTTCAACAACTACTAGTTTTGGATTGTAACTCCATTTATTTGTTCTTCATTGTGCTAAAGAAGTTTGATTTCTTGTTTATGCTGGAAGGTTTGTGAGAGTGAGTTATTATTTATTGGAGGAGGGATTTTTTATTTTTAGAAAGATAGCAATTTGTTATTTTTGTGAAAATATATTGATGTATTTCGATTTCTAGCATGCTAAATTTACTTATAAAAAACTAATCAAAAGGCCACCCAAATATGAATCGAATAATAAGGAACTTTAACGGACAAAATCCCCATCGCACCCCTTAAAAATTTGGTTAAACCTCTCGTTCGCACCGACAGAAAATAATTCCTGAATCCGCCACTGCCTACACATGACATTTAGGACTCATATTTAAGAAATGGGTTGATTTAGTTATTTTTATTTATTATGATCCATTTGAGTCTACGTACTCAACTTATACATGGTTCAAAATGCATTGATACCGTCCCCATCACAGTGCTTTAGTGGTAAGAAGGTGAGAATATGTTATGAAGGGTTTGGAAAAGAAACACCAAGTAGTGACGTACTGACGTACACCTTTCTCATGTTAGTCGTGGGACCGGTCGGTGAGGGACACCTAGTGGTGACATACACCAAAATGCATGGATACCACCCATTACCAATATGTATTAATGTATTGGAAACGCTTACTAGTCGTTGCCACCACAACCACAACCGCTGCCTTGACAACCTCCAACACTCGTCACCCTCATCACCACGGCCAGTCCCACCATCGTCACTATCACCACCTATACCTATTATCGCCTCCAACAACACCACCTTCGTCTCCCACACTGCCCACCTCACCACCTCCACCACCAATTGTCATCACTAGCCAATATAAAGTAAATATAGCGGGTGAACCCAATTTTGTTCCAACCAAATTTGACTCTAAGCCGTTTGATCCAAACTAGTTACCTGATCCAACCCACCATTTTTTCACCTCTAATTAATACATAGATACATCAAAATTTTCCTAATACTCCAATTGCAAAATCCACTTATCCTCTTCTTCAGACCAAGACACAATATGAAGTTCATCCTCATGTTGCTTTAACTGGTTTTCTTCCGCCTCACCTCTAGTCTCTAGGAACTCTACGCCATCTCCACGCCCAACCCTTTTGGCCCCTACGATTAGTAATCAAACATTTTTTTCATCACCTACAAGATTATATACTCTAGGGAACCTTAAAAAAGTGGTTAAATTTCTTTTTCCTTCTATCCTTGAGCAACATGTCTTCCCTTGTTTCTCATTTGGATCTTTAATTAATTAAGTACAGAATAACATGTAAAATCAAAGGAAATATGAAAACACGGTTTCAATACTAATATTAAATAAAAAATGGGTTTGTAGAACGTTTGCATAATTTAAATAAAACACTTCAAGTTTTATCCCACATCCTATACGGGTTGCTCCATATAAATGACAATAAACGAGTCTACATATTATGTCCTTTTGACCAAGTGCAAAGAAACTCTTAAGTTGTTCCATGTAAATCTCTTTTTCTAAATTACCATTTAGAAATATGGTTTTGACATCTAATTAGTGAATTTCCAAATTTCTTAAGCTACAATTGCAAGCATCAACCATATTAAGGTTATCCTTGTCACAAACGAGTAAGGATCAAAATAAGCAAGACCTTCTTTTTGTTTATAACCTTTGATCACTAGTATAGCCTTTTATTTGTCAATACTACCATAGACTTTCATCTTCCTTTTGAATATCCAATGGTATCCAAGTGGTTTACAACCCGACGGAAGATCTACGGGCTCCCTAGTATGCTTTTGCAAGATGTAATCAATTCCATTCTTGAAAGTTTCTTTCCATCGAGGTTCTTCCAAAGAGGTAAACGCTGTTGGTAGGTATTGGGCTCACCCTCAACCATATAGCTTAGGAAGTCCAGACCAAAGGATTTCTCAACCCTTTCTCTTTTGCTTCATATAGGCTCAACCTCTTAAAGCTTGGGTCGTTCAAGTCTCTCATCGTGAACAATATCATCAATCTGTGTTGATGATTGCATTTGTTTGTCTTAAACAAGGAAACACATTTTCGAAACGTGAAGCATTACCAGATTCCATGAAAGTGTTCTTGTGTACATTGGGGACTCATGTATAAGACACCGATGTTCACTATGAGCATATCCTATGAATATGCAATCAACAAATTTCGGGTCCTATCCTTAGGTGGTGGCATAATAACCAATCGTGTGGTAGACTAGGTACAACGTGGGTTATCTAGATGCATGATGGACAACGGGGCGTGATGCTTTGGCAGGTGACGGTGTGCGTACTGCATGCTGTGTGACAAGTCTGGATGTGTGGCGCAAGCCCTGTTGGCGAGCGCATACCTTTTGTGGCAGTTGAACTGGGGCGTGGCCCTGCATTGCGTGTATTGGTTTGCTCGCACTTACTTGGGCACAACAACGAATCCGAGTGTGTGAATGCTGCAATTACGGGTGCAAATTTGTAACACCCTATGTATCAGCTTACAATATTACATAATGTTAGAATGTACTTGAAAACTATCTCATAACATTACAGTCTTTACAGTAAAACTAAAATGGGATATACCGGGCTAGCATTCGAGTTACAGGAAAAAGGGCCAAACCAACCACCCAAGAATGGAATCGTCGAGCGAAAACACTTGACAACCTCCTGGAAGCAGCTTTTCTTGCCACCAGACCTTTCTCCACCAATTAGGAATCTGATGCCGTCATTAAACACATAGTAGCCATTTTTTGAGTGTTTATTTTTTGGTGTCTAATCCGCATATATGTCACCATTGCTCTTGATTTTCTTGACTGTATATCTCTTAAATGTCAACATATACATGTGTGATTTAGTTTACGAAAACTTTTCAATGCCGAGAACCTTGATCAGAGAGTAAAAAAGGTGTGAGGTTCACCGTGGTGTAAAACTAAAATGGGATATACCGGGCTAGGATTCGAGTTACAGGAACAAGTGCCAAACCAACCACCCAAGAATGGAATCGTCGAGCGAAAACACTTGACAAGCTCCTGGAAGCAGCTTTTCTTGCCACTAGACCTTTCTCCATCAATTAGGAATCTGATGCCGTCACTAAACACATTCATTAAATTGTAGCCATTTTTTGAGTGTTTATTTTTGGTGTCTAATCCGCATATATATCACCATTGCTCTTAATTTTCTTGACTGTATATCTCTTAAATGTCCACATATACACGTGTGATTTAGTTTACGAAGATTTTTCAATGCCGAGAACCTCGATCAGAGAGTAAAAAAGGCGTAAGGTTCACAATGGTGTAAAACTAAAATGGGATATACCGGGATAGGATTCGAGTTACAGGAACAAGAGCCAAACCAACCACCAAAGAATGGAATCATCGAGCGAAAACACTTGACAACCTCCTGGAAGCAGCTTTTCTTGCCACCAGACCTTTCTCCATCAATTAGGAATCTGATGCCGTCACTAAACACATTCCTTAAATTGTAGCCATTTTTGAGTGTTTATTTTTGGTGTCTAATCCGCATATATATCACCATTACTCTTGATTTTCTTGACTGTATGTCTCTTAAATGTCAACATATACACGTGTGATTTAGTTTACGAAGATTTTTCAATGCCGACAACCTCGATCAGAGAGTAAAAAAGGAGTAAGGTTCATAATGGTGTAAAACTAAAATGGGATATACCGGGCTAGGATTCGAGTTACAGGAACAAGGGCCAAACCAACCACCCAAGAATGGAATCGTAGAGCGAAAACACTTGACAACCTCCTGGAAGCAGCTTTTCTTGCCACAAGACCTTTCTCCATCAATTAGGAATCCGATGCCGTCACTAAACACATTCCTTAAATTGTAGCCATTTTTTGAGTGTTTATTTTTTGGTGTCTAATTCGCATATATGTCACCATTGCTCTTGATTTTCTTGACTGTATGTCTCTTAAAAGTCAACATATACACGTGTGATTTAGTTTATGAAGATTTTTCAATGCCGAGAACCTCGATCAGAGAGTAAAAAAGGCGTAAGGTTCAAAATGGTGTAAAACTAAAATGGGATATACCGGGCTAGGATTCGAGTTACAGGAACAAGGGCCAAACCAACCACCCAAGAATGGAATCGTCACGCGAAAACAATTGACAACCTCCTGGAAGCAGCTTTTCTTACCACCAGACCTTTCTCCATCAATTAGGAATCTGATGCCTTCACTAAACACATTCCTTAAATTGTAGTTATTTTTTTAGTGTTTATTTTTTGGTGTCTAATCCGTATATATATCACCATTGCTCTTGATTTTCTTGACTGTATTTCTCTTAAATGTCAACATATGCACGTGTGATTTAGTTTACAAAGATTTTTCAATGCTGAGAACCTCGGTCAGAGAGTAAAAAAGGCGTAAGGTTCACAATAGAGTAAAACTAAAATGGGATATACAGGACTAGGATTCGAGTTACAGGCACCTAAGAATGGAATCGTCGAGCGAAAACACTTGACAACCTCCTGGAAGCAGCTTTTCTTACCACCAGACATTTCTCCATCAATTAGGAATCTGATGCCGTCACTAAACACATTCCTTAAATTGTAGCCATTTTTGAGTGTTTATTTTTTGGTGTCTAATCCGCATAGATATCACCATTGCTCTTGATTTTCTTGACTGTATGTCTCTTAAATGTCAACATATACACGTGTGATTTAGTTTACAAAGATTTTTCAATGCCGAGAACCTCCATCCGAGAGTAAAAAAGGCGTAAGGTTCACAATGGTGTAAAACTAAAATGGGATATACCGGGCTAGGATTCGAGTTACAGGAACAAGGGACAAACCAACCACCCAAGAATGGAAGCGTCGAGCCAAAATACTTGACAACCTCCTGGAAGCAGTTTTTCTTGCCACCAGAGCTTTCTCCATCAATTAGAAATTTGATGCCGTCACTAAACAGATTCCTTGAATTGTAGCCATTTTTTGAGTGTTTATTTTTTGGTGTCTAATCCGCATATATATCACTATTGCTCTTGATTTTCTTGACTGTGTATACCTTAAATGTCAACATATACACGTGTGATTTAGTTTATGAAGATTTTTCAATGCCGAGAAACTCGATTAGAGAGTAAAAAAGGCGTAAGGTTCACAATGGTGTGAAACTAAAATGGGATATACCGGGCTAGGATTTGAGTAACAGGAACAAGGACCAAACCAACCACCTAACTGGAATCGTCGAGCGAAAACACTTGACAACCTTCTGGAAGCAAATTTTCTTGCCACCAGACCTTTCTCCATCAATTAGGAAATTGATTCCGTCACTAAACACATTCCTTAAATTGTAGCCATTTTTTGAGGGTTTATTTTTTGGTGTCTAATCCGCATATATTTCACCATTGCTCTTGATTTTCTTGGCTGTCTATCTCTTAAATTTCAACATATACACGTGTAATTTAGTTTTCGAAGATTTTTCAATGCCGAGAAACTCGATCAGATAGTAAAAAAGTCATAAGGTTCACAATGGTGTAAAACTAAAATGGGATATACCCGGCTAGGATTCGAGTTACAGGAACAAGGGCCAAACAAACCACCCAAGAATGGAATCGTCGAGCGAAAACACTTGACAACCTCCTGGAATCAGCTTTTCTTGCCACCAGACCTTTCTCCATTAATTTGGAATCCGATGCCGTCACTTAACACGTTCCTTAAATTGTAGCCATTTTTTGAGTGTTTATTTATTGGTGTCTAATCCGCATATATATCTCCATCTCTCTTGATTTTCTTGACTCTATATATCTTAAAAGTCAGCATATAGACGTGTGATTTAGTTTACGAAGATTATTCAATGCCGAGAACCTCGATCAGATAGTAAAAAAGGCGTAAGGTTTACAATGGTGTAAAACAAAAATGGGATATACCGGGCTAGGATTCGAGTTAAAGGAAAAAGGGCCAAAGCAACCACCCAAGAATGGAATCGTCGAGCGAAAACACTTGACAACCTCCTAGAAGCAACTTTTCTTGCCACCAGACTTTTCTCCATTAATTAGGAATCTGATGCCGTCACTAAACACATTCCTTAAATTGTAGCCATGTTTTGAGTGTTTATTTTTTGGTGTCTAATCCGTATATATATCACCATTGATCTTGATTTTCTTGACTGTATATCTATTAAATGTCAAAATATACACGTGTGATTTAGTTTACGAAGATCTTTCAATGCCGAGAACCTTGTCCAGAGAGTAAAAAAGGCGTAAGATTCACAATGGTGTAAAACTAAAATGGGATACACCGGGCTAGTATTCGAGTTACAGGAACAAGGGCCAAACCAACCACCCAAGAATGGAATCGTCACGCGAAAACAATTGACAACCTCCTGGAAGCAGCTTTTCTTACCACCAGACCTTTCTCCATCAATTAGGAATCTGATGCCTTCACTAAACACATTCCTTAAATTGTAGCCATTTTTTGAGTGTTTATTTTCTGGTGTCTAATCCGTATATATATCACCATTGCTCTTGATTTTCTTGATTGTATATCTCTTAAATGTCAACATATACACGTGTGATTTAGTTTACGAAGATTTTTCAATGCCGAGAACCTCGACCAGAGAGTAAAAAAGGCGTAAGGTTCATAATGGTGTAAAAATTAAATGGGATATACTGGGCTAGGATTCGAGTTACAGGAACAAGGGTTAAACCAACCATCCAAGAATGGAATCGTCGAGCGAAAACACTTGACAACCTCCTGTAAGCAGCTTTTCTTCCCACCAGACCTTTCTCCATTAATTAGGAATCTGATGCCGTCACTAAACACATTCCTTAAATTGTAGCCATTTTTTGAGGGTTTATTTTTTGATGTCTAATCCCCATATATATCACCATTGCTCTTGATTTTCTTGACTGTATATCTTTAAAATGTCAACATATACACGTGTGATTTAGTTTACATAGATTTTTCAATGCCGAGTACCTCGATCAGAGAGTAAAAAAGCCGTAAGGTTCACAATGGTGTAAAAATAAAATGGGATATACCGGGCGAGGATTCGAGTTACAGGAACAAGGGCAAAACCAACCACCCAAGAATGGAATCCTTGAGCGAAAACACTTAACAACCTCCTGGAAGCAGCTTTTCTTACTACTAGACCTTTCTCCATCAATTAGGAATCTGATGCCGTCACTAAACACAGTCCTTAAATTGTATCCATTTTGAGTGTTTATTTTCTGGTGTCTAATCCGTATATATATCACCATTGCTCTTGATTTTCTTGATTGTATCTCTTAAATGTCAACAAATACACGTGTGATTTAGTTTACGAAGATTTTTCAATGCCGAGAACCTCGATCAGAGAGTAAAAAAGGCGTAAGGTTCATAATGGTGTAAAAATTAAATGGGATATACCGGGCTAGGATTCGAGTTACAGGAACAAGGGCCAAACCAACCATCCAAGAATGGAATCGTCGAGCGAAAACACTTGACAACCTCCTGTAAGCAGCTTTTCTTCGCACCAGACCTTTCTCCATTAATTAGGAATCTGATGCCGTCACTAAACACATTCCTTTAATTGAAGCCATTTTTTGAGTGTTTATTTTTTGATGTCTAATCCCCATATATATCACCATTGCTCATGATTTTCTTGACTGTATATCTCTTAAATGTCAACATATACACGTGGGATTTAGTTTACAAAGATTTTTCAATGCCGAGAACCTCGATCAGAGAGTAAAAAAGCCGTAAGGTTCACAATGGTGTAAAAATAAAATGGGATATACCGGGGCGAGGATTCGAGTTACAGGAACTAGGGCAAAACCAACCACCCAAGAATGGAATCCTCGAGCGAAAACACTTAACAACCTCCTAGAAGCAGCTTTTCTTGCCACCAGACCTTTCTCCATCAATTAGGAATCTGATGACGTCACTAAACACATTCCTTAAATTGTAGCCATTTTTTGTGTGTTTATTTTTGGTGTCTAATCCGCATATATATCACCATTGCTCTTGATTTTCTTGACTGTATGTCTATTAAATGTCAACATATACACGTGTGATTTAGTTTACGAAGATTTTTCAATGCCGACAACCTCGATCAGAGAGTAAAAAAGGAGTAAGGTTCATAATGGTGTAAAACTAAAATGGGATATACCGGGCTAGGATTCGAGTTACAGGAACAAGGGCCAAACCAACCACCCAAGAATGGAATCGTAGAGCGAAAACACTTGACAGCCTTCTGGAAGCAGCTTTTCATGCCACAAGACCTTTCTCCATCAATTAGGAATCTGATGCCGTCACTAAACACATTCCTTAAATTGTAGCCATTTTTTGAGTGTTTATTTTTAGTGTCTAATCCGCATATATATCACCATTGCTCTTGCTTTTTTTGACTCTATATCTCTTAAATGTCAACATATACACGTTTGATTCAGTTTATAAAGATTTTTCAATGCCGAGAACCTCGATCAGAGAGTAAAAAAGGCGTAAGGTTCACAATGGTGTAAAACCAAAATGGGATATACTGGGCTAGGATTCGAGTTACAGGAACAAGGGCCAAACCAACCACCCAAGAATGGAATCGTCGCGCGAAAACACTTGACAACCTCCTGGAATCAGCTTTTTTTGCCACCAGGCCTTTCTCCATCAATTAGGAATCTGATGCCGTCACTAAACACAGTCCATAAACTGTAGCCATTTTTTGAGTGTTTATTTTTTGGTGTCTAATCCGCATATATATCACCATTGCTCTTGATTTTCTTGACTGTATATCTCTTAAATGTCAACATATACACGTGTGATTTAGTTTACGAAGATTTTTTAATGCCGAGAATCTCAATCAGAGAGTAAAAAAGGCGTACGGTTCACAATGGTTTAAAACTAAAATGGGATATACCGGGCTAGGATTCGAGTTACAGGAACAAGGGCCAAACCAACCACCCAAGAATGGAATTATCGAGCGAAAACACTTGACAACCTCCTGGAAGCAGCTTTTCTTGCCACCAGACCTTTCTCCATCAATTAGGAATCTGATGCCGCCACTAAACACATTCATTAAATTGTAGCTATTTTTTGTGTGTTTATTTTTTGGTGTCTAATCTGCATATATATCACCATTGCTCTTGATTTTCTTAACTGTATATCTCTTAAATGTCAACATATACACGTGTGATTTAGTTTATGAAGATTTTTCAATGCCGAGAACCTCGATCAGAGAGTAAAAAAGGCGTAAGGTTCACAATGGTGTAAAACTAAAATGGGATATAACGGGATAGGATTCGAGTTACAGGAACAAGGGCCAAACCAACCATCCAAGAATGAAATCGTCGAGAGAAAACACTTGACAACCTCCTGGAAGCAGCTTTTGTTGAAACCAAACCTTTCTCCATTAATTATAGTAATGATTTTCTCAATAGAGACTATTGGATTGGTGATTGGTTTGTGTAGAATTTCCCAGCTTCATCATTCCCGAGTTGAACAATGTTTTTGCTTTTTGGAGAGAGTGGGCTTTCTGGGTTGTCTTCTGGACCTTTCCAGTAGTAATGCTCCAAGTGTTCTTCAGGGTACATGATTGTGTGTAGATCACCTTTCAGCATTGTGAATCCTTTGAGATTTCCCTCTGGATCTTCTCCAATCACTGTTCTTGGTCTTTTTGAAGATGTTACTTCATCTTCCATTCTTCTCTTTTCTTTTACATTCAGCTGTCTGCTGAAATCTGTTTCACCTGTGATAGCTATGGAAGATGATTGAACTGGAATAGCTTCTTTCGTTGGCACCCTTGAAGTGTCTAGCTTTAGGATATTTGGTGGAGGACCCATGAGTAACTTTGGCTTACTGGGAGGAGGACCCATGAGTTGCTTCTGATTTTGTGTTGTTGAAGTTTCTGATTGTTTGGTTGGATATTGTTGAGTAACTTCTGGTTGTTTGAATTTTTGCTGAGGAGTTTCTGGCTCTCCTGCTTGTTTTTCTTGTGGAATTGGACCTTTTAGTTCACGAAAATCAACTTTTGCCATTCTGGAAACATTGTACTGCAACCTCTTTACTAACAAATGAACATCAGCAAGAGTTTGAGCATTTGTTTCTTCTTGTTTCTTCATTCTCTGAAATTCCAGTTTATTTTGATCTTTTTGTGCAGACAATTCCACCAACAGCTTCTCAAAAGCCTCAGCCATGTTGCTGTTGTTGGCTGTGAGAAACTGAATTTCTTCAAGGATTCTTCCAGAACTTGAGCTTTCCCCTGCACTTGCAACCTCAATCATCTGTTTCTTGATTTCTTGTAGTTCTTTGAGAGCTTTCTGGAATTCTGATGAGCTCTCTCTATTTTCTGATGACTCCTGTAGTTTGTTGAGGGCTGCAGTGTTATCTTCTGTTTGTTTCTATACAGCTTGTAGTTCTTTGAGAACTTCTATCAGAGAGTAAAAAAAGCGTAAGGTTCACAATGGTGTAAAACTAAAATGGGATATACCGGGCTAGGATTCGAGTTACAGGAACAAGGGCCAAACCAACCATCCAGGAATGGAATCGTCGAGCGAAAACACTTGACAACCTCCTAGAAGCAGCTTTTCTTGCCACCAGACATTTCTCCATCAATTAGGAATCTGATGCCGTCACTATACACATTCCTTAAACTGTAGGCATTTTTTGAGTGTTTATTTTTTGGTGTCTAATCCGCATATATATCCCCATCGCTCTTGATTTTCTTGACTGTATATATCTAAAATGTCAACATATACTCGTGTGATTTAGTTTACGAAGATTTTTCAATGCCGAGAACCTCGATCAGAGAGTAAAAAAGGCGTAAGGTTCACAATGGTGTAAAACTAAAATAGGATATACCGGTCTAGGATTCGAGTTACAGGAACAAGGGCCAAACCAACCACCCAGGAATGGAATCGTCGAGCGAAAACACTTGACAACCTCCTGGAAGCAGCTTTTCTTGCCACCAGACCTTTCTCCATCAATTAGGAATCTGATGCCGTCACTAAACACATTCCTTAAATTGTAGCCATTTTTGAGTGTTTATTTTTGGTGTCTAATCCGCATATATATCACCATTACTCTTGATTTTCTTGACTGTATGTCTCTTAAATGTCAACATATACACGTGTGATTTAGTTTACGAAGATTTTTCAATGCCGACAACCTCGATCAGAGAGTAAAAAAGGAGTAAGGTTCATAATGGTGTAAAACTAAAATGGGATATACCGGGCTAGGATTCGAGTTACAGGAACAAGGGCCATGTCACACCCCGACCACGTAAAGCAACTAGACGTGGCGGAAACGTCGGGGAGTGTTGTAACAGAATCATTGTTTGGTAACCATGGAATAAATAAATTCTGTTTTATTGAATAAATGAATTCATTGTTTTAATACAATCAGATGAGTACAACTATGATCTTCCAAGTTTTAAAGTCGCTAAGGCACGAGTCCATCCTAAATGTAGCATGTATCAACAATCATTGCAAAGCAGTACCTGAAACATGTGTAAAAATAGGTACGTCAGCATAAAAATGCCTGTGAGATACATAGGTTTTATGAAAGTAGGGTTCATGACTTATAAGTTTAAAGAAAAAGAATGTTTTAAGAAAAGTAGTCATGATCCTTGTAAATTGTTTTGTTGTGTAAATCATTTGAAAAACAATAAGTTCAGATGATATGTATAAATAAGAGAATAATGTATGGTTAAATGAATAACCATGTAAAATGAGTTTGTATTGAATGTATTGTTTGAACAACAATATTTTGACAAAAAGGTTTATAGTATATGTGAAAATATACTTTGGATTTTAAGAGAATCGAATGAGTAATATATTAAAATATATTTCAGGTCCAATATCGTTAACCCAAGTGTACTAAATAACGCCACGGTATGCAATGCAATGAAAACACTTATATATAAGAAGTACCAGCGGCGTATCTACCATGTTTTCATCACATTACACCCGTCCCGTTATCTAAACACTAACCAAAACCCAATTGTTAGATAGATAGTACATTAAATATACTTTAGTTGTTTAAAATATTAGTTTTAAGTAGTATATTACAAGTATACTTCGGATTTATAAATAACATATTAAACTATGTTTTGGTTTTGTAAATAACATATCAAAATATGATTTGGATGTGATAAATAACATATTAAACTATGTTTTGGTTTTGTAAATAACATATCAAAATATGCTTTGGATGTGATAAATAACATATTAAACTATGTTTTGGTTTTGTAAATAACATATCAAAATATGCTTTGGATGATTAACAAAATATATGTTGGTTTTGTACAATATCACACATGGGAGCATATCAAACTATACTATACTTTTGGGAGTATAACTAAATATACAAAAATAATGTGATTTAAGAATTCATTCAGACCTAGTGCATCAAAATACACCTTTGAGACTATAGGGATACCACAAAGGAAATCCCTATTTGGATGGAGAAACAAATTGGTTTCATACATTCCATGACAACAGGAATGGGGTGTCAAATCCTATAGCGCTATATCATACTAACAACCGGTCTGGTGAACAAAATAAGTACAGTTCAACAATTAATGTTATAGTCTTTGAAAAATCAGTGTTTAAACCATAGATAGTCATTCAGTTTGTCAACAGATAAGTACTAACATGTATAATCAATTATACTTTTGGAAAACATGAAAATAACAGATAGGTACACATGCTTCACCCCCAAACAGTTTGAAAAAAGTAAAAGAGGGGTCTATGTACTCACTTGAGATTGCTTAGAAGTCCTAGGATAACCACCAAGCAATGCTAGAGATCACGGAAATCAAACGGCACCTAATATAGGTAACTATGTTAATACACCGGACCTAAATCGGAGGATTTAGATAGAATGAAGGTTCGTAAACCAAACGAGTATGGAGACTCGTGTCATATGGTTTAACAAAGCCTACATACTAAATGAAACCTAACCTAAGTGCTTACGACCCATTACGACCCGTTTAGGTAGCTTATGCTACTTTAACGCGTCGTTCGCGTGAAACGCGTTCGGACCGCCTAACTAGTCCTATGATAAGTAAAATATGCCTTAACATGTTTAATATTGTTACTAAATCAGTTTAGATACCAAAAGTTATGTTACATATGCTTAAAATGAATTTTGGCGTTAAAAGGGCATTTTGGTAATTTACCTAAGGCATATAAACTACCTATCATACAACTACTTAAATGAAGCGACCATAAGGTATAACCTCGGAAGGTTATTCCCTATATACTATGGTCACCTAATGTGCTTGGTCGGATCCTAATGATCGACCAAACGGGTCGGGTTCGAAAGTATAAGCGATTGTTTAGATCGCTTACCTTACGACCCTATATAAGCACTAAACTAAAAGTGACGAGCTAAGCATGTTAAAACATGCTTAACTAAGTTAGAAAACAAGTTTGGTATCAAAACAAATGGTTTTGATACCCATAAGTAGTTTGGTTACAAAATACGCAAGAATACGTATTCTGGCCGAAACTACGGCTCGTCACTGAGCCTAGATAACGTGGTAATCAGTTGGTATAGTCACTAGGGACTATAACCATCGTGATCACGCTCACGTTATGAAGTTCAAATGAACTTCGCATTGAACATAAACTGGTCAATGCAGAAAGTCAAACAAAGTTCGACTTTCGGACTAGAAAAGCGATAAAAGAACGAAGGAACACTTACAAAGGGTCCCCGCAAGATTGATAATCCAAGTATTCTCAGGTATGAGGTGATGAAACACCCCAACTTAGAGAATTCTCAGATTTCAAGTGGGTTTTGCAATGGGGATGGATGGGTATTTATAGTTTTCGGAGAGCCGTTAAGATCGTTTCTCGAATAACGTGATCGAATCCCATCCGTACAAGTGTTGGAATGTTATGGTGCATCATTTTGCCCACCACAAGAGATTGACATGTGGCATTTGGCCTTTGGGGAGTGTTTAAATCTGTTAATCAGCAGTCAAAAATGATTTTCTGCATCTAACCCCTGCTTGCGCACCGTAACACTCAGAGTGTTAAGGTGCGCAAGGACCTGCAGACCAGAAAGTTTGAAAAATGGTAGAACAGGCCCCTGAAGCTCCAAACTTGCTATTAGATGCACTTTTGACATGTTGAAGCCCCGTTAACCCCATTTCAAAGGTCTAAAATGAAGTTAAAGTATAGGCAACTTAAAATGTGCTCAAAAATATCTCGGATGTCGGTTCGTTTGGCCGTACAATCGCGATGTTCGCTTAATTACGACGGAATGCGCATAAGCGCGAAAAACGATCCAAATGACGCGACGAATGGATTTTTCTTATGCCAAACACTAAAATAAAATGTTTTAGTGCTTACATAAATATTTGGATGTCTGGATGTATTCAGAACGTAAGTTATGCGCGAAGGTGCAAACTTGTGCACTTTTTGACGCTTTTAGTCCCTGAATGACCCAAAAGTTTATTTTAGCACACCTAACCCCTCAAAGCCTATTTCTAAGCTATATAAAGGATATTTAAGGTGTGTTTAACTTATGGTCATGTTCCGGAATGCTCGTTACAGTTCAAATTGGCATACTTTCGCAGTTTGTCGAATTAAGTCCCTGTAAGCGATTAAACTTGATTTTGGCATACCAAAGCCTTCAAAACTTATTTCTAAGTTATGTAAAGGTTATTTAAGGTATGTTAAGCCTATTTCACTATTCCGGAGTGTTCGTTGGATTAAACTGGTTATATTTACGTATCAGAGCGCGTATAACCCTCCAGAAAGCGATTTAAAGCTTAAAATCGAACCAGAGTTGATATGTGCAAACGATACACATATTTTTAAAAATCCCAAGTATGAAATACAATATTTCATTGGTTTGGCATTTGTTTGATGGTTGAAGTGACACAGGTGTCACAGGCCAAACCAACCACCCAGGAATGGAATCATCGAGCGAAAACTCTTGACAACCTCCTAGAAGCAGCTTTTCTTGCCACCAGACCTTTCTACATCAATTAGGAATCTGATGTCGTCACTATACACATTCCTTAAATTGTAGCCATTTTTTGAGTGTTTATTTTTTGGTGTCTAATCCGCATATATATCACCATTGCTCTTGATTTTCAAGACTGTATATATCTTAAATGTCAACATATACACGCGTGATTTAGTTTACGAAGATTTTTCAATGCCGAGAACGTCGATCAGAGAGTAAAAAAGGCGTGAGGTTCACAATGGTGTAAAACTAAAATGGGATATACCGGGCTAGGATTCGAGTTACAGGAACAAGGGCCAAACCAACCACCTCGATCAGAGAGTAAAAAAGGCGTAAGGTTCACAATGGTGTAAAACTAAAATGGGATATACCGGGCTAGGATTCGAGTTACAGGAACAAGGGCCAAACCAACCACCCAAGAATGGTATCGTCGAGCGAAAGCACTTGACAATCTCCTGGAAGCATCTTTCTTGCCACCAGGCCTTTCTCCATCAATTAGGAATATGATGCCGTCACAAAACACATTCCTTAAATTGTAGCCATTTTTTGAGTGTTTACTTTTTGGTGTCTAATCCGCATATATATCACCATTGCTCTTGATTTTCTTGACTGTATATCTCTTAAATGTCAACATATACATGTGTGATTTAACTTACGAAGATTTTTCAATGCCGAGAACCTCGATCAGAGAGTAAAAAGGCGTAAGGTTCACAATGGTGTAAAACTAAAATGTGATATAACGGGCTAGGATTCGAGTTACAGGAACAAGGGCCAAACCAACCACCCCAGAATGAAATCATTGAGAGAAAACACTTGACAACCTCCTAGAAGCAGCTTTTCTTGCCACCCGACTTTTCTCCATCAATTAGGAATCTGATGTCGTCACTAAACACATTCCTTAAATCGAACAATAAAATAAAAAGTTAGCATGTTAGTGAGTTAGTAAAGTTAGTCAGTTAGTTGGTTAGTAAAACAGATAAGAAAAGTTAGTCAAAAGTTAGTCCTACTGGGCATGCCAGACTAAAATCACAAGTTAGTAACATAAAAGAAAACAAATAAATACAAAAATGTACAAGTATTAACAAGTATTCACAGTTTGTACACCGGTAAAATAATGACTCGGATTGTTCCATTAATTTCGCCGTGTCCCCGGCAACGGGGCCAAAAACTTGACGTGGGCGCGACTATGCACATTTATTTACAGTATTTACAATCGCACCCAGCGAAATGTGTTTTATATTTATACAAATGGTTTATACCTTAACATTAAAACACACACAACAAAGGATAAGTGTATCCCATCATATATGTAGCAAAGTATTGGTAAGAGCCAGATATCGATCCATGGAACACGGGCGTGTAACACCCTTGCTATTATTTAACGATTTTCGTATAATTTAAGTCCATAATCCTGTAATTATGGTTACAATTACAATTACAATGAAAAATACGGGTTTATTTAAAACTTTTACAATTTAAAGTAATACAACATAATATGTGTAGGATCGGATTTGGACCCGAATGAGTCTATCAGAGGAGTTTTACTTCGTTTCAGAGGCGGAAACTAAGAAACAAAAGTAGAAACAGCTATATCTTCACTTTAAACACTGATTATATTGATTTAACAGCAAATCCAATCAGTCTTCACACCGGCAGCATTTCGGTATGGAATACAAGGAACTGTTATCTGATTTCGCTCAAAGTGACCTATATATAGGCCCTCTGATTCCGCTCATAATGACACAGAACCAGTTGGAGCGGAATTAGAATCATGGTGATTCCGCTCGAAACTGTTTCAGGCGGAATTAACCTCTAGGAGCGAAATCAGCTTTTAACTCTCTAATCTTTCTATTTTCTCGATCTACGTGCCCTGATCTATACAATATTATCTAAGACTCGATACAAGACATAGACGACAGACGGATGCACCAACAAACTCCCCCTCGGATGTTGACGGAGTCTTCAGTTTCGAGTCTTCGCAACTTCAGTTTTATCAGTCTTTGGGCTTTTCTTCTTTAAAATGTTTGACACTGTAACTGTAAGTATTCTCAATCTCTATCTTCTCTTCTCTTTTCATCACCAACATACTCCTTCCTTTAAGTATCTTCAGACTCCCCCTTTCGATAAGCTGAGATCGCAGCCTGACTTGTTAAACTCACAGAGTCTTCAGGTATCAGAACCTGACTCTTCCTCAAACCTGTACATTCTCTACCACAAACATAAGTTTTCTAATATTAAACTTTTACACACTCAGACATCACTTGTAAATATCACAAAAAAATGATTTCACATTTATAGACTCTAATGAACCACTTGAAAGAATATATTTTTTTTAAAACTTCTGATGACCACTTGTAAGATAGATTTTAAAATTCTTTCACTCACAACCCTCCCAAACCAGTTCGTCAAGTTTAGCATTTGGAATTTTGAAAATCAGCTCTTCAACACCAGTTGTCGAAAATCTTTTTGTTTTTTCAAAATTTTTTTTATGCTAAAACACACCGAAAATCTTTTTGGGATTTTTGAAGGAAAGGAATGAAATTCAATAAAGAAATATTTACAGACAATATTTTTGTGAGTTTGTGTAAGAGGATCATATCAGTTTCTGAGATAAATCACCAACAACATTAATGTCACACCCCCAAAAGCCACCTGCGGAGTATCACCGCTTGGAGGCGTGACTGACCAGGATCAAGCCACCAATCACATTGAACAAGCATGTAAGTAATTATAAAATCCAACCAATACAATTGGTGTCCAAACAAAACATAGTTTAAGTTGCAAGCGGAAGCATAATGTCAAAAGCCAAAGCATAAGTTAATAATGTTTAAGTTTAACATGGCACACAATTGTCCATGTCCCACAACGACTCTTCCCCATGCAAGCTCCAGCTAAGTACCTATTGACCTGCAAAGCATGTAGTAACGAGTCAACAACAAAGTTGAGCGAGTTCACAGTTGGGTGTTTGTTTTAGTTATTCCAAAAACAGTTTCCTTTAACTGGCATCCCTGCCGTGGGGGTTACCCCATAGTTGAAAACGTGTTTTGTTTATTCCCGTTTACTCTGGCAATCCAGCCATGGGGGCTACCCCATGTTTAATTATCTGGCTCTCTGGCCATGGGGGCTACCCCATGTATATACTACTAGACTCGTTACCATATCGACTGCTGACTGTAGTCATGTTTATGTGCCCTGAATTGTCAATGTCTAACATCATTGACGTGCCCAGATCCATTAGTTCACGCCCATCCTCTGCGGCACGGTGTGAGGCTTGTTAAACCTAAATAGCGCTATCTAACTAATGACCCGCTCGCCATTGGCCCAATGATTAAGTCGATATAAAAAGGAGGGACTTCGTGATAGAGTTTTGGTCTAGTGAAAGTTAAACTGTCCAAGAGGACGAGGAATTATATTCCTGAACCCGTACTATCCTACCCAAGAAAGGACGAGGAAATCCATATTCCTTAACCCATTCCCAACCCCTGGGAATCCCATGCTTTGTAGAAAGTGTGAACTCACCTTAGGTTAGCTCGGCAGATAAACGAAAGGTTAATCGAGCTGCTAGAGGTCAACCACGTCCTAACATGGTTACCATACAAGTCAGGTCTAGATTCAAATAAGGCACGTATGTTTGCATCGATTTATCAAATAAAGACATGTAACAATCATGGCATGCATGGCATACATTTAGAACATGTAAACAGATCAGTAACTAAGCCCATTAACAATCGGCCCAACCTATTGTGCGATCAGCATAACTTGTGCGATCCACAATGGGTTGTGCGATTCAACATAAGCCCGGCCCAAACATACATACACGGCCCAACAATAATATACATTGATCTTGTGTGGTCCGGATATCTTGTGCGATCCGGACAACTTGTGCGACTGGACTTGTGCGTCTGGCACTTGTGCGTCTGGCATTGTGCGATCAGATCAGGTCTTGTGCGACCTGATCTTGTGCGACCTGATCTTGTGCGATTAGTTTTAATCATTCCATGTTTCAAGCAAATCAGTTACAATCAATCCGAATAGTTTCCTTCTTTACACATAATCAATCAACATTTTTAGATCATGCAAAACATCGATCAAACAAGGGTTTTATCATCTAATTCATATAAACCCTAATTACATTCAAAGCATAAACAATGACTTATCAAATCATATTATTTGGTCCGATTACATGAACATACAACCGATTACATACATTGGATCCTAAATCATCATGCAACCAATCCGAAAACAAGACATGATAGCCGATTAACATCATCATACACATCCGATTCACTAGAACATCATCATTCACACCTAATATGAATTTATTGTTTTGTTTCTACCAGCCCACTTGTTACGTACATGGATTGACATTGGCCCAATAGTTCTATTAATCCCCCACCACAGAACAATACTAAGTCTGTTCCACATATTAATATTGCTACATATTCATTATATGTTTGACAACTATAAAACACTCAAACCTACAATCAATCACTACCTACAAAAATCAACAATAGCCTGCCATTCTTTTCGGTGATGAAATCCCTCACATGGCCCATTAATGTTCTGACAACAATCATTATTCCTCCTAATCTAAAATGATGTTAGGTCATCACATGATTGCCGGTTTCGATAAGAGATCCCATAATTATTTATACATACAATCTGATTTTATAACAATGCTCTACACTCTCACACACATCACAAAGCAACTAATCATAAATAACCGAGAGGAATCATGTTACACACATCAACACATAACAAAATAATCAAACAATAATAATCATAGCATGTATTCACTAACCAAGTTTCTGGATAACAGGATGCTATCTCGTGAGGGGGGGGGGGTCTGCTATGCCGTCGCACACACCAATGAGAAGTAGGGTTTTATTAGGTTGTGTTTTGTTGTGATGCAATTTGTGAGGCATGTGAAGTATACGTATGCTTAGTTATAGATTGAACAACATTAGTGGGCCAATTATCTATTAGTTAATTAACATGCAAATGGGCCAAGCCCACTCTTGTTTTCGCCGGCTACATATTGGACAAAAACACTTAGGGGTTTTCGTGAGGAGGGTATTTTCGGCTAGAGGGTGTTCGGTCAAAGTTCCATTTCTAATTACACATAACACCATATCAAACATAACATTTCATTAATCCTTAAGGTTCACATAATCACATAGTGTTCAAACATGCTACACTTAGCACAAAGATAGGTTCTGAAATACGACTTGTTACATTATCCCCAAGTTGAAAGAAATTTCTTCCGAAATTTGGTACGTACTCACTGAGGAAGCTAGTTAAGTTGCATGGTTTTCCTGGGGTGTCACATCCTCCCCCCGTTGATCTGGAATTTCATCCCGAAATTCCGCAGTAGCTTCAGCCTCAGTAGTGGTTGTACTGTTTGCGAACAATTGGGGATACTTTTGTTTCATCTGATCTTCGCGTTCCTAGGTGAACTCTGGGCCATGACGTGAGTTCCAACGAACTCGAACGAGAGGTATTCTAGTGCGCTTGAGGACCTTAACGTCTGGGTCCATGATTTCAACTGGTTCCTCGACGAATCGTAACTGTTCGTTGATAGTGAGATCCTTCAAAGGAACTATGAGGGTCTCATCTGACAGACACTTCTTCAGATTCGACACGTGGAAAACGTTGTGAACTGCACTGAGTTCTGTTGGTAGGTCCAGTTTGTAGGCTACCTTGCCTATTTTCTCTATGATTACGAAAGGTCCGACGTATCGTGGGTTAAGTTTGCCTCGTTTGCCAAAACGAACAACACCCTTCCAGGGTGAGACTTTGAGTAGCATTCGATCCCCAACCTGGAACTCGAGTGGTTTCCTGCCCTTATCGGCGTAGCTTTTCTGACGGCCACGAGCTGCCGCCACTCGTTGTCGTATCTGAGCAATCCTTTTTGTTGTGTCTACCACAAGTTCTGGACCAGTGATCTGACTATCCCGCACCTCTGCCCAACAAAGAGGTGATCGGCATTTACGCCCGTACAATGCCTCAAATGGAGCGGCCTGAATGCTGGTGTGGTAACTGTTGTTATACGAGAATTCCACTAGTGGCAGATGTTTTTCCCATCCGTTGCCAAAGTCAATTACACATGCCCTAAGCATGTCTTCAAGGGTCTGGATGGTGCGTTCTGACTGCCCATCCTTTTGCGGGTGATAAGCTGTGCTCATATCTAATCGTGAGCCAAAGGACTTGTGCATCGCTTGCCACAGTTCAGAAGTAAAACGTGCATCGCGATCAGAGATAATAGAGGTGGGCACCCCATGCCTCGAGACAACTTCCTTAAGTTATATGTCTGCTAGAGTGGAGAACTTATCCGTTTCCTTGATAGCCAAGAAGTGTGCAGACTTTGTGAGTCGATCCACGATCACCCAAATAGTGTCATTTCCGCGCTGAGATTTAGGCAGGCCAGTAACGAAATCCATGGAAATTTGCTCCCATTTCCATTGTGGTATCTCTGGTTGTTGGAGTAGGCCTGAGGGTTTCTGGTATTCCGTCTTGACTCTCGCACAAGTCAAACATTTACTAACGTAGGTTGCTATGTGGGCTTTCATGCTAGGCCACCAGTATGTAGTTTTAAGATCGTGGTACATCTTATCCGAACCGGGATGTACTCGGTATCGAGACTTGTGTGCTTCATCCATCACAAGCTCTCGTAGGTTGCCATAGAGTGGGACCCAAATGCGTCCCGTTACGTAGTAGGCACCGTCTTCCTTTTGTTCTAATCATTTCCTTGAGCCGCGTAGGGCTTCAGCCCTGACGTTTTCTGGTTTCAATGCTTCCACCTGAGCGTCTCGTATCTGGGAAGGAAGACTAGATTGAATGGTCAGTTGTAATGCTCGCACGCGCTTAGGCGTAGTGTCCTTTCGACTGAGGGCGTCAGCCACAACATTGGCTTTTTCTGGATGGTACTTGATGGCACATTCGTAATCATTCAATAGCTCGACCCATCGACGTTGATGCATGTTTAACTCCTTTTGCTTGAAGATATGCTCGAGACTCCTGTGATCGGTGTAAATGATGCACCTGGTACCGTACAGGTAGTGTCTCCATATCTTGAGTGCGAAAACGACAGCTCCCAGCTCCAAATCATGTGTAGTGTAGTTCCTCTCGTGAATCTTAAGTTGATGTGACACATAAGCAATGACCTTGTCTCGTTGCATCATCACACATCCAAGTCCCTGAATGGATGCGTCGCAATAAACCACAAATTTTTTTTGTGCCTTTAGGCAATGAGAGGATAGGGGCGCTGCAAAGTCTATCCTTTAGGTGTTGAAACGCAGTTTCCTGTGCATCACCCCAACGATAGGTGACGCCCTTCTGAGTTAGTGAGGTGAGGGGTTGTGCAATTTTGGAGAAGTCTTAGATGAACCTTCTATAGTAGTCCGCCAAGCCCAAGAATGGGCGGATTTCCGTTGGTGTACGAGGTGCAGGCCAGTTCTTGATTGAGTCTACCTTGGATGGATCAACATGAATCCCATCCTTGTTTACCACGTGGCCTAGGAAATGGACTTCACGAAGCCAGAGGTCGCATTTCGAGAACTTTGCAAAAAGCTATTCTGTTCGAAGGAGTTCCAAAATAAGTCGTAGATGCTGTTCGTGTTCCTCCTGACTCTTGGAGTAGATCAGAATGTCGTCGATGAGAGCAAGTGACACATTCATTTGGTTAGACTAGGTTCGAACGTCGAGTCTGAGAATCCATATCGGTCGTATCAAGCTCAAAGATCAGTACTCGTGGTATCATCACATGTATAGCCCAATGCTCATCGAGTAATATTCGTAGAGTGTAACTCGTCCAAGTAAGTGTCCGCGGGGATTGTTGTTAGGATCACTGAACCCAAAAAGTATATCATGCATTGGTGTGGCAACATAAGAAAGAGTAGTCTCATTCGGTGGGTAAGCGTTTAAGAATCCACAGTAAGGGTTTACTCGACATTGAATATACAGCTGGCTGCACGTCAGTTGGGTATAGTTAAGATAAAGTATGTCGTTGACTACATATTGTTGTCACGGGGTTAAATCAATCCGAACAAGAACTTAACATAGCAGCATGGTTATCGTACAATCGTGTTAAGTCTCACTGTGACTCCCACTAGGAGCCGTTGGATTCGCCCCCATGTGAAGGAGGGATAATTTACCTAAATCCATGAACTTAGGTGTGTTTGTTTCATCAAGTAAGTAACCAAGTCCGGGGGGGGGGGGTTTCCTTAAGTCGTGCAATTGAGTCCAAAGTACGTCTGCGTATTCATGAGGTTCCAAGGAAAGACGTGTAAACGCATCAAGAAAGTATAATCGTATCAGCATTACACCACTATTCTCAAGTTTTCGTGGAGTGATCACCAGTGATCAGGAGTCTAGCCTTCTAAATTCTCTAAACTAGAGAGTGGTTCGTTTCAGTGGCTCGTCATGGAGGAGCGAGAACGTAATGTTACCGTGGTACGGGTATGATGGTTTGCTCTAAGCCAAAGGTAGAAAGCGGTCATACCATTAATAAGAAATCATGTGTCGGTGCCAGAGCTAGTGCGAGGATTCCGCATCTGCAAGAAAACTATCACGGAATTAACGTACGTCTCTTGTAGGGTAAGGTGGGTCAGGTAAAGGTATAAATTATCATGCTCGCCGGTAGGTTGAGTGATCCATATCTCGGTCCCCAAACGCCTTGAAGACTATTTCACCAGTAATGGCATCCATTCGCTAAGTTGGGTATACGAGAGGGCTAATCAAGTAGATTAAGAATAAACCATCCAACAGGGTAATAAGGTAGTCTTGCGTTCGGTGAAAATCGTGTTATGGTTGTTGGCGCTTCGTTAAATTGGTTTCCAATCGAGGAAACAGGGAATTAATGAGGTTCATACAAAGAATCGAATGGAAACAGGGGGGGTCCAACAATATCCGAAGGATTCAACCAGCTAATCGATTGTCTAGAAGTAATTTCCAGTAGTGGTGCAGGGCGGCATGGCACAAAAAGGGAAGTTCGTTGCGTCATGGTCACAACGGTATATCACTTGTCCAAATCAAAATTTGGTTGGTAGGGTTGCTAGTTTGCAAAACGACGTACGCGTGTAATTGTGGCTGCTTCGTTTCTGGTATAGACGACCAGTGGAGATGATAAGGTTCGTCAACAGGATGTGTGGGTGTAGTTCTCCTAAACCCAAGTTCATTTGAGCCGGTTCTGATCTATGTGGCTGTTGGCGTACAAGCCGGATGTACGGAGGGTCAAGTGGCGACGTCATGTCGAGATAAGCGTACAAATAGATAGAATGCATAAACAGTCGTAGCAGGGTGACGAGCAATTAGAAAGGGGGTTTGACCACCTCTTGTCAAGTAGTTAAACGTTTGTGTGCCACATGGGGCGCAGTAGGGATAACAGGCAACATGCTACTGTTCTAATAATTATACCATATACAACACATCATGCAAAAGTACCCTAGCAGGTAGGCAATATCAACTTAAATCACATTACCTAAAGTATTGAGTCTTGCACGTGGAGCGAAGCATCATTGTGGATCGTTGAGCACTGTACAGGTTATAGTCTGGTTTTAACAAAAATTTTTTCCCTTATTAAAACCAAGTTCACTATAACCAATGGCTCTGATACCAATCTGTCACACCCCCAAAATCCACCTGCGGAGTATCACCGCTTGGAGGCGTGCCTGACCAGGAACAAGCCACCAATCATATTGAACAAGCATGTAAGTAATTATAAAATCCAACCAATACAATTGGTGTCCAAACAAAACATAGTTTAAGTTGCAAGCGGAAGCATAATGTCAAAATCCAAAGCATAAGTTAATAATGTTTAAGTTTAACATGGCACACAATTGTCCATGTCCCACAACGACTCTTCCCCATGCAAGCTCCAGCTAAGTACCTATTGACCTGCAAAGCATGTAGTAACGAGTCAACAACAAAGTTGAGCGAGTTCACAGTTGGGTGTTTGTTTTAGTTATTCCAAAAACAGTTTCCTTTAACTGGCATCCCTGCCGTGGGGGTTACCCCATAGTTGAAAACGTGTTTTGTTTATTCCCGTTTACTCTGGCAATCCAGCCATGGGGGCCACCCCATGTTTAATTATCTGGCTCTCTGGCCGTGGGGGCTACCCCATGTATATACTACTAGACTCGTTACCATATCGACTGCTGACTGTAGTCATGTTTATGTGCCCTGAACTGTCAATGTCTATCATCATTGACGTGCCCAGATCCATTAGTTCACGCCCGTCCTCTGCGGCACGGTGTGAGGCTTGTCAAACCTAAATAGCGCTATCTAACTAATGACCCGCTCGCCATTGGCCCGGCGATTAAGTCGATATAAAAAGGAGGGACTTCGTGATAGA
The DNA here is from genome assembly GCA_030545235.1 of Helianthus tuberosus. NCBI lineage: Eukaryota > Viridiplantae > Streptophyta > Magnoliopsida > Asterales > Asteraceae > Helianthus > Helianthus tuberosus. Next base: position 189,767,755 of record CM060354.1, read on the forward strand.
GTTTTTTTCTAGTGAAAGTTAAACTGTCCAAGAGGACGAGGAATTATATTCCTGAACCCGTACTGTCCTACCCAAGAAAGGACGAGGAAATCCATATTCCTTAACCCATTCCCAACCCCTGGGAATCCCATGCTTTGTAGAAAGTGTGAACTCACCTTAGGTTAGCTCGGCAGATAAACGAAAGGTTAATCGAGCTGCTAGAGGTCAACCACGTCCTAACATGGTTACCATACAAGTCAGGTCTAGATTCAAATAGGGCACGTATATTTGCATCGATTTATCAAATCAAGACATGTAACAATCATGGCATGCATGGCATACATTTAGAACATGCTAAACAGATCAGTAACTAAGCCCAATAACAATCGGCCCAACCTATTGTGCGATCAGCATAACTTGTGCGATCCACAATGGGTTGTGCGATTCAACATAAGCCCGGCCCAAACATACATACACGACCCAACAATAATATACATTGATCTTGTGTGGTCCGGATATCTTGTGCGATCCGGACAATTTGTGCGACTGGACTTGTGCGTCTGGCACTTGTGCGATCAGATCAGGTCTTGTGCGACCTGATCTTGTGCGATTAGTTTTAATCATTCCATGTTTCAAGCAAATCAGTTACAATCAATCCGAATAGTTTCCTTCTTTACACATAATCAATCAACATTTTTAGATCATGCAAAACATCAATCAAACAAGGGTTTTATCATCTAATTCATATAAACCCTAATTACATTCAAAGCATAAACAATGACTTATCAAATCATATTATTTGGTCCGATTACATGAACATACAACCGATTACATACATTGTGTAGGTCCCGGTTTTGATTCCGTTTCGATTGCGTATGACACGTTCAACGTGCGGAATCCGTGAATGTGCTAGACCGAACACACGAGACTTAATATAATCTGTGATTCTATTGACGAATATGAAAACGTACAAAGCACCTGAATCACGATGTCACTTTCTCTCTCTAGTTTCTCTCTCTAGCTCCTATCTTCTCCAAAGTCTTCAAATGAGCAAAGTGACGAAAGTTCTAAATCCTAACCCTAAGGATTCTATTTATAGGCACAAGGGATATAAGGAGGTTCTCCTTATTTACAATTATGCCACCTTGCCCTTTACTAACTAGATATTACAAAATAAGCCTAGAATTAATCTATTTCTGCTACGGTTTTGAGATGACGGAGGCGATAGACAAACTGCACTAACAGACTCCCTCTTGGATATTGCCGCAGTCAATCTCAAACATTTAGTCAAACTTGTAGCGTCTGGTCTTTCTCTCTCTAGCTTGAACATAATCCCGGTGGATCTGTCTTCAGCTTCAGTTTCTCCTTTCAGTAGACTCTTCAGGCTCCCCCTTTCTTCAAGCTTCCGTGCTTTGGGATCGACACCTGGCTTTCCGGTTACAAGCTCTTCTAGGATAGTTACGTGGCTCCTTGATTGCACGCTCCCCCTTTCGTTGAGCTCGTCTTCAGACTCCCCCTTAGACTCGGCTATCGGGATCGTAATCTGGAATAACATCTGCAACACTCATACGTTTATAAGTAACAATGTTTTGAAATTGTCCAGAAATCGTAACCTGGCTCTTTTGAACTTTCTAAAACAAGATCCTGGCTCTAAAGATATAATAATATGAATATATCCAGGATTACTTGAATCTCACTCCCTATCAACAATCTTCAAAGATTTGGCAGTTTTATCAAACAAAATCGGAAACTGGCTCTTTTACAGATTTTAACAATATAAGCATCTAAATCCCTCACAGTTAATCATCCAAGTCCAAATTAATGACCTTGGAGATATCACAAACTGTTTTTGATTTTTGATTTTAAAAACTTCAAGTTTCAAATTAATGAACTTGTTTTTATTTTCAGAAACACGATCAGCATACTTAGATTTTAAAACTCAGCTTCAGACATCGGTTGGCGAAAATAAAGAGAATCAAAAATCTTTTTGTATTTTTCTGAAATATAAAGCTGTAAAGAAATATTTACAAACATATTTACACACAATATTATTGTTTGAGTTTGCGTCAGAGGATCATATCAGTTTACGACAAGTCACAAGTATCGTTGAGCTTAGTTACACATTAAGAATTAAACAATTCACTTAGATTGTCGATATACTGATCCACTTAAATTTTCACACAAAGTTCAACTGATTCAGGATACGAATTAGGTGTTTTAAGAACTTAAACTTATTCATGTGTCCCACCTCTTGAATATACTCCCGTATCTAGATCCCAATATTCAGTCTTAGAGGTGAGTATACCTAGATGATATCTGTAAGGGGAATAAATTATAGTACGAAACCGTGAGAGCTCAGGTCAGAACTTCCGTTCAGCAGAGAGATAACGGCTCGACTTTTGGTGTGTCCCCTTTAGAGGATCTTTTGTTACATCAGCAATGACTATCAATTTTATTGTTTCATCAATTTGCTGAGGGCGGCGCTATTTTCAAGCAATGCGAAAAGTATTATTCGGAGACTAGGTCAGAACTTCCATTCAGCAGAAGTCCCGGAATAATACCTCAGATATCACTAAGCATAAAGACCTAGTATCTCAGAAAGAGGGATCCTTCAAACGAGATTTCAGGGGTTACCTATATATCCAAGTAGTGTTCCCTACGAAATAAGCAAGTTTGAATTTAGGTTAATATCCCGAAAAAGTTTACTAAATGTATAAAAATCTACCGGCATATCACCAGTGAGACTGTTTAACGCTATTTAACCATTACAAATCTTTAGCATACTGTAACTGTCTACTGATGTACTATCATTTCCTCTTTTTACACAAAAACTCAATTTTGAATTTTATCATGTTTTTGGCTTTTTCAAATTTTCTAATGTTTTTGGATTTTCTGACAATATTACTCCCCCTAAAATTCAAAATCATTTAAAGAAAATTTGACAACCAATACTGATAGCTTTGTCTCGCCATCCATTTTCTGCTTCTCATGCACTGATTTGCAGAAAATATAACGTACCCCCATGATTTACAACCCATTGATTTTCGACAGTTTGAAAACCGTTTTTCAATCTTGTGAAAGTAATCATGTCTGTTCAGCCGTGAGGGTTTCGGCGTATTCAAGCAACAATTTTTTTTTTAATTTTAGAATTTTTTACAAAAAATAAAAACAAACATATTTTTGGTTTTTAAGTTTTTCAATTTTTAGGGTTTTTGAAATATTGTTTATTTATGTACAGAAAATGTGAAACTCCCTGTTCAACCAAACCAGGGTTCAGCAGCCTCTTCCTGTGCCAGGCTGCCCCAACTTCCATTCTCACAATCTTCGGTTTTGTTGAGCACCTGCACATTCAAACTACTTCAATTTACTTGAACAATTTAGCCCAGGTCTGTTGAACCTTAGGCATTTCAATACAATATGTATCATTCAATTTCGGAAAATCTTTCTCATCAAAAACTTTTTCAACTTTAACTTCAGCTTTTTCATCTTTTACCAAAATTACTTGTTTCTTAGCACTCCATTTTTGACCTTTCGGAGTACCTCTTTTGTAAAAATGTGAATCTTTTTGAACATTTTGTTTTTGATCAACAACTTTTGGTTTCCAAAACTCTTGTGGTTTTGTCATATCAACAGTTGTTTTCCAACTTTGAGTTGTTCTGACTCTGGGTGTGTGAAAAATCTGTGTTTGTTTTGAATCAGACCTAGTCTGTTTTGGTTTCCAAGTTTGATTCGAAGCAAACTTGTTTGTGTTGTACCTCCAAGTTTGTTTTGAATCAAATTTAGCTGACCTTTGTTTCACACCCTCAGATTTTTGTTTCTCAATATTTTCAGGCGTCTTTTTGTCAACATCCACAGGTTTCAGATTCGGGCATTTTCGTGCAAGATGTCCAATTTGATCACACTTGAAACATGTTCTCTTGGACACATCTTTGACCTGTGGTTGTTGCTTTTTCTTTTGAGCACACGACTCTTCATTAGACCGTTGTCTAAATTTGAGTTTTTCATCTTCTTCAAAACTTTTTCCTTGAACAAAACTCATTTTTGCCTGAAAATTCGGCATTTCATTTCTTTTCCAACTTTGTTTCTTCTTATAACCCAACCCAGCCTTCATGTTTTTCTTTTTAAAACCAGGTTTGTTATAAAAAGTTTTACGACCTTTACCAGCAAACTTTTAAATTTCAGATTTCTCAATTTCAACCATTTTGAAAACTTTATCAACCTTTTCTGAGATCACATTCTGAATTGGGAACACGACATCGAAGAATAATTTGTCTGATCCAATCATGGTGTAAACCAATCCTTTTGAATCTTCATTCAAATTTTTCTCGGATTTTGTATGTTTAAGATAGCCATCATGAAAATTTCCCTCATTTTCATCATCTGATTCAGACTTACCTTTGTTTGACTCATCTTTCAAAACGCTTTCAACAACCTTACTTATCACCTCTGAATCATTAGCCTCATCAGATTTGGCGTAAGTCACATCGATACTTTAAGGTAATTGGTCAACTATGTTCAGACCTTTTGCCACCTTTTCCTCATCATAAAAAAGTATAATTGTTTCTCAATGGTGGTGGTACCTGATGAAATTCTGAACCAATACCCTTTTTGTTCTTGTCAGTATCTTTGTCCTCTGGTGTGATGTTGAAAATGCGTTCGAGAATGTACGAAGAGTTATGATAACTTTGAAGTTTGGTAACAACCTTTTCTTTTTCAGCCAAAACTTGTTTGAGATTAGCAATTTCATCAACACACTTGTTTAATTCAAGTTGCTTTTCTTTAAATTGTCTCTCATACATTTCTTTAGTTACCAAAGTTTCAAACAATCTTTGATCAAAACATTTGACTTGGTTCTTCAAAGTATCATAAGCTTCTTGTACTCTCTGACTCGACCACTTTAAAGAATCATACTCTTTTTGAAAATCTTGAAATTTGGTGTCTTTTTCAACACAGTCAACACATTTTGCTGAACACATTTGTCTATACACATCATTATCCTTTTCAAGATCTTGACACTTCTGTGTCAGCTTTTCAACCTTTAGTTTCAAAATTTCTTCTTTGTCAATCATTTCTTTATATTTTGTTGTGAAAACATTTTCAAGTTTATCTATTTCATTATCTTTTGTTTTTATGATATCATCTTTTTTAGTACAGGCTTTGCACATTTCTATGCAATTCCTGCACTTGTTTTCATTGTTATCAACAATCTCAACATTCGATAAGTCAGAAGATTCATTTACCTCAGTCTTTTTCAGCACCAGTTCTTCTGTCTCAGCTTTCTGATCTTCCTCCTTCTTCTCTTCTTCTTCTACTTGTTGTTCTTCCTCCTCCTTCTTCTCTTCTTCTTCAGCAGCAAGCTTTGTAGTAATCTTCACTTCTTTAATCAGCTTTTTCAACTCTTCTTCCTTCCTCTTTTTCATTTCCACTACCTTTGGTAGACTTGCTTCAAAAACTTCTTTTATCTTGTTCATTAAATCCGGCAAGTAACTTTTATCAGAAAGCCTTCTTGTGTTGAAAGTGCCCTCATTTGGAAACAAATTGGTTACTGCATCAAAATCCACTTTTGACGGATCAACTACTGGATTACCCTGTGGGTCCATGTAACACTCTAGTTCTGCATTCCATCTCTTGGCTCTTTGTGCTTCCTTAAATGGTTCATCCAACTTGCTAATCTCCCATCTTGCACTGTCTCTTCTCCACCAACTATCATGATCAACATTGGTGACAAATGCATATCCATCTGCATCTTCTTCAGGGCAAACTTGACTCCAGTCGTAACCTTCATCGTCATGTATAACTGCAAGAGCCCTTGATTTTTCTTCAGGTTGCTTCAATCTTGGTGGTTCTGATTTGTTCTGATGATAAATCGCTTTCTTGTAATAATCTTCTTTGAACGGGTTTTTCAGAATCATCAGCATACGCATTTCTGCACTTACGCTTAAAGTGACCTTTCTGTTTGCATTTAAAACATGTCACCTTAGACTTGTCAAATCCCAGTTTGGTAGATGGTCCACCAATTGACTTCCTCCCCGTGATCTCCATGAACCGCTGTGCCCGACGAACTGCACTTGCCATGCACCATCTTATATCAATCAGTTCCATCTCTTCGGGGTCTATTTGATCGTAATCTTCTTTCGTCAAGTTGGTGTTGCCAATCTTACCTGCAACGAGGCTTTCATACGATTCAAGTACAGATGCCAAGAAAACCATCTGTTGTTTCACTGACTCTTCACTAAAATTCTGCCCATTCTTCAGATCCACTGCGATATTACACTGGAATAAATTCTTTGAAGCAGTTTGGCTTGAAGTTGTTGAAGAAGATCCACCGTGAAAACCACTGTGAAGACTTTCATTGTTCACTGAATTTGAACTTTCTATAGAAAACGCTGTTCTTGGAGATCCAGCCTGTGGTACATTTCCTCTGTAGTAAAGTTCCACATTCTGCTGATGAGCTGGATTGTTGACTTTAGATCTCTTTATCTCCAACTCATGGCTTTCAAGTCTTTCAGTCAGCAAATCCACAGTTAACTCTTCAGGCTTGATTGTATTTTTCAACATTAGAGCGAAGTATTGCCAATCTTGATCATTTGGCAATGAATCAAACAATTTATCCACCAGCTCCTCTTCAGTGTATGTGATTTTGTATCTGGCCAGCTCCATTTTCAGATGTCCAAATCTCTCGATCATTTTACAAACAGATTCATTTTTCATGCAACTGAATAGATCAAACTCTTTACACAACAATTTCTTTTTGTTTCTTACAATTTCATTACTTCCTACACATTTTCTCTCTAATGCTTCCCACAAACTCTTTGAAGTTTTTTCTTGTTCGAGTAACGAAATAATATCTTCTCTTACTGACTGTTTGATCAATGTTATCATTTTATATTCAGCCACAACATTTTTTATATCTTTTTCTGTAAACTCTTCTTCATTTAATAACTCTCCTCCTTCTTTTGCTGGTGCTTTATATTCATTTTTCAGTTTTAACCAACTTTCAGGAGCGAAAGCTTTTACCCAACCCTCAAACCGATTTTTCCACCAGTTATAATCTTCAATCTTCATTAGCTTCGGTGGTTTCTGTTGGCTTCCATACATATTGTCAAATTTCAAATTTTCTAAAATCTCTTTCGAATACTCTCTTATTTCAGATCTTCTTTCGGATGATTCTGAAGTAAAGGCATTGTAGAACGTGTTGTAAAATTCTTCACCGCTGCTCGACATCTTCAAATTTTGTCTTGAATTTGCACTTTTTATATCTTCAATCACCTTAATCACGAACAAACAAACACAGTGAGTTTAATCAATATCAAACAAAGGAATCGGATGGGTATCCGATCAAGTGAGTCAACACAAGTCAACAGTGAAAATAATCGTGTGACAACGCTGTCCGTTCGGGTGAGTTGTATCCGTTCGAGTGAGATAGCTATCCGACTCTTTGACAACCACTCAAATGATGACACAAAACGAAAAAACTGTTATCAGTTCGGGTGACGGTTGATTCTTTGACTTCTTCAAATGATGACACAAAACGACAATACTTCACATGCAATCTATGAATCAATGGGCGACAAGTATGATATTTAAAAAAAATCCTATTGAACCGTTTGTTTAGTGGATTGACACTTTGTTCACGTGATGTAATAATGAGATAAACTGATTGACTGAATGTTGACTAGACAACTCGCTAGGATGAAAACACAAGACACGGATTGTTGTGATGCGGATTGCTATCCGCGCGGACAAGTGTCCGTCCGGATAGGTCAAATAAAGTCAACCCGGATTGTTGTGACGCGGATTGTTATTCGTGCGGACAAGTAATTCGCTCGGATAGGTCAACAATAGTCAAAGCTTTTAAATGAAAATGAGGAGGTGCCCCGGATTGTTATCCGTGCGAACAATCAGTCAACTAGTCAACACTTTTAATAACTGCGTATGAAGATGACTTATCCGCACGAGTGAAAAGATTGGTTGTCCGTGCGGGTGGGACTACTGTCCGTCCGGATTGTGATTCGTGCGGATAGTGTAATCCGTGCGAGTGGGGTGTGGCTGAAAGTAATCCGTGCGAGTGGGTAATCCGTGCGGATAGGTAATCCGTGCGGATGTGATGATCCGTCCAGATGAAGATGAACAGTTCAGCATTCTCAATCACGAAAACTCAGATTTCTCTCAAACGACATGGAATTTTGACCTGAAAATTTGTAGGGTTATAGATCAGACAATTTCGCATAACATATCAAAAAATCAGCGAATTTGGATCGTAAAAACCCTGTCAATTTTGCAAAATTCAGAGAAAAACGTGAAGAACATGAGAGTTAAGATAAATTTGACAAATCTGGATGAATTTGGCTCTGAATCTGATCAATTTCTTGTACAAATCTGTGCGTTTGATCTTCGCAACCGAGCACCTGCTCTGATACCACTTGTAGGTCCTGGTTTTGATTCCGTTTCGATTGCGTATAACACGTTCAACGTGCGGAATCCGTGAACGTGCTAGACCGAACACACGAGACGTAATATAATCTGTGATTCTATTGACGAATATGAAAACGTACAAAGCACCTGAATCACGATGTCACTTTCTCTCTCTAGCTCCTATCTTCTCCAAAGTCTTCAAATGAGCAAAGTGACAAAAGTTCTAAATCCTAACCCTAAGGATTCTATTTATAGGCATAAGGGATATAAGGAGGTTCTCCTTATTTACAATTATGCCACCTTGCCCTTTACTAACTAGATATTACAAAATAAGCCTAGAATTAATCTATTTCTGCTACGGTTTTGAGATGACGGAGGCGATAGACATACTGCACTAACACATTGGATCCTAAATCATCATGCAACCAATCCGAAAACAAGACATGATAGTCGATTAACATCATCATACACATCCGATTCACTAGAACATCATCATTCACACCTAATATGAATTTATTGTTTTGTTTCTACCAGCCCACTTGTTACGCACATGGATTGACATTGGCCCAATAGTTCTATTAATCCCCCACCACTGAACAATACTAAGTCTGTTCCACATATTAATATTGCTACATATTCATTATATGTTTGACAACTATAAAACACTCAAACCTACAATCAATCACTACCTACAAAAATCAACAATAGCCTGCCATTCTTTTCGGTGCTGAAATCCCTCACATGGCCCATTAATGTTCTGACAACAATCATTATTCCTCCTAATCTAAAACGATGTTAGGTCATCAGATGATTACCGGTTTTGATAAGAGATCCCATAATTATTTATACATACAATCTGATTTTATAACAATGCTCTACACTCTCACACACATCACAAAGCAACTAATCATAAATAACCGAGAGGAATCATGTTACACACATCAACACATAACAAAATAATCAAACAATAATAATCATTGCATGCATTCACTAACCAAGTTTCTGGATAACAGGATGCTATCTCGTGAGGGGGGGGGGGTCTGCTATGCCGTCGCACACACCAATGAGAAGTAGGGTTTTATTAGGTTATGTTTTGTTGTGATGCAATTTGTGAGGCATGTGAAGTATACGTATGCTTAGTTATAGATTGAACAACATTAGTGGGCCGATTATCTATTAGTTAATTAACATGCAAATGGGCCAAGCCCACTCTTGTTTTCGCCGGCTACATATTGGACAAAAACACTTAGGGGTTTTCGTGAGGAGGGTGTTTTCGGCTAGAGGGTGTTCGGTCAAAGTTCCATTTCTAATTACACATAACACCATATCAAACATAACATTTCATTAATCCTTCAGGTTCACATAATCACATAGTGTTCAAACATGCTACACTTAGCACAAAGATAGGTTCTGAAATACGAGTTGTCATAATTAAACTTCATTTCATTTTAAGTTCTAAACAATTCACCTAGATTGTCAGTATACTGGTCCACTTAAATTTTCACACAAAGTTCAACTGTTTCGAGATACGAGATTAATGTCTTAAGCACTTAAACTCAATCGCGTGTCCCACCTCAGAATATACTCCAGTATCCAGATCCCAATATTCAGTCTTACAGGTGAATATACCACAGATGATATCTGTAAGGGAATAAATTATAGTACGAAACCGTGAGAGCTCAGGTCAGAACTTCCGTTCAGCAGAGAGATGACGGTTCGACTTGGGTGGGTCCCCTTTAGAGGATCTTTTGATTACAACAACAATGACTATCAATTTTATTGTTTCATCAATTTGCTGAGGGCGGCGCTATATTTCAAGCATTTGCGGAAAGTATTCTCCGGGGACTAGGCCATTGCTTCCGCAAAATCAGAAGTCCCGGGATAATAACCCAGATATCACTGAGTATAAAGACCTAATTTCTCAGAAAGAGGGACCTTTCAAACAAGATTTCGGGGGTTACCCATATATCCGAGAGATGTTTCCCCACGATATAAGCAAGTTTGAAATTTAGGTTTATATCTCGTCACAATCTACTAAATGTGCAAAAATCTACTGGCACATCATCAGTGATACCGTTTATCACTTTTTAACTTTCCAATTCTTTAGCATGCTGTGATCGTCCACTGATGTACTATCATTTCCTCTTTTATACAACAAAATTCATTTTTCATTTTATCATGTTTTTGTATTTTTCAAATTTTCTAATGTTTTTGGATTTTCTGAAATTTCTACTCCCCCTAAAATGCAAACATATTAAGAAAATTGAAAACAACTATACAAGAAAGTTGACAACTGATATCAAATCGCATCAATTCGCCATTCACTCGGCATAAACCATCAGAACTCCCCCTTTCAACAAACTATTTTCTCATTTAGATTTCAAAACACTTAAGTTTATTTTAATCAAAATGATTTTTCTGGAAAATAAGTTTGTTTTTACCACTTATAGGGGCATGGTTCATCATATGACTTTCAACCACTTGTATGAAGATTACATCAAGTTCAAATTAATGACCTTGAGTAATCACTATGTCAGAACAAACCTCTGTACTACTTGTACGATGAACTTATCAAAGTAAATTTCAAGATAAATGCCGATACCTACTCCACACTTACCAACCTGGGAGTTCAGGCATAGTCCATCACCTGTATACATTTAAACACTTTTTTTTAAAACAATTTCACAAACAACAATTTTTATGAATGATACCGATTCCTGATCCACGATTACCAACTTGGGATCTCCGGCAAGTCCAGAGACTTACTGTTCGTAATATGTACAATCCCAGTCACAAACCCGGGATGGTTCAACTTTATCTTTCTTCATCTTCTTCTCGTAAAACTCTTTAACCCCTTTGACTTTTCGATCAATCATTTTTCCAAAAATATGTTTTACAGTGGGGTTAAAAGCTTTTTCAACATCAAAAACCTTTTTATCATCATAAAATTTGTTTGATATCTCAACTTTACCAATTTTCTTTTTAAAATTTTCAGCCCGCAGTGGTGGAAAATTATCATCATCCACAGTCGGAACTGATTTTTCACTTTTTGAAACAACCTGTGGCTCCTTTGATTTTGTGGAATCAGACTCATTGCCAGAAGATAGCTCCTCTGATTTTGACCTATCAGAATCATCGCTAAAACTATCAACAGACTTCTTAACAACCCATTTCTGGTTGTCAGATTTAGCTCTTTTGTTGTAAAACTTGTTTGAACATTCACCAATTTCAAATTTTGAGTTTTTGAATAATTTGGTTCGGTCAATTGGTGGTTAAAACTCAACCACTTTCTCTTTGAGTTTAGAAACTCCCTGTTTGGTTTGAATTGCTTGCGAACAGTTCACCGCAAGATGTCCAATTCTACCACATTTGAAACAGGTTCGAGTTTTCTTTCTCTGATTAGCATTCTTCATTTCTTTTTGCTTCTTTGCAAGGAACTCTCTGTTTGACTGTCTCCAAAATGCTTTCTTTTCTTCTTCTTCTGATGAAGTACCTGAAACAAATGTCATTTTTGCTTTAAAATCACGAACATATTTTTCATTTTTCTGTTTTTCTGTTGGAGTAAAACCAAGACCTTTCTTTTTGAAATTACGGTTAGGGTTTGGTTTCTTGTGAAAACCAGAACCAGAACTATAACCTTTTTTCTTGTTTAATCTTTGTTGTACTCTTGAGGTGTATTTTTTAGGTTTTTCAGTAAGATTTACATCTTTTATTTCAGAAATATTAATTTCTGTTAGTTTGAAAACCTTTTTAATCATTTCAGGTTTGACACCTCTTATTGGAAATTCCTCATCAGAATATAATTTGTCGGAATCATTCAATGTATATGCAACTTTGAATGTTTCGTCACTCAAATTAGATTTTGATAACATGAATTCTTTGTTGTAAATCCTTTTAACCGAAGATTTTGAACTATTGACTGTCGAACTCGAACTTTCAGAACCAGACTTTGACTCTGACTCTGACTTTGACTCTGAGTTTGACTCCAACTTTGACTCCTCAGTTTCATCTTTATCCAACACTTGATCGACGACTTTCTTTATTAACTCGGACTCATGATCAGTGTCAGATGATGTAAACGTCACATCAATATTTTATGGCAAATTGACTGAGGACTCCGACTCCCGCTGTAAATTTGTTGCTTTTTCAACTCTTTCCTGATTTGGATTTCTGGGCAAATATCCATTTTCTAGCGGGGGTGGACACTTGTTGTAACTGACATCTTGTTTCTTACCAGAATCCTTCTTGTCAGTCTTTTTCTTTGTGTCACTCTTCTTCTTGTTCTTCTTTTCTAGAATCTTTTCTTCAGCCACTTTTTCATCATCTTTTTCTTTAATTACTTCTTCCTCTTCAAATGCCTTCATGCCTTCAACAGTCGGATAAATCCTGTCAATGACATAAGAAGTACATGAGTAACTTTTCAACAAATGATTAACTCTTTCAGTTTCAATTCTTTGCAGTTCCAGTGTCTGTTCAAGAGTAGCACACTTCTCGATATAGTTGTTCACCACTTTCTGCTTGATCATGAATGCACCCTGAAGTGTCTTCATTGCAGTTGCTTGTTCTTCACTTGTATGATTGTATTGATTCATAGCTTTGTTCAGGACATCATAAGATTCTTTCAAACTGTTCAAGTTATAAATCAATGTGCTATTCTGCTTCTTTATAGCTTCGCAAGTGTCACACTTTGCAAGAATCATTTTAGCATCAACTTCTTCATCAACTTTGAACTTTGGAACTTCAACTTTTACTTTCCTTTTGATCACTGGAATATCTTCATCGTCACTGCTAACTGGTGTCTTTACCTTTTTCTTTTTCTTCTTTGCTTTCTCATCTTCACTGTCACTCTCAGCAATCAGTTTCATATCAGCATCGAATTTTCTCGCCCAATACTCACGATCATCATCACTATCTTCTTCAACTCGTGCAACAAAAGCTGTGTGAACTGGAGCTTGATCAGGAACATAATCATCCCATGTGAAATTTTCCCAACTAAAACCTTCAGGTAATCTCTCATCATCTTGATCTATTATCAAGGCACTACCATTATTTCTCTTCAAATAATCTTGATTAACCACACAAGCTCTCTTTCCAGAATCTTCAATCACATTCCTTCCGTGTGCAGTTTGTGCCTGATGTTGTTGTTGTTGAGGTGATTGTTGAGCAACTTGATGATAGATGGCCTTTCGATAGTAATCATTGTTGTTGTTGAAAGGATTCTGAGCTCCACTTGCTTCGCGATTTGTACACTCCCTCTTGAAGTGTCCTTTCTCCCTGCAACGAAAACAAGTGACTTTAGATTTATCAAAGCCTAAAGTAGAAGTATTAGCCTCACGAAGATCATTTCTTCCTGTGATTTGCTTGAATTTCTCAGCTCTCCTTAAGACACTGGCCAAACACCACTTAATATCCATAAGCTCCATCTCCTCAGCATCGATCTGATTGTAATCCTCTTTTGTAAGCATAGGATTCCCGATCTTTCCGGCCACAAAACTACTGTAAGATTCCAACACCATTCCTAACAAAGACATGTGATTTTTAGCAACTTCCTCGGAGTAATCTTGATCATTCGCAAGATTTAGTACAATGTTACACTGAAGTTTTCTCCCATTCTTTGTTGCTGAGATGTTCGGATCGAATGATGAAAATGATGAGAAACTATTACTGCTGGTTGATCCTTTAGATGAGCTTCCTGATGAATTCTTGGCGTTGTATGCAGTTTCCACTTTTGGCGAAAAATTTGTGGTTTTCTCATTCAACCCTGTTTTATAATACAAATCGATATCCTGTTCACCATCGAAATCTTTCATCTGAACAATCTTCCTTTGCTCCATCTCTTGAGCTTCCAACTTCTCAATGAACTTACTCAGAGTTAGTGTATTGAATCCTTTCTTGTTTCTGAGCATCATCAGATATGTACCCCATATCTCGTGTGGCAAAGCATCAGCAAGCTTTTCGATCAACTCTTCATTGTCTTTCTCAATGCTCAATCTCTTCATGTTTGCTAACAAATTACAGTATCTTTCAATAATTTGTCTAGTGCTTTCATTTTTCAACCCACGAAACAGATCGAACTCTTTCTTCAAAAGTGATTTTTTGTTCTTAACCATCTCTTGACTTCCATGAAACTTCGATCTTAATGCTTTCCAAATTGAGTATGAAGTTCCATTATGTTGTAATAACACCAAAATGTCTTCTTTCACAGCTTATTGTAAAAGACTTAGCATCATTTTTTCTCATCTTTGTACTTCTTTCTAGCATAAGCACTTAGATCTTTAATTGGAACCACCTCTTCATCATCATTCATCGATCGAATGTATTTTGTCTCAACACATTCCCATGCATCAAGATAGTTAGCTTGTACCCAATTCTCGAAACGGCCTTCCCAACCTTTATATTCTTCGATGTTCATTAGTTTGGGCGGTTTTTGCATTGTTCCCGTTTCGTTTTCCAACATCGTGTTTTGTGCAATACTCATCGGGGTAACCGGGGTAGCGAACGCATTATAAAATTCTTCGTCCATGAATCGAATTTCTAAAATTCTCAAAATAAACTGTTTGGAGCGGAATCTGAATGTTGGAAACTATGAAGCGAAATCTGAGTTTGAAGTTTGGAGCAGAATCAACAATCTAGCTTTCTGGAGCGGAATCAGAAACAAATAGGAGCGGAATCAAAGATAAAATACTCTGGAGCGGAATCAGATTGATACTTTGGAGCGGAATCTCTGATTTGATACCTTGGAGCGGAATCATATTGATTTGGAGCGGAAACACAAAAATTTTTGGAGCGGAATCAGACTCTGAAGTTAATCAGGAACTTGTCAGTTCGAGCGGAATCATTTCGGAGGTCCATTTTGTCCAATTTTACTGTGAATTTTGGTCTCAAACTTTCAAGGCTTTGTCTATATGTATTTTTACATATTCTGTGAAAAAGTGGTCCGATTTTGACCGTGAAATATTCCTGAACCGATGAAAGAAGATGTAGAATATAGAAAATGTAATCAATTTCAGCTGTAATCTGCAAAACTCCTCAACCTGAGCTCTGATACCACTTGTAGGATCGGATTTGGACCCGGATGAGTCTATCAGAGGAGTTTTACTTCGTTTCAGAGGCGGAAACTAAGAAACAAAAGTAGAAACAGCTATATCTTCACTTTAAACACTGATTATATTGATTTAACAGCAAATCCAATCAGTCTTCACACCGGCAGCATTTCGGTATGGAATACAAGGAACTGTTATCTGATTTTGCTCAAAGTGACCTATATATAGGCCCTCTAATTCCGCTCATAATGACACAGAACCAGTTGGAGCAGAATTAGAATCATGGTGATTCCGCTCGAAACTGTTTCGGGCGGAATTAACCTCTAGGAGCGAAATCAGCTTTTAACTCTCTAATCTTTCTATTTTCTCGATCTACGTGCCCTGATCTATACAATATTATCTAAGCCTCGATACAAGACGTAGACGACAGACGGATGCACCAAAAATGTGATTTAATTCATCGTTTTAGAATAACGACGAAACAACTTGCGGAAGCTTCATTTTTCGTGTGTTCGGTCCTTTGCCATCGCTTAATCTCCATCCAGGTACACTTGATATTACCTATGATCAAAACCAACTTAAAAGTTAGTTTTGATAGCTTATAAACATGTATAAACAAGTTTCATAAACAAACAAATAAAATAAAAATAAAATTTCGGAATTTTGCCTCTCGCGCCACGCGAGAGGCTCCTTCTTTTCCTTCGCGTGCCACGACAGCACCTGCGTGTCGCGCCCGGTGCCCGGTTCTCCTTCGCGTGCCGCGGGGGAGATCGTTTCCCAGCAGGGCCGCATCTGGGACCTGCATTTCTTCCAGCTATGTTTATTTATCAAAAATCAAACTTTCAAAGGCTATAACTTTTGATCTAGAAGTCCGTTTTACGTGATTCTTTTTCCTACGCGTATGAAATTTAATTCTCCATCTTATGGAGTTAAAACCTGATATTTAACTACTTCAAAAATTCAGATTTCAAGCTTTCGGCTTGAAATTCCTTTTTAACACTTTTGACTCGTTTCATGATTCATTAAACCACTTTTGTTTAAATCATTGCAAATTTTTGAAATATTTATTATCTCAAAACTATCAACTCGTAAGTCTAAAACTTTCATACATTATACCACTAAAGGTTGAGTTATGCGTAAAACTTCATTTTGACCCGTTAGAGGGATTTACCATCTTACTTTAAATTTCACACTCCTTTCACCCCTCATTTTACTACATTAAGGTATCTACCTATATTTTACTACATTAAGGTATCTACCTATATAACAAGCATGCGTCAACAATTTTCGAATTCTCTAGGTTTACTCATAAATTCAACTAGAGATTTCTCATGAAATTTACATACCTTGTGACTCCTTTTTCAGTGGAGATCACTAATTCGTGCTCGGATTTTGATTTGGGATTGATTTGGACCTTCAATTTGGACAATTTGCATGAACTAGGGTTTGGTGGAGGATGTTTGGTCGCCCCTGTGTTTTTGATCGAACCAGACATGTGTGTTTGGTGGTTTTTTTTGTTTTAATAATATTAGTTTCAAACTTAACACCTTTGGTCCCCAAACTATTATTAGGTTCTTATTTTAGGTGTTTTTTTAACCTTCTAACATATTACTACAAGGCTTCTTTCTAACTAAGTTATTTTTATTCCTAGTTATTTTAATGGGTTCGGGAAATTATAACCCGTTTTATTTTAAGTCCCGTTAACTCGGGCCTTATAAACTTTGTCTTCTCAAGTCGTTTGCTCTCTTTTTATTTATTATTAGGCTTAGTTATTTGAATCCTAATAATTTCCGGGTTAATCTTTTCTGCTAACGGTATTCTACCCGCTCTTTAGTATTAACGGGGTTTAATTACCAAACCCGTTTTCGGGGTGTTACAGGGCGTTATTAAGTACTAAATCTTTGTCATTAGATTACCAGATAAAAGGAAAAGTGAATGGTTGTTTAACTAAAATTATCTAAAACTATATTTAAAACATAAATATACTATTATCTTGTTTCACAAACAACCTAAACATGTTATCTATCAGATATGTCACAAAAGCACTTAATCAATTTTTCAATTGCAAGACAGCTAGTTATCGGGTCTGGATTTCTAGCATTATGATTCTTCGGAAAGTTAACGCGATGGTCACACGTTAACCATCAAAAAATCATTCATTAGCGAGCTATTGATATTTATTCATGCAAACCTTTAAAGATAGGTTATTTACCGGGTCTGAATTCCTAACCTCACTTATCAAAGAAAGCAATACCGATGGTCACAATACAGCCACGAGGATAAGCAATTAAGTAGATCATATAACAAACTATTTCACCTTTACAAGTCTTGAACACAAATCAACCATGTCAACAATTTCAGACCAAAACTACTAAACAAAGATCATAAACCGCATTCAAGAACATGTAATCAACACCATATAATTCGTTAGAACCCTTACGTGCAAGAAAGCATTCCTAATCAAAATAAGATATATCTTGTATAAAACCAATACCCTGGTCCGGTTTCATGGTGTAAACGAAGTCTACAAACAAGTGATTAATCAAGAAATAGTTACCATCCCACTAACCACAGATTCATTATCCAAGATAATCAAATATAATCAGGAACTCAACATCAATGAAACATTCATTATATAATCATGAAGATTCAAACATGAAAAAGTACTAAAGTTTCATACAAACGAGATTACAATGTAACGCTTATTCTAGAAACAAGTTCATTACTACTATTACATAATACTACATTAAACATAAACTAACATCAGCTCATAACTTGCAAAATGATCAGAATACATGTTCAAGAACAAGGAATCGAACCATAAACAAGCAAGGAATTGATGGGTTGGATCGGTTATGCTTCCACTCGATCTTTAAGCTTCAAATGGGTTTGATCAGGACTGCTTCGGAACCCAGAAATCGCCCAGAAACATGGAGAAAAACCCAACATTTTGATCAGTAGCGAATGCTGCTATTTATAGGAAATTTTCAGTTTGGCACGGCCGTGCCGTTGGGTCGCACGGCCGTGCGGTTAGGTCTTGTCGGGTGACGCCATTTCTCCGATCCCAAGTCAGCCAAGTGGACTAGTGGACAAGTTGCCTAGGTCATCAGATCGGCACGGTCATGCCGTTGGTCGCATGGTAGTGCGAGGTCATCAGAATGTTGATCAGAAACCTTGGTCTACCCATTGCACGATCATGCGGTGGGTCGCAAGGTAGTGCGGCCCGAGAAAATGTTGGCACTGGCAGTTACACTGGAAATGCTTCCGAGGTCGAACGATCGACACGGTAGTGCCGTCAGGTCGCACGGTCGTGCCACACCTGGCAGTTTCAGAATTTTGTCCGTTTCATCAGAATTGCATCAGAATTTGTCCGTTTTCATCAGATTTTTCTTTTGTGCTTCGTTTAAGACCTGAAAATATAAAAGTACCGGATTTGGTACCTAAACGTCGTGTTTTTGGTAAAAAAATGCTTAAAACGGAAGTGTTTTGGGGTATAAAAACATGGATAATTTAACGTATATCAAACATCCCCACACTTGCACTTTGCTTGTCCTCAAGCAAACTTAAAATAAAACAAAGAATCAAATCTGAATATTTACAAAGTTACTAATTTGTTTGGTGGTCAAATTGGTTTTCAAAAAGTCATCATCAAAGATTTAAAACAAACAAGCTTTGTTAGATGTATGAAAGGATAACCATAAAGCAGTGATTCTACGTTTGATTGACTTAGCATGCAAATCTTTACATTTCTCACGATGTTCACACACACTCGGTTAAATTTCTGAATCATACATATAATGTGTATGTAAAACACTCGATGCCTAGTCAATGAATCATGCAATATCATAAGCTTGTCAAAAGATCTAATCTCCACCAATTAATATGTGAAAAACATAAATCAAGAGGTCTTTGATGGGTTGTAACGGTAGGCTATGGTTAAGGTTGTGGAATGGATATTTAAAAGTGGCTAAACGGTTAAAACTCAGCGGTTATTTGTAACTAGCGTACATGAATCAACAACTATACATAAATAACGCATAAAGACGATTTACCCTTTTCGAGCTATACAACATATCTTGTACTATTTAGCGCTTAAAATTTCTCTAACTTGATCGTCTTTGATCTGTTTATCGATCTCTATTTTCTGGTTTTTTTATTTTTATTTTTTTATTCACAAGGAAATAATTACAAACAAGCTAGTTGGATAATAACTTTGACCGAGTTTTAACACAAAGGTTTAAAAATAAAAAGGCTAAATTTGGTTAAGTAGGCTAAGTAGTTGGGTAAAATTAGAAAAAAACACGGAAAATAGGCTCAACATGGCAAACTAATGGATATGTTGGGTGCAGGATATAAACAAAGAAAAAGGCTAACACAAAAGGGTATCCTATTTACCTGTATCATATTCATGCCATTTTCACATATTCATGATCTTGAAAAGTATACTAATGACAAGTTCTAAATTGCATAAAACATCCGGCTCACTCATACTCCCAAAAAACAATAAGCATGACAAGAAAGCAATAAAATGCTCAAAAATATGCTCACGAAAACGGAAGGAATGGCTATAAATGTAAAGATAAATATGCAAGTCTTTCTTTTTGTTTATCATGCTTTTAGTTATCTTTTCAAAAATCGATATGGCTTGTCGGTTTTGATCAAATCTGATGCTTTCTAAAGAACACAACTGACCGTTTTTGTATATATATATTAAAGGTTTTTTTTCAAAATAAATAAATAAAAAAATGAGGACACTCAAGGACAAACAAAGTTAAACCCTTAAACCCCTCCCCACACTTGAACTTCACATTGTCCCCAATGTGAAACATGTCTTAGTTAAGCGATTATGAAGAGCTAAACTAAAGTGTGAAAAAGGATAGAAGTACTCCCTTAGAGTTGAAGTAGACTTGTATGAATAGACTTTGAATATAAGTCTTCTCAACTCTGTGTGCGTCCCTATATACCTGCCAAGTACGTCACTAACCAAAACAACAAACAATTCTATTGATCAAATCGTTAGATGACTAAAACCAAATCCATTATTAAAAAAAAAAATAAACACACACTAAAACAAGTAAGGAATCATACCTTGATTGAAGATTCGAGTTAAATCCTTGCAAAAATTGGTTGGTTTTAGGAGTGGGAGAGCCAAGAACGGGTGTGCAGCCAGTGATAGTAATTTTGAAGGTTTTTTTTTATTATTTATTTCTTATTATTATTATTTTTTTTGAAAATTAGTTTTTATTCCCTGGAAAATTACTGTTGCTAAAAATTCGTGCACGGTAGTGCGCATCAACCTGTGCACTGTGGTTCGCAACGTGGTGCCGCTGTGCACGGTAGTGCAATCGGTCCGCACGGTAGTGCGTGCCCAACGACCACCTTATGCACGTTGTTCTTGGTCAGATGTGATTATGAAGTGCACGACAGTGCGGATCAGGTGCACGACCGTGATTCATCTGTACATTCTGCAAACAGAAGTAACAGAATGCTCTTCAACTCCTTTTTCTCAATAGATTTCACCGTTTTTGCAAGGTTTTACATGTTTTAACTTTAAACTAACTTCAAAACTTCCTAAGACATGAATCAATCTTGTTCAAACCTACTAAAAACAGAAAAAAGTTATCAAACAAGGAAATAAATGCGATAAAGTTAATATTTACAAAAATACCTTTAGCGTGTGAAAACACGCACGCTAAATTTGTCAGCGAGTCGATAGCTAGTCTCATTTTTCCCACACTTGTTAAACGTGCAGGGCATTGACACACCGTTTCGGATTCGGCTCTGTGTTTCCTGGGAGAACACCCGGGGGTCTCTCAGACAACATTTTAGCCAACTGTCCAACCTGATTCTCAATGGTCTGTATAGAAGCTTTCTGACTCTGGATCTCCCCTTCTTGGGCCATGAAGCGTTCCTCGTGTTGTTGGTAGCGGTTCTCAGCTATCTGATTAGCACAATTGAAGTTTCCTAACAGCTGTGCCATCATCTCCTCTAGCTTAGAGTTACTATGAGAGACATGAGGCTGGGAAATGCTCCCGGAGCCTTGATGATGGTAATGTGGCTGGAAGGACTGAACCTGAGATTGGTAAGGCTGTCCCTGGGGCTGCTGTGGCGTGGGAGCACACTGAGCGTATCCGAGTTGGTTTTGGTTCCCAGAACCGGATTTCCACCCAAAGTTTGGATGATTCTTCCACCCCGGATTGTACGTGTTGCTGTAGTGGTTATTTTGGGGCCGGATTTGATTGCCCAGATAGTCCACCTCCTCATAGCCTGTAAACATAACACCTTTCTCACAAGTACCTGGCTCGTGTGAAACTCCACACAGCTCACATGACGATTGCACCTGCGAAACATTCTGAGCTTGATCAAGTCTTGCTGCAAAAGCTCCAATCTGTGCTGTAAGAGCCGTATATGTATCTACAGCATGAACGCCAGGAATGGATGATGCTTTAGTTCGCACCCCACTGTGTCGAGAACTTGACTTAAAGGTAGCTTTTTCTATAATTGCATAGGCTTCATTGGGTGTTTTTGTTCCAATATCTCCTCCTACATATACATCTAAACGTTCATGTAAGTCGTAATTGAGTCCTTGGTAGAAATTAAGTACAAGCTGCCTTTTGGACAGCCCATGATGTGGGACATCAATCAAGAAAGCAGCTTGGGATATACCGGGCTAGGATTCGAGTGACAGGAACAAGGGCCAAACCAACCACCCAAGAATGGAATCGTCGAGCGAAAACACCTGACAACCTCCTGGAAGCAGCTTTTCTTGCCACTAGACCTTTCTCCAACAATTAGGAATTTAATGCCATCACTAAACACATTCCTTAAATTGTAGCCATTTTTTGAGTGTTTATTTTTTGGTGTCGAATCCGCATATATATCACCATTGCTCTTGATTTTCTTGACTGTATATCTTTTAAATGTCAACATATACACGTGTGATCTAGTTTACGTAGATTTTTCAATGCCGAGAACCTCGATCAGAGAGTGAAAAAGGCATAAGGTTCACAATGGTGTAAAACTAAAATGAGATATACCAGGCTAGGATTCGAGTTACAGGAACAAGGGCCAAACCAACCACCTAAGAATCAAATAGTCGAGAGAAAACGCTTGACAACCTCCTTGAAGCAGCTTTTCTTGCCACCAGACCTTTCTCCATCAATTAGGAAACTGATGCCGTCACTAAACACATTCCTTAAATTGTAGCCATTTTTTGAGTGTTTATTTTTTGGTGTCTAATCCGCATATATATCACCATTGCTCTTGATATTCTTAACTGTATATCTCTTAAATGTCAAAATATACACGTGTGATTTAGTTTACGAAGATTTTTCAATGCCGAGATCCTCGATCAGAGAGTAAAAAAGGCGTAAGGTTCACAATGGTGTAAAACTAAAATCGGATATACCGGGCTAGGAATCGAGTTACAGGAACAAGGGACAAACCAACCACCTAGGAATGGAATCGTCGAGCGAAAACACTTGACAACCTTCTGGAAGCAGCTTTTCTTGCCACCAGACCTTTCTCCATCAATTAGGAATCTGATGCAGTCACTATACACACTCCTTAAATTGTAGCCATTTTTTGAGTCGTTATTTTTTGGTGTCTAATCCGCATATATATATATATATCACCATTGCTCTTGCTTTTCCTTACTGTATATATCTTAAATGTCAACATATACACGTGTGATTTAGTTTACGAGGATTTTTCAATGCCGAGAACCTCGATCTGAGAGTAAAAAAGGCGTGAGGTTCACAATGGGGTAAAACTAAAATGAGATATACCGGGCTAGGATTCGTGTTACAGGAACAAGGGCCAAACCAACCACCCAAGAATGGAATCGTCGAGCGAAAACACTTGACAACCTCCTGGAAGCAGCTTTTCTCGCCACCAGACCTTTCTCCATCAATTAAGAATGTTAGGCCCTAAAGTGTGAGACTGACACATTAAATTAACACAACGAGCTATGGTTACGAACTGGGCCTTACCGGGTTAGTTTATATTAGGTTTTGGACCTTTATAGGCCACTTGGATCAAGCTTTAGGCCATGTGGGCCAAGCAGGCCCAAGGGAAGCCCATGTAGGGAAGTGGGCTTGATTAAGTATATAAACAAGTTTCTAACTTGTTTCTAGAGTCATAGAAAGTGGGAGGCGATTGGAGTTGTGAACACTTGTACTAGACGGTTTTGCTAATTCATAGTAATAGAATCGTGTGCAAGTGTTTAAAGGTGATTCGGTTTGTTCTTCGTTTTTCATATTTTTTGGTTTATCATGAATCATCTTGTGTTTGGTTTCCGCACTCTCACAAGATTAGGTCTAATATCATTGAAAGATCCGGTTTTCGGGACTAACAATTGGTATGATGCCGTCACTAAACATATTCCATAAATTGTAGCCATTTTTTGAGTTTTTATTTTTTAGTGTTTAATCCACATATATATTATCATTGCTCTTGATTTTCTTGACTGTATATCTCTTAAATGTCAACATATACACGTGTGATTTAGTATACGAAGATTTTTCAATGCCGAGAACCTCCATCAGAGAGTAAAAAAGGCGTAAGGTTCACAATGGTGTAAAACTAAAATGGGATATACCGGGCTAGGATTCGAGTTACAGGAACAAGGGCCAAACCAACCACCCAAGAATTGAATCGTGGAGGTAAAACACTTGACAACCTCCTGGAAGCAGCTTTTCTTGTCACCAGACCATTCTCCATCAATTAGGAATCTGATGCCGTCACAAAACACATTCCTTAAATTGTAGCCAATTTTTGAGTGTTTATTTTTTGGTGTCTAATCCGCAGATATATCACCATTGCTCTTGATTTTATTGATTGTATATCTCTTAAATGTCAGAATATACAAGTGTGATTTAGTTTACGAAGATTTTTCAATGCCGAGAACCTTGATCAGAGAGTAAAAAAGGCGTAAGGTTCACAATGGTGTAAAACTAAAATGGGATTACCGGGCTAGGATTCGAGTTACAGGAAAAAGGGCCAAACCAACCACCCAAGAATGGAATCGTCGGGCGAAGACACTTGACAACCTCCTGGAAGCAGCTTTTCTTGCCACCAGACCTTTCTCCATTAATAAGGAATCTGATGCCGTCACTAAACACATTCCTTAAATTGTAGCCATTTTTTGAGTGTTTATTTTTTGGTGTCTAATCCGCATATATATCACCATTGCTCTTGATTTTCTTGACTGTATATCTCTTAAATGTCAACATATACACATGTGATTTAGTTTACGAAGATTTTTCAATGCTGAGAACCTCGATCAAAGAGTAAAAAAAGGCGTGAGGTTCACAATGGTGTAAAACTAAAATGGGATATACTGGGCTAGGATTCGAGTTACAGGAACAAGGACCAAACCAACCACACAAGAATTGTATCGATGAGCAAAAACACTAGACAACCTTCTGGAAGCAGCTTTTCTTACCACCAGACCTTTCTCCATCAAATAGGAATCTGATGCCGTCACTAAACACATTCTTTAAATTGTAGCCATTTTTTGAGTGTTTATTTTTTAGTGTCTAATCCGCATGTATATCACCATTGCTCTTAATTTTCTTGACTGTATATCTCTTAAATGTCAACATATACACGTGTGATTTAGTTTACGAAGATTTTTCAATGCCAAGAACCTCGATCAGGGACTAAAAAAGACATAAGGTTCACAATGGTGTAAAACTAAAATGGGATATACCGGGCTAGGTTTCAAGTTACAGGAACAAGGGCCAAACCAACCACCCAAGAATGGAATTGTCGAGCGAAAACACTTGACAACCTCCTGGAAGCAGCTTTTCTTGCCACCAGACCTTTCTCCATCAATCAGGAATCTCATGCCGTCACTAAACACATTCCTTAAATTGTAGACATATTTTGAGTGTTTATTTTTTAGTGTCTAATCCGCATATATATCACCATTGCTCTTGATTTTCTTGACTGTATATCTCTTAAATGTCAACATATACACGTGTGATTTTGTTTACGAAGATTTTTCATTGCGGAGAACCTCAATCAGAAAGTAAAAAAGGCGTGAGGTTCACAATGGTGTAAAACTAAAATGGGATATACCGGGCTAGGATTCGTGTTACAGGAACAAGGTCTAAACCAACCTCCCAAGAATGGAATCGTCGAGCGAAAACACATGACAACCTCCTGGAAGCACCTTTTCTTGCCACCAGACCTTTCTCCATCAATTAGGAAACTGATACCGTCACTAAACACATTCCTTGAATTGTAGCCATTTTTGAGTGTTTATTTTTTGGTGTCTAATCCGCACACACACACACACACACATATATATATATAACCATTGCTCTTGATTTTCTTGACTGAATATCTCTTAAATGTCAACATATACACGTGTGATTTAGTTTACGAAGATTTTTCAATGCCGAGAAACTCGATCAGAGAGTAAAAAAGGCGTGAGGTTCATAATGGTGTAAAACTAAAATGGGATATACCAGGCTAGGATTCGAGTTACAGGAACAAGGGCCAAACCAACCACCCAAGAATGGAATCGTCGAGCGAAAATACGTGACAACCTAGTGGAAGCAGCTTTTGGTGCCACCAGACCTTTCTCCATCAATTAGGAATCTGATGACGTCACTACACAGATTCCTTAAATTGTAACCATTTTTTGAGTGTTTATTTTTGGTGTCTAATCGGCATATATATCACAATTGCCTTTGATTTTCTTGACTGTATATCTCTTAAATGTCAACATATACACATGTATCTAGTTTACGAATATTTTTCAATGTCGAGAACCTCGATCAGAGAGTAAAAATGTCGGATGGTTCACAATGGTGTAAAACTAAAATGGGATATACCGGGCTAGGATTCGAGTTACAGGAACAAGGGCCAAATCAACCACCCAAGAATGGAATCGTCGAGCGAAAACACTTGACAACCTCCTGGAAGTAGCTTTTGTTGCCACCAGACCTTTCTCCATCAATAAGGAATCTGATGCCGTCACTAGACACATTCTTTAAATTGTAGCCATTTTTTGAGTGTTTATTTTTTGGTGTCTAATCCGCATATATATCACCATTGCTCTTGATTTTCTTGACTGTATATCTCTTAAATGTTAACATATACACATGTGATTTAGTTTACGAATATTTTTGAATGCCGAGAACCTCGATCAGAGAGTAAAAAAGGCGTAAGGTTCACAATGGTGTAAAACTAAAATTAGATATACCGGGCTAGGATTCGAGTTATAGGAACAAGGGCCAAACCAACCACCCAAGAATGGAATCGTCGAGCGAAAAAACTTGACAACCTCCTGAAAGCAGCTTTTCTTGTCACAACACCTCCTTTCTCCATCAATTAAGAAACTGATGCCGTCACTAAACTCATTCCTTAAATTGTAGCCGTTTTTTGAGTGTTTATATTTGGGTGTCTAATCCGCATTTATATCACCATTGCTCTTGATTTTCTTGACTGTATATCTCTTAAATGTCAACATATACACACGTGATTTAGTTTACCAAGATTTTCAATGCCGAGAACCTCGATCAGAGAGTAAAAATGCCGTATGGTTCACATTGGTGTAAAACTAAAATGGGATATACCGGGCTATGATTCGAGTTACAGGAACACGGGCCAAACTAACCACCTAAGAATGGAATCGTCGGGTGAAAACACTTGACAACCTCCTGGAAGCAGCTTTTCTTGCCACCAGACTTTTCTCCATCAATTAGGAATCTGATGCCGTCAATAAACACATTCTTTAAATTGTAGCCATTTTTTGAGTGTTTATTTTTTGGTGTCTAATCCGCATATATAT
Organism: Helianthus tuberosus; assembly: GCA_030545235.1. NCBI lineage: Eukaryota > Viridiplantae > Streptophyta > Magnoliopsida > Asterales > Asteraceae > Helianthus > Helianthus tuberosus. The sequence continues at coordinate 189,794,995 of CM060354.1, forward strand.
CACCATTGCTCTTGATTTTCTTGACTGTATATCTCTTAAATGTTAACATATACACGTGTGATTTAGTTTACAAAGATTTTCAATGCCGAGAACCTCGATCAGAGAGTAAAAAAGGCTTGAGGTTCACAAGGGTGTAAAACTAAAATGGGATATACCGGGCTAGGATTCGAGTTACCGGAACATGGGCCAAACCAACCACCCAAGAATGGAATCGTCGAGCGAAAACACTTGACAACCTCCTGGAAGTAGCTTTTCTTGCCACAACACCTTTCTCCATCAATTAGGAAACTGATGCCGTCACTAAACACATTCCTTAAATTGTAGCCATTTTTTGAGTGTTTATATTTTGGTGTCTAATCCGCATATATATCACTATTGCTCTTGATTTTCTTGACTGTATATCTCTTATATGTCAACATATACACGAGTGATTTAGTTTAACAAGATTTTTCAATGCTGAGAACCTCGATCAGAGAGTAAAAATGTCGTATGGTTCACATTGGTGTAAAACTAAAATGGGATATACCGGGCTATGATTCGAGTTACAGGAACATGGGCTAAACTAACCACCAATGATTGGAATCGTCGAGCGAAAACACTTGACAACCTCCTGGAAGCAGCTTTTCTTGCCACCAGACCTTTCTCCATCAATTAGGAATCTGATGCCGCCACTAAACACATTCTTTAAATTGTATCCATTTTTTGAGTGTTTATTTTTTGGTGTCTAATCCGCATATATATCACCATTGCTCTTGATTTTATTGACTGTATATCTCTTAAATGTTAACATATACACGTGTGATTTAGTTTACAAAGATTTTCAATGCCGAGAACCTCGATCAGAGAGTAAAAAAGGCGTGAGGTTCACAATGGTGTAAAACTAAAATGGGATATTTTGGGCTAGCATTCGAGTTACAGGAACAAGGGCCAAACCAACCACCTAAGAATGGAATCGTCGAGCGAAAACACTTGACAACCTCCTGCAAGCACCTTTTTTTGCCACCAGACCTTTGTCCATCAATTAGGAAAATGATGACGTCACTAAACACATTCCTTAAATTGTAGCCATTTTTGAGTGTTCATTTTTTGGTGTCTAATCCGCGTATATATCACCATTGCTCTTAATTTTCTTGACTGTATATCTCTTATATGTCAACATATACACGTGTGATTTAGTTTACGAAGATTTTTCAATGCCGAGAACCTCGATCTGAGAGTAAAAAAGGCGTGAGGTTCACAATGGTGTAAAACTAAAATGGGATATACCGGGCTAGGATTCGAGTTACAGGAACAAGGGCCAAACCAACCACCCAAGGATGGAATCGTCGAGCGAAAACACTTGACAACCTCCTGGAAGCAGCTTTTCTTGCCACCAGACCTTTCTCCATCAATTAGGAATCTGATGCCGTCACTAAACACATTCCTTAAATTGTAACCATTTTTGAGTGTTTATATTTTGGTGTCTAATCCGCATATGTATCACCATTGCTCTTGATTTTCTTGACTGTATATCTCTTAAATGTCAACATATACACGTGTGATTTAGTTTAACAAGATTTTTCAATGCCGAGAACCTCGATCAAAGAGTAAAAAATGTCGTATGGTTCACATTGGTGTAAAACTAAAATGGGATATACCGGGCTATGATTCGAGTTACAGGAACATGGTCTAAACTAACCACCAATGAATGGAATCGTCGAGCGAAAACACTTGACAACCTCCTGGAAGCAGCTTTTCTTGCCACCAGACCTTTCTCCATCAATTAGGAATCTGATGCCGTCACTAAACACATTCTTTAAATTGTAGCCATTTTTTGAGTGTTTATTTTTTGGTGTCTAATCCGCATATATATCACCATTTCTCTTGATTTTCTTGACTGTATATCTCTTAAATGTCAACATATACACGTGTGATTTAGTTTACAAAGATTTTCAATGCCGAGAACCTCGATCAGAGAGTAAAAAAGGCGTGAGGTTCATAATGGTGTAAAACTAAAATGGGATATACCGGGCTAGGATTCGAGTTACAGGAACAAGGGCCAAACCAACCACCCAAGAATGGAATCGTCGAGCGAAAACACTTGACAACCTCCTGGAAGCAGCTTTTCTTGCCACAACACCTTTTTCCATCTATTAGGAAACTGATGCCGTCACTAAACACATTCCTTAAATCGTAGCCATTTTTTGAGTTTTTATATTTTGGTGTCTAATCCGCATATATATCACCATTGCTCTTGATTTTCTTGACTGTATATCTCTTAAATGTCAAAATATACATGTGTGATTTAGTTTAACAAGATTTTTCAATGCCGAGAACCTCGATCGGAGAGTATAAGTGTCGTATGGTTCACATTGGTGTAAAACTAAAATGGGATATACCGGGCTATGATCCGAGTTACAGGAACATGGGCTAAACTAACCACCAATGAATGGAATCGTCGAGCAAAAACACTTGACAACCTCCTGGAAGCAGCTTTTCTTGCCACCAGACCTTTCTCCATCAATTAGGAATCTGATGCCGTCACTAAACACATTCTTTAAATTGTAGCCATTTTTTGAGTGTTTATTTTTTGGTGTCTAATCCGCATATATATCACCATTGCTCTTGATTTTCTTGACTGTATATCTCTCAAATGTCAACATATACACGTGTGATTTAGTTTACAAAGATTTTCAATGCCAAGAACCTCGATCAGAGAGTAAAAAAGGCGTGAGCTTCACAATGGCGTAAAACTAAAATGGGATATATTGGGCTAGGATTCGAGTTACAGGAACAAGGGCCAAACCAACCACCCAAGAATGGAATCGTCGAGCGAAAACACTTGACAACCTCCTAGAAGCAACTTTTTTTGCCACCAGACCTTTGTCCATCAATTAGGAAAACGATGCCGTCACTAAACACATTCCTTAAATTGTAGCCATTTTTGAGTGTTCATTTTTTAGGTGTCTAATCCGCGTATATATCACCATTGCTGTTGATTTTCTTGACTGTATATCTCTTAAATGTCAACATATACACGTGTGATTTAGTTTACGAAGATTTTTCAATGCCGAGAACCTCGATCTGAGAGTAAAAAAGGCGTGAGTTTCACAATGGTGTAAAACTAAAATGGGATAAACCGGGCTAGGATTCGAGTTACAGGAACAAGGACCAAACCAACCACCCAAGAATGGAATCGTCGAGCGAAAACACTTGACAACCTCCTGGAAGCAGCTTTTCTTGCCACCAGACCTTTCTCCATCAATTAGGAATCTAATCCCGTCACTAAACACATTCCTCAAATTGTAACCATTTTTTGAGTGTTTATTTTTTGGTGTCTAATCCGCATATGTATCACCATTGCTCTTGATTTTCTTGACTGTATATCTCTTAAATGTCAACCTATACACGTGTGATTTAGTTTACGAAGATTTTTCAATGTCGAGAACCTCAATCAGAGAGTAAAAATGTCGGATGGTTCACAATGGTGTAAAACTAAAATGGGATATACCTGGCTAGGATTCAAGTTACAGGAACATGGGCCAAATCAACCACCCAAGAATGGAATCGTCGAGCTAAAAAACATGACAACCACCTGGAAGCAGCTTTTCTTGCCACCAGACCTTTCTCCATCAATTAGGAATCCGATGCCGTCACTAGACACATTCTTTAAATTGTAGCCATTTTTTGAGTGTTTATTTTTTGGTGTCTAATCCGCATATATATCACAATTGCTCTTGATTTTCTTGACTGTATATCTCTTAAATGTTAACATATACACGTGTGATTTAGTTTACGAAGATTTTTCAATGCCGAGAACCTCGATCGGAGAGTAAAAAAGGCCTAAGGTTCACGATGGTGTAAAACTAAAATAGGATATACTGGGCTAGGATTCGAGTTACAGGAACAAGGGCCAAATCAACCACCCAAGAATGGATTCGTCGAGCTAAAACACTTGACAACCTCCTGGAAGCAGCTTTTCTTGCCAGCAGACCTTTCTGCATCAATTAGGAATCTGATGCCGTCACTAAACACATTCCTTAAATTGTAGGCATTTTTTGAGTGTTTATATTTTGGTTTCTAATCCGCATATATATCACCATTGATCTGGATTTTCTTAACTGTATATCTCTTAAATGTCAACATATACACATGTGGTTTAGTTTACCAAGATTTTGCAATGCCGAGAACCTCGATCAGAGAGTAAAAATGTCGTATGGTTTATAATGGTGTAAACCTAAAAGGGGATATACCGGGCTATGATTCTAGTTACAGCAAAAAGGGCCAAACTAACCACCCAAGAATGGAACCGTCGAGCGAAAACACTTAACAACCTCCTGGAAGCAGCTTTTCTTGCCACCAGACCTTTCTCCATCAATTAGGAATCTGATGCCGCTACTAAAGACATTCCTTAAATTGTAGCTATTTTTTGAGTGTTTAATTTTGGTGTCTAATCCGCATATATATCACCATTGCTCTTGATTTTCTTGACTGTATATCTCTTAAATGTCAACATATACACGTGTGATTTAGTTTACGAAGATTTTTCAATGCCGATAACCTCGACCAGAGAGTAATAAAGGCATGAGGTTCACAATGGTGTAAAGCTAAAATGGGATATACCGGTCTAGGATTCGAGTTACAGGAACAAGGGCCAAACCAACCACCTTAGAATGGAATCGTCAAGCGAAAACACTTGACAACCTCCTGGAAGAAGCTTTTCTTGCCACCAGACCTTTGTCCTTCGATTTGGATCCTTATGCCGTCATTAAACATATTCTTTAAATTGTAGCCATTTTTTGAGTGTTTATTTTTTAGTGTCTAATCTGCATATATATCACCATTGCTCATGATTTTCTTGACTGTATATCTCTTAAATGTCTACATATACACGTGTGATGTAGTTTACGAAGATTTTTTCAATGCCGAGAACCTCGATCGGAGAGTAAAAAAGGCGTAAGGTTCACAGTGGTGTAAAACTAAATTGGGATATACCGGGCTTGGATTCGAGTTACCGGAACAAGGGCCAAACTAACCACCCAAGAATGGAATAGTCGAGCGAAAACACTTGACAACCTCCTGTAAGTAGCTTTGCTTGCCACCAGATCTTTCTCCATCAATTAGGAATCTGATGCCGTCACTAAACACATTCCTTAAATTGTAGCGATTTTTGAGTGTTTATTTTTTGGTGTCTAACCTTATATATATCACCATTGCTCTTGATTTTCTTGACTGTTATCTCTTAAATGTCAAAATATACACGTGTGATTTAGTTTACGAAGATTTTTCAATGCCGAGAACCTCGACCAGAGAGTAAAAAAGGCGTAAGGTTCACAATGGTGTAAAACTAAAATTGGATATACCGGGCTTGGATTCGAGTTACAAGAACAAGGGCCAAAACAACCACTCAGGAATGGAATCGTCGAGCCAAAAAACTTGACAAACTTCTAGAAGCAGCTTTTCTTGCCACCAGACCTTTCTCCATCAATTAGGAATCTGATGCCGTCACTAAACACATTCCTTAAATTGTAACCATTTTTTGAGTGTTTATTTTTTGGTGTCTAATCCGCATATATATCACCATTGCTCTTGATTTTCTTGACTATATATCTCTTAAATGTCAACATATACACGTGTGATTTAGTTTATCAAGATTTTTCAATGCCGAGAACCTCGAATAGAGAGTAAAAATGTCGTATGGTTCACAACGGTGTAAAACTAAAATGGGATATACCGGGCTAGGATTCGAGTTACAGGAACAAGGGCCAAACCAACCACCCAAGAATGGAATCGTCGAGCGAAAACACTTGACAACCTCCTGGAAGCAGCTTTTCTTGCCACTAGACCTTTCTCCATCAATTAGGAATCTGATACCGTCACTAGACACATTCTTTAAATTGTAGCCATTTTTTGAGTGTTTATTTTTTGGTGTCTAATCCGCATATATATCACCATTGCTCTTGATTTTCTTGACTGTATATCTCTTAAATGTCAACATATACACGCGTGATTTAGTTTACGAGGATTATTCAATTCCGAGAACCTCGATCAGAGAGTAAAAAATGAATGATGTGCACAACGGTGTAAAACTAAAATGGGATATACCGGGCTAGGATTTGAGTAACAGGAACAAGGGCCAAACCAACCACCCAAGGATGGAATCGTCGAGCGAAAACACTTGACAACCTCCTGGAAGCAGGTTTTCTTGCCACTAGACCTTTCTCCATCAATTAGGAATCTGATACCGTCACTAGACACATTCTTTAAATTGTAGCCATTTTTTGAGTGTTTATTTTTTGGTGTCTAATCCGCATATATATCACCATTGCTCTTGATTTTCTTGACTGTATATCTCTTAAATGTCAACATATACACGCGTGATTTAGTTTACGAGGATTATTCAATTCCGAGAACCTCGATCAGAGAGTAAAAAATGAATGAGGTGCACAATGGTGTAAAACTAAAATGGGATATACCGGGCTAGGATTTGAGTAACAGGAACAAGGGCCAAACCAACCACCCAAGAATGGAATCGTCGAGCGAAAACACTTGACAACCTCTTGGAAGCAACTTTTCTTGCCACCAGACCTTTTTCCATCAATTAGGAATCTGATGCCGTCACTAAACACATACCTTAAATTTTAGCCATTTTTTGAGTGTTTATTTTTCGGTGTCTAATCCGCATATATATCACCATTGCTCTTGATTTTCTTGACTGTGTATCTCTTGAATGTCAACATATATACTTGTGATTAAGTTTACGAAGATTTTCAATGCCGAGAACCTTGATCAGAGAGTAAAAAAGTTGTAAGTTTCACAATGGTGTTAAACTAAAATGGGATATACCGGGCTAGGATTCGAGTTAAATGAACAAGGCCCAAACCAACCACCCAAGAATGGATTCGTCGCGCTAAAACACTTGACAACCTCCTGGAAGCAGCTTTTCTTGCCACCAGACCTTTCTGCATCAATTAGGAATCTGATGCCGTCACTAAACACATTCCTTAAATTGTAGAGATTTTTTGAGTGTTTTTATTTTGGTTTCTAATCCGCACATATATCACCATTGATCTTGATTTTCTTAACTGTATATCTCTTAAATGTCAACATATACACATGTGATTTAGTTTACCAAGATTTTTCAATGCCGAGAACCTCGATCAGAGAGTAAAAATGTCGTATGGTTTACAATGGTGTAATCCTAAAATGGGATATATCGGGCTATGATTCGAGTTACAGCAAAAAGGGCCAAACTAACCACCCAAGAATGGAATCGTCGAGCGAAAACACTTGACAACCTCCTGGAAGCAGCTTTTCTTGCCACCAGACCTTTCTCCATCAATTAGGAATCTAATGCCGTTAATAAAGACATTCCTTAAATTGTAGCTATTTTTTGAGTGTTTAATTTTGGTGTTTAATCCGCATATATATCACCATTGCTTTTGATTTTCTTGACTGTATATCTCTTAAATGTCAACATATACACGTGTGATTTAGTTTATGAAGATTTTTCAATGCCGAGAACCTCGATCGGAGAGTAAAAAAGGCGTAAGGTTCACAATGGTGTAAAACTAAAATGGGATATACCGGGCTAGGATTCGAGTTACAGGAACAAGGGCCAAACCAACCACCCAAGAATGGAATCGTCGAGAGAAAACACTAGACAACCTACTAGAAGCAGCTTTTCTTTCCACTAGTCCTTTCTCCATCAATTAGGATTCTGATGCCGTAACTAAACACATTCATTTAAATTGTAGCCATTTTTTGAGTGTTTATTTTTTAGTGTCTAATCTGCATATATATCACCATTGCTCATGATTTTCTTGACTGTATATCTCTTAAATATCTACATATACACGTGTGATGTAGTTTACAAAGATTTTTTCAATGCCGAGAACCTCGATCGGAGAGTAAAAAAGGCGTAAGGTTCACAATGGTGTAAAACTAAAATGGGATATACCGGGCTAGGATTCGAGTTACAGGAACAAGGGCCAAACCAACCACCCAAGATTGGAATCGTCGAGAGAAAACACTTGACAACCTACTAGAAGCAGCTTTTCTTTCCACTAGTCATTTCTCCATCAATTAGGAAACTGATGCCGTCACTAAACACATTCATTAAATTGTAGCCATTTTTTGAGTGTTTATTTTTTTGTGTCTAATCCACATATATATTACCAATGCTCTTGATTTTCTTGACTGTATATCTCTTAAATGTCAACATATACACGTGTGATTCAGTTTACGAAGATTTTTCAATGCCGAAAACCTCGATCAGAGAGTAAAAAAGGCGTGAGGTTCACAATGGTGTAAAAATAAATTTGGATATACCGGGTTAGGATTCGAGTTACAGGAACAAGGGCCAAACCAACCACCCAAGAATGGAATCGTCGAGCGAAAACACTTGACAACCTCCTGGAAGCAGCTTTTCTTGCCACCAGACCTTTCTCCATCAATAAGGAATCTGATGCCGTCACTTAACACATTCCTTAAATTGTAGCCATTTTTTGAATTTTTATTTTTTGGTGTCTAATCCGCATATATATCACCTTGCTCTTGATTTTCTTGACTGTATATCTCTTAAATGTCTACATATACACGTGTGATTTAGTTTATGAAGATGTTTCAATACCGAGAACCTAGATCAGAGAGTAAAAAAGGCGTAAGGTTAACTATGGTGTAAAACTAAAATGGGATATACCGGGCTAGTATTCGAGTTACAGGAACAAGGGCCAAACTAACCACCCAAGAATGGAATAGTCGAGCGAAAACACTTGACAACCTCCTGTAAGCAGCTTTTCTAGCCACCAGATCTTTCTCCATCAATTAGGAATCTGATGCTGTCACTAAACACATTCCTTAAATTGTAGCCATTTTTGAGTGTTTATTTTTTGGTGTCTAATCCGTATATATATCACCAATGCTCTTGATTTTCTTGACTGTTATCTCTTAAATGTCAAAATATACACGTATGATTTAGTTTACGAAGATTTTTCAATGCCGAGAACCTCGATCAGAGTGTAAAAAAGGCGTAAGGTTCACAATGGTGTAAAACTAAAATTGGATATACCGGGCTAGGATTCGAGTTACAAGAACAAGGGCCAAAACAACCACTCAGGAATGGAATCGTCGAGCGAAAAAACTTGACAAACTCCTAGACGCAGTTTTTCTTGCCACCAGACCTTTCTCCATCTGTTAGGAATCTGATGCCGTCACTAAACACATTCCTTAAATTGTAACCATTTTTTGAGTGTTTATTTTTTGGTGTCTAATCCGCATATATATCACCATTGCTCTTGATTTTCTTGACTATATATCTCTTAAATGTCAACATATACACGTGTGATTTAGTTTATGAAGATTTTTCAATGCCGAGAACCTCGAATAGAGAGTAAAAATGTCGTATGGTTCACAATGGTGTAAAACTAAAATGGGATATACCGGGCTAGGATTCGAGTTACAGGAACAAGGGCCAAATCAACCACCCAAGAATGGAATCGTCGAGCGAAAACACTTGACAACCTCCTGGAAGCAGCTTTTCTTGCCACTAGACCTTTCTCCATCAATTAGGAATCTGATACCGTCACTAGACACATTCTTTAAATTGTAGCCATTTTTTGAATGTTTATTTTTTGGTGTCTAATCCGCATATATATCACCATTGCTCTTGATTTTCTTGACTGTATATCTCTTAAATGTCAACATATACACGTGAATTTAGTTTACGAGGATTATTCAATTCCGAGAACCTCGATCAGAGAGTAAAAAATGAATGAGGGGCACAATGGTGTAAAACTAAAATGGGATATACCGGGCGAGGATTCGAGTAACAGGAACAAGGGCCAAACCAACCACCCAAGAATGGAATCGTCGAGCGAAAACACTTGACAACCTCCTGGAAGCAACTTTTCTTGCCACCAGACCTTTCTCCATCAATTAGGAATCTGATGCGGTCACTAAACACATACCTTAAATTTGAGCCATTTTTTTAGTGTTTATTTTTCGGTGTCTAATCCGCATATATATCACCATTGCTCTTGATTTTCTTGACTGTGTTTCTCTTAAATGTCAACATATACACCTGTGATTAAGTTTACGAAGATTTTTCAATGCCGAGAACCTAGATCAGAGAGTAAAAAAGTTGTAAGTTTCACAATGGTGTTAAACTAAAATGGGATATACCGGGCTAGGATTCGAGTTAAATGAACAAGGGCCAAACCAACCACCCAAGAAGGGAATCGTTGAGCAAAAACACTTGACAACCTCCTGGAAGCAGCTTTTCTTGCCACCAGACCTCTCTCCATCAATTAGGAATCTGATGCCGTCACTAAACACATTCCTTAAATTGTATCCATTTTTGAGTGTTTATTTTTTGGTGTCTAATCCGCATATATATCACCGTTGCTCTTGATTTTCTTGACTGTATATCTCTTAAATGTCAACATATACACCTATGATTAAGTTTACGAAGATTTTTCAATTCCGAGAACCTCGATCAGAGAGTAAAAAAGGCATGAGGTGCACAATGGTGTAAAACTAAAATGGGATATACCGGGCTAGGATTCGAGTAACAGGAACAAGGGCCAAACCAACCACCCAAGACTGGAATCGTCGAGCGAAAACACTTGACAACCTCCTGGAAGCAGCTTTTCTTCCCACCAGACCTTTCTCCATCAATTAGAAATCTGATGCCGTCACTAAACACATACCTTAAATTTTAGCCATTTTTTGAGTGTTTATTTTTCGGTGTCTAATCCGCATATATATCACCATTGCTCTTGATTTTCTTAACTGTGTATCTCTTAAATGTCAACATATACACCTGTGATTAAGTTTACGAAGATTTTTCAATGCCGAGAACCTAGATCAGAGAGTAAAAAAGTTGTAAGGTTCACAATGGTGTTAAACAAAAATGGGATATACCGGGCTAGGATTCGAGTTAAATGAACAAGGGCTAAACCAACCACCCAAGAAGGGAATCGTTGAGTGAAAACACTTGACAACCTCCTGGAAGCAGCTTTTCTTGCCACCAGACCTTTCTCCATCAATTAGGAATCTGATGCCGTCACAAAACACATTCCTTAAATTGTAGCCATTTTTTTAGTGTTTATTTTTTGGTGTCTAACCCGCATATATATCACCATTGCTCTTGATTTTCTTTACTTTATATCTCTTAAATGTCAACATATACACGTGTGATTTAGTTTACGAAGTTTTTTCAATGCCAAGAACCTCGATCAGAGAGTAAAAAAGGCGAAAGGTTCACAATGCAGTAAAACTAAAATGGGTTATACCGGGGTAGGATTTGAATTTCAGGAATAAGGGCCAAACCAACCACCCAAGAATGGAATCGTCGAGCGAAAACACTTGACAACCTCCTGGAAGCTGATTTTTCTTGCCACTAGACCTTTCTCCATCAATTAGGAATCTGATGCCGTCACTAAACATATTCCTTAAAATGTAGCCATTTTTTGAGTGTTTATCTTTTGGTGTCTAATCTGCATATATATCAACATTGCTCTTGATTTTCTTGACTGTATATCTCTTAAATGTCAACATATACACGTGTGACTTAGTTTACGAAGATTTTTCAATGCTGAGAATCTCGATAAAAGAGAAAAAAAGGCGTAAGGTTCACAATGGTGTAAAACTAAAATGGGATATAACGGGCTAGGATTCGAGTTACAGGAACAAGGGCCAAACTAACCACCCAAGAATGGAATCGTCGAGTGAAAACACTTGACAACCTCCTGGAAGCAGCTTTTCATGCCACCAGACCTTTCCCCATCAATTAGGAATCTCATTCCATCACTAAGCACATTCCTTAAATTGTAGCCATTTTTTCAGTGTTTATTTTTTGGTGTCTAATTCGCGTATATATCACCATTGCTCCTGATTTTCTTGACTGTATATCTCTTAAATGTCAACATATACACGTGTGATTTAGTTTACGAGGATTTTTCGATGCCGAGAACCTCGATCATAAAGTAGAAAAGGCGTGAGGTGCACAATGGTGTAAAACTAAAATGGGATATACCGGGCTAGGATTCGAGTAATAGGAACAAGGGCCAAACCAACCACCCAAGGATAGAATCGTCGAGCGAAAACACCTGACAACCTCCTGGAAGTAGCTTTTCTTGCCACAACACCTTTCTCCATCAATTAGGAAACTGATGCCGTCACTAAACACATTCCTTAAATTGTAGCCATTTTTTGAGTGTTTATATTTTGGTGTCTAATCCGCATATATATCACCATTGCTCTTGATTTTCTTGACTGTATATCTCTTAAATGTCAACATATACACGTGTGATTTAGTTTAACAAGATTTTTCAATGCCGAGAACCTTGACCAGAGAGTAAATATGTCGTATTTTTCACATTGGTGTAAAACTAAAATGGGATATACCGGGCTATGATTCGAGTTACAGGAACATGGGCTAAACTAACCACCAATGAATGGAATCGTCGAGCGAAAACACTTGACAACCTCCTGGAAGCAGCTTTTCTTGCCACCAGACCTTTCTCCATCAATTAGGAATCTGATGCCGTCACTAAACACATTCTTTAAATTGTAGCCATTTTTTGAGTGTTTATTTTTTGGTGTCTAATCCACATATATATCACCATTGCTCTTGATTTACTTGACTGTATATCTCTTAAATGTCAACATATACACGTGTGATTTAGTTTACAAAGATTTTCAATGCCGAGAACCTCGATCAGAGAGTAAAAAATGCGTGAGGTTCACAATGGTGTAAAACTAAAATGGGATATATTGGGCTAGGATTCGAGTTACAGGAACAAGGGCCAAACCAACCACCCAAGAATGGAATCGTCGAGCGAAAACACTTGACAACCTCCTAGAAGCAACTTTTTTTGCCACCAGACCTTTGTCCATCAATTAGAAAATGATGACGTCACTAAACACATTCCTTAAATTGTAGCCATTTTTGAGTGTTCATTTTTTTGGTGTCTAATCTGCGTATATATCACCATTGCTCTTGATTTTCTTGACTGTATATCTCTTAAATGTCAACATATAGACGTGTGATTTAGTTTACGAAGATTTTTCAATGCCGAGAACCTCGATCTGAGAGTAAAAAAGGTGTGAGGTTCACAATGGTGTAAAACTAAAATGGGATATACCGGGCTAGGATTCGAGTTACAGGAACAAGGGCCAAACCAACCACCCAAGAATGGAATCGTCGAGCGAAAACACTTGAAAACCTCCTGGAAGCAGCTTTTCTTGCCACCAGACCTTTCTCCATCAATTAGAAATCTGATGCCGTCACTAAACACATTCCTTAAATTGTAACCATTTTTTGAGTGTTTATTTTTCGGTGTCTAATCCGCATATATATCACCATTGCTCTTGATTTTATTGACTGTGTATCTCTTAAATGTCAACATATACACCTGTGATTAAGTTTACTAAGATTTTTCAATGCCGAGAACCTAGATCAGAGAGTAAAAAAGTTGTAAGTTTCACAATGGTGTAAAACTAAACTGGGATATACCGGGCTAGGATTCGAGTTAAATGAACAAGGGCCAAACCAACCACCCAAGAAGGGAATCGTTGAGCGAAAACACTTGACAACCTCCTGGAAGCAGCTTTTCTTGCCACCAGACCTTTCTACATCAATTAGGAATCTGAAGCCGTCACTAAACACATTCCTTAAATTGTAGCCATTTTTTGAGTGTTTATTTTTTGGTGTCTAATCCGCATATATATCACAATTGCTCTTGATTTTTTTGACTGTATATCTCTTAAATGTCAACATATACACGTGTGATTTAGTTTACGAAGATTTTTCAATGCCGAGAACCTCGATCAGAGAGTAAAAAAGGCGAAAGGTTCACAATGCAGTAAAACTAAAATGGGATATACCGGGCTAGGATTTGAGTTTCAGGAATAAGGGCCAAACCAACCACCCAAGAATGGAATCGTCGAGCGAAAACACTTGACAACCTCCTGGAAGCAGATTTTTCTTGCCACCAGTCCTTTCTCCGTCAATTAGGAATTTGATGCCGTCACTAAACACATTCATTAAAATGTAGCCATTTTTTGAGTGTTTATCTTTTGGTGTCTAATCCGCATATATATCACCATTGCTCTTGATTTTCTTGACTGTATATCTCTTAAATGTCAACATATACACGTGTGACTTCGTTTACGAAGATTTTTCAATGCTGAGAATATCGATAAAAGAGTAAAAAAGGCGTAAGGTTCACAATGGTGTAAAACTAAAATGGGATATACCGGGCTAGGATTCGAGTTACAGGAACAAGGGCCAAACTAACCACCCAAGAATGGAATCGTCGAGTGAAAACACTTGACAACCTCCTGGAAGCAGCTTTTCATGCCACCAGACCTTTCCCCATCAATTAGGAATCTGATTCCATCACTAAGCACATTCCTTAAATTGTAGCCATTTTTTCCGTGTTTATTTTTTGGTGTCTAATTCGCGTATATATCTCCATTGCTCTTGATTTTCTTGACTGTATATCTCTTAAATGTCAACATATACACGTGTGATTTAGTTTACGAAGATTTTTCAATGCCGAGAACCTCGATCTGAGAGTAAAAAATGGGTGAGGTTCACAATGGTGTAAAACTAAAATGGGATATACCGGGCTAGGATTCGAGTTACAGGAACAAGGGCCAAACCAACCACCCAAGAATGGAATCGTCGAGCGAAAACACTTGAAAACCTCCTGGAAGCAGCTTTTCTTGCCACCAGACCTTTCTCCATCAATTAGGAATCTGATGCCGTCACTAAACACATTCCTTAAATTGTAACCATTTTTTGAGTGTTTATTTTTCGGTGTCTAATCCGCATATATATCACCATTGCTCTTGATTTTATTGACTGTGTATCTCGTAAATGTCAACATATACACCTGTGATTAAGTTTACGAAGATTTTTCAATGCCGAGAACCTAGATCAGAGAGTAAAAAAGTTGTAAGTTTCACAATGGTGTAAAACTAAACTGGGATATACCGGGCTAGGATTCGAGTTAAATGAACAAGGGCCAAACCAACCACCCAAGAATGGAATCGTTGAGCGAAAACACTTGACAACCTCCTGGAAGCAGCTTTTCTTGCCACCAGACCTTTCTACATCAATTAGGAATCTGAAGCCGTCACTAAACACATTCCTTAAATTGTAGCCATTTTTTGAGTGTTTATTTTTTGGTGTCTAATCCGCATATATATCAGAATTGCTCTTGATTTTTTTGACTGTATATCTCTTAAATGTCAACATATACACGTGTGATTTAGTTTACGAAGATTTTTCAATGCCGAGATCCTCGATCAGAGAGTAAAAAAGGCGAAAGGTTCACAATGCAGTAAAACTAAAATGGGATATACCGGGCTAGGATTCGAGTTAAATGAACAAGGGCCAAACCAACCACCTAAGAAGGGAATCGTTGAGCGAAAACACTTTACAACCTCCTGGAAGCAGATTTTTCTTGCCACCAGTCCTTTCTCCGTCAATTAGGAATCTGATGCCGTCACTAAACACATTCATTAAAATGTAGCCATTTTTTGAGTGTTTATCTTTTGGTGTCTAATCCGCATATATATCACCATTGCTCTTGATTGTCTTGACTGTATATCTCTTAAATGTTAACATATACACGTGTGATTTAGTTTACGAAGATTTTTCAATGCCTAGAACCTCGATCAGAGAGTAAAAAAGGCAAAAGGTTCACAATGCAGTAAAACTAAAATGGGATATACCGGGCTAGGATTCGAGTAACAGGAACAAGGGCCAAACCAACCACCCAAGAATGGAATCGTCGAGCGAAAACACTTGACAACCTCCTGGAAGCCGCTTTTCATGCCACCAGACCTTTCCCCATCAATTAGGAATCTGATTCCATCACTAAGCACATTCCTTAAATTATAGGCATTTTTTCAGTGTTTATTTTTTGGTGTCTAATTCGCGTATATATCTCCATTGCTCTTGATTTTCTTGACTGTATATCTCTTAAATGTCAACATCTACACGTGTGATTTAGTTTACGAGGATTTTTCAATGCCGAGAACCTCGATCATAAAGTAGAAAAGGCGTGAGGTGCACAATGGTGTAAAACTAAAATGGGATATACCGGGCTAGGATTCGAGTAACAGGAACAAGGGCCAAACCAACCACCCAAGAATAGATTCGTCGAGCGAAAACACTTGACAACCTCCTGGAAGTAGCTTTTCTTGCCACAACACCTTACTCCATCAATTAGGAAACTGATGCCGTCACTAAACACATTCCTTAAATTGTAGCCATTTTTTGAGTGTTTATATTTTGGTGTCTAATCCGCATATATATCACCATTGCTCATGATTTTCTTGACTGTATATCTCTTAAATGTCAACATATACACGTGTGATTTAGTTTAACAAGATTTTTCAATGCCGAGAACCTTGACCAGAGAGTAAATATGTCGTATGGTTCACATTGGTGTAAAACTAAAATGGGATATACCGGGCTATGATTCGAGTTAGAGGAACATGGGCTAAACTAACCACCAATGAATGGAATCGTCGAGCGAAAACACTTGACAACCTCCTGGAAGCAGCTTTTCTTGCCACCAGACCTTTCTCCATCAATTAGGAATCTGATGCCGTCACTAAACACATTCTTTAAAATGTAGCTATTTTTTGAGTGTTTATTTTTTGGTGTCTAATCCGCATATATATCATCATTGCTCTTGATTTACTTGACTGTATATCTCTTAAATGTCAACATATACACGTGTGATTTAGTTTACAAAGATTTTCAATGCCGAGAACCTCGATCAGAGAGTAAAAAATGCGTGAGGTGAACAATGGTGTAAAACTAAAATGGGATATACCGGGCTAGGATTCGAGTAACAGGAACAAGGGCCAAACCAACCACCCAAGAATGGAATCGTCGAGCGAAAACACTTGACAACCTCCTAGAAGCAACTTTTTTTGCCACCAGATCTTTGTCCATCAATTAGAAAATGATGCCGTCACTAAACACATTCCTTAAATTGTAGCCATTTTTGAGTGTTCATTTTTTTGGTGTCTAATCTGCGTATATATCACCATTGCTCTTGATTTTCTTGACTGTATATCTCTTAAATGTCAACATATACACGTGTGATTTAGTTTACGAAGATTTTTCAATGCCGAGAACCTCGATCTGAGAGTAAAAATGGTGTGAGGTTCACAATGGTGTAAAACTAAAATGGGATATACCGGGCTAGGATTCGAGTTACAGGAACAAGGGCCAAACCAACCACCCAAGAATGGAATCGTCGAGCGAAAACACTTGAAAACCTCCTGGAAGCAGCTTTTCTTGCCACCAGACCTTTCTCCATCCATTAGGAATCTGATGCCGTCACTAAACACATTCCTTAAATTGTAACCATTTTTTGAGTGTTTATTTTTTGGTGTCTAATCCGCATATGTATCACCATTGCTCTTGATTTTCTTGACTGTATATCTCTTAAATGTCAGCATATACACGTGTGATTTAGTTTACGAAGATTTTTCAATGTCGAGAACCTCGATCAGAGAGTAAAAATGTCGGATGGTTCACAATGGTGTAAAACTAAAATGGGATATACCTGGCTAGGATTCAAGTTACAGGAACATGGGCCAAATCAACCACCCAAGAATGGAATCGTGGAGTTAAAAAACTTGACAACCTCCGGGAAGCAGCTTTTCTTGCCACCAGACCTTTCTCCATCAATTAGGAATCCGATGTCGTCACTAAACACATTCCTTAAATTGTAGCCATTTTTTGAGTGTTTATTTTTTGGTGTCTAATCCGCATATATATCCCCATTGCTCTTGATTTTCTTGACTGTATATCTCTTAAATGTTAACATATACACGTGTGATTTAGTTTACGAAGATTTTTCAATGCCGAGAACTCGATCGGAGAGAAAAAAAGGCGTAAGGTTCACAATGGTGTAAAACTAAAATAGGATATACCGGGCTAGGATTCGAGTTACAGGAACAAGGGACAAATCAACCACCCAAGAATGGATTCGTAGAGCTAAAACACTTGACAACCTCCTGGAAGCAGCTTTTCTTGCCACCAGACCTTTCTGCATCAATTAGGAATCTGATGCCGTCACTAAACACATTCCTTAAATTGTAGCCATTTTTTGAGTGTTTATATTTTGGTTTCTAATCCGCATATATATTACCATTGATCTTGATTTTCTTAACTGTATATCTCTTAAATGTCAACATATACACATGTGATTTAGTTTACCAAGATTTTTCAATGTCGAGAACCTCGATCAGAGAGTAAAAATGTCGTATGGTTTACAATGGTGTAAAACTAAAATGGGATATAACTGGCTAGGATTCAAGTTACAGGAACATGGGCCAAATCAACCACCCAAGAATGGAATCGTCGAGCTAAAAAACTTGACAACCTCCTGGAAGCAGCTTTTCTTGCCACCTGACCTTTCTCCATCAATTAGGAATCCGATGCCGTCACTATACACATTCTTTAAATTGTAGCCATTTTTTGAGTGTTTATTTTTTGGTGTCTAATCCGCATATATATCACCACTGCTCTTGATTTTCTTGACTGTATATCTCTTAAATGTTAACATATACACGTGTGATTTAGTTTACGAAGGGTTTTTCAATGCCGAGAACTCGATCGGAGAGTAAAAAAGGCGTAAGGTTCACAATGGTGTAAAACTAAAATAGGATATACCGGGCTAGGATTCGAGTTACAGGAACAAGGGCCAAATCAACCACCCAAGAATGGATTCGAAGAGCTAAAACACTTGACAACCTCCTGGAAGCAGCTTTTCTGGCCACCAGACCTTTCTGCATCAATTAGGAATCTGATGCCGTCACTAAACACATTCCTTAAATTGTAGCCATTTTTTGAGTGTTTATATTTTGGTTTCTAATCCGCATATATATCACCATTGATCTTGATTTTCTTAACTGTATATCTCTTAAATGTCAACATATACACATGTGCTTTAGTTTACCAAGATTTTTCAATGTCGAGAACCTCGATCAGAGAGTAAAAATGTCGTATGGTTTACAATGGTGTAAACCTAAAATGGGATATACCGAGCTATGATTCGAGTTACAGCAAAAAGGGCCAAACCAACCACCCAAGATTGGAATCGTCGAGCGAAAACACTTGACAACCTCCTGGAAGCAGCTTTTCTTGCCACCAGACCTTTCTCCATCAATTTTGAATCTGATGCCGTTACTGAAGACATTCCTTAAATTGTAGCTATTTTTTGAGTGTTTAATTTTGGTGTCTAATCCGCATATATATTACCATTGCTCTAGATTTTCTTGACTGTATATCTCTAAAATGTCAACATATACACGTGTGATTTAGTTTACAAAGATTTTTCAATGCCGAGAACCTCGACCAGAGAGTAAAAAAGGCATGCGGTTCATAATGGTGTAAAGCTAAAATGGGATATACTGGGCTATGATTCGAGTTACAGGAACACGGGCTAAACTTACCACCAAAGAATGGAATCGTCGAGCGAAAACACTTGACAACCTCCTGGAAGCAGCTTTTCTTGCCACCAGACCTTTCTCCATCAATTAGGAATCTGATGCCGTCACTAAACACATTCCTTAAATTGTAGCCATTTTTTGAGTGTTTGTTTTTTGGTGTCTAATCCGCATATATATCACCATTGCTCTTGATTTTCTTGACTGTATATCTCTTAAATATCAACATATACACGTGTGATTTAGTTTACGAAGATTTTTCAATGCCGAGAACCTCGATCAGAGAGTAAAAAAGGCGAAAGGTTCACAATGCAGTAAAACTAGAATGGGATATACCGGGCTAGGATTTGAGTTTCAGGAATACGGGCCAAACCAACCACCCAAGAATGGAATCGTCGAGCGAAAACACTTGACAACCTCCTGGAAGCTGATTTTTCTTTCCACTAGACCTTTCTCCATCAATTAGGAATCCGATGCCGTCACTAAACACATTCCTAAAAATGTAGCAATTTTATAGTGTTTATCTTTTGGTGTCTAATCCGCATATATATCATCATTGCTCTTGACTGTATATCTCTTAAATGTCAACATATACACGTGTGATTTAGTTTACGAGGATTTTTCAATGCCGAGAACCTCGATCAGAGAGTAAAAAAGGCGTGAGGTGCACAATGGTGTAAAACTAAAATGGGATATACCGGGCTAGGATTCGAGTAACAGGAACAAGGGCCAAACCAACCACCCAAGAATGGAATCGTCAAGCGAAAACACTTGACAACCTCCTGGAAGCAGCTTTTCATGCCACCAGACCTTTCTCCATCAATTAGGAATCTGATGCCGTCACTAAACACATTCCTTAAATTGTAGCCATTTTTTCAGTGTTTATTTTTTGGTGTCTAATTCGCATATATATCTCCATTGCTCTTGATTTTCTTGACTGTATATCTCATAAATGCCAACATATACACCTGTGATTTAGTTTACGAGGATTTTTCAACGCCGAGAACCTCGATCAGATAGTTAAAAAGGCGTGAGGTGCACAATGGTGTAAAACACAAATGGGATATACCGGGCTAGTATTCGAGTAACAGGAACATGGGCCAAACCAACCACCCAAGAATGGAATCGTCGAGCGAAAACACTTGACAACCTCCTGGAAGTAGCTTTTCTTGCCACCAGACCTTTCTCCATCAATTAGGAATCTGATGCCGTCACTAAACACATTCCTTAAATTGTAGCCATTTTTTGAGTGTTTATTTTTTGGTGTCTAATCCGCATATATATCACCATTGCTCTTGATTTTCTTGACTGTATATCTCTTAAATGTCAACATATACACCTGTGATTAAGTTTACGAAGATTTTTCAATTCCGAGAACCTCGATCAGAGAGTAAAAAAGGCATGAGGTTCAAAATGGTGTAAAACTAAAATAGGATATACCGGGCTTGGATTCGAGTAACAGGAACAAGGGCCAAACCAACCACCCAAGAATGGAATCGTCGAGCGAAAACACTTGACAACCTCCTGGAAGCAGATTTTTCTTGCCACCAGACCTTTCTCCATCAATTAGAAATCTGATGCCGTCACTAAACACATACCTTAAATTTTAGCCATTTTTTGAGTGTTTATTTTTCGGTGTCTAATCCGCATATATATCACCATTGCTCTTGATTTTCTTGACTGTGTATCTCTTAAATGTCAACACATACACCTGTGATTAAGTTTACGAAGATTTTTCAAGGCCGAGAACTTAGATCAGAGAGTAAAAAAGTTGTAAGGTTCACAATGGTGTAAAACTAAAATGGGATATACCGGGCTAGGATTCGAGTTAAATGAACAAGGGCCAAACCAACCACCTAAGAAGGGAATCGTTGAGCGAAAACACTTTACAACCTCCTGGAATCAGCTTTTCTTGCCACCAGACCTTTCTCCATCAATTAGGAATCTGATGCCGTCACTAAACACATTCCTTAAATTGTAGCCATTTTTTGAGTGTTTATTTTTTGGTGTCTAATCCGCATATATATCACCATTGCTCTTGATTTTCTTGACTGTATATCTCTTAAATGTCAACATATACACGTGTGATTTAGTTTACGAAGATTTTTCAATGCCGAGAACCTCGATCAGAGAGTAAAAAAGGCAAAAGGTTCACAATGCAGTAAAACTAAAATGGGATATACCGGGCTAGGATTTGAGTTTCAGGAATAAGGGCCAAACCAACCACCCAAGAATGGAATCGTCGAGCGAAAACACTTGACAACCTCCTGGAAGCAGATTTTTCTTGCCACCAGTCCTTTCTCCATCAATTAGGAATCTGATGCCGTCACTAAACACATTCCTTAAAATGTAGCCATTTTTTGAGTGTTTATCTTTTGGTGTCTAATCCGCATATATATCACCATTGCTCTTGATTTTCTTGACTGTATATCTCTTAAATGTCAACATATACACCTGTGATTAAGTTTACGAAGATTTTTCAATTCCGAGAACCTCGATCAGAGAGTAAAAAAGGCATGAGGTGCAAAATGGTGTAAAACTAAAATGGGATATACCGGGCTTGGATTCGAGTAACAGGAACAAAGGCCAAACCAACCACCCAAGAATGGAATCGTCGAGCGAAAACACTTGACAACCTCCTGGGAGCTGCTTTTCTTGCCACCAGACCTTTCTCCATCAATTAGAAATCTGATGCCGTCACTAAACACATACCTTAAATTTTAGCCATTTTTTGAGTGTTTATTTTTCGGTGTCTAATCCGCATATATATCACCATTGCTCTTGATTTTCGTGACTGTGTATCTCTTAAATGTCAACACATACACCTGTGATTAAGTTTACGAAGATTTTTCAATGCCGAGAACCTAGATCAGAGAGTAAAAAAGTTGTAAGGTTCACAATGGTGTAAAATTAAAATGGGATATACCGGGCTAGGATTCGAGTTAAATGAACAAGGGCCTAACCAACCACCTAAGAAGGGAATCGTTGAGCGAAAACACTTGACAACCTCCTGGAATCAGCTTTTCTAGCCACCAGACCTTTCTCCATCAATTAGGAATCTGATGCCGTCACTAAACACATTCCTTAAATTGTAGCCATTTTTTGAGTGTTTATTTTTTGGTGTCTAATCCGCATATATATCACCATTGCTCTTGAGTTTCTTGACTGTATATCTCTTAAATGTCAACATATACACGTGTGATTTAGTTTACGAAGATTTTTCAATGCCGAGAACCTCGATCAGAGAGTAAAAAAGGCGAAAGGTTCACAATGCAGTAAAACTAAAATGGGATATACCGGGCTAGGATTTGAGTTTCAGGAATAAGGGCCAAACCAACCACCCAAGAATGGAATCGTCGAGCGAAAACACTTGACAACCTCCTGGAAGCAGATTTTTCTTGCCACCAGTCCTTTCTCCATCAATTAGGAATCTGATGCCGTCACTAAACACATTCCTTAAAATGTAGCCATTTTTTGAGTGTTTATCTTTTGGTGTCTAATCCGCATATATATCACCATTGCTCTTGATTTTCTTGACTGTATATCTATTAAATGTCTACATATACACCTGTGATTAAGTTTACGTAGATTTTTCAATTCCGAGAACCTCGATCAGAGAGTAAAAAAGGCATGAGGTGCAAAATGGTGTAAAACTAAAATGGGATATACCGGGCTTGGATTCGAGTAACAGGAACAAGGGCCAAACCAACCACCCAAGAATGGAATCGTCGAGCGAAAACACTTGACAACCTCCTGGAAGCAGCTTTTCTTGCCACCAGACCTTTCTCCATCAATTAGAAATCTTATGCCGTCACTAAACACATACCTTAAATTTTAGCCATTTTTTGAGTGTTTATTTTTCGGTGTCTAATCCGCATATATATCACCATTGCTCTTGATTTTCTTGACTGTGTATCTCTTAAATGTCAACACCTACACCTGTGATTAAGTTTACGAAGATTTTTCAATGCCGAGAACCTAGATAAGAGAGTAAAAAAGTTGTAAGGTTCACAATGGTGTAAAACTAAAATGGGATATACCGGGCTAGGATTCGAGTTAAATGAACAAGGGCCAAACCAACCATCTAAGAAGGGAATCGTTGAGCGAAAACACTTGACAACCTCTTGGAATCAGCTTTTCTTGCCACCAGACCTTTCTCCATCAATTAGGAATCTGATGCCGTCACTAAACACATTCCTTAAATTGTAGCCATTTTTTGAGTGTTTATTTTTTGGTGTCTAATCCGCATATATATCACCATTGCTCTTGATTTTCTTGACTGTATATCTCTTAAATGTCAACATATACACGCGTGATTTAGTTTACGAAGATTTTTCAATGCCGAGAACCTCGATCAGAGAGTAACAATGGCGAAAGGTTCACAATGCAGTAAAACTAAAATGGGATATACCGAGCTAGGATTTGAGTTTCAGGAATAAGGGCCAAACCAACCACCCAAGAATGGAATCGTCGAGCGAAAACACTTGACAACCTCCTGGAGGCAGATTTTTCTTGCCACCAGTCCTTTCTCCATCAATTAGGAATCTGATGCCGTCACTAAATACATTCCTTAAAATGTAGCCATTTTTTGGGTGTTTATCTTTTGGTGTCTAATCCGCATATATATCACCATTGCTCTTGATTTTCTTGACTGCATATCTCTTAAATGTCAACATATACACATGTGATTAAGTTTACGAAGATTTTTCAATGCCGAGAACCTAGATCAGAGAGTAAAAAAGTTGTAAGGTTCACAACGGTGTTAAACAAAAATGGGATATACCGGGATAGGATTCGAGTTAAATGAACAAGGGCCAAACCAACCACCCAAGAAGGGAATCGTTGAGTGAAAACACTTGACAACCTTCTGGAAGCAGCTTTTATTGCAACCAGACCTTTCTCCATCAATTAGGAATCTGATGCCGTCACAAAACACATTCCTTAAAATGTAGCCATTTTTTGAGTGTTTATCTTTTGGTGACTAATCCGCATATATATCACCATTGCTCTTGATTTTCTTGACTGTATATCTCTTAAATGTCAACATATACACGTGTGACTTAGTTTACGAAGATTTTTCAATGCTGAGAATCTCGATAAAAGTGTAAAAACGGCGTAAGGTTCACAATGGTGTAAAACTAAAATGGGATATAACGGGCTAGGATTCGAGTTACAGGAACAAGGGCCAAACTAACCACCCAAGAATGGAATCGTCGAGCGAAAACACTTGACAACCTCCTGGAAGCAGCTTTTCGTGCCACCAGACCTTTCTCCATCAATTAGGAATCTGATTCCGTCACTAAGCACATTCCATAAATTGTAGCCATTTTTTCAGTGTTTATTTTTTGGTGTCTAATTCGCATATATATCTCCATTGCTCTTGATTTTCTTGATTGTATATCTCTTAAATGTCAACATATACACGTGTGATTTAGTTTACGAGGATTTTTCAATGCCGAGAACCTCGATCATAAAGTAAAAAAGGCGTGAGGTGCACAATGGTGTAAAACTAAAATGGAATATACCGGGCTAGGATTCGAGTAACAGGAACAAGGGCCAAAACAACCACCCAAGAATGGAATCGTCGAGCGAAAACACTTGACAACCTCCTGGAAGCATCTTTTCTTGCCACCAGACCTTTCTCCATCAATTAAAAATTTGATGCTGTCACTAAACACATACCTTAAATTTTAGCCATTTTTTGAGTGTTTATTTTTTGATGTCTAATCCGCATATATATCACCATTGCTCTTGATTTTCTTGACTGTGTATCTCTTAAATGTCAACATATACACCTGTGATTAAGTTTACGTAGATTTTTCAATGCCGAGAACCAAGATCAGAGAGTAAAAAAGTTGTAAGGTTCACAATGGTGTTAAACTAAAATGGGATATACTGGGCTAGGATTCGAGTTAAATGAACAAGGGCCAAACCAACCAACCAAGATGGGAATCGTTGAGCGAAAACACTTGACAACTTCCTGGAAGCAGCTTTTCTTGCCACCAGACCATTCTCCATCAATAAGGAATCTGATGCCGTCAGTAAACACAATCCTTAAATTGTAGCCATTTTTTGAGTGTTTATTTTTTGGTGTCAAATCCGCATATATATCACAATTGCTCTTGATTTTCTTGACTGTATATCTCTTAAATGTCAACATATACACGTGTGATTTAGTTTACGAAGATTTTTCAATGCCGAGAACCTCGATCAGAGAGTAAAAAAGGCGAAAGGTTCACAATACAGTAAAGCTAAAATGGGATATACCGGGCAAGGATTTGAGTTCCAGGAATAAGGGCCAAACCAACCACCCAAGAATGGAATCGTCAAGTGAAAACACTTGACAACCTCCTGGAAGCAGATTTTTCTTTCCACCAGACCTTTCTCCATCAATTAGGAATCTAATGCCATCACTAAACACATTCCTTAAAATGTAGCCATTTTTTGAGTTTTTATCTTTTGGTGTCTAATCCGCATATATATCACCATTGCTCTTTATTTTATTGACTGTATATCTCTTAAATGTCAACATATACACGTGTGACTTAGTTTACGAAGATTTTTCAATGCTGAGAATCTCGATAAGAGAGTAAAAAAGGCGTAAGTTTCACAATGGTGTAAAACTAAAATGGGATATACCGGGCTAGGATTCGAGTTACAGGAACAAGGGCCAAACCAACCACCCAAGAATGGAATCGTCGAGCGAAAACACTTGACAACCTCCTCGAAGCAGCTTTTCATGCCACCAGACCTTTCTCCATCAATTAGGAATCTGATGCCGTAACTAAACACATTCCTTAAATTGTAGCCATTTTTCAGTGTTTATTTTTTTGTGTCCAATCCGCATATATATCTCTATTGCTCTTGATTTTCTTGACTGTATATCTTTTAAATATCAACATATACACGTGTGATTTAGTTTACGAAGACTTTTCAATGCCGAGAACCTCCATCAGAGAGTAAAAAAAGCGTAAGGTTCATAATGGTGTAAAACTAAAATCGGATATACCGGGCTAGGATTCGAGTTACAGGAACAAGGGACAAACCAACCACTCAAGAATGGAATCATCGAGCGAAAACACTAGACAACCTCCTGGAAGCAGCTTTTCTTGCCACCAGACCTTTCTCCATCAATTAGGAATCTGATGCCGTCACTAAACACATTCCTTAAAATGTAACCATTTTTTGAGTGTTTATCTTTGGGTGTCTAATCCTCATATATATGACAATTGCTCTTGATTTTCTTAACTGTATATAAGTTAAATGTCAACATATACACGTGTGATTTAGTTTATGAAGATTTTTCATTGCTGAGAACCTCGATCAGAGAGTAAAAAAGGCGTTAGGTTCTCAATGGTGTAAAACTAAAATGGGATATAACGGGCTAGGATTCGAGTTACAGGAACAAGGGCCAAACGAACCACCCAAGAATGGAATCGTCGAGCGAAAACACTTGACAACCTCCTGGAAGCAGCTTTTCATGCCACCAGACCTTTCTCCATCAATTAGGAATCTGATTCCGTCACTAAATACATTCCTTAAATTGTAGCCATTTTTTGAGTGTTTATTTTTGATGTCTAATCCGCATATATATCACCATTGCTCTTGATTTTCTTGTCTGTATATCTCTTCAATGTTAACAAATACACGTGTGATTTAGTTTACGAAGATTTATCAATGCCGAGAACCTCGATCAGAGAGTAAAAAAGGTGTAAGGTCCACAATGGTGTAAAACTAAAATGTGATATACCGGGCTAGGATTGGAGTTACAGGAACAAGGGCCATACCAACCACCTAAGAATGGAATCGTCGGGCGAAAACACTTGACAACTTCTGGAAGCAGATTTTCTTGCCAACAGACCTTTCTCCATCAATTAGGAATCAGATGCGGTCACTAAACACTTTCCTTAAATTGTAGCCATTTATTGAGTGTTTATTTTTTGGTGTCTAATCCGCATATATATCACCGTTGTTCTTGATTTTCTTGACTGTATATCTCTTAAATGTCAACATATACACGTGTGACTTAGTTTACGAAGATTTTTCAATGCCGAGAACCTCGATCAGAGAGTAAAAAAAGTGTAAGGTTCACAATGGTGAAAAACTAAAAATGGATATACCGGGCTAGGATTCGAGTTACCGGAACAAGGGCCATACCAACCACCGAAGAATGAAATCGTCGAGCGAAAAAACTTAACAACCTCCTGGAAGCAGCTTTTCCTGCCAACAGACCTTTTTCCATCAATTAGGAATCTAATGCCGTCACTAAACACATACCTTAAATTGTAGCCATTTTTGAGTGTTTATTTTTTGGTGTCTAATCCGCATATATATCACCATTGCTCTTGATTTTGTTGACTGTATATCTCTTAAATGTCAACATATACACTTGTGATTTAGTTTACGAAGATTTTTCAATTCCGATAACCTCGATCAGAGAGTAAAAAAGGCGTAAGGTTCACAATGGTGTAAAACAAAATCGGATATATCGGGCTTGTATTCGAGTTACAGGAACAAGGGCCAAACCAACCACTCATGAATGGAATCGTCGAGCGAAAACACTTGACAACCTCCTGGAAGCAGCTTTTCTTGCCACCAGACCTTTATCCCTCAATTAGGAATCTGATGCCGTCACTAAACACATTCCTTGAAATTTAGCCATTTTTTGAGTGTTTATTTTTTGGTGTCTAATCCGCATATATATGACCATTGCTTAAGATTTTCTTGACTGTATATGTCTTAAATGTCAACATATACACGTGTGATTTAGTTTACGAAGATTTTTCATTGCCGAGAACCTAGATCAGAGAGTAAAAAAGTTGTTAGGTTCACAATGGTGTTAAACTAAAATGGGATATACCGGCTAGGATTCGAGTTAAATGAACAAGGGCCAAACCAACCACCCAAGAAGGGAATCGTTGAGCGAATACACTTGACAACCTTCTGGAAGCATCTTTAATTGCCACCAGACCTTTCTCCATCAATTAGGAATCTGATGACGTCACTAAACACATTCCTTAAATTATAGCCATTTTTTGAGTGTTTATTTTTTGGTGTCTAATTCGCATATATATCACCATTGCTTTTGATTTTCTTGACTGTATACCTCTTAAAGGTCAACATATACACGTGCGATTTAGTTTACGAAGATTTTTCAATGCCGAGAACCTCGATCAGAGAGTAAAAATGGCGAAAGATTTACAATGCTGTAAAACCAAAATGGGATATACCGGGCAAGGATTTGAGTTTCAAGAATAAGAGCCAAACCAACCACCCAAGAATGGAATCGTCGAGCGAAAACACTTAACAACCTCCTGGAAGTAGCTTTTCTTGCCACCAGACCTTTCTCCATCAATTAGGAATCTCGTGCCGTCACTAAACACATTCCTTAAATTGTAGCCATTTTTTGAGTGTTTATTTTTTGGTGTCTATTCCACATATATATCACCATTGCTCTTGATTTTCTTGACTGTGTATCTCTTAAATGTCAACATATACATCTGTGATTAAGTTTACGAAGATTTTTCAATGCCGAGAACCTAGATCAGAGAGTAAAAAAGTTGGTAGGTTCACAATGGTGTTAAACTAAAATGGGTTATACCGGGCTAGGATTCGATTTAAATGAACAAGGGCCAAACCAACCACCCAAGAAGGGAATCGTCGAGCGAAAACACTTGACCACCTTCTGGAAGCATCTTTTCTTGCCACCAGACCTTTCTCCGTCAATTAGGAATCTGATGACGTCACTAAACACATTCCTTAAATTATAGCCATTTTTTGAGTGTTTATTTTTTGTTGTCTAATTCACATATATATCACCATTGCTTTTGATTTTCTTGACTGTATACCTCTTAAATGTCAACGTATACACGTGTGATTTAGTTTACAAAGATTTTTCAATGCCTAGAACCTCGATCAGAGAGTAAAAAAGGCGAAAGGTTCACAATGCTGTAAAACCAAAATGGGATATACCGGGCTAGGATTTGAGTTTCAGGAATAAGGGCCAAACCAACCACCCAAGAATGGAATCGTCGAGCGAAAACACTTGACAACCTCCTGGAAGCAGATTTTTCTTGCCACCAGACCTTTCTCCATCAATTAGGAATCTGATGCCGTCACTAATCACATTCGTTAAAATGTAGCCATTTTTTGAGTGTTTATCTTTTGGTGTCTAATCCGCAAATATATCACCATTGCTCTTGATTTTCTTGACTATATATCTCTTAAATGTCAACATATACCTGTGTGACTTAGTTTACAAAGATTTTTCAATGCTGAGAATCTCGATAAGAGAGTAAAAAAGGCGTAAGGTTCACAATGGTGTAAAACTAAAATGGGATATACCGGGATAGGATTCGAGTTACAGGAACAAGGGCCAAACCAACCACCCAAGAATGGAATCGTCGAGCGAAAACACTTGACAACTTCCTGGAAGCAGCTTTTCTTGCCACCAGACTTTTCTCCATCAATTAGGATTCAGATGCCGTCACTAAACACATTCCTTAAATTGTAGCCATTGTTTGAGTGTTTATTTTTTGGTGTCTAATCCGCATATATATCACCATTGCTCTTGATTTTCTTTACTGTATATCTAATAAATGTCAACAAATACACGTGTGACTTAGTTTACGAAGATTTTTCAATGCCGAGAACCTCGATCAGAGAGTAAAAAAGGTGTAAGGTTCACAATGGTGAAAAACTAAAATGGGATATACCGGGCTAGGATTCGAGTTACAGGAACAAGGGCCAAACCAACCACCCAAGAATGGAATCGTCGAGCGAAACACTTGACAACCTCCTGGAAGCAGGTTTTCTTGCCACCAGACCTTTCTCCATCTATTAGGAATCTGATGCCGTCACTAAACACATTCCTTATATTGTAACCATTTTTTGAGTGTTTATTTTTTGGTGTCTAATCCGCATATATATCACCATTGCTCTTGATTTTGTTGACTGTATATCTCTTAAATGTCAACATATACACTTGTGATTTAGTTTACGAAGATTTTTCAATTCCGATAACCTCGATCAGAGAGTAAAAAAGGCGTAAGGTTCACAATGGTGTAAAACAAAATCGGATATATCGGGCTTGTATTCGAGTTACAGGAACAAGGGCCAAACCAACCACTCATGAATGGAATCGTCGAGCGAAAACACTTGACAACCTCCTGGAAGCAGCTTTTCTTGCCACCAGACCTTTATCCCTCAATTAGGAATCTGATGCCGTCACTAAACACATTCCTTGAAATTTAGCCATTATTTGAGTGTTTATTTTTTGGTGTCTAATCCGCATATATATGACCATTGCTTAAGATTTTCTTGACCGTATATGTCTTAAATGTCAACATATACACGTGTGATTTAGTTTACGAAGATTTTTCAATGCCGAGAACCTAGATCAGAGAGTAAAAAAGTTGTTAGGTTCACAATGGTGTTAAACTAAAATGGGATATACCGGGCTAGGATTCGAGTTAAATGAACAAGGGCCAAACCAACCACCCAAGAAGGGAATCGTTGAGCGAATACACTTGACAACCTTCTGGAAGCATCTTTAATTGCCACCAGACCTTTCTCCATCAATTAGGAATCTGATGACGTCACTAAACACATTCCTTAAATTATAGCCATTTTTTGAGTGTTTATTTTTTGGTGTCTAATTCGCATATATATCACCATTGCTTTTGATTTTCTTGACTGTATACCTCTTAAATGTCAACATATACACGTGTGATTTAGTTTACGAAGATTTTTCAATGCCGAGAACCTCGATCAGAGAGTAAAAATGGCGAAAGGTTTACAATGCTGTAAAACCAAAATGGGATATACCGGGTTAGGATTTGAGTTTCAAGAATAAGGGCCAAACCAACCACCCAAGAATGGAATCCTCGAGCGAAAATACTTAACAACCTCCTGGAAGCAGCTTTTCTTGCCACCAGACCTTTCTCCATCAATTAGGAATCTCGTGCCGTCACTAAACACATTCCTTAAATTGTAGCCATTTTTTGAGTGTTTATTTTTTGGTGTCTAATCCACATATATATCACCATTGCTCTTGATTTTCTTGACTGTGTATCTCTTAAATGTCAACATATACATCTGTGATTAAGTTTACGAAGATTTTTCAATGCCGAGAACCTAGATCAGAGAGTAGAAAAGTTGTTAGGTTCACAATGGTGTTAAACTAAAATGGGATATACCGGGCTAGGATTCGATTTAAATGAACAAGGGCCAAACCAACCACCCAAGAAGGGAATCGTCGAGCGAAAACACTTGACCACCTTCTGGAAGCATCTTTTCTTGCCACCAGACCTTTCTCCGTCAATTAGGAATCTGATGACGTCACTAAACACATTCCTTAAATTATAGCCATTTTTTGAGTGTTTATTTTTGTTGTCTAATTCACATATATATCACCATTGCTTTTGATTTTCTTGACTGTATACCTCTTAAATGTCAACGTATACATGTGTGATTTAGTTTACAAAGATTTTTCAATGCCGAGATCCTCGATCAGAGAGTAAAAAAGGCGAAAGGTTCACAATGCTGTAAAACCAAAATGGGATATACCGGGCTAGGATTTGAGTTTCAGGAATAACGGCCAAACCAACCACCCAAGAATGGAATCGTCGAGCGAAAACACTTGACAACCTCCTGGAAGCAGATTTTTCTTGCCACCAGACCTTTCTCCATCAATTAGGAATCTGATGCCGTCACTAATCACATTCGTTAAAATGTAGCCATTTTTTGAGTGTTTATCTTTTGGTGTCTAATCCGCAAATATATCACCATTGCTCTTGATTTTCTTGACTGTATATCTCTTAAATGTCAACATATACCCGTGTGACTTAGTTTACAAAGATTTTTCAATGCTGAGAATCTCGATAAGAGAGTAAAAAGGCGTAAGGTTCACAATGGTGTAAAACTAAAATGGGATATACCGGGATAGGATTCGAGTTACAGGAACAAGGGCCAAACCAACCACCCAGGAATGGAATCGTCGAGCGAAAACACTTGACAACTTCCTAGAAGCAGCTTTTCTTGCCACCAGACTTTTCTCCATCAATTAGGATTCAGATGCCGTCACTAAACACATTCCTTAAATTGTAGCCATTGTTTGAGTGTTTATTTTTTGGTGTCTAATCCGCATATATATCACCATTGCTCTTGATTTTCATGACTGTATATCTATTAAATGTCAACATATACACGTGTGACTTAGTTTACGGAGATTTTTCAATGCGGAGAACCTCGATCAGAGAGTAAAAAAGGTGTAAGGTTCACAATGGTGAAAAACTAAAATGGGATATACCGGGCTAGGATTCGAGTTACAGGAACAAGGGCCAAACCAACCACCCAAGAATGGAATCGTCGAGCAAAACACTTGACAACCTCCTGGAAGCAGGTTTTCTTGCCACCAGACCTTTCTCCATCTATTAGGAATCTGATGCCGTCACTAAACACATTCCTTATATTGTAACCATTTTTTGAGTGTTTATTTTTTGGTGTCTAATCCGAATATATATCAGAATTGCTCTTGATTTTCTTGATTATATATCTCTTAAATGTCAACATATACACGTGTGATTTATTTTACGAAGATTTTTCTATGCCGAGAACCTAGATCAGAGAGTAAAAAAGTTGTTAGGTTCACAATGGTGTTAAACTAAAATGGGATATACCGGGCTAGGATTCGAGTTAAATGAACAAGGGCCAAATCAACCACCCAAGAAGGGAATCGTCAAGCGAAAACACTTGACAACCTTCTGGAAGCATCTTTTCTTGCCACCAGACCTTTCTCCATCAATTAGGAATCTGATGACGTCACTAAACACATTCCTTAAATTATAGCCATTTTTTGAGTGTTTATTTTTTGGTGTCTAATTCACATATATATCACCATTGCTTTTGATTTTCTTGACTGTATACCTCTTAAATGTCAACATATACACGTGTGATTTAGTTTACCAAGATTTTTCAATGCCGAGAACCTCGATCAGAGAGTAAAAAAGGCGAAAGGTTCACAATGCTGTAAAACCAAAATGGGATATACAGGGCTAGGATTTGAGTTTCAAGAATAAGGGCCAAACCAACCACCCAAGAATGGAATCGTCGAGCGAAAAGACTAAACAACCTCCTGGAAGCAGCTTTTCTTGCCACCAGACCTTTCTCCATCAATTAGGAATCTCGTGCCGTCACTAAACACATTCCTTAAATTGTAGCCATTTTTTGAGTGTTTATTTTTTGGTGTCTAATCCACATATATATCACCATTGCTCTTGATTTTCTTGACTGTGTATCTCTTAAATGTCAACATATACACCTGTGATTAAGTTTACGAAGATTTTTCAATGCCGAGAACCTAGATCAGAGAGTAAAAAAGTTGTTAGGTTCACAATGGTGTTAAACTAAAATGGGATATACCGGGCTAGGATTCGAGTTAAATGAACAAGGGCCAAACCAACCACCCAAGAAGGGAATCGTTGAGCGAAAACACTTGACAACCTTCTTGAAGCATCTTTTCTTGCCACCAGACCTTTCTCCATCAATTAGGAATCTGATGACGTCACTAAACACATTCCTTAAATTATAGCCATTTTTTGAGTGTTTGTTTTTTGGTGTCTAATTCACATATATATCACCATTGCTTTTAATTTTCTTGACTGTATACCTCTTAAATGTCAACGTATACACGTGTGATTTAGTTTACGAAGATTTTTCAATGCCGAGAACCTCGACCAGAGAGTAAAAGAGGCGAAAGGTTCACAATGCTGTAAAACCAAAATGGGATATACCGGGCTAGGATTTGAGTTTCAGGAATAAGGGCCAAACCAACCACCCAAGAATGGAATCGTCGAGCGAAAACACTTGACAACCTCCTGGAAGCAGATTTTTCTTGCCACCAGACCTTTCTCCATCAATTAGGAATCTGATGCCGTCACAAATCACATTCGTTAAAATGTAGCCATTTTTTGAGTAGTTATCTTTTGGCGTCTAATCCGCATATATATCACCATTGCTCTTGATTTTATTGACTGTATATCTCTTAAATGTCAACATATACCCGTGTGACTTAGTTTACGAAGATTTTTCAATGCTGAGAATCTCGATAAGAGAGTAAAAAATGCGTAAGGTTCACAATGGTGTAAAACTAAAATGGGATATACCGGGATAGGATTCGAGTTACAGGAGAAAGGGCCAAACCAACCACCCAAGAATGGAATCGTCGAGCGAAAACACTTGACACCTTCCTGGAAGCAGCTTTTCTTGCCACCAGACCTTTCTCCATCAATTAGGAATCAGATGCCGTCACTAAACACATTCCTTAAATTGTAGCCATTGTTTGAGTGTTTATTTTTTGGTGTCTAATCCGCATATATATCACCATTGCTCTTGATTTTCTTGACTGTATATCTATTAAATGTCAACATATACACGTGTGACTTAGTTTATGAAGATTTTTCAATGCCGAGAACCTCGATCAGAGAGTAAAAAAGGTGTAAGGTTCACAATGGTGAAAAACTAAAATGGGATATACCTGGCTAGGATTCGAGTTACAGGAACAAGGGCCAAACCAACTGTAACACCTGTGCCTCCACGGCCATCAAACAAATACCAAACCAATGAAATATTATATTTCATACTTGGGATTTGTAAAAATATGTGTATCATTTGCACATATCAAATTTTGTTCAATTCCAAACTCTAAATCGCTTTCTGGAAGGTTATATGCACACCGATGCGTAAATATAACCAGTTTAATGCAACAAACACTTCGGAATAGCGACATAGGCTTAACATACCTTAAATAACCTTTACATAACTTAGAAATAAGTTTTGAAGGCTTTGGTATGGCAAAAACAAGCTAATTCGCTTACAGGGACTAAATATGACAAACTGCGAAAGTATGCCAATTTGAACTGTAACAGACATTCCGGAACATAACCATAAGTTAAACATACCATAAATATCCTTTACATAGCTTAGAAATAGGCTTTGAGGGGTTCGGTATGCTAAATTAAACTTTTGGGTCATTCAGGGACTAAAAGTGTCAAAAAGTGCACAAGTTTGCATTTTCGCGCATAACTTACGTTCTGAATACATCCGGACATCCAAAAATTTATGTAAGCATGACTATATTATATTTTAGTGTTCGCCATAAGAAAAATCCATTCGTCGCGTCATTTGGATCGTTTTTCGCGCTTATGCGCATTCCGTCGTAATTAAGCGAACATCGCGATCGTACGGCCAAACGAACCGACATCCTAGATATTTTTGAGCATGTTTTGAGTTCCCTATACTTTAACTTCATTTTAGAGCCTTGAAATGAGGTTAACGGGGTTCAAACGCATCGAAAATCGCTTAAACGGGCTGCAGGGACTAAACCTGTCACTTTTGAAACAATTCTGGAACTGGGAGGCAGTAGCGTAGCGCGAGCCCTAAGGGCCTACCCGTCGCGCTACGCGAGTGCATGATCTGACCAGATTCAATGGTTTAAACATCAGTTTGCAGCTGTTTTATCCTCCTCCACATGTTCTAAGTTGCTTAGTCACTAGATAAGGATCATATTTAGCTTCCATAACCTTTCCACAAGTGTACGGATGTGATCGAATCACGGTTTCCATGAAACGATCTCAACGGTTACCCAAAAACTATAAATACCCCATCACCCCAACCTCATTTCTTACAAGAATTCTGATTTGAGATCTCCAAGTTGAAACCATTGTTTCATACCTGAGTTCTTGGATCGGGATTAGCATTCGGGGACCCTTCGTAAGTATTCTTTCGTTCTTTTCCTTATTTTATTGCTTTTCGAGTCAGAAAGTCAAACTTTGTTTGACTTTCAGCGTTGACCAGTAATGGTCAATGCGAAGTTCGTTTGAAATTCGCAACGTGAGTATAATCACGTTGGTCATAGTCCCTTGGGACTATGCCCACTGATTACCACGTTGTCTAGGGTCGTAGGGTAGGCGATCTGATAAATCGCCTATACCTTCGAACCCGACCCAGTTTGGTCGATCATTAGGATCCGACCAAATACATTAGGTGACCCTAGTATAGGGCATAACCTTCCGAGGTTATACCCTATGGTCACATCGTTTAAGTAGTTGTATGATAGGTAGTTTATATGCCTTAGGTAAATTACCAGAATACCCTTTTCATGTATAATTGGTAATTAAGCATATGTAACCTAAAATTTTGTCACATAACTGATTATGTAACATGTTTAGGCATATAACACTTGTCATAGGACTAGTTAGGCGGTCCGAACGCGTTTCACGCGAACGACGCGTTAAAGTAGCATAAGCTACCTAAACGGGTCGTAATGGGTCGTAAACAATTAGGTTAAGTTTCAGTTAGTATGTAGGCTTTGTTAAACCATATGACACGAGTCTCTACACTCGTTTGGTTTACAAACCCTAATGCTACCCGATCTTCCGATTTAGGTCCGGTTTATTAATGTAGTTACCTATAGTAGGTGCCGTTTGATTCCGTGATCTCTAACTTTGCTTGGTGGTTATCCTAGGACTTCTGAGCAATCTCAAGTGAGTACATAGACCCCTCTTTTACTGTTTTCCAAACTGTTTTGGGGTGGAACACATGTGCCTACTTGTTACTTTCATGCTTTCCTGTTTTCGCATCATATACCTGCTATGTTCGTTAGTACATTATAGTACATGATCTCATTGTGTTTTATGCTATGTATGTCCATTTAGTTCATACTTAGTACATCGTTTTACATTTACATTTTATGCTATGTATGTCCATTGCGTGCATACTTAGTACATTGTTTTCATCACATGCTTACATTTTGGTATGACATTTGGTTTGTTTACATGGGACAATACATTCATTAACACCGATCATGCCGTTCGTTAGTAGGTAGTGGTACCATAGGAATTGACAACTCCCGTTCCGGACATCCCAGGGAAAGGGGATGAAAGGAATGACCGAATTCGATGATATAAGACAGATAGACCTTTAATTTGTTTAAAGGGTTTATCACCACAGTCGCAAGGCTTGGATGTATGCATTTTCACAATACCGCATAAATGTTCATATTAAATATTTGCATGCATTTACACAAAACATAGCTTTGATTTAAACCAAGTTTTACTTCAATACTTCGTTTTTGTGCATATGGTTTAGTTGAGACATTTCACTTGCCATACATGACATTTTGACATAGATATTTGACATGGATATTTGACATAGACATTTGACATGGATACTTGACATAGACATTTGACATGGATATTTGACCTAGACATTTGACATGGATATTTGACATAGACATTTTGACATGATTTACATTTGACACAAACACTTTTGACATTGGTTATACATACTACATGATTTACATCTTGACATGAACACTTTGACATATTATTTAATACATTTGACAATTGATTTAAACATAGACTTCTTACATTGGTTGGTTGGGTTTGATTAAGTGATTAAGTAACGATGCGTGTGTAATATGATACAAGCATGGTGGATACGCCGCTGGTACTTCCTATATATAAGTGTTTGTATGGTATTACATGTCGTAACGTTATTTGAATCATTTCAGTTTGAGACATAGAACATTTCATACAAATAACATACTTTTCACAAGACATTGATTTATAAACAACTTATCTTATGCAAACATATTTTACTTGGTTATTCATTTAACCTTACATTTATTTATACTTATCATCTGATCTTATCGTTTTTCAAATGATTTAAAAGACAAAGCAAATAACAAGGTTCATGACTAAACATTTTCTCAAACATAAGTCATGAATCTTATTTTCACAAAACCTATGTATCTCACAGGCATTTTTATGCTGACGTACCTATTTTCACATGTGTTTTTCAGGAGCTGTTGCATAAGATGATCAAGATACACATAGACAGACATGGGCTTTAGTGACAATAAAAGATGCAAGAATAGTTAATTATGTTGTATTTTTCCTTGTTTGATTAAGACATTGTAACACTTTTAATCAATAAAACGAAACTTAAATTTCCATGGTTGTGAAACATAAATTATGTTACAACACTCCCCGATGTTTCCGCCACGTTTTGTATGTTCTACGTGGTCGGGGTGTGACACCAACCACCCAAGAATGGAATCATCGAGCGAAAACACTTGACAACCTCCTGGAAGCAGGTTTTCTTGCCACCAGACCTTTCTCCATCTATTAGGAATCTGATGCCGTCACTAAACACATTCCTTAAATTGTAACCATTTTTTGAGTGTTTATTTTTTGGTGTCTAATCCGCATATATATCAGAATTGCTCTTGATTTTCTTGACTATATATCTCTTAAATGTCAACATATACACGTGCGATTTAGTTTACGAAGATTTTTCAATGCCGAGAACCTAGATCAGAGAGTAAAAAAGTTGTTAGGTTCACAATGGTGTTAAACTAAAATGGGATATACCGGGCTAGGATTCGAGTTAAATGAACAAGGGCCAAACCAACCACCCAAGAAGGGAATCGTCGAGCGAAAACACTTGACAACCTTCTGGAAGCATCTTTTCTTGCCACCAGACCTTTCTCCATCAATTAGGAATCTGATGACGTCACTAAACACATTCCTTAAATTATAGCCATTTTTTGAGGGTTTATATTTTGGTGTCTTATTCGCATATATATCACCATTGCTTTTGATTTTCTTGACTGTATACCTCTTAAATGTCAACATATACACGTGTGATTTAGTTTACGAAGATTTTTCAATGCCGAGAACCTCGATCAGAGAGTAAAAAAGGCGAAAGGTTCACAATGCTGTAAAACCAAAATGGGATATACCGGGCTAGCATTTGAGTTTCAAGAATAAGGGCCAAACCAACCACCCAAGAATGGAATCGTCGAGCGAAAACACTTAACAACCTCCTGGAAGCACCTTTTCTTGCGACCAGACCTTTCTCCATCAATTAGGAATCTCGTGCCGTCACTAAACACATTCCTTAAATTGTAGCCATTTTTTGAGTGTTTATTTTTTGGTGTCTAATCCACATATATATCACCATTGCTCTTGATTTTCTTGACTGTGTATCTCTTAAATGTCAACATATACATCTGTGACTAAGTTTACGAAGATTTTTCAATGCCGAGAACCTAGATCAGAGAGTAAAAAAGTTGTTAGGTTCACAATGGTGTTAAACTAAAATGGGATATACCGGGCTAGGATTCGAGTTAAATGAACAAGGGCCAAACCAACCACCCAAGAAGGGAATCGTCGAGCGAAAACACTTGACAACCTTCTGGAAGCATCTTTTCTTGCCACCAGACCTTTCTCCATCAATTAGGAATCTGATGACGTCACTAAACACATTCCTTAAATTATAGCCATTTTTTGAGTGTTTATTTTTTGGTGTCTAATTCACATATATATCACCACTGCTTTTAATTTTCTTGACTGTATACCTCTTAAATGTCAACGTATACACGTGTGATTTAGTTTACGAAGATTTTTCAATGCCGAGAACCTCGATCAGAGAGTAAAAAAGGCGAAAGGTTCACAATGCTGTAAAACCAAAATGGGATATACCGGGCTAGGATTTGAGTTTCAGGAATAAGGGCCAAACCAACCACCCAAGAATGGAATCGTCGAGCGAAAACACTTGACAACCTCCTGGAAGCAGATTTTTCTTGCCACCAGACCTTTCTCCATCAATTAGGAATCTGATGCCGTCACTAATCACATTCGTTAAAATGTAGCCATTTTTTGAGTGTTTATCTTTTGGTGTCTAATCCGCATATATATCACCACTGCTCTTGATTTTCTTGACTGTATATCTTTTAAATGTCAACATATACCCGTGTGACTTAGTTTACGATGATTTTTCAATGCTGAGAATCTCGATAAGAGAGTAAAAAAGGCCTAAGGTTCACAATGGTGTAAAACTAA
This sequence comes from Helianthus tuberosus, assembly GCA_030545235.1. NCBI lineage: Eukaryota > Viridiplantae > Streptophyta > Magnoliopsida > Asterales > Asteraceae > Helianthus > Helianthus tuberosus. Next base: position 189,835,368 of record CM060354.1, read on the forward strand.
AATGGGATATACCGGGATAGGATTCGAGTTACAGGAACAAGGGCCAAACCAACCACCCAAGAATGGAATAGTCGAGCGAAAACACTTGACAACCTCCTGGAAGCAGCTTTTCTTGCCACCAGACCTTTCTCCATCAATTAGGAATCAGATGCCGTCACTAAACACATTTCTTAAATTGTAGCAATTGTTTGAGTGTTTATTTTTTGGTGTCTAATCCGCATATATATCACCATTGCTCTTGATTTTCTTGACTGTATATCTATTAAATGTCAACATATACACGTGCGACTTAGTTTACGAAGATTTTTCAATGCCGAGAACCTCGATCAGAGAGTAAAAAAGGTGTAAGGTTCACAATGGTGAAAAACTAAAACGGGATATACCGGGCTAGGATTCGACTTACAGGAACAAGGGCCAAACCAACCACCCAAGAATGGAATCATCGAGCGAAAACACTTGACAACCTTCTGGAAGCAGGTTTTCTTGCCACCAGACCTTTCTCCATCTATTAGGAATCTGATGCCGTCACTAAACACATTCCTTAAATTGTAACCATTTTTTGAGTGTTTATTTTTTGGTGTCTAATCCGCATATATATCAGAATTGCTCTTGATTTTCTTGACTATATATCTCTTAAATGTCAACATAGACACGTGTGATTTAGTTTACGAAGATTTTTCAATGCCGAGAACCTCGATCAGAGAGTAAAAAAGGCGAAAGGTTCACAATGCTGTAAAACCAAAATGGGATATACCGGGCTAGCATTTGAGTTTCAAGAATAAGGGCCAAACCAACCACCCAAGAATGGAATCGTCGAGCGAAAACACTTAACAACCTCCTGGAAGCACCTTTTCTTGCGACCAGACCTTTCTCCATCAATTAGGAATCTCGTGCCGTCACTAAACACATTCCTTAAATTGTAGCCATTTTTTGAGTGTTTATTTTTTGGTGTCTAATCCACATATATATCACCATTGCTCTTGATTTTCTTGACTGTGTATCTCTTAAATGTCAACATATACATCTGTGACTAAGTTTACGAAGATTTTTCAATGCCGAGAACCTAGATCAGAGAGTAAAAAAGTTGTTAGGTTCACAATGGTGTTAAACTAAAATGGGATATACCGGGCTAGGATTCGAGTTAAATGAACAAGGGCCAAACCAGCCACCCAAGAAGGGAATCGTCGAGCGAAAACACTTGACAACCTTCTGGAAGCATCTTTTCTTGCCACCAGACCTTTCTCCATCAATTAGGAATCTGATGACGTCACTAAACACATTCCTTAAATTATAGCCATTTTTTGAGTGTTTATTTTTTGGTGTCTAATTCACATATATATCACCACTGCTTTTAATTTTCTTGACTGTATACCTCTTAAATGTCAACGTATACACGTGTGATTTAGTTTACGAAGATTTTTCAATGCCGAGAACCTCGATCAGAGAGTAAAAAAGGCGAAAGGTTCACAATGCTGTAAAACCAAAATGGGATATACCGGGCTAGGATTTGAGTTTCAGGAATAAGGGCCAAACCAACCACCCAAGAATGGAATCGTCGAGCGAAAACACTTGACAACCTCCTGGAAGCAGATTTTTCTTGCCACCAGACCTTTCTCCATCAATTAGGAATCTGATGCCGTCACTAATCACATTCGTTAAAATGTAGCCATTTTTTGAGTGTTTATCTTTTGGTGTCTAATCCGCATATATATCACCACTGCTCTTGATTTTCTTGACTGTATATCTTTTAAATGTCAACATATACCCGTGTGACTTAGTTTACGATGATTTTTCAATGCTGAGAATCTCGATAAGAGAGTAAAAAAGGCCTAAGGTTCACAATGGTGTAAAACTAAAATGGGATATACCGGGATAGGATTCGAGTTACAGGAACAAGGGCCAAACCAACCACCCAAGAATGGAATAGTCGAGCGAAAACACTTGACAACCTCCTGGAAGCAGCTTTTCTTGCCACCAGACCTTTCTCCATCAATTAGGAATCAGATGCCGTCACTAAACACATTTCTTAAATTGTTGCAATTGTTTGAGTGTTTATTTTTTGGTGTCTAATCCGCATATATATCACCATTGCTCTTGATTTTCTTGACTGTATATCTATTAAATGTCAACATATACACGTGCGACTTAGTTTACGAAGATTTTTCAATGCCGAGAACCTCGATCAGAGAGTAAAAAAGGTGTAAGGTTCACAATGGTGAAAAACTAAAACGGGATATACCGGGCTAGGATTCGACTTACAGGAACAAGGGCCAAACCAACCACCCAAGAATGGAATCGTCGAGCGAAAACACTTGACAACCTTCTGGAAGCAGGTTTTCTTGCCACCAGACCTTTCTCCATCTATTAGGAATCTGATGCCGTCACTAAACACATTCCTTAAATTGTAACCATTTTTTGAGTGTTTATTTTTTGGTGTCTAATCCGCATATATATCAGAATTGCTCTTGATTTTCTTGACTATATATCTCTTAAATGTCAACATAGACACGTGTGATTTAGTTTACGAAGATTTTTCAATGCCGAGAACCTCGATCAGAGAGTAAAAAAGGCGAAAGGTTCACAATGTTGTAAAACTAAAATGGGATATACCGGGGTAGTATTCGAGTTACAAGAAAAAGGTCCAAACCAACCACCCAAGAATGGAATCGTCGAGCGAAAACACTTGACAACCTCCTGGAAACAGATTTTTCTTGCGACCAGACCTTTCTCCATCAATTAGGAATCTGATGCCATTTTTTGAGTGTTTATCTTTTGGTGTCTAATCCGCATATATATCACCATTGCACTTGATTTTCTTGATTGTACATCTCTTAAATGTCAACATATACACGTGTGATTTAGTTTACAAAGATTTTTCAATGCCGAGAACCTCGATCAGAGAGTAAAAAAGGCGTAAGTTTCATAATGGTGTAAAACCAAAATGAGATATACCGGTTTAGGATTCGAGTTACAGGAACAAGGGCCAAACAAACCACTCAAGAATGGAATCGTCGAGCGAAAACACTTGACAACCTCCTGGAAGCAGCTTTTCTTGCCACCAAACCTTTCTCCATCAATTAGGAATCTGATGCCGTCACTAAACACATTCCTTAAAATGTAACCATTTTTTGAGTGTTTATTTTTTGGTGTCTAATCCGCATATATATGTGATTTAGTTTATGAAGATTTTTCAATGCCGAAAACCTCGATCAGAGAGTAAAAAAGGCGTAAAGTTCACAATGGTGTAAAACTAAAATGGGATATACCGGGTAGGATTCGAGTTACAGGAATAAGGGCCAAATCAACCACCCAAGAATGGAATCGTCGAGCGAACCACTCGTGTGACAACTCGAGTTTCCAAGATTTCCATCTTCGCATTAATTTCACGTTAATTATTTTAGTTGTTTGTTTACACGACTTGTTTGTTTCACAACTGTACACGTTTGTAATATGTTAAATCGTATTGTGATTGATATGTTTTTTATGGTGTGCTTTATAAGTGTGTATGTTGATATATGTCTTATATTAATATATGTGTTGTATGATTATTAAAATATGGAACTTTTGCCAAACACCGTACACCCGAAAACACCCCACCCGAAAACACCCTCCCCACGAAAACACCTAAGTGTTTTCGTCCAATATGAGGCCGGCGAAAACAAGAGTGGGCTTGGCCCATTTGCATGTTAATTAACTAATAGATAATTGGCCCACTAATGTTGTTCAATCTATAACTAAGCATACGTATAATTCACATGCCTCACAAATTGCATCACAACAAAACACAGCCTAATAAAACCCTATTTCTCATTGGTATGTGCGACGGCATAGCAGACCCACCCCCCTCTCGAGACATCATCTTATTAATCGAAGATCTTGGTTAGTAAATCCACATATATGTTAATTCCTAGTTGATTGTTATTTATGTGATTATGATTAGCAAAGAGTTACAATATGTCGATTATTTCTTTGATGATGATCAGGCTATGAGAATATTATGTGAGATCGAGATATATTAATTAGAATGAATGTTATTGTGAAATTATTAATTTGGAAAGAAAATTGTCAAGAACTAAGTTACTGCATGAGAACCTCTTTGATTGGCATTAATGGTATGTGAGAGGTCTTGAAAGTGCAGCCAAATAGATAGGGATCATGTATGCATGTGGTTTGTCAGTGACATGTGATTGTGCATGTGTGTGCAATTTATTATTGTCTTTCATGTATATTTAGATTAAATACAATCTGTAAAGTGCTCATGTTAATCGATGGTTTAATGATTGCGTATAATAATTGAGTTCATGATATGAAGTGTTAAACTGATTACTCTGGTAGACTAGCCGCAGACTTGTAACAAGATAATTGAATTTTATGATTGAATGGTATCAAACCGGTTCTAAACAAATAAGAGATGCAAGTGATTTAGGTAGTTTAAATGATATAGGGTAACTGGTGGTTGTGAATTATGAAGGCATGATGTTCGGATTGTAAAGTATGTAGTTGACCCTGTAATACGTGACTTAATAAACAAATCATACACTGGCGGATTGATTACATATTAGTTAACAAGTTGAATCATAAACTGTTGGGTGTCATTGGACTAATTGCATGAGTTGGGCCTGGTAACATGTTGGATAGTTCTAATATTGTGTGTTGGCTATTTGGGCCGCATATCATGTGTTGGTGTTTGGCCCACTCAACTAAAACAATTTCTATTTGGGGCCGGGAGTAGTTTGGGCCGTATGTTGAGTTGGTCAGCCAACATGAACTTGAGGAAATCATGGGTCACCATGAAGTCCGAATATGTATTGTGGGCCGTACGTGCTAAGTGATTATGTAATGGTACTGTTTTAACTGCTATGATTTGAATTGCATGAGTATATTATACGAACAATTGCGATGTATTATGTGAACATGAATATGTGGATTAAATGTACATGAACGCGTGGTTTTCTATGTGTGAATACGTGATTTATTGTGTACAATACGAGACTCACATGATTACGTAACTGATATCGATTGGTAACTACGATAGGGTTTGGTTGACCAACTGGGAACTGGTAAAGTAAATTAACAATCCGAGTAAACCAAGGTGAGTTCCCACTCTATCCAAGGCATGGGATTCCCAAGGGTTGGGAATGGGTTAAAGAACTGAACGGTAACTACGAACTTGCGTATTCCCCATACAACAGGATACGTACGACTATAAGACCATCAACTCTATCACTTTAAGTCCCTCATTTATCGACTTAATCACCGAGGCCTATGGCGAGTGGGTCATTAGTTAATAGCGCTATTAGGTTTAACAAACCTCACACCCTGCCAGTCGGACGGGCGTGTACTAATGGACTATGGGCAAAGGGTCAATGCTGATAGACATTGACTTAGGGCACCTCTTACATTTTCGTAGCAGTCGATACGCGTGGTCTAGTAACATAGGGGAAGCCCCCACTAATCTTCGCAAACATGTCTGGGAGACCGCGATACTAATTAAAACGATACATGGGTTACAAACGAACATACGATTTACGAAACGAATACTATTACTAAACAACCCACTGTGAGCTCGCTCAACTTTGTTGTTGATTCGTTGCTACATGCCTTGCAGGTCGTTAGGTACTCATGGAGCTTGCACAGAGAGGCGCGGTCGTTGTGGGACATGGCAGTGTGTGCCATGCTAAATACATTACTTTATTTCGCACTAAATACTTACTTTGGGTTTTACAAATATGCTTCCGCTAAACACTTAACTACGTTTTTTATTTGAAACACCTTTCATATTGCGTGGTTGAATTTTACTATTTATTTGTTATGTTCAATATGATTGGTGGCTTGATCCTGGTAAGTCACACCTCCAAGCGGTGATACTCCGCGGGTGGATTTTGGGGGTATGACAAATTGGCAACCTCCTGGAAGCAACTTTTCTTACCACCAGACCTTTCTCCATCTATTAGGAATCTGATGCCGTCACTAAACACATTCCTTAAATTGTAGCCATTTTTGAGTGTTTATTTTTTGGTGTCTAATCCGCATATATATCACCATTGCTCTTGATTTTCTTGACTGTATATCTCTTAAATGTTAACATATACACCTGAGATTTAGTTTACGAAGATTTTTCAATGCCGAGAACCTCGATCAGAGAGTAAAAAAGGCATAAGGTTCACAATGGTGTAAAACTAAAATTGGATACACCGGGCTAGGATTCGAGTTACAGGAACAAGGGCCAAACCAACCACCCAAGAATGGATTCGTCAAGCGCAAACACATAAGAACCTCCTGGAAGCAGCTTTTCTTGCCACCAGACCTTTCTCCATCAATTAGGAATCTGATGCTGTCACTAAACACATTCCTTAAATTGTAGCCATTTTTTGAGTGTTTATTTTTTAGTGTCTAATCCGGATATATATCACCATTGCTCTTGATTTTCTTGACTGTATATCTCTTAAATTTCAACATATATACATGTAATTTAGTTTATGAAAATTTTTCATTGCCAAGAACCTCGATCAGAGAGTAAAAAAGGCGTAAGGTTCACAATGGTGTAAAAATAAAATGGGATATACCGGGCTAGGATTCGAGTTACAAGAACAAGGGCTAAACCAACCACCCAAGAATGGAATCGTCGAGTAAAAACATTTGACAACCTCATGGAAGCAGCTTTTCTTGCCACAGACCTTTCTCCATCAATTAGGAATCTGATGCCGTCACTAAACATATTCCTTAAATTGTTGCCATTTTTTGAGTGTTTATTTTTTGGTATCTAATCCGCATATTAATCACCATTGCTCTTGATTTTCTTGACTGTATATCTCTTAAATATCAACACATACACGTGTGATTTAGTTTACAAAGATTTTTCAATGCCGAAAACCTCGATCAGAGAGTAAAAAAGGCTTAAGGTTCAAAATAGTGTAAAACTAAAATGGGATATACCAGGCTAGGATTCGAGTTACAGGAACAAGGGCCAAACCAACCACCCAAGAATGGAATCGTCGAGCGAAAACACTTGACAACCTCCTGGAAGCAGCTTTTCTTGCCACCAGACCTTTCTCCATCAATTTGGAATCTGATGCCGTCACTAAACACATTCCTTAAATTGTAGCCATTTTTTGAGTGTTTATTTTTTGTTGTCTAATCTGCATATATATCACCATTGCTATTGATTTTCTTGACTGTATATATCTCTTAAATGTCAACGTATAAACGTGTGATTTAGTTTACGAAGATTTTTCAATGCCGAGAACCTCGATCATAGGGTAAAAAAGGTGTAAGGTTCATAATGGTGTAAAAATAAAATGGGATATACCGGGCTAGGATTCGAGTTACAGGAACAGAGGCCAAACCAAACACCCAAGAGTGGAATTGTCGAGCAAAAACAATTGACAACCTACTAGAAGCAACTTTTCTTGCCATCAGACCTTTCTCCATCAATTAGGAATCTGATGTCGTCACTAAACACATTTCTTAAATTGTAGCCATTTTTGGAGTGTTTATTTTTTGGTGTCTAATCCGCATATATATCACCATTACACATGATTTTCTTGACTGTATATTTCTTAAATGTCAACTTATACATGTGTGATTTAGTTTACGAAGATTTTTCAATGCCGACAACCTCGATCAGAGAGTAAAAAGGCGTGAGGTTCACAATGGTGTAAAAATAAAATGGGATATACCGGGCTAGGATTCGAGTTACAAGAACAAGGGCTAAACCAACCACCCAAGAATGGAATCGTCGAGTAAAAACACTTGACAACCTCATGGAAGCAGCTTTTCTTGCCACAGACCTTTCTCCATCAATTAGGAATCTGATGCCGTCACTAAACATATTCCTTAAATTGTTGCCATTTTTTGAGTGTTTATTTTTTGGTATCTAATCGGCATATATATCACCATTGCTCTTTATTTTCTTGACTGTATATCTCTTAAATGTCAACATATACACGTGTGATTTAGTTTACAAAGATTTTTCAATGCCGAAAACCTCGATCAGAGAGTAAAAAAGGCGTAAGCTTCAAAATGGTGTAAAACTAAAATGGGATATACCAGGCTCGGATTCGAGTTACAGGAACAAGGGCCAAACCAACCACCCAAGAATGGAATCGTCGAGCGAAAACACTTGACAACCTCCTGGAAGCAGCTTTTCTTGCCACCAGAAATATCTCCATCAATTTGGAATCTGATGCCGTCACTAAACACATTCCTTAAATTGTAGCAATTTTTTGAGTGTTTATTTTTTGTTGTCGAATCTGCATATATATCACCATTGCTATTGATTTTCTTGACTGTATATATCTCTTAAATGTCAACGTATACACGTGTGATTTAGTTTACGAAGATTTTTCAATGCCGAGAACCTCGATCAGAGAGTAAAAGAGGTGTAAGGTTCATAATGGTGTAAAACTAAAATGGGATATACCGGGCTAGGATTCGAGTTACAGGAACAGGGGCCAAACCAACCACCTAAGATTGGAATTGTCGAGCGAAAACACTTGACAACCTATTACAAGCAACTTTTCTTGCCATCAGACCTTTCTCCATCAATTAGGAATCTGATGCCGTCACTAAACACATTCCTTAAATTGTAGCCTTTTTTGGAGTGTTTATTTTTTGGTGTCTAATCCGCATATATATCACCATTGCACTTGATTTTCTTGACTGTATATTTCTTAAATGTCAACATATACACGTGTGATTTAGTTTACGAAGATTTTTCAATGCCGAGAACCTCGATCAGAGAGTAAAAAAGGCATGAGGTTCACAATGGTGTAAAACTAAAATGCGATATACCGGGCTAGGATTCGAGTTACAGGAACAAGGGCCAAACCAACGACCCATGAATGGAATCGTCGAGCGAAAACACTTGACAACCTACTGGAAGCAGCTTTTCTTGCCACCAGACCTTTCTCCATCAATTAGGAATTTAGAAATCTGATGTCGTCACTAAACACATTCCATAAATTGTAGCCATTTTTTGAGTGTTTATTTTTTGGTGTCTTATCCGCATATATATCACCATTGCTCTTGATTTTCTTGACAATATATCTCTTAAATTTCAACATATACACGTGTGATTTAGTTTACGAATTTTTTTTAATGCCGAGAACCTTGATCAGAGAGTAAAAAAGGCGCAAGGTTCATAACGGTGTCAAACTAAAATGGGATATACAAGGCTAGGATTCGATTTACAGGAACAAGGGCCAAACCAACCACCCAAGAATGGAATCGTCGAGCGAAAACACTTGACAACCTCGTGGAAGCAGCTTTTCTTGCCACAGACCTTTCTCCATCAATTAGGAATCTGATGCCGTCACTAAATACATTCCTTAAATTGTAGCTATCTGGTGGGTGTTTATTTTTTGGTGTCTAATCTGCATATATATCATCATTGCTCTTGATTTTCTTGACTGTATATCTCTTAAATGTCAACATATACACGGGTGAGTTAGTTTACAAAAATTTTTCAACGCCGAGAACCTCGATCAAAGACTAAAAAAGGCGTGAGGTTCACAATGGTGCAAAACTAAAATTGGATATACCGGGATAGGATTCGAGTTTTGGGAACAATGGCCAAACCAACCACCAAAGAATGGAATCGTCGAGCGAAAACACTTGACAACCTCCTGGAAGCAGCTTTTCTTGCCACCAGACCTTTCTCCATAAATTAGGAATTTAGGAATCTGATGCCGTCACTAAACACATTCCTTAAATTGTAGCCATTTTTTGAGTGTTTATTTTTTGGTGTCTAATCCGCATATATATCACCATTGCTCTTGATTTTCTTGACTATATATCTCTTAAAGGTCAACATATACACGCGTGATTTAGTTTACGAAAATTTTTCAATGCCGAGACCTTTCTCTATCAATTAGGAATCTGATGCCACCAGACCTTTCTCTATCAATTAGGAATCTGATGCCATCACTAAACACAATGCTTAAATTGTAACCATTTTTTGAGTGTTTATTTTTTGGTGTCTAATCCGCATATATATCACCATTGCTCTTGATTTTCTTGACTGTATATCTCTTAAATGTCACCATATACACGTGTGATTTAGTTTACGAAGATTTTTCAACGCGGAGAACCTCGATCAGACAGTAAAAAAGGCGTAAAGTTTACAATGGTGTAAAACTAATATGGGATATACCGGGCAAGGATTCGAGTTACAGGAACAAGGGCCAAACCAACCACCCAAGAATGGAATCGTGGAGCGAAAACACTTGACAACCTCCAGGTAGCAGCTTTTCTTGCCACCAGACCTTTCTCCATCAATTAGGAATCTGATGCCGTCACTAAACACATTCCTTAAATTGTAGCCATTTTTTGAGACTTTACTTTTTGGTGTCTAATTCGCATATATATCACCATTGCTCTTGATTTTCTTGACTGTATATCTCTTAAATGTCACCATATACACGTGTGATTTAGTTTACGAAGATTTTTCAACGCGGAGAACCTCGGTCAGAGAGTAAAAAAGGCGTTAGGTTCACAATGGTGTAAAACTAATATGGGATATACCGGGTTAGGATTCGAGTTACAAGAACAAGGGCCAAACCAACCACCCAAGAATGGAATCGTGGAGCGAAAACACTTGACAACCTCGTGTAAGCAGCTTTTCTTGCCACCAGACCTTTCTCCATCAATTAGGAATCTGATGCCGTCCCAAAACACATTCCTTAAATTGTAGCCATTTTTTGAGTGTTTATTTTTTGGTGTCTAGTCCGGATATATATCACCATTGCTCTTGATTTTCTTGACTGTATATCTATTAAATTTCAACATATACACGTGTAATTTAGTTTATGAAAATTTTTCATTGCCAAGAACCTCGATCAGAGAGTAAAAACGGCGTAAGTTTCACAATGGTGTAAAAATAAAATGGGATATACCGGGCTAGGATTCGGGTTACAAGAACAAGGGCTAAACAAACCACCCAAGAATGGAATCGTTGAGTAAAAACACTTGACAACCTCATGGAAGCAGCTTTTCTTGCCACATACCTTTCTCCATCAATTAGGAATCTGATGCCGTCACTAAACATATTCCTTAAATTGTTGCCATTTTTTGAGTGTTTATTTTTTGGTATCTTATCAGCATATATATCACCATTGCTCTTGATTTTCTTGACTGTATATCTCTTAAATGTTAACATATACACGTGTGATTTAGTTTACAAAGATTTTTCAATGCCGAAAACCTCGATCAGAGAGTAAAAAAGGCGTAAGGTTCAAAATGGTGTAAAACTAAAATGGGATATACCAGGCTAGGATTCGAGTTACAGGAACAAGGTCCAAACCAACCACCCAAGAATGGAATCGTCGAGCGAAAACACTTGACAAACTCCTGGAAGCTGCTTTTCTTGCCACCAGACCTTTCTCCATCAATTAGGAATCTGATGCCGTCACTAAACACATTCCTTAAATTGTAGCCATTTTTGAGTGTTTATTTTTTAGAGTCTAATCCGCATATATATCACCATTGCTCTTAAATTTCTTGACTGTATATGTCTTAAATGTCAACATATACACGTGTGATTTAGTTTACGAAGATTTTTTCAATGCCGAGAACCTCGATCAGAGAGTAAAAATGGTGGGAGGTTCACAATGGTGTAAAACTAAAATGGGATATACCGGGCTAGGATTCGAGTTACAGGAACAAGAGCCAAACCAACCACCCGAGAATGGAATCATCGAGCGAAAACACTTGCAACCTCCTAGAAGCAGCTTTTCTTGCCACCAGACCTTTCTCCATCAATTAGGAATCTGATGTCGTCAATAAACACATTCCTTAAATTGTAGCCAGTTTTTGAGGGTTTGTTTTTTAGAGTCTAATCCGCATATATATATCACTATTGCTCTTAATTTTCTTAACTGTATATCTCTTAAATGTCAACATATACACGTGTGATTTAGTTTACGAAGATTTTTTCAATGCCGAGAACCACGATTAGAGAGTAAAAAAGGCAGGAGGTTTACAATGGTGTAAAACTAAAATGGGATATACCGGGCTTGGATTCGAGTTACAGGAACATGGGCTAAACCAACCACCCAAGAATGGAATCATCGATCGAAAACACTTGACAACCTCCTGGAAGCATCTTTTCTTACCACCAGACCTTTCTCCATTAATTAGGAATCTGATGCCGTCACTAAACACATTCATTAAATTGTAGCCATTTTTTGAGTGTTTATTTTTTAGTGTCTAATCCGCATATATATCACCATTGCTCTTGATTTTCTTGACTGTATATCTCATAAATGTCAACATATACATGTGTGACTTAGTTCACGAAGATTTTTCAATGCCGAGAACCTCGATCAGAGAGTAAGAAAGGCGTAAGGTTCATAATGGTGTAAAACAAAAATGGGATATACCGGGCTAGGATTCGAGTTATAGGAACAGGGGCAAACCAACCACCCAAGAATGGAATAGTGGAGCAAAAACACTTGAAAACCTCCAGGAAGCAGCTTTTCTTACCACCAGACCTTTCTCCATCAATTAGGAATCTGATGCCGTCACTAAACACATTCCTTAAATTGTAGCCATTTTTTTGAGTATTTATTTTTTGGTGTCTAATCCGCATATGTATCACCATTGCTCTTGATTTTCTTGACTGTATATCTCTTAAATGTCAACATATACATGTGTGATTTAGTTTACGAAGATTTTTCAATGCCGAGAACCTCAATCAGAGAGTAAAAAAGGCGTGAGGTTCACAATGGTCTAAAACTAAAATGGGATATACCGGGCTAGGATTCGAGTTACAGGAACAAGGGCCAAACCAACCACCTAAGAATGGAATCGTGGAGCGAAAACACTTGACAACCTCCTGGAAGCAGCTTTTCTTGCCACCAGACCTTTCTCTATGAATTAGGAATCTGATGCCGTCACTAAACACATTCCTTAAATTGTTGCCATTTTTTGAGAGTTTACTTTTTGGTGTCTAATTCACAAATATATCACCATTATTCTTGATGTTCTTGACTGTATATCTCTTAAATGTCAACATATACACGTGAGATTTAGTTTACGAAGATTTTTCAATGCCGAGAACCTCGATAAGAGAGTTAAAAAGACGTAAGGTTCAAAATTGTGTAAAACTAAAATGGGATATACCGGGCTAGGATTCGAGTTACAGGAACACAGGCCAAACCAACCACCCAAGAATGGAATCGTCAAGCGAAAACACTAGACAACCTCCTAGAAGCAGCTTTTCTTGCCACCAGACATTTCTCCATAAATTAGGAATCTGATCCCATCACTAAACATATTCCTTAAATTGTAGCCATTTTTTGGGGTTTTTTTTTTGGTTTCTAATCCGCATATATATCACCATTGCTCTTGATTTTCATGACTGTATATCTCTTAAATGTCAACATATACATGTGTGATTTAGTTTACGAAGATTTTTCAATGCTGAGAACCTCGATAAGAGAGTAAAAAAGTCGTGAGGTTCACAATGGTGTAAAACTATAATGGGATACACCGGGCTAGAATTCGAGTTACAAGACAAGGGCCAAACCAACCACCCATGAATGGAATCGTCGAGCGAAAACACTTGACAACCTACTGGATGCAGCTTTTCTTGCCACCAGACCTTTCTCCATCAATTTGGAATATAGGAATCTGATGCCGTCACTAAACACATTCCTTAAATTGTAGCCATTTTTTGGGTGTTTATTTTTTGATGTCTAATCCGCATATATATCACTATTGCTCTTGATTTTCGTGACTGTATATCTCTTGAATTTTAACATATACAAATGTGATTTAGTTTATGAAAAATTTTCAATGCCGAGAACCATGATCAGAGAGTAAAAAAGGCGTAAGGTTCACAATGGTGTAAAACTAAAATGGGATATACTGGGCTAGGATTCGAGTTTAGGAATAAGGGCCAAACCGACCACCCAAGAATGGAGTCGTCGAGTAAAAACACATGATAACCTAATGGAAGCAACTTTTCTTGCCACAGACCTTTCTCCATCAATTAGGAATCAGATGCCGTCACTAAACATATTCCTTAAATTGTAGCCTTTTTTTGAGTGTTTATTTTTTGTTATCTAATCCGCATATATATCACCGTTGCTCTTGATTTTCTTGACTGTATATCTCTTAAATGTCAACATATACACGTGTGATTTAGTTTACAAAGATTTTTAATTGCCGAAAACCTCGATTAGAGAGTAAAACTAAAAAGGGATATAGCAGGCTAGGATTCGAGTTACAGGAACAAGGGCCAAACCAACCACCCAAGAGTGGAATCGTCGAGCGAAAACACTTGACAGCCTCCTGGAAGCAGCTTTTCTTGCCACCAGACCTTTCTCCATCAATTAGGAATCTGATGCCATCGCTAAACACATTTCTTAAATTGTAGCCATTTATGAGTGTTTATTTTTTAGAGTCTAATCCGCATATATATCACCATTGCTCTTAATTTTCTTGACTGTATATCTCTTAAATGTGAACATATACACGTGTGATTTAGTTTACGTAGATTTTTTCAATGCCGAGAACCTCGATCAGAGAGTAAAATAGGTGGGAGGTTCACATTGGTGTAAAACTAAAACGGGATATACCGGGCTAGGATTCGAGTTACAGGAACAAGGGCAAACCAACCACCCAAGAATGGAATCATCGAGCGAAAACACTTGACAACCTCTTGGAAGCAGTTTTTCTTGCCACCAGACCTTTCTACATCAATAAGGAATCTGATGCCATCACTCTACACATTCCTTAAATTGTAGCCATTTTTTAAGTGTTTATTTTTTGGTGTCTAATCCGCATATATATCACCATTGCTCTTGATTTTCTTGACTGTATATCTCTTAAATGTCAACATATACACATGTGATTTAGTTTACGAAGATTTTTTCAATGCAGGGAACCTCGATTAGAGAGTAAAAAAGGCGTGAGGTTCACTATGGTGTAAAACTAAAATGGGATATACCGGGCTAGGATTCGAGTTACAGGAACAATGGCTAAACCAACCACCCAAGAATGGAATCCTCCAGCGAAAACACTTGATAACCTCCTGGAAGCAGCTTTTCTTGCCACCAGACCTTTCTCCATCAATTAGGAATATGATGCCGTCACTAAACACATTCCTTAAATTGTAGCTATTTTTTGAGTGTTTATTTTTTGGTGTTCAATCCGCATATATATCACCATTGCTAATGATTTTCTTGACTGTATATCTCTTAATTGTCAACATATACACGTGTGATTTAGTTTACGAAGATTTTTCAATGCCGAGAACCTCGATCAGAGAGTAAAAAAGGCGTAAGGTTCACAATGGTGTAAAACTAAAATGGGTTATACCGGGCTAGGATTCGATATACAGGAACAAGGGCTAAACAACCACCCAAGAATGGAATCGTCGAACGAAAACACTTGACAACCACCTGGAAGCAGCTTTTCTTGCCACCAGAACTTTCTCCATCAATTAGGAATCTGATCTCATCACTAAACACATAGCTTAAATTGTACCCATTTTTCGAGTGTTTATTTTTTGGTGTCTAATCCGCATATATATCACCATTGCTCTTGATTTTCTTGACTGTATATCTCTTAAATGTCAACATATACACGTGTGATTTTGTTTACGATGATTTTTCAAGGTGGAGAACCTCGATCAGAGAGTTAAAAAGGCGTGAGGTTCACAATAGTGTAAAACTAAAATGGGATATACCGGGCTAGCATTCGAGTTACAGGAACAATGGTTAAACCAACCACCCAAGAATGGAATCGTCGAGCGAAAACATTTGACAACCTTCTGGAAGCAACTTTTCTTGCCACCAGACCTTTCTCCATCAATTAGTAATTTAGGAATCTGATGCCGTCACTAAACACATCCATTAAATTGTAGCCATTTTTTGAGTGTTTATTTTTTGGTGTCTAATCCGCATATATATATCACCATTGCTTTTGATTTTCTTGACTATATATCTCTTAAATGTCAACATATACACGTGTGATTTAGTTTACGAAAATTTTTCAATACCGATAACCTCGATCAGAGAGTAAAAAGGCATAAGGTTCACAATGGTGTAAAACTAAAATGGGATATACCGGGGTAGGATTCGAGTTACAGGAACAAGGGCTAAACCAACCACCCAAGAATGGAATCGTCGAGCGAAAACACTTGACAACCTCCTGGAAGCAGCTTTTCTTGCCACCAGACCTTTCTCCATCAATTAGTAATCTAATGCCGTCACTAAATACATTCCTTAAATTGTAGCCATTTTTTGAGTGTTTATTTTTTGGTGTTTAATCCGCATAAATATCACCATTTCTCTTGATTTTCTTGACTGTATATCTCTTAAATGTCAACATATACACGTGTGATTTAGTTTTCGAAGATTTTTCAATGCCGAGAACCTCGATCAGAGAGTAAAAAAGGCGTAAGTTTCACAATGGTGTAAAACTAAACTGGGATATACCGGGCTAGGATTTGAGTTACAGGAACAAGGGCCAAACCAACCACCCAAGAATGGAATCATGGAGCGAAAACACTTGACAACATCCTGGAAGCAGCTTTTCTTGCCACCACACATTTCTTTATCAATTAGGAATCTGATGCCGTCAGTAAACACATTCCTTAAATTGTAGGAATTTTTAAGTGTTTGTTTTTTGGTGTCTAATCCGCATATATATCACCATTGCTCTTGATTTTCTTGTCTGTATATTTCTTAAATGTCAACATATACACGTGTGATTTAGTTTATGAAGATTTTTCAATGCCGAGAACTCAATCAGAGAGTAAAAAAAGGCGTAAGATTCACAATGGTGTAAAACTAAAATGGGATATACCTGGCTAGGATTCGAGTTACAGGAACAAGGGCAAAAAAAAGAAACCACCCAAGAATGGAATCGTCGAGCGAAAACACTTGACAACCTCCTGGAAGCAGTTTTCTCTCCACCAGACCTTTCTCCATCAATTAGGAATCTGATGCCGTCACTAAACACATTCCTTAAATTGTAGCCATTTTTTGAGTGTTTATTTTTTGGTGTCTAATCCGCATATGTATCACCATTGCTCTTGATTTTATTAACTGTATATCTCTTAAATGTCAACATATACACGTGTGATTTAGTTTACGAAGATTTTTCAATGCCGAGAACCTCGATCAGAGAGTAAAAAATGCGTGAGGTTCACAATGGTGTAAAACTAAAATGGGATATACCGGGCTAGGATTCGAGTTACAGGAACAAGGGCCAAACCAACCACCCAAGAATGGAATCTTCGAGTGAAAACACTTGACAACCTCCTGGAAGCAGCTTTTCTCCATCGATTAGGAATCTGATGCCGTCATTCAACAAATGGCTACCATTTAAGGAATGTGTTTAGTGACGGCATCAGATTCCTAATTGATGGAGAAAGGTCTGGTGGCAAGAAAAGCTTCTTCTAGGAGGTTGTCAATTGTTTTAGCTCGACGATTCCATTCTTAGGTGGTTGGTTTGGCCCTTGTTCATGTAACTCGAATCCTAGCCCGGTATATCCCCTTTTAATTTTACACCATTGTGAACCTTACGCCTTTTTTACTCTCTGATCGAGGTTCTCGGCATTGAAAAATCTTCGTAAAATAAATCACACGTGTATATGTTGACATTTAAGAGATATACAGTCAAGAAAATTAAGGGCATTGGTGATATATATGCGGACACTATAAGAAAACTGGGTTTTTAGTCCGTGCAAAAGCGTCTTCAAATGTTATTTTATAGGACCTTTCCTTTAATAGGACCAACGGTAAAAGTGTTTCATGTAAAGGGGTCGTAATAAATCCCGGAACTAAAAAAGCGTCCTAACATCTCAAATAAGATTATGAACCAATTTTATGGTCGCGTAATATTTCTTTGAACAACCAAAATAGTGTCCTAATAAAAACATATTAGGAAACTTTTACGATATTCTAACATGTGTTTACATACTTTTAATCTTTTGATACACTTACAAGCGTCCTTAGAAAATTAATTGATAGGACCCTTATGATGTATCATTATAGCTAATTTAGTACCAAGAAAAGGGTCCTAATATACTAAATAAGATTATGAAACAAATTTTATGGCCGCATAATATGTCTATAGACAACTTAAATAGCGTCCTAAAAAGAACATATTAGGACACTTTTACAATGTTCTAATATGTGATTACCTACTTTTAATCTTTTGATACACATACAAGCGTCCTTAAAAATTAATTTATAGGACCCTTATGATGTAACGTTATAGCCACTTTAATATCAATAAAATGGTCCTAATATCCCAAATAAGATTATAAAACCAATTTTATAAACAGACCATCAACATATAACATCCTAATAGTTATTGTATAACATCAACTAATGAAAGAATCATTATATTTCAAATAATCATGTTCATAACAAAAACACTAACCATAAATAAGTTATAACATTATCTAACATAAAGTCTTAATATTTAACAAAGAAATTAAAAGCAATTAAAGAAATAAGAAGTATAAAATCTTGAGTCATCATGCGTCGTCCTCAATCCTCATGGACTACCTACAAATACACCATCCATGTATAAGCATTAAGTTCCATGATATTAAAATTATTTGTATCACAAGTTTAACAAATACATACCGAGATGAATGGTTAGGGCCATGCGATGGATGCACCAATACAATCTTGAATTGTAGAAAATAAACCATATGGTCTTACCAAGTTTTCATCTTTTTTTGTTGGTAGTTGAACGTTTACCTCACACCATTCTGGTCCAATCTCTGTACCACCAACTAGATCATTTGGGTCCAAGCTCTGGACCCTTCCTCTTGCTTCAATCTCGGTAGAGTTTAGAATGCTTTTGAGGAAAACTTCATCTCCGACCTAGATTTTAGTTTTCAACAAATATTTATTGAACTTTACTCATAATAGTGCAAAAAATCATTTTACAAAAAAAAAAAAAAGAAAAAAGTTTTACACTAGCAGGCTAACATTTTTATAGAAAAACTAAGGAAAATTGGTTTTTAAATATATATATAGAAAAATACCCGTAAACGTTGATGTCCATTGGTTACATTGGGGAAATGTTGTGATGCAAGAGGTTAAATACTGGAATCACCCGTCGACCCTTCCATCTCTGATACTTGGGCTCGTAACTGGACCACAGTACTAGTAAGTTCTTCACATTGAGACTTCAATTGGATGTTTTCTCTATGATATGCCGAACGACTTGGTATTACACCCCAAACATCAGCAGCACGAACACCCAGACCATACATAACCGCATCACCATTTCGATCATTACCCATTACTTTAGAAAAAAACATCATCTGGTCCAGGCTTATCGATCGAGCCCTCGGGAAGATTAGAACTAAGTTGTTGCATCTGTGCCTATATTAGACATAGTAAGAAAAATAAGGTATGTATTTTTAACAGCATCAAGAACACATAGAAAAAATATGTGTATGAGTATGTAAGCATATTACTTACAATTGCATTTGAAGCTTCCAAATTTTTGGTAGTTCCATCTTTGGAGAAACATGCATGAAACATTTCCAATCGACTTGGATCTTGTCCCTTAGATGCCTGTTTGAATAAAAAGAAAAAAAGTATTAACAATGGATATCGACATGCTACATTAACAATTGCACTATCTCATACAATCACCTTAAGCTCTTCACATACTCGAGCATAACTTTTTTTACCCATTACTTGAACCATATTCTTCTTTGCCCGATTCGCCTTGTTTTTTTCACTTACCAGCTTCAGTAGACAAGTGAAATTTCAGAATGGGAAATAAACTAATGTTTTTTAAAGTGGTAAACTATTTCATACCTTAGACTTTTCTTTATTCCAATACTTCACAAGTTTCTTCCATTGTTTTTTTTTTTGCACTTGTTTTGGCCTAGAACTTATTTGTTCCTTCAGTGACAAAGATGGATCATGGTATAGTTCCTTAACTCTTGCCCTCAAGTTCTTCACCTTCCGCCCAAAAGATTGCAATATCCAGCCTTTAGCAACTTCAGGAATATCAAATTTTGTCTAAAAATGAAACATGTTACATGAGAAAACAAATACTTAAGTCATTAACATACATATTTTTAATTATGTACCTTTAAGAGTGCAAGCAACACTTGTTTTTTGGCGTCCTTAACTTTATTCCATGGTTTATAAATCGGACAATACTTTCCACTCCTTGAAAGGGTTCCTATGAAATTAGTCAGTTGACTACTTTTGTCAATAATAGGTTGTCCGTGTGCATTAACTAAAATAGGAATTCTATCCCCTTTTTCTTGGGCCCAAACCTTTGGCATACGCGTTGGCCCTCTCACTCTTTTACGTACATTCCGAACTACAAAAAGTGAACATGATTTACAATGTACATGTATACATTAAAAATACTAAATATATGATTTAACAAAAAAAAAAGCAATCAAGTAGATCAAATAAACCTGCTTCATTTTCTTGTTGTGAAACTTCATGCTCTTCTTCATTTTCTGGAACTTCACATTCTTCTTCAACCAGTTCATCGTTCTGATTTTCTAAATCATTCACCTCTTCTAAATCTTCCATGTCTTTATCTCCATCATCTTTAAAACTATCTTATTCTTCACAAGCTTCATTCATATCTATATCTTCAATATCATCAAATTCAACATCATCTTGTTCTTCATTGATATCTACAGTTACAAAAAAGTAAGCATAAAAAACAGTTAATTGAATCTAGACTTAATATTAATTAAATATCATACATAAAATATTTGAAAAACAAATATAGGTACCATGAAATCTCATGTCACGCTCCCCGTGGTCATCATTGTTGTCAACTGCAAATAACTTTCTCTTAGCTACAATTGATCTCCCTCTTGTATCAATTACTTGTCCCTTTTGCATATGAGATTCAGAAGATGTTAGCACACGGGAGACAGTCGGAGTAATGAATCGTTTCTGTGCTAAATTAGTATATCTTTTCAGGGATTGCGGAGCAATGTATGTTGGACGTTGTTTCTGTGAGTCGAATTGTTAGAGAAGAAACCGAAAGAAATTATATTATCCGTATTTGATATTAGTACCTTTTTAGAGATTTTTGTAGCAGCTTCTTGATAATCTTGCTCAACATCAACATCAGAACCAGGCGTATACTCTACATCTATATCTTTCTCGCTGGTATCCATTGATTTCTTTTTCTTTTTCTTTGTTTTGTCACTCTCTGCTAGACTTGTCAAAGATTTAGCAATATTTTTCAATCCCAAAGCTTGTAATTTTTTTTGGTTCTCTTGAATCCTTGACATTCTACTCTTTTCATAAGCATTCATACGTCTTTTGGAGGTGTCCTCGCATACTTTTATCTTCCATTACCTGTGTACACAAAAAAGATCTCATTAAAATCATTCATAAAAGGCCCAAATAAATAAGAAATAAAGATTTATAAAAAGAAAGATAAAAAAATAGAGCGTGTGAATAGGATTTGGGAACCGAACGAACGCGATTATCCTAAACGTTAAAATGCCATACAACGATCTTATTAATATAAGTTAAATGATATTCTTAATATTTATGGTTTGTAAATCGATTAAATATTATAATTTATCTCATTTTTTAACATTTGGTGTTATAAAAATAAATCATAATAAATTGGTGATATTAGATTTTAATTACTCTTATATGTTGCTAAGTTGATTCAAAATCCATGATTAATATATCAACCAAAAAAAAGATCAGCGGCACTATAGGGGGACCGGGTCAAACCCGCGTCTGTTCCTTGATGTCCACTAGGGGTGCAAACGAGCCGAGCCGAGCCCGAGCTCGACCAGGCTCGAGCTCGAGCTCGTTTAACATATGAAAGCTCGAGCTCGAGCTCGAGCTCGGCTCGATTCGAGCTTTATTTATAAAGCTCGGGCTCGACTCGTTTAGTATTTATTAATTAACTTATATTAATTATAAGTATTATTATACATATAATTAAGTTATTTTTTTATATTTATATAAATGGTAATTATTATTATATAAATATATGTTTAATATATTAATAAAAAATACATAAACAGAAAGCTCGTTTAGGCTCGCGAGCAGCTCGATAAGCGAAGCTTGGGCTCGGGCTCGTTTACTAAATGAGCTTGTTTTTTAGGCGCGTGCTCAAGCTCGTCTCGTTCGAGCTTTTTTTCGAGCCGAGCTCAAGTAGCTCGCGAGTTGCTCGGCTCGTTTGCGCCCCTGATGTCCACACACACCAACAATTGCTCCACCTTCTGTGTTTTGTATTAGTTGGAGTTTTAAATTCATTTGTACACTCTGATTCAAAAGCAACGTTCCAGCCACTACACTATCTTATTCAGAATTGTTATGTTTTGAATTCTATTTGATTTATACGCTAATAGTCAGTCATCCTCTTTATATTGAACAAAAACACACAGTGGTTATAACATCCTTGTTAACTCAGCTTCTGTATATCATATTTATATAATTATAAGATCATACAGAACTAAAGATCTATATAAAGGAAGTATCAACAAAAGATAGGTTGGATAGACGAGAAAGAAATGTACCGAAACGAATTGCGTCGAGTTCCGTTGTACTCGTATTCTCCGGCGAGTTCTTCGATCTTTTGGTGACGTCTGAATTCTCCGACAGTTGCGGGTTCCTTCGATGAACGAAACGAAAAGGAAACAACTCCCGTAGATCCCCGTACGGCTGCGGCGATACTCCGATCACCGACGAAAGGCTTGGGACTCCGAAGAAACGTGTAGGTAAATTAGAGGAGAGTTTTTGGAAGGGTTGTTTCTGTTTGTCTCGAGTTCTGAGAACATCACAAAGCTTATAATGTTCTAAATGCGTTTTAATTTTCTTGGTTCAGTAAGTTATTGTTTCAGAAAATTAAAGAGAGGAAGGATTGGTGTTTGGTTTGTGAAGGTGTCTAGATTCATGGTTGTATAGAAATGGTAACTTCATTCACGTTAATTCCATCGTCAAATCAGGGAACGAAAGAAAAAGGAAACACAGCAAATCATCAAAGAAATTTTGAAAGTCAGAGGTGTTCACGCGTTTTTTTTAGCGGCAACTTTTTGAAGTGAAATTTGAAATATGACATTATGACTATAAACAACTGATGTTGGTCAAGTGTAATGTATCTGGTGGATTGGTTAGTTGGTCGTTTGGTTACCGGTGAGATCTGGGTTCGAGTCCCGTGGTCCACCGTATCCTATTTTTTTTAAATGAAGGTTTAAAAAGTTACAAAGAGCCCCCCCCAACTTTACTAATCAAGCTAACTTGGTTTAACTTATATTACTTGGAAACTTTTATTAAAACCTATCAACCTAACTAGGTTATATCATGACATAATAGTTAAAATTTTAAATTGCAAAAAGATTAACTAAATTAATTAATTAACTAACTAAATAAATAACTCTATTGATAACTAGGTTAGAACCTCGTGTAATACACGGATTGAATACATGTAATTTTATATACCAAATAATAACACAATATATCTTTAAAAAATCTCGTTTATTACATGTGTTGAATAAATGTAATTGTATATATTAAAAAATAAAAAAAATATATCTTTAAGAACCCATGTATTGTACGGGTTGAGTAAATTTAATTTTATATATTAAATAATGAAAAAAGTTACATGTTTAAGAATCTCATGTATTGTATGGGTTGAGCACATGTAATTTTATATACCAATCAATAAAAAGTTATATTTTGTTATATCTTTATATACCCTGTGTATTATACGGATTGAATAAATCTAATTTTATATACCACATAATAAAAAAATTTATATTTTTAGAAACTCGATGTATTACATGAGTTGCATAAATGTAATTTTGTATAGTAAGAAATCCGGTGTATTACACGAGTTGCATAAATGTAATTTTGTATAGTAAATAATAAAAATATTATATCTTTAAAAAAACCTCATTTATTACACGGGTTGAATGAATCTAATAAAAAATTATATCTTTAAAAAAACTAACAGATATACTCGATATATGATAGATGGGGTGATTGCAGTAATGGTTCTTATAAATATCACGTAAATATAGTGAATACTGTATTTGAGTTGCGGTGATGGTTCTTATTATCTCCTATATGAATTATTTAAATTTATATTAAATTTAATTGTATACTTATCTTTTAATTAATATTAATTATTTATAATTAAGTAGGATATAGATGAAAAAACTAAAAAATAGATGGCTCCAAATGACATGTGTCCACTCATTGGTTTCTTTTATTATATAGTATAGATTAGATTAAAAAGCAAAGAATCTCTCAATCGGTTAAATAAATTCGCAAAAATTTTCGAGATTAAAAAATTAGGTTTCGGGTTTCAAAACGGGTAGAATTTCTGGATATCCATTAAAGGTTAAATTTATAACACCACAATGATTAAGCGTCCTATAAAGTTTAAATTTATAAAACACAAGTGTCATATTACGGTGTATTATAATAACACCACAATGATTAAGCGTCCTATAAAGTTTAAAGTTATAAGACCCAAGTGTTAAGTGTCATATTAAGTTAAGTTCTAATATGACTTAGACTAGAAATGATCTTATAACACTGAACATCTATGAGTTAACTACAACGTGTCCTATTAAGTTATGTTATAATAGGACCCAGATGATCAAGTGTCCTAATACAGTACCACATAATGGGACACTAACAATTAAATGTCCTATAAAGTACTTTATTAGGATCTACATTTTAAGTGTCCTATTAAATTATATGATAATAAGACCCCAAAAAATCATTAATCCTATTAAATAGTTTTTTAGGACACCGGTTTAGTAGAGTATATTATAAAAAGACCCCAAAAGTTCATTAGTCCTATTAAATAGTTTTCTAGGAACCTCTTTTACAAGCGTCCCACAGAAAAGGTCCTAAAAATCCATTTTTGTTGTAGTGGGATTAGACAAAAAAAAACACTCAACAAACGGCTACAATTTAAGGAATGTGTTTAGTGACGGCATCAGATTCCTAATTGACGGAGAAAGGTCTGGTGGCAAGAAAAGCTGCTTCTAGGAGGTTGTCAAGTGTTTTCGCACGACGATTCCATTGTTCGGTGGTTGGTTTGGCCCTTGTTCCTGTAACTCGAATCCTAGCCCGGTATATCCCATTTTAATTTTACACCATTATGAACCCAACGCCTTTTTTACTCTCTGATCGAGGTTCTCGGCATTGAAAAAATCTTCGTAAACTAAATCACACGTGTATATGTTGACATTTAAGAGATATACAGTCAAGAAAATCAAGGGCAATGGTGATATATATGCGGATTAGACACAAAAAAAAAACACTCAACAAATGGCTACAATTTTAGGAATGTGTTTAGTGACGGCATCAGATTCCTAATTGATGGAGAAAGGCCTGGTGGCAAGAAAAGCTACTTCTAGGAGGCTGTCAAGTGTTTTCGCTCGACGATTCCATTCTTGGGTGGTTGGTTTGACCCTTGTTCCTATAACTCGAATCCTAGCCCGGTATATCCCATTTTAATTTTACACCATTGTGAACCTTACGCCTTTTTTACTCTCTGATCGAGGTTCTCGGCATTGAAAACTCTTCGTAAACTAAATCACACATGTATATGTTGACATTTAAGAGATATACAGTCAAGAAAATCAAGGGCAATGATGATATATATGCAGATTAGACACAAAAAAAAACAACTCAACAAATGGCTACAATTTAAGAAATGTGTTTAGTGACGGCATCAGATTCCTAATTGATGGAGAAATGTCTGGTGGCAAGAAAAGCTGCTTCTAGGAGGTTGTCGAGTGTTTTCGCTCGACGATTCCATTCTTGGGTGGTTGGTTTGGCTCTTGTTCCTGTAACTCGAATCATAGCCCGGTATATCCCATTTTAATTTTACACCATTGTGAACCTTACGCCTTTATTACTCTCTGATCGAGGTTCTCGGCATTGAAAAATCTTCGTAAACTAAATCACACGTGTATATGTTGACATTTAAGAGATATACACTCAAGAAAATCAAGGGCAATGGTGATATATATGCGGATTAGACACAAAAAAAACACTCAACAAATGGCTACAATTTAAGGATTGTGTTTAGTGACGGCATCAGATTCCTAATTGATGGAGAAAGGTCTGGTGGCAAGAAAAGCTGCTTCTAGGAGGTTGTCAAGTGTTTTCGCTCGATGATTCCATTCTTGGTGATTGGTTTTGCCCTTGTTCCTGTAACTCGAATCCTAGCCCGGTATATCCCATTTTAATTTTACACAATTTTGAACCGTACGCCTTTTTTACTCTCTGATCGAGGTTCTCGGCATTGAAAAATCTTTGTAAACTAAATCACACGTGTATATGTTGACATTTAAGAGATATGCAGTCAATAAAATCAAGGGCAATGTTGATATATATGCGGATTAGACACAAAAAAACACTCAACAAATGGCTACAATTTAAGGAATGTGTTTAGTGACGGCATCTGATTCCTAATTGATGGAGAAAGGTCTGGTGGCAAGAAAAGCTGATTCTAGGAGGTTGTCAAGTGTTTTCGCTCGACGATTCCATTCTTGGGTGGTTGGTTTGGCCCTTGTTCCTGAAACTCGAATCCTAGCCCGGTATATCCCATTTTAATTTTACAACATTGTGCACCTTACGCCTTTTTTACTCTCTGATCGAGGTTCTCGGCATTGAAAAATCTTCGTAAACTAAATCACACATGTATATGTTGACATTTAAGAGATATACAGTCAAGAAAATCAAGGGCAATGGTGATATATATGCGGATTAGTGATGTGTGCAAAATGCAACATATAAATTACATCAAATGAAGCATAAAACTAACCCCTTTTTAGTACTAATGTTGGAAAAGTGTGTTTTTGTCTTCCTTTTGTATTTTCAGGATTAAATGAGCTCAAATGAACAAAAGAAGCAAAAAGTCAGCTAAATCTAACAAAAATACAAGAAAAGGGATAAACGTGGCATGCCCGACCCCCCGACAGCATCTTCCCAGGCAAAACAAGAAAACAGAAGGCTGAACACGCCCCGTGCTCAGTGAGCACAGGGGCGTGCCCAAGTGTCTGCTTAAAAGAAAAAGCTGTAGAAGCTTCTATCACCCTCCACGGGGGCGTGCCCAGCGGACACGGGGCCGTGGGCAACTCTAAGATTCGCAGAATCTGAGGAAATCTTGATAGTACAGACACGCTTCTGCACACAGGGTCGTGCCCAGTGGACACGGGGGCGTGGTCAACTAATGCAGACAAACTGCAATTAATGAAGAAAGAGAAGGATGATGGACACGGGGCCATGCCCAATGGACACGGGCCCGTGCCCGAGCTTCTGTTCAGGCTATAAATAGGGGTGCTTGACTCTTTGCAAACAATCCCTTGGCACACCACCTCTCTCACACTTCACCCACACTCCACCACCACCACAACACCATCATTTACCACCATCATCCATCATCCATCATAGAGTGTGTGAGTCGTCTCGGGATCCAAGATTGATCGTAAGAGTTCTTGACAATCAAAGGCCATGTTTGCCTAAGTCTCTTACATCACTTGGTGAAGACAAGTGTCTAGTGTAATACTTTTTATTTTTAATCTTTTCGCACTTTTTATTTGGTTATGTGTTAATGACTTTAATAACTAGTTTCATATGTTGAAGGTGATTCTTCCTTATCGTTTGTCCGCGGTGTCTTGGCATTATTTTACTGTCTATATAAAATAAAAGATTTTCACCATTCATATCTCCACGGTCTATATGGAGGTATGTTGGCTACCTGGTCGGGGGTTAAGAGAACGGTTTGGTAAGAGTCTTGCCTTGTTCAGTGTATAGATCCTGCAAGGACCTGGGTCAAATTTAGTAGGACCTCCTTCAATACCCACTGGTATTGGATGGCGGGGGTCCAAACTCTTTGATCCCCTCATATGTAAGCTACTATTAATACTTTAACCCGGCTACATAGGACTGTATCCCTGCTGACTCAGACTACTTAGCCGAGGGTAACGTCACCTTCAAAAGAGGGGCCTACCACATTATGCATTAATAACTTAATTAATTATCTTTCAATAATCCGACCCTTTAGGATTGTATCCTTGCTAACTCAAACTACTGGGTTGAGGGTAACGTCACCTTCAAAAGAGGGGCCTACTACAATAACTAAGATAATCTCTTAAAAAGTGCAAAAGTGCGGAAATAATCACAGGTTACACTACACACGAGTCGGATCCAAGTGATTCATCTTGTCTATATGTTTTTATTTTATTTTATTTCTCAGCATTTTAGTTAGTTTTATTTTTTAGTTTAAAAACCTTTTTTCTAACTTTTGATTTGATTAGACGTTGAGGATAAACCGGTACTAAAAGCTCTTGTGTCCTTGGACGACCTCGGTATCTTACCAACACTATACTACGCTCACGATGGGTGCACTTGCCCATATGTGTGTTTAGTGTTAGTAAATATCGTGTTTTATAAATTTAAAACTTGGCTAAAAAGTGTAAAAGGGCTTAAAATATACATTAAAAACCTATCACACTCGACACGCATCAAGTTTTTGGCGCCGTTGCCGGGGACACAAGGATTTTAAGAAAGCTTAAAATCGACGGCCTAATCAGTTTTTCAAAACCTTTTTAACGCGCACATTTTTTTCCTACATTTAGTTAATTTTTGCATTTACAGTAGCCTGAACACTGGCCGTGCTCACTGAGCACGGGGACGTGCTGCATATTTTTCATAAAACACCCAGTTACAGAGCCTGAACACGGGGCCGTGCTCACTGAACACGCCCCGTGCTCAACGAAATCAGTAACCTATACAGAATCTGAACACGGGCCCTGCTCACTGAACACGGGGCCGTGTCCAACCTCTGTTTCCGTTTTTATTTTTGTTTTCTGATCTCGAGACTTTGTTATGGTCTGTTGAGTGATTCTCATGGATCAATACTCAGGAGGTTACAACTACACCTATGAGGAGGATGATTATAGGGAAGACTATTGCACTAATTGTGGTAACCCGCACTCGGTTCAATATTGTGACTTATTTCAACCATCCACTTCATACACCTACTATGAGGAGCCTAGGTACGAGCCATCAACTTCATACACAACCTATGAAGACCCAAGGTATGAACCTCCTCCCTCATACTCATACTTTGAAGAACCAAGATATGAGCCACCACCTTCATATGCTTATTATGAGAAACCATGGCGTGAACAATCCACCTCATATGAATATTATGAAGAACAAAATTACGACCCTTATCCATCATATACTTACAATGAAGGACAATGGTGTGAACCATCTACTTTCTATGGGTATTATGAGGAACAAAGGATCGAACAACCGGATTCAAGCTTTGAGGATCCCGATCCTTGTTCTATCACCGACATAACCGATAAGATAATAGAACACATTAAAACTATCGAATGTTGCATATTGGAATCTCGCGCAAGGGAAGAGGAGTCCCGCGTAAGAGAAGAATTAAATAAAAGAGAGATAGTTGAAAATGTAAAAATGGAAGAACAAATAAGTGAAAAACCGACACATAAGTTAAACAACGAAAATGGTGAGTCCGACAACGTCAAAATTCAAGAAGAGTCTAATTTTGAAGAAATTAATCTCTTGTCACCTTCTTTCGAAAATCATTGTTTAGTACCCACTCATGCTAAGTTTTTTAAAGAGTTAAACACTAACACTAAAATTGACGAAACGGTAAGCGTTGAGTTAACTAATGATCAAACCTCGCTAATAAAAGAAGACCCATTTGAAATCAACATTACACCGGTTCCATGTTTTTTTCAAAATTCATTTATTAGTAATGTCACGATTGATAAAGATCTTTGTTTTAAAATAATGCCCAACTACATATTCGAAAAATTAAGTATTAGTGATTTTTCTCCACTTCAAATACCCATTTTTCTATCTAATCGGAAAATAATAAAATCAATCGATGTAGTTGAGGATGTCTTGGTTCAAACAAATCAAATGGTAATCCCAACCGACTTTGTCATCCTCGATGACGCTCCTCTAGTGTTGGGACGACCTTTCGTCAAAACCCACGAAGCTTTGAAAAACCGGAAGTGCAACAATCTATCTATTCAATTAGGGGCATTTAAAAGAAGTGTTGATCTTGAGCATTCAATGAAATATCCTTTCGGCAATAATGACCCCCTAATTGAAGATGAAGATGAACCACCCGATACAAGTGAAGAAATCGACCACTTTGTTGAAGAAGAGGTCGCCATAGAACAAACTTTTAAAGTTTTTGATCAAAATGAGCAATGAAATAAGGAGTCTCCTAAAGACCCACCTCTTGAGCTCAAAGAACTTCCAAAAGGTTTGGAATATGCTTTTCTAGACAAAGATGGTAGATCACCTGTAATTATTTCGTCTAAATTAGGTAGTTTAGAAAAAGAAAAATTAATTAATTAAACTTTTGAAAAACCATAAAAATGTGATCGCTTGGAAACTTGTAGACATTAAAGGAATAAGCTTATTTATCCTATCTCCGATAGTCCTTGGGTAAGTCCCGTCCAAGTAGTTCCAAAGAAAGGAGGTATGATGGTAATAACTAATGAAAAGAATGAACTAATACCAACGAGAACCGTCACTGGATGGAGAGTGTGTATAGATTATAGATGATTAAATGAAGCAACAAGAAAAGATCACTTTCCTTTACCCTTCATTGATCAAATGTTAGAAAGATTATCCGGTCATAAATTTTATTGTTTCTTGGATGGTTTTTCAGGTTACTTTCAAATCCCGATAGCACCTGAAGACCAAGAAAAGACAACCTTCACATGTCCCTATGGAACTTTCGCTTATCGACGCATGCCATTCGGTCTATGCAATGCCCCCGCAACTTTTCAGCGTTGCATGGTGGCTATCTTCCATGACATGATAGAAAAGACAATGGAAGTCTTCATGGACGACTTTTCTATCTTTGGAGATTCATACGACCAATGCCTCGATAACCTTGAACAAATGCTATCCCGATGTGAGGAAACCAACCTCGCCCTTAATTGGGAAAAATGCCATTTCATGGTAACGGAGGGAATAGTACTAGGTCACAAAATCTCAAGCGAAGGAATGGAGGTTGATCGAGCCAAAATAGACACTATTTCTCGATTACCACCCCCCATCCTCCGTTAGAGCTATCAGAAGTTTCTTAGGGCATGCCGGATTTTATAGGCGGTTTATCAAAGACTTTTCTAAAATCTCAAGGCCTCTAACAAAATTACTTGAAAAAGATGCCTCTTTCATCTTTGACAAGGATTGCAATCAAGCATTTCTAACCCTAAAGGAAATGCTAGTCAATGCACCTATCATGATAGCGCCTGATTGGAAATTACCTTTCGAAATCATGTGTGATGCAAGTGACTTGGCAGTTGGAGCTGTCTTGGGATAAAGAAAAGAAAAACACTTTCACCCAATTTATTATGCTAGTAAAACACTTAACGATGCACAAGAAAATTACACAACAACTGAAAAAGAATTACTAGCTGTGGTATTTGCTTTTGAAAATTTCGTTCTTACCTTGTTATCTCTAAAATAATAGTCTATACAGATCATGCAGCCATTCGATATCTCTTCAAGAAACAGGATGCTAAACCACGTTTGATTGGGTGGATTCTACTCCTCCAAGAATTTGATATTGAAATCAAAGACAAAAGAGGAGCAGAAAACACCGCAGCAGATCATCTTTCACGCTTAGAAGACCTAGCTTTGGAGGCAACCAGGGACGAGCAAATCAACGAAAAATTTTCAACGGAGTCCCTAGAAATGGTGGAATACAGAGAAGAACCATGGTACGCCGACTATGCTAACTACCTAGCTAGCGGTATAGTCGCAAAAGGTTGGCCATATCATCAAAGAAAGAAATTCTTTGCTGATGTAAAGCATTATTTTTCGGAAGATCCTTATCTTTTCAAAGTATGTGCTGATCAACTCATCCGCCGATGCGTACATGGTAATGAAGCAAGAAGAATTCTCCGCCATTGTCATGAAGGTCCATATGGAGGACATCATGGTGCCGCTAGTACCGCACGAAAGGTATTTGATTCAGGATTTTATTGGCCGACCATTTACAAAGACGCCCAAAGTATTGTCAAGACATGTGACGCTTGCCAAAGGACAGGTAATATTTCTTTCAAAACCGAAATGCCACAAAATGGCATTCTTGTTTGTGAAATCTTTGATGTGTGGGGACTCGACTTTATGGGACCTTTCCCACCATCAAAAGCAAACAAATATATACTTATGGCAGTAGATTACTTGTCTAAATAGGCCGAGGCCGAGGCACTTCCAACAAAAGATGGAAGAGTCGTGGTAAGATTTCTGAAAAAATTATTCTCTCGTTTTGGAACACCTAAAGCATTAATAAGTGATAGAGGTACCCATTTTTGTAATCATCAACTTGAAATTTTTTTAACAAGGTATGGGGTGTATCACCGGGTCTCAACAGCCTATCACCCTCAAACAAACGGACAAGCCGAAGTGACTAATAGAGGTTTAAAACGAATACTTGAAAAAACCGTAGGGTTAAATAAAAAGGAATGGGCCGATAAATTAGATGATGCTTTATGGGCTTTTCGAACTGCTTATAAAACAACAATAGGTACAACCCCATATAAGCTCGTCTATGGAAAAAGTTTTCATTTGCCAGTAGAAATAGCTCACAAGGCCTACTGGGCAATTAAAAATGTAAACCTTGATTTAGAATGTGCCGGTAAAAATCGATTTTCTCAATTAAATGAATTAGACGAATTAAGGAATTATGCATACTCTAACTCTGAAATTTATAAGGAAAGAAGGAAAAACTTGCATGACAAACACATTAAACCTAATGAATTTCGAGTAGGAGATCAAGTTCTATTGTTTAATTCACGACTTCGATTATTTCCTGGTAAATTAAAGTCTAGGTGGTCAGGACCTTTTTCCATCACCTATATTTTCCCACACGGTGCAGTAGAAATTAAATCTCGGAATGGAACTCCATTCAAAGTCAATGGCCAGCGGCTGAAGCTCTATCAAGGATTCATTGAGGTAAGTTACGAACGAACGGGTTGACCTCCAAATCGGTAAGTCTTCTAACCGAGTTTTTGGGAAACAAGGGCACTCACACGAGCACTGAAAAAAAAATCACCCGGAACGGGGCCGTGTCCGCGCAACTGTCAGGATAAAACCCCTTTTCAACACAGTTTCTTCATTTCCACACGCCTCGTTTCCCCGAAAACTCTCTGGTTCAGGCGATTTTTCTGCAAGATTTCGACGTCTCCTCTACTTCTAACAACATCAAGGTATGATCCTATCATCATTAGTAGTTAGATTAAGCATTTGCATGTAGTTAAAACACCAAAAATTTGGGGAATCTAGGGTTCTTGAACTTCATCCGGATTGAACCTCAAATTTTTGCTTAGATCTGTTAGCATTAGTTTAGATACATGTTATAGGAAGTAAATCAATTTGTATTGTTTATAGATTTGCCCGATTTCTCATAGAAACACCAAACCCTTGTTTTTTAACCGAAAAAGATAAAATTGAAGGGGTAAACGGTTTGTTTTGGGAAAAACGGCATTTGGGGTTTCATTTTCGGGGAAAACCGCCCCTACTAGACCAAAAAATTTCAAGTTTTCGGGACCGGGTTGAAAAATGGGATTTTTGGGAAACAGACGTCTGGACACTGGGCCGTGCTCGCTGAGCACGGGGGCGTGTCCATCCATTTTCTGACCAACATGGGGCGTGTTCGCTGAACACGGGGCCGTGTTCAGCCGACTGTTTTCAGTTTTCTCCAGAAATTTCACTGTTTCGTGCTAATTGTTTGGTGTATCCTTTCAGATGTCGAAGAAATTCACACTGTTCAATGCAAATGAGTTGGATGCTAAAGCAAGATACGATGTGCTTCGAACCAGACCGGAGGAGTACCCACGACAAGTGTGCATGGATCTTTTAGCAACAGTGAACCAGCTTGACCGGTTTAACAACCTAGTCACCGGTCCACTAAGAGCTGCACTAACCACTCGACTTCGTTCAGTCCACGAGTATAATCTGGAATTCTATAGCACATTCGTGTTCAATTCAAGATGCGACCCATTTGATAATGATGGGGTAGAGTTCCGATGTGGAGGGACTAAGTACTCGATTTCGATGGTACAGTTTGGGTCGATAGTTGGGTTATATGCGGAGGAAGATGCGGGAAACGAAGAGAACACCGGAGGGTTGCTTGAACTATCAGAAAACGAACGCCAAGCCGCTTGGGCTCAAATAGGAGAAGGAATCTACAACCCAAGTAGAACTAAGAGCACTAAGTTGAGGGAACCTCTTTACCGCTACATCCATAGGGTCCTCACTTACTCTCTTAGCCAAAGGCACGATAGCAGTGGCGTTGTAGGGTTGAGAGATCTGGTGGTCCTTCATTGCATTCACAACTGCAGAAACCTTGATGTTCCATACCTCCTGCTCTGAAACATGCATTGGAACCGACTTGCTACTCCACCAACCCCTATCTTCTTTGGGGGGTGGATATACCGTCTCTTCCAAAGAGTCCAGGGGCATGCATGGAACCCGCAAGAGGAACTCGTCCTTCATGCTCCACAGTTTCAACCACCTCCTCAATACCAGTACCAGCCCCACGGTGATCCGGGCCAATCCTCCTCACAAGGAGGCGGTTTTCCTAACTTCCAAAGTTTGCATGATTTATTGCAGGAGAACCTCATGTGCACCAGGAACACCTATAACATGGCGAGCAACACGTACACCCGGGTCGGAGCGATTGAGAGAAACATCTCCGACATTCAGGATGACATTGGGAACATCCGGGAGTACATGGCGGGGCACGAAGGAGGAGGTGATGATGAAGACGAGGACATGGACTAGGCGGGAGGAGCAGAGTTAGGAGCAGCTGGTTGGTGGTCTCACAGGTTAACCCCCTTGATGTGTGCAAAATGCAACATATAAATTACATCAATTGTGGCATAAAACTAACCCTTTTTTAGTATTAATGTTGGAAAAAGTGTGTTTTTGTCATCCTTTTGTATTTTCAGGATTAAATGAGCTCAAATTAACAAAATAAGCAAAAAGGCTGCTAAATCTAACATAAATACAAGAAAAGGAATAAACGTGGCATGCCCGACCTCCCCAAAAGCATCTTCCCAAGCAAAACAAGAAAACAGGAGGCTGAACACGCCCCGTGCTCAGTGAGCACGGGGGCGTGCCCAAGTGTCAGCATAAAAGACAAAGTTGTAGAAGCTTCCATCGCCCACCATGGGGCCATGCTCAACGGACACGTGGTCGTGGTCAACTATAAGATTCGCAGAATCCAGGCAAATCTTGATAGTACAGATATGCTTCTGCAAACGGGGTCGTGCCCAGCGGACACGGGGCCATGGTCAACTAATAAAGACAAGAGCAATTAATGAAGACAGAGAAGGATGTGGGCACGGGATTGTGCCCACTAGACACGGGGCCGTGCCCGAGCTTTTGTTCAGCCTATAAATAGGAGTGCTTGGCTCAAGCTCAAACCATCCATTGGCACACCACCTCTCTCACACTTCACCCACCACCCACCACCACCATAACACCATCATCCACCACCATCATCCATTATCCATCATAGAGTGTGTGAGTCGTCTCGGGATCCAAGATTGATCGTAAGAGTTCTTGACAATCAAGGCCATGTTTGCCTAAGTCTCTTACATCACTTGGTGAAGACAAAGTGTCTAGTGTATTACTTTTTATTTTTAATCTTTTCGCACTTTTTAATTGGTTATGTATTAAGGACTTTGATAACTAGTTTCTTATGTTGAAGGTGATTCTTCCTTATCGTTTGTCTATGGTGTCTTGGCATTATTTTACTGTCTATATAAAATAAAAGATTTTCACCATTCATATCTCCACGGTCTATATGGAGGTATGTTGGCTACCTGGTCGGGGGTTAAGGGAACGGTTTGGTAAGAGTCTTGCCATTGTTCAGTGTATAGATCCTGCAAAGGACCTGGGTCAAATTTAGTAGGACCTCCTTCAATACTTAACGGTATTGGATGGCGGGGGTCCAAACTCTTTGATCCCCTCATAAGTTAAACTACTATTGAAACTTTAACCCGGCTACTTAGGACTGTATCCCTGCTGACTCAGACTACTTAGCCGAGGGTAACGTCGCCTTCAAAAGAGGGGCCTACCACATTATGCATTAATAACTTAATTAATTATCTTTCAATAATCCAACCCTTTAGGATTGTATCCTTGCTGACTCAAACTACTGGGTTGAGGGTAACGTCACCTCCAAAAGAGGGGCCTACTACAATAACTAAGATAATCTCTTAAATAGTGCAAAAGTGGGTAATAATCAAAGGTTACACTAAACACGAGTCGGAGCCAAGTGATTCATCTTGTCTATATTTTTTTACTTTATTTTTTTTTCAGCATTTTAGTTAGTTTTTATTTTCTTAGTTTAAAACATTTTTCTAAACTGTTGATTTGATTAGACGTTGAGGATAAACCGGTACTAAAAGCTCTTGTGTCCTTGGACGACCTCGGTATCTTGCCAACACTAAACTACGCTCACGATGGGTGCACTTGCCCATATGTGTGTTTAGTGTTAGTAAATATCGTGTTTTATAAATTTAAAACTTGGCTAATGAAAGTGTAAAAGGGCTTAAAATATACTTAAACTTATATACACACTTCACACGCATCAAGTTTTTGGCGCCGCTGCCGGGGACACAAGGATTTTAAGAAAGCTTAAAATCGACGGCCTAATCAGTTTTTCAAAACCATTTCAAAACGCGCGCAGATTTTTCTGCATTTTAGTTTAGTTTTGCATTTACAGTAACTTGAACACGGGCCGTGCTCACTGAACACGGGGCCGTGCTGCACATTTTCATAAAACACCCAGTAACAGTAGCCTGAACACGGGCCGTGCTCACTGAACACGCCCCGTGCACAACAAAATCAGTAACTTTAATTAAAACGCCCAGATACAGATCCTGTACACGGGGCCGTGTCCACTGAACACGGGGTCGTGTCCAGCCTCTGTTTCCGTTTTTATTTTTGTTTTCTGATCCCGAGACCTGGTTGTGGTCTGCTGAGTGATTCTTATGGATCAATACACAGGAGGTTACAACTACACCTATGAGGAGGATGATTATAGGAGTAACTATTGCACTAATTGTAGTAATCCGCACTCGGTTCAATATTGTCACTCATATCAACCATCCAATTCATACACCTACTATGAGGAGCCCAGGTACGAGCCATCAACTTCATACACATCCTATAAAGACCAAAGGTATGAACCTCCTCCCTCATACTCATATTTTGATGAACCAAGGTATGAGCCTTCATACTCATACTTTGAGGAACCAAGATATGAGCCACCACCTTCATATGCTTACTATGAGGAACCATGGCGTGAACAACCCACCTCATATGAGTATTATGAAGAACAAAATTACGAACCTTATCCATCATATGCTTACAATGAAGAACAATGGTGTGAACCACCTACTTCATATGGGTATTATGAGGAACAAAGGATCGAACAACCGGATTCAAGCTCCGAAAATCCCGATCCTTTTTCTATAACCGAAGTGATCGATAGGATATTAGAACACCTTAGAGTTATCGATCGCTATATAAAAGAATCTCGCGCAAGGGAACAGGAGCCTCGCGCAAGAGAACAATTAAATAAAGAAGAGATAACTGAAAGTGTGAAAATGGAAGAACAAATAAGTGAAAAACCGACACATGAGTTAAACAACGAAAAAGGTGAGTCCGACAATGTTAAAATTCAAGAAGAGTCTAATTTTGAAAAAATTAATCTCTTGTCACCTTCTTTCGAAAATCATTGTTTAGTTCCAACTCATGCTAAGTTTTTAAAAGAATTAAACACTAACACTAAAATTGACGAAACGGTAAGTGTTAAGTTAACTAATGATCAAACCTCGGTAATAAAAGAAGACCCATTTGAAATCAACATTACACCGGTTCCATGTTTTTTTCAAAATTCGTTTATTAGTAATGTCACGATTGATAAAGATCTTTGTGTTAACATAATGCCTAACTACATTTTCGAAAAGTTAAGTATTAGTGATTTTTCTCCACTTCAAATACCCATTTTTCTATCCAATCGGAAGGTAATAAAATCAATCGGTGTAGTTGAGGATGTCTTGGTTCAAACAAATCAAATGGTAGTCCCCACCGACTTTGTCATCCTCGATGACGCTCCTCTAGTGTTGGGACGACCATTTGTAAAAACTCACGAAGCTTTGAAAAACCGGAAGTACAACAATCTACCTCTTCAATTAGGGGCATTTAAAAAGAGTGTCGATCTTGAGCGGTCAATGAAATATCCATTCGGCAATAATGACCCCCTAATTGAAGATGAAGATGAACCACCCGATACAAGTGAAAAGTTTGACCACTTTGTTGAAGAAGAGGTCGCCATAGAACATTTTTTAAGGTTCTTGATCAAAATGAGCAACCAAATAAGGAGTCTCCTAAAGACCCACCTCTTGACCTCAAAGAACTTCCAAAAGGTTTGGAATATGCTTTTCTAGACAAAGATGGTAAATTACCTGTAATTATTTCATCTAAATTAGATAGTTTAGAAAAAGAAAAATTAATTAGTCTTTTGAAAAAACATAAAAATGCAATCGCTTGGAAACTTGTAGACATAAAAGGAATAAGTCCTTCCATGTGCACGCACAAAATTTTAATGAATGATGATTACAAATCGGTAATACAACCACAACGTCAAGTAAATCCAAATGTTCAAGAAGTGGTTAAAAACGAAGTCATCAAATTACTTGACGTCGGACTTGTTTATCCTATCTCCGATAGTCCTTGGGTAAGTCCCGTCCAAGTAGTTCCAAAGAAAGGAGGTATGATGGTAATAACTAATGAAAAGAATGAACTAATACCAACGAGAACCGTCACTGGATGGAGAGTGTGTATAGATTATAGATGATTAAATGAAGCAACAAGAAAAGATCACTTTCCTTTACCCTTCATTGATCAAATGTTAGAAAGATTATCCGGTCATAAATTTTATTGTTTCTTGGATGTTTTTCAGGTTACTTTCAAATTCTGATAGCACCCGAATACCAAGAAAAGACAACCTTTACATGCCCCTATGGAACTTTTGCTTATCGACGCATGCCGTTTGGTCTATGTAATGCCCCCGCAACATTCCAACGTTGCATGGTAGCCATCTTCCACGACATGATAGAAAAGACAATGGAAGTCTTCATGGACGACTTTTCTATCTTTGGGGATTCATACGACCAATGCCTCGATAACCTTGAACGAATTCTATCCCGATGTGAGGAAACTAACCTCGCCCTTAACTGGGAAAAATGCCATTTCATGGTAACGGAGGGAATAGTACTCGGTCACAAAATCTCAAGCGAAGGAATGGAGGTAGATAGAGCCAAAATAGATACCATTTCTCGACTACCGCCCCCATCCTCCGTTCGAGCTATCAGAAGTTTCCTAGGGCATGCCGGATTTTATAGGCCGTTTATCAAAAACTTTTCTAAAATTTCAAGGCCTCTAACAAAATTACTTGAAAAAGATGCCCCTTTCGTCTTTGACAAGGATTGCAATCAAGCATTTCTAACCTTAAAGGAAATGCTAGTCAATACACCTATCATGATAGCGCCTGATTGGAAATTTCCTTTCGAAATCATGTGTGATGCTAGTGACTTTACAGTTGGAGCTGTTTTGGGACAAAGAAAAGAAAAGCATTTTCACCCAATTTATTATGCTAGTAAAACACTTAACGATGCACAAGAAAATTACACAGCAACTGAAAACGAATTACTAGCTGTGGTATTTGCTTTTGATAAATTTCATTCTTATCTTGTTCTTTCTAAAACTATAGTCTATACAGATCATGCAGCCATTCGATATCTCTTCAAAAAGCAGGACGCAAAACCACGTTTGATTCGGTGGATTCTACTCCTCTAAGAATTTGATATTGAAATCAATGATAAAAGAGGAGCAGAAAACACCGCAGCAGATCATCTTTCACGCTTAGAAGACCCAACTTTGGAGGCAACCAGGGACGAGAAATAAACGAAAAATTTCCAACGGAGTCCCTAGAAATGGTGGAATACAAGGAAGAACCATGGTACGCCGACTATGCTAACTACCTAGCTAGCGGTATAGTCGCTAAGGGTTGGCCACATCATCAAAGAAAAAAATTCTTTGCCAATGTGAAACACTATTTTTGGGAAGACCCATATCTTTTCAAAATATGTGCCGACCAACTCATCCGACGATGCGTACATGGTAATGAAGCACGAAGAATTCTCCGCCATTGTCACGAAGGTCCATATGGAGGACATTATGGTGCCGCAAGTACCGCACGAAAGGTATTTGATTCAGGATTTTATTGGCCAACCATTTACAAAGACGCCCAAAGTCTTGTCAAGACTTGCGATGCTTGCCAAAGAACAGGTAATATTTCTTCCAAAAACGAAATGCCACAAAATGGCATTCTTGTTTGTGAAATTTTTGATGTGTGGGGACTTAACTTTATGGGACCTTTCCCACCGTCGAAAGGAAACAAATATATACTTGTGGCAGTAGACTAATTGTCTAAATGGGCCGAGGCCGAGGCACTTCCAACAAATGATGGAAGAGTAGTGGTAAGATTTCTGAAAAAAATATTCTCTCGTTTTGGCACTCCTAAAGCATTAATAAGTGATAGAGGTACCCATTTTTTCAACCATCAACTTGAAATTTTTTTAACAAGATATGGGGTCTGTCACCGGGTCTCAACAGCATATCACCATCAAACAAACGGATAAGCCGAAGTGACTAATAGAGGTTTAAAACGAATACTCAAAAAACCCGTAGGGTTAAATAGAAAAGAATGGGCAGATAAATTAGATGATGCTTTATGGGCTTTTCGAACTGCTTATAAAACAACAATAGGTACAACCCCATATAAGCTTGTCTATGGAAAAAGTTGTCACTTACCAGTAGAAATTGCACACAAAGCCTACTGGGTAATTAAAAATGTAAACTTAGATTTAGAATTTGCTGGTAAAAATCGATTTTGTCAATTAAATGAATTAGACGAGCTTAGGAATTATGCATACTCAAACTCAAAAATTTACAAGGAAAGAATGAAAAACTTGCATGACAAACATATTAAACCTAATGAATTTCGAGTGGGAGATCTAGTTCTTTTGTTTAATTCACGACTTCGATTGTTTCCTGGTAAATTAAAGTCTAGGTGGTCAGGACCTTTTTCCATCACCCATATTTTCCCACACGGTGCAGTAGAAATTAAATCTCGGAATGGACCTTCATTCAAAGTTAATGGCCAACGGCTGAAACTCTATCAAGGGTTCATTGAGGAAGAAGAGGAGGAGATCTCGCTTCAAACGGTCGAAGAATGAAATCAACAACATCAAACCTGGTAAGTTACGAACGATTGGGACGACATCTAAATCGGTAAGTTTTCTAACCAAAGTTTTTGGGAAACAAGGGCACTCACACGAGCACTAAAAAAATAAATAAAATAAAAAATAATTTTCAAAACTTTGCTCGGCACGGGGCCATGTCCGCTGGACACGGGGCCGTGTTCGCCCTACTATCGGGATATATTCCCCTTTTCATAACAGTTACTTCATTCCACACGCCCCGTTTCCCCAAAAACGCTCTGGTTCCAGGCGATTTTCCGCAGATTTTCGACGTCTCCTATCATTCTAACAACATCAAGGTTTGATTCTATCACTATCATTAGTTAGATTAAGCATTTGCATGTAGTTAAAACTTCAAAAATTTGGGAAAAATCTAGGGTTCTTGAACTACACCCGGATCGAACCTCAAATTTTTGCTTTAATCTGTTAGCATTTAGTTAGATTAGTGTTAGAGGAAGTAAATCCACTTGTATTGTTCATAGATTCGCCCGATTTCTCACAAAAACCCCAAACCCTTGTTTTTGAACCGAAAAAGATAAAATTGAATGGGTAAACGGGTTGTTTTGGGAAAAACGGCACTTGGGGTTTCATTTTCAGGGGAAACCGCACCTATTGGACCAAAAATTTTCAAGTTTTCGAAACCGGGTGGAAAAATGATGTTTTTGAGTAACAGACGCCAGGACACGGGGCCGTGTCCGCTGAACACGGGGTCGTGTCCAGCAAGCTGTTTGCAGTTTTGTCCGAAAATTCTACTGTTTCATGCTAACTTTTGGTGTATTCTTTCAGATTTCTAGGAAGTTCACGAGGTTTAACGCAAATGAGCTCGATGCTAGGGCTAGATACGAAGTACTTCAAACAAGACCGGAGGAATACCCAAGACAAGCATGCACGGATTTGTTAGCATTGGTGAACCAACTCGACCGCTTCAACAACCTTGTCACAGGCCCACTAAGAGTCGCTTTAACAACTCGACTTCGTTCCGTCCGCGAGTGCACTTTGGAATTCTATAGCACCTTCACGTTCAACTCAAGGTGCGACCCATTTGACAATGATGGGGTAGCATTCCGATGTGGTGGAACTAGGTATTCGATTTCTATGGCACAATTTGGGTCGATTGTCGGGTTGTATGCGGAGGAAGATGCGGGTAAAGAGGAAAATACTGGAGGGATGCGAGAGATAGATGAGAACGATCGCCAAGTCGCGTGGGCTCAGATTGGTGAAGGGCACAACAATTCGAGCAGCACTAAGAGCACGAAATTGAGGGATCCGCTCTACTGATACATCC
This sequence comes from Helianthus tuberosus, assembly GCA_030545235.1. Classification (NCBI taxonomy): domain Eukaryota; kingdom Viridiplantae; phylum Streptophyta; class Magnoliopsida; order Asterales; family Asteraceae; genus Helianthus; species Helianthus tuberosus. The sequence continues at coordinate 189,878,021 of CM060354.1, forward strand.
ATAGGCTCCTCGGCTACTCTCTTAGCCAAAGGCATGATAGCGGTGGCGTTGTTGGGTTAAGAGATTTGGTTGTCCTCCACTGCATCCATAACCGCAGACACCTTGATGTTCCATTCCTCCTGCTCTGAAACATGCATCTGAACCGACTTGCTACTGCACCAACCCCTATCTTCTTTGGAGGATGGGTATACCGTCTCTTCAAGCACTTTGATGTGTTTAAAATGTAACATATAAATTTCATCAAATGAGGCATAAAACTAACCCTTTTTTAGTACTAATGTTGGAAAAAGTGTGCTTTTGTCTTCCTTTTGTATTTTCAGGATTAAATGAGCTCAAATTAACAAAAGAAGCAAAAATACATCAAAATCTAACATAAATACAAGAAAAGGAACAAGACGTGACATGCCCGACCCCATGACAGCATCTTCCCAAGCAAAACAAGAAATCAGAAGCCTGAACACGCCCCGTGCTCAGCCAGCACGGGGGCGTGCCCAAGTGTCAGCAGAAAGACAAAGTGGTAGAAGCTTCTATTGCCCACCACGGGGCCGTGCTCAGTGGATACGGGGCCGTGGTCAACTATAAGATTCGCACAATCTAGGCAAATCTTCATAGTACAAAGATTCTTCTGCACACGGGGTCGTGCTCAGCGGACACGGGGGCGTGGTCAACTAATAAGACAAAGCTGCATTAAATGAAGAAAGAGAAGGATGTGGACACGGGGCCGTGCCCACTGGACACGGGGCCGTGCCCGAGCTTCTGTTCAGCCTATAAATAGAAGTGCTTGGCTCAAGCTCAAACCATCCCTTGGCACACCACCTCTCTCACACTTCACCCACCACCCACCACCACCATAACACCATCATCCACCACCATCATCCATTGTCCATCGTAGAGTGTGTGAGTCGTCTCGGGATCCAAGATTGATCGTAAGAGTTCTTGACAATCAAGGCCATGTTTGCCTAAGTCTCTTACATCACTTGGTGAAGACAAAGTGTCTAGTGTAATACTTTTTATTTCTAATCTTTTCGCACATTTTATTTGGTTTCGTATTAATGACTTTAATAACTAGTTGCTTATGTTGAAGGTGATCTTTCTTTATCGTTTGTCCGTGGTGTCTTGAAATTATTTTACTGTCTATATAAAATAAAAGATTTTCACCATTCATATCTCCACGGTCTATATGGAGGTATGTTGGCTACCTGGTCGGGGGTTAAGGGAACGGTTTGGTAAAGGTATTGCCATTGTTCAGCGTTTAGAGGTCCTGCAATGGACCTGGGTCAAATTTAGTAGGACCTCCTTCAATACTTAACGGTATTGGATGGCGGGGGTCCAAACTCTTTGATCCCCTCACAAGTTAACTACTATTAATACTATAACCCGGCTATTTAGGACTGTATCCCTGCTGACTCAGACTACTTAGTCGAGGGTAACGTCACCTCCAAAAGAGGGGCCTACCATAATTTGCATTAATAACTTAATTAATTATCTTCCAATAATCCACCCTTTTAGGATTGTATCCTTGCTGACTCAAACTACTGGGGTGAGGGTAACTTCACCTTCAAAAGAGGGGCCTACTACAATAACTAAGATAATCTCTTAAAATAGTGCAAAAGTGTGGAAATAATCAAAGGTTACACTAGATACGAGTCGGAACCAAGTGATTCATCTTGTCTATCTGTTTTTCTTTTTATTTTTATTTTCAGCATTTTAGTTAGTTTTTATTTTCTTAGTTTAAAACATTTTTCTAAACTTTTATTTTTGATTAGACGTTGAGGATAAACCGGTACTAAAAGCTCTTGTGTCCTTGGACGACCTCGGTATCTTGCCAACACTATACTACGCTCACGATGGGTGCACTTGCCCATATGTGTGTTTAGTGTTAGTAAAATATCGTGTTTTATAAATTTAAAACTTGGCTAAAAATAAGTGTTAAAGGGGCTTAAAATATACACCTAAAATATATAACACTTCACACGCATCACACTTCACCAACACACCTAGGTCATTCGAAAGGAGACCATGGTCGGGAAGGGTAGACATACACATTTGCCGCTCAATGAACCTAATTTATGAAGCTGAAGATGGGACGGTTAGCTTCCAAAGGATGCAGGGGCATGCATGGAACCCGCAAGAGGCACTTGTCCTTCACGCTCCACAACATCATCAGTACCAGTACCAGCCCCATGGTGATCCAGGCCAGTCCTCCTCAGGAGGCGGTTTTCCTAACTTCCAAAGTTTACATGATTTATAGCAGGAAAACCTCATGTGCACCAGGAACACCTATAATATGGCAAGCAACACGTACAACCGGGTTGGAGCAATCGAGAGAAACATATCCGATATCCAAGATGATATTGGAAATATCCGGGAGTACATTGCGGGGCATGGTGGAGATGATGATGATGAGGATGAGGATATGGACTAGGCGGGAGGAGCGGAGGCAGAAGTGGTTGGTTGGTGATCCCCAAGGTTAACCTTTTTTTTATCTTGAACAATTTCCGGCCTGCGTGTCGTGTGTCGAACAATTTACTTTCCTTTAACTCTTTTATTTTCTGCATTTCTTTTTCTTTTTAACTTTGTGATGGATGGATGTTGAATGTTGGTAATTTAGGATGCTTGCTATGGTTTGGTGTAGTGTTTATTGCTAAAACAGGTACATACGAGGCTTAGAGCACTAAACCTTAGTGCTACTAAAGCCGGGACAGGAAAACTAGAGCCAGAAACCTGTTTTTCAACCCTGCAGATTGTCTACACGGGGTCGTGTCCAGTCGACACGCCCCCGTGCCCACTTCCTCAGACCTGCTGTTTGTCTAAATCTGCAGACTTTTGCCTGACACGGGGTCGTGTCCAGCCGACACGCCCCCGTGTCCACCTTCTGTAAGTTTTCGTTACTGGCACCTGAACACGGGGCCGTGTCCAGGCGCCCAATAACACAAATTTTTGCTTTTTCACACCTTTTTACACATTCAATCAACCTAAAAACTTATTTTTGAGACACATTAAGGACAATGTGTAATTTAAGTGTGGGGGGGATGCTAAAACCTTGAATCTTGCAAGTCCTAATAACAAGGCTTACACAAAACTCTATTGGAGCCGCTAATCACCCCAAATTTTTTTCAAAAATTTTCATTTTTTTTTACTTGTCTAGGTTTAATTTGGGAATTTCAAAATTCTAAAAAGGTTATATTTTTACAAATTTACAACCGATAGCGTCGTGATAAAAAGAACCAACATAAGAAAATTATGAAAAAGGCATGACAAGCTTAGTTAAAATTTAATTATATATACTTGATCACACAAAAACCCATTCCCACAAAAGTGAGTTTTGAGCCTTTATTGAGCATACAAATACATATCTTTAAATTAAATGCACATTTTTCGTTTCTTGTGTGAATAGCCGCTTGGTTCTTACAACTCTAGAACTTGCCACGATGATACATTCCCGGTCCTTACCAACTTAAACCCGAGTAAGTAAATGATAGAGACATTAGGACTAACCCTTTTTATTTCTACACCATTATTTTTCTTTTTTTTTACCACCTACCAAAAATCCCCCTAGTTAACCCCTTTGAGCCTAAACCTTTTCATTTCTTAACCCAAACCAAACACCCTTTCACCCACCAAATCCTTTTTATTTTTAACCCTTTGTTTTAGTAACAAGCTCGGTTTTTCGTTTGACTTAAAAAAAAAAAATTTATGTTTTGTTGATGAAGCAAAAGAAATAAACAAACAAGTTCATCAAAAATAACTTTGTTTGAATAATAGCTTCATCAAAATAAAAATTGCAAAAATAAAAAGTCTTCCGAAAACCGACGCTTTTTGCGCTTTTTCACCCTTTTCTACTAACCACTAACCCAACCACCCACCTTTAACCCAAGCCTAACCCTTCACCCAAAAGTTCTCTTGATATTTACAAAGGTATATAGTTAAAAAGGAGGAGGATTGATTGCCTGGCAAGCCTATGGTAGGAGTAAGTTCCATGCCGCTCTCGAGTGATTCACTAAAATACATCTTCGGCCGAGTGTTGAGTGATCCCCCGTGAGGTATGTGAACTTGTATATAAATAGAATTTTAAAGAGGCATGTTATGCCCTAATAAGTAATTTATCTTATGAAAAGTTTTAACTAAATCATGACGAATAGGATTGTAAATAAATAAAAATAAAACTAAATAAAGAATCTTGGAAATCCCGACACTCTATAACAAGCCCAAAAAACTTTCTTTTCTACCAATTCCATTTGGGAGTGTAAAGCCACATTATAAAGAGTTTTGCTTGAGGACAAGCAAAGATTCAAGTGTGGGGGTATTTGATGTGTGCAAAATGCAACATATAAATTACATCAACTGTGGCATAAAACTAACCCTTTTTTAGTACTAATGTTGGAAAAAGTGTGTTTTTGTCTTCCTTTTGTATTTTCAGGATTAAATGAGCTCAAATTAACAAAAGAAGCAAAAAGGCTGCTAAATCTAACATAAATACAAGAAAAGGAATAAACGTGGCATGCCCGACATCCCCAAAAGCATCTTCCCAAGCAAAACAAGAAAACAGGAGGCTGAACACGCCCCGTGCTCAGTGAGCACGGGGGCGTGCCCAAGTGTCAGCATAAAAGCCAAAGTTGTAGAAGCTTCCATCGCCCACCACGGGGCCGTGCTCAGCGGACACGGGGTCGTGGTCAACTATAAGATTCGCATAATCCAGGCAAATCTTGATAGTACAGATATGCTTCTGCACAAGGGGTCATGCCCAGCGGACATGGGGCCGTGGTCAACTAATAAAGACAAGAGAAATTAATGAAGACAGAGAAGGATGTGGACACGGGGCCGTGCCCGAGTGCCCGAGCTTCTGTTCAGCCTATAAATAGGAGTGCTTGGCTCAAGCTCAAACCATCCCTTGGCACACAACCTCTCTCACACTTCACCCACCACCCACCACCACCATAACACCATCATCCACCACCATCATCCATTATCCATCATTGAGTGTGTGAGTCGTCTCGGGATCCAAGATTGATCGTAAGAGTTCTTGACAATTAAGGCCATGTTTGCCTAAGTCTCTTACATCACTTGGTGAAGACAAAGTGTCTAGTGTAATATTTTTTATTTTTAATCTTTTCGCACTTTTTAATTGGTTATGTATTAATGACTTTGATAACTAGTTTCTTATGTTGAAGGTGATTCTTCCTTATCGTTTGTCCGTGGTGTCTTGGCATTATTTTACTGTCTATATAAAATAAAAGATTTTCACCATTCATATCTCCACGGTCTATATGGAGGTATGTTGGCTACCTGGTCGGGGGTTAAGGGAACGGTTTGGTAAGAGTCTTGCCATTGTTCAGTGTATAGATCCTGCAAAGGACCTGGGTCAAATTTAGTAGGATCTCCTTCAATACTTAACGGTATTGGATGGCGGGGGTCCAAACTCTTTGATCCCCTCATAAGTTAAACTACTATTGAAACTTTAACCCGGCTACTTAGGACTGTATCCCTGCTGACTCAGACTACTTAGCCGAGGGTAACGTCGCCTTCAAAAGAGGGGCCTACCACATTATGCATTAATAACTTAATCAATTATCTTTCAATAATCCAACCCTTTAGGATTGTATCCTTGCTGACTCAAACTACTGGGTTGAGGGTAACGTCACCTCCAAAAGAGGGGCATACTACAATAACTAAGATAATCTCTTAAATAGTGCAAAAGTGCGGAAATAATCAAAGGAAACACTAAACACGAGTCGGAGCCAAGTGATTCATCTTGTCTATCTGTTTTTACTTTATTTTTATTTTTCAGCATTTTAGTTAGTTTTTATTGTCTTAGTTTAAAACATTTTTCTAAACTTTTGATTTGATTAGACGTTGAGGATAAACCGGTACTAAAAGCTCTTGTGTCCTTGGACGACCTCGGTATCTTGCCAACACTATACTACGCTCGCGATGGGTGCACTTGCCCATATGTGTGTTTAGTGTTAGTAAATATCGTGTTTTATAAATTTAAAACTTGGCTAAAGAAAGTGTAAAAGGGCTTAAAATATACTTAAACTTATATACACACTTCACACGCATCACCCCTTTTCTCATGAACAATTTCCGGCCTGCGTGTCGTGTGCTGAACAATTTACTTCCTTTAACTCTTTTTATTTTCTGCATTTGTTTTTCTTTTTAACTTTGTGATGTGGATGTTTGAACGATGATAATTTAGGATGTTTGCTATGGTTTGGTGTAGTGTTTATTGATGAAACAGGTACAAACGAGTCTTAGAGTACTAAACATTAGTACTACTAAAGCCGGGACAGCAAAACCGAAGCCAGAAACCTGTTTTTTCACCTTTGCAGACTGTCTACACGGGGTCGTGTCCGGCCGACAAGCCCCCGTGCCAATTGCCCAGACCTGCTATTTGTTAATATTCTGCAGATTTTTGCCAGACACGGGGTCGTGCCCAGCCAACACGCCCCCGTGTCCACCTTCTATAAGTTATCGTTACTGGCACTCTAACCACGGGGTCGTGTCCATCCAACACGGGGCCGTGTCCAGACGCCCAGTAACATAAATTTTTGCTTTTTCACACCTTTTTGCACATCCAATCAACCTAAAAACTTATTTTTGGGACACATTGAGGACAATGTGTAATTTAAGTGTGGGGGGGGGGGGGGATGCTAAAACCTTGAATTTTGCAAGTCCTAATTACAAGCCTTACACAAAACTCTATTGGAACCGCTAAACACCCCAATTTTTTTTACTTGTCTAGGTTTAAGTTGGGAATTTCAAGTTCTAAAAAGGTGATATTTTTACAAATTTACAACCGACAGCGTCGTGATAAAAAGAACCAACATAAGAAAATTATGAAACGGCATGACAAACCTAGTTAAAATTTGATTATATATACTTGATCACATAAAAACCCATTCCCACAAAAAGTGAGTTTTGAGCCTTTATTGAGCATACAAATACACATCTTTAAACTAAATGCTCATTTTTCATTTCTTGTGTGAATAGCCGCTTGGTTCTTACGACTCTAGAACTTGCCACGACGATACATTCCCGGTCCTTACGAACTTAAACCCGAGTAAGTAAATGATGGAAAACTAACCCTTTTTATATCTACACCATTATTTTTTTCCACCTACCCAAAATCCCCCTAGTTAACCCTTTTGAGCCTAAACCTTTTCATTTCTTAACCCAAAACAAACACCCTTTTACCCACCAAAACCCTTTTTCATTTTAAACCCTTTATTTTAGTAACAAAGCTCGGTTTTTGTGTGACTTTCTTATGTGAAAAAAAATGAACTTTGCAATAAACAAACAAAGCTAACAAAAAGAAAGCTTGTTTGAATAATGCTTCAATGGAATAAAAAGTCACAAAAAACAATATGTTTTGCAAAAACCGACGCTTTTTACGCCTTTCGCCCTTTTCTACTAACCACTAACCCAACCACCTACCTTTAACCCAAGCCTAACCCTTCACCACAAAAGTCCTCTTGATATTTACAAAGGTATATAGTTAAAAAGGAGGAGGATTGATTGCTTGGCAAGCTTATGGTAGAAGTAAGTTCCATGCCGCTCTCGAGTGTTTCACAAAAATACATCTTTCGGCCGAGTGTTGAGTGATCCCCCGTGAGGTATGTGAACTTGTATATACATGGAATTTTTAAAAAGGCATGTTATGCCCTAATAAGTAAGTTATCTTATGTAATGTTTTAAATAAATCATGACGAACGTAAATAAATAAAAATAAAACTTAATAAAGAATCTTGGATATCCCGACACTCTATGACAAGCCCAAAACATTCTCTGCTACCCATTCCATTTGGGAGTGTAAAGCCACATTATGAAGAGTTTTGCTTGAGAACAAGCAAAGATTCAAGTGTGGGGGTATTTGATGTGTGCAAAATGCAACATATAAATTACATAAAATGAGGCATAAAACTAACCCTTTTTTAGTACTAATGCTGGGAAAAGTGTGTTTTTGTCTTCCTTTTGTATTTTCAGGATTAAATGAGCTCAAATGAACAAAAGAAGCAAAAAGGCAGCTAAATCTAACAAAAATACAAGAAAAGGGATAAACGTGGCATGCCCGACCCCCCGACAACATCTTCCCAAGCAAAACAAGAAAACAGAAGGCTGAACAATCCCCGTGCTCAGTGAGCACGGGGGCGTGCCCAAGTGTCTGCAGAAAAGACAAAGCTGTAGAAGCTTCTATCACCCACCACGGGGGCGTGCCCAGTGGACACGAGGCCATGGTCAACTCTAAGATTCGCAGAATCTGAGGAAATCTTGATAGTACAGATACGCTTCTGCACACGGGGTCGTGCCCGGCGGACACGGGGGCGTGGTCAACTAATGCAGACAAACTACAATTAATGAAGAAAGAGAAGGAGGATGGACACGGGGCTGTGCCCAATGGACACGGGCCCGTGCCCGAGCTTCTGTTCAGGCTATAAATAGGGGTGCTTGGCTCATTTGCAAACCATCCCTTGGCACACCACCTCTCTCACACTTCACCCACACTCCACCACCACCACAACACCATCATCCACCACCATCATCCATCATCCATCATCCATCATAGAGTGTGTGAGTCGTCTCGGGATCCAAGATTGATCGTAAGAGTTCTTGACAATCAAAGGCCATGTTTGCCTAAGTCTCTTACATCACTTGGTGAAGACAAGTGTCTAGTGTAATACTTTTTATTTTTAATCTTTTCGCACTTTTTATTTGGTTATGTATTAATGACTTTAATAACTAGTTTCTTAAGTTGAAGGTGATTCTTCCTTATCGTTTGTCCGTGGTGTCTTGGCATTATTTTACTGTCTATATAAAATAAAAGATTTTCACCATTCATATCTACACGGTCTATATGGAGGTATGTTGGCTACCTGCTCGGGGGTTAAGGGAACGGTTTGGTAAGAGTCTTGCCTTGTTCAGTGTATAGATCCTGCAAGGACCTGGGTCAAATTTAGTAGGACCTCCTTCAATACCCACTGGTATTGGATGGCGGGGGTCCAAACTCTTTGATCCCCTCATATGTAAGCTACTATTAATACTTTAACCCGGCTACATAGGACTGTATCCCTGCTGACTCAGACTACTTAGCCGAGGGTAATGTCACCTTCAAAAGAGGGGCCTACCACATTATGCATTAATAACTTAATTAATTATCTTTCAATAATCCGACCCTTTAGGATTGTATCCTTGCTGACTCAAACTACTGGGTTGAGGGTGACGTCACCTTCAAAAGAGGGGCCTACTACAATAACTAAGATAATCTCTTAAAAAGTGCAAAAGTGCGGAAATAATCAAAGGTTACACTACACACGAGTCGGATCCAAGTGATTCATCTTGTCTATCTGTTTTTATTTTATTTTATTTCTTAGCATTTTAGTTAGTTTTATTTTTTAGTTTAAAAACCTTTTTTCTAACTTTTGATTTGATTAGACGTTGAGGATAGACCGGTACTAAAAGCTCTTGTATCCTTGGACGACCTCGGTATCTTACCAACACTATACTACGCTCACGATGGGTGCACTTGCCCATATGTGTGTTTAGTTTTAGTAAATATCGTGTTTTATAAATTTAAAACTTGGCTAAAAAGTGTAAAATGGCTTAAAATATACATTAAAACCCTATCACACTCGACACGCATCAATTAGACACAAAAAAAAACACTCAACAAATGGCTACAATTTAAGGAATGTGTTTAGTGACGGCATCAGATTCTTAATTGATGGAGAAAGGTCTGGTGGCAAGAAAAGCTGCTTCTAGGAGGTTGACAAGTGTTTTCGCTCGACGACTCCATTCTTGGGTGGTTGGTTTGGCCCTTGTTCCTGTCACTCGAATCCTAGCCCGGTATATCCCATTTTAATTTTACACAAATTGTGAACCTTACGCCTTTTTTACTCTCTGATCGAGCTTCTCAGCATTGAAAAATCTTCGTAAACTAAATCACACGTGTATATGTTGACATTTAAGAGATATACAGTCAAGAAAATCAAGGGCAATGGTGATATATATGCGGATTAGACACCAAAAAAAAAACACTCAACAAATGACTACAATTTAAGGAATGGGTTTAGTGACGGCATCAGATTCCTAATTGATGGAGAAAGGTCTGGTGGCAAGAAAAACTGCTTCTAGGAGGCTGTCAAGTGTTTTCGCTCGACGATTCCATTCTTGGGTTGTTGGTTTGGCACTTGTTCCTGTAACTCGAATCCTAGCCCGGTATATCCCATGTTAATTTTACACCATTGTGAACCTTACGCCTTTTTTACTCTCTGATCGAGGTTCTCAGCATTAAAAGTCTTCGTAAACTAAATCACACGTGTATATGTTGACATTTAAGAGATATACAGTCAAGAAAATCAAGGGCAATGGTGATATATATGCGGATTAGACACACAAAAAAAAACACTCTACAAATGGCTACAATTTAAGGAATGTGTTTAGTGGCGGCATCAGATTCTTAATTGATGGAGTAAGGTCTGGTGGCAAGAAAAGCTACTTCTAGGAGGTTGTCAAGTGTTTTCGCTCGACGATTCCATTCTTGGGTCCTTGGTTTGGCCCTTGTTCCTGGAACTCGAATCATAGCCCGGTATATCCCATTTTAAGTTTACACCATTGTGAACCTTACACCTTTTTTACTCTCTGATCGAGGTTCTCGGCACTGAAAAATCTTGGTAAACCAAATCACACGTGTATATGTTGACATTTAAGAGATATACAGTGAATAAAATCAAGGGCAATGGTGATATATATGCGGATTAGACACCAAAAAAAAACTCAACAAATGGCTACAATTTAAGGAATGTGTTTAGTGACTGGTTCAGATTCCTAATTGATTGTTGGGATTGAACCCTATCAAAGGAACAGATAATTAAAGCCAAAACTGGGTCAGAGCAGTGGATCCAGAATAAGCAGGTGTTACATACAAGCCTCTCCCCTTGAAAGTGGTTTCAACATCTGCTGACCTCCTATCTACTGATCGTGCAAACTGCTGACCTACAAACTGCTGATCAAGTAAAGGCCTGATGAAAGACTAAAGCTCTGTTGTTCAATCTACTGCCTTGAGTCAAGCACTGCTGATCCAGACAAGTACTGCTGGGTTCACAGCAGTGGAAGGATGCAGCAGTTGTTTAGATGTCTTTTATGTAATGAAATGTAATAGCAGTAGTTAGCATAGCAGTGTTTGTATTGATCAGAGGTTAGAGTTTGTTAGGAGGTTAGATGTCACTTTCATGGTGACGTCAGCTTAGATGCTTCAGTGGTTTGCTAGTGCCTATAAATAGAACAGTGCTCTGTACTGTTCTATTAGCTCTTTGCAAAATTCTCTTCCTGCACGAACAAACACTGAGCTCTGGCTGAGGGGGAGTTTATATTCAACATTGCATTGTAATCGTAATTGAAATAAATTCAATCCTTCGGTTCTTTGTGAAAAATGTTTGATCAAAGCAATTCTCTCGTTTGATTGTGTGCAAAGTTTGTTTCCATCTTAATTCCGCTGCACAACTCATCCATCTTCATCTAATTCAAACGTAAAAACACAATCAAAACCAAACTCAGATCCAACAATTGGTATCAGAGCTAGGATAGTCAAATTTGATTTAACAATCATTTTGACTTAAATAGTTCAGCTCATAAAAGTTGATACTGATAGTTTGTTCGTTTGTGTTGAAAAACAGAACAAGGTTTAATCACCATCAAAGTTGATTAATCAGTGCCTGTAAAACAACCAGGATGACGTCACAATCACAAGATGATAAGAATAACATTGGCTCGCTTTTTAAACCACCCATGCTTAAACCTAATGAGTACAACATCTGGGAGAGAAGGATGGGTCACATCCTTGCTCAACAGAACACTGGATGTTGGAGGTCTGTTGTTTTTGGTCCCCATGTTCCTATGGTGCCAAGTGCTGAGGATGCAAAGAAGTTTGTTCCTAAACCATCTGAAAACTATACTGAAACTGATTTTCAAAAGTTCGAACTCGATGCCAAAGCATTTAGCATCATAGCATCTGCATTACCTAATGAGATCTATGCTGGACTGTTAAATTATAACAGTGCCAAAGAGCTATGGGATGCACTGAAGGAACAGTTTGGGGGGGGGGGGGGACAGAAGAAGTCATTGAAAACAATAGGGAAATTCTGAATCAGCAGTATGAAACATTTTGTCACATCAAGGGTGAATCATTGACTCAGTAGTTTGAGCGATTCAGTTGTCTCATTTGTGAACTAAGGCTTGTTAAAGTAACTTTTCCAAATACAACTCAAAATAGCAGGTTCCTTAGATCACTACCAGAAAAATGGGACACCATATCTTTTGTTACTAGAAACTCTGCTGAGTTCAAAGATCTGACCCTGACCCAACTTCATGGTAGACTCCTGACCTATGAAAGGGAGTTGAACTAGAAAAAGAAGTTGCAAGAGTCTGGAAAAGTTACTGATGATTATTCATTCGGTAGCACAGCTCTTTTTGGCCAGGAAGAATCTGGGAGTAGTGGTAAGGATCAGGGTTATGATCACTTTATTGATATAACTGCTGGTAGAAATTTTAACAACCCTGATCCTCAGTCTGCAAATTATGCTTTTACTGCAAATTGTGAGAACCAGATGTCAGATAATTTGTGCTTTGAACTCAATGATTTACAACACTTTGATCCCACTGACTTAGAAGAGATGGACATCCTGCATCAATTGGCTTTGCTTAGTGTACGAACAAGCAAATTCTACAAAAGAACAGGGAGAAAATTCCCAGGGTTACATGGGAATTTAAGGGTTGGGTTGGATAAATCGAAAATCAAGTGTTACAAGTGCAATAGGCTAGGTCATTTTGCTAGGGAATGCAGGAGTCAAACTACTGGTCCTTTAATCACTCATCCCAGCTCAAACCCTAGACCACAAAATCAAAGCACTGTTCACTATACCCAATATACCCCTGCAGCTCATGTTAACACTGCTCACTATGCTGCAACCCCTGTGCCTGTGCATTATGTCCAAACCACTGTTCCACAAATTTAGTATGTTCAAACCCCTGTCCCTCAGGCACAAGTGCAACCTGTTGCACCTCAAACAGTTGCTCCAGCAGTGGTACAACCAGATCAGCAAAGCTTTTTTACTCAAGGCTTTGTTGACTGGAGCAGCATGCCTGATGAGCTTGGTGATGAAAATTTTGCACTCTATGCTTTTAATGAACCTTCTAATGAAAAATTTTGTTTGATGGCATTAGAGTCAATACTAGAAGGGGTAGAAACTGAAGGTGAACAACTAAGTGATGTAACCGTGGATGAGGTGACTGAAGCAGTTGTTAATGCAGTTGCTGGTGAACTGCTGCTGGGAGAAAATTCAGAAACCCTGATTGAACCACTGACAGACCCCTGGTCCAAAGAGGACAAAGAAGAAGAGGAAGAGAAGAGAGCAGGTGAAAAAGAAGTAAGAGCTGATGATGAAGAAAATCATCAATGTGATTGTGCCATGATGGCTGCTGCCAAGGTATCACCTCAAGTTCTTGAAAAACTGTGTTCAGACAATTGCATTATTGCTTTTGCTAACATCAAAGAGGTAAATGAAAACCTTAGGGATAAAATCTTAACTGATGAAGTCAAATTTGAAAGGTCTTTAAAAGAACTTAAAAATAAATTGACTGAAAAAGAGAAAGAGATCAGCAGTCTTAAAGAAGAGTAGAGCATAACCAAAACTCAACTCCAAACCATGGTAGAAAAATACCAAGTTTGCAAAAAGGAGTTGGAGTCCACCCAGATCACCTGTGAAAAATGGGTGGAATCATGCAAAGGGTATGAGGTTATGCTTGAAAAACAGATTAAAAGCAATGTGAAATTTGGTGTTGGTTATAGAAAACATGATGATGAAAACACTGCTTTTGAAAAATCTGTTCAAACCACTGATGGAATAACTGAGTTCATTCCCACAAACAAGAATGGCCAAGAAGTGAAAATCACTGACATACTTGGTAACAAAATCACACTTGACAGACCAATGGGATCCTCTACTTTTGAGGAAATTGAGAAATACCAGTTTAAACCCACTTGGTCTGATGAGTGTGACATTCTTGAAAATTTCAAACCCATGGACTTTACAACCACTGATGGTGTTAAAGCTCCAAAAGCTAAAGTCATTCCTCTCAAGGACATCCCAACAGAGGTTAAAAACTCTGTTGCAAAGGAGTCCGAAAAGAGAAAGAAGAGAGAAAAGATCAATAACTTGTTTTGTGAATTTTGTGAGAAAAGGAATCATCTAACAAAAGACTGTTTCCATTTAAAAGCATATGATTTGAACAAAATAAGTGTCATTGTTCCTGCTTAAAGCTGCATCGTCTGTGGTAAAACAAACCACAAAACTCAAGCATGTATGTATCTCAAAAACTTTGATGTGAAAAAGAATGAGTACATTGCTAAAACATCTTTGAGTCCATCAACATCATCTGTCAAATTCACCAAGAACCAACCACTGTTTGTGCCAGTTCAAACAACTGTCACAAAACAGCTGAACCAAACATCTGTCAAAAGAGATGTTCAGGTTACTGATGCACCCCTTGCCAATCAATACAGAAGAGGTAAGGAAAAACAGTCTTACCAAAGGATTCCACACGTTTATGAGACCTACAAAAGGCCCTCTAAACCTAAAGTGAACAGGCATCCTTTTGGGTAACAACAGGTGATTGGGCAAAACCCACAACAGTGGTTAGAAAGAAACAGTCCTAAAACTGTCCAGACCCCTGACCTAACCACTGTCCATCAATCTGCATCCATCCCAGACACTGTTGAGACCCCATCCAAAGCCTTATTGGCTTTGGAAACCCTAATGAACTAATCCTTTTACTTCATGTGCAGGGAGCTTCTGCATGCTTAGATAGCCTTTGGTATGCAAATAGTGGAGGCTCCAGGCACATGACAGGATGTAAAGCCCTACTCAAAGATTTCAAAATTCATGGAGGGGGTGATATATCCTTTGGGAATAATAGTAAAGGGAAAGTTCTGGGGTCTGGTACAGTGCAGTCTGGAAATGTAAAATTTGAAAATGTCAATCTGATAGACAATCTGAAATTCAACCTCCTGAGTGTTTCACAAATGAGTGATAAGGGGTATGGGCCATTCTTCACAAAGGAGTGTTGTAGGATTGTTGGAACAGAAATGGTTAAAAAGATTGAAGCAATAATAAAAACTGGAAAAACAAAACTTGTTGCTCAAAGAAGTGGCAATGTTTATGTTGTTGATATGTCAAAAGAGTGTCCCAGAGCTGATGCCTGTCTGTTATCAGCTGCCTCTAACAAAGAGACAGAACTTTGGCACAGGAGACTGGGGCACACAAATCTCAAGACAATCACTGAAATTTCAAAAAATGGCTTTGTATGAGGTTTGCCACAAAAATTGTTTTCATGTCCTGAGCATTGTGTATCCTGTTTAAACGGAAAACAACATAAAAGCTCTTTTAAGTCCATTGAAGAGTCCAAAACAACCCAGTGTTTGCAAATGCTGCACATGGATCTGTTTGGCCCAGTTCAAGTCATGAGTCTCAAGAAAAAGAGATATTGTTTGGTTATTATTGATGACTTATCTAGGTTTACATGGACCTTCTTTTTACACTCAAAAGATGAGACTGCAGGCATTTTGCAAGACTTTGTGACACAGGTTGAAAAGCAATTTGACCTTCCAGTAAAAGTCTTCAGGAGTGAAAATGGCACAGAATTCAAAAATAAGGAGTTGGATGCCTTCTGTGTGAAGAAAGGGATTGTAAGGCAGTACAACATTCCTAGAACACCAGAGCAAAATGGGGTAGTTGAAAGAAAGAACAGAACTTTGATTGAGGCTGCCAGAACCATGCTTGCTGATTCAGGTTTGCCATTAACTTTTTGGGCAGAGGCAGTAAACACTGCTTGCTATGTCCAAAACAGAGTTTTAATAAACCCCTGGCACAAAAAGACTGCTTATGAAATTCTGTATAAAATCAAACCACTGATCTCATATTTTAAAGTCTTTGGCTGCCCATGCTTTATTTTGAACTTAAAAGATTCCATCTCAAAATTTGCAGCCAAAGTACATTGTGGTTATCACCTGGGATACTCAACCACTGCCAAGGCCTACAAAGTGTTTAATACACGGATCAAAGCAGTGGAGGAGACTTTGAATGTAAAGTTCAATGAACTTTCATCAATGAAAATCCCAGCAAATCCTGCAGATTTGTTTGATCTTGATAAATTCACTTTTGAAAATACAGTTGTCAAGACTAACAGTGCAGGTCCATCAGAGGATTCATCACCAGACTATGGGTATGAGATCATCATTCCTCAACAAAAGTCTGCCACAATGGGAAAAGCATCAGTTGTACAAAACAGCTGTCAAAGCTCAACCACTACTACCTCAACAGTTGTTGACCAAAGTAGCCCATCAACCACTGCTTCCACATCATCAACCACTGCTGACAAAAGTCCCCAAACAGTGGATAAAAGTCAGCATGTGTCCACACCATTACCTCCTATTCCACCACCTTTTGAAGCCACTGCTGGATCATCAAAGTCACCAGCAGTGGTTAGCTCAGATGATACACATTTGCATCCTTCACCAACAAATGCCATCATACCATACCAAGGAGATTTAATCTTCTTGAGATCTCATCCACCTGATCAAATCATTGGCAACATCAATGAAGGGGTGCTCCCAAGAAGCCAAACCCATAACATTTGTCTTTTTGCTGGTTTTCTATCACTCCATCAGCCAGTCAAGTACCAAGAGGCACTAAAAGACAACAGATGGGTAGAAGCCATGCAAGAGGAGCTCCAACAGTTCAAAAGATAACAAGTATGGGAGCTTGTACCACTGCCAAAATATGTGAGTCCCATCGGCACAAAGTGGGTCTTCAAAAACAAAACTGATGAAAGGGGCATTGTTGTCAAGAATAAAGCCAGGCTTGTGGTTCAAGGTTACAGATAGGAAGAAGGGATTGATTATGAAACATTTGCCCCTGTAGCAAGATTGGAAGCTATAAGACTGTTCCTGGCCTTTGCTGTCAACCACAACATGAAGGTGTTCCAAATGGATATCAAAAGTGCTTTCCTCTATGGTACAATTCAAGAAGAGGTGTATGTCTGTCAACCTCCAGGTTTTGAGGATCCATTTTATCCAGATCATGTCTACAGGCTAAACAAAGCCTTGTATGGCCTAAAACAAGCACCTAGGGCCTGGTATGAAACTCTTTCCACCTTTCTACTCTCAAATGGTTTCAAAAGAGGTACCATTGATAAAACACTGTTTCTAAAATGGAGAGGAAAGGATTTAATGATTGTCCAAATTTATGTGGATGACATTATTTTTGGAAGCACATGCAATAAAATGTGTGAAGAGTTTAGGGAACTCATGATAGCTGAGTTTGAAATGAGTGCAATGGGTGAGCTGCAATGCTTTCTTGGTCTCCAAGTTCAGCAAACGCAAAATGGAACTTTCATTCATCAAAGCAAATATGCTAAGGAACTTTTAAACAAATTTGATATGAATGATTGTAAACCATGCAGCACACCCATGGCAACAAATAAGCTTGTCATGTCTGATGAAAAGGATGAGCTCATTGACCAAACACTTTATAGAAGCATGATTGGGTCTTTATTGTACCTAACTGCATCTAGACCAGACATCATGTTTGCAACATGTGTCTGTGCAAGAAGTCAATCAGCTCCCAGAAAATCAAACCTCATTGCTGTAAAAAGGATCTTCAGATACATAAAAGGTGCTCCCACACTTGGTATCTGGTATCCAGCTAATGGGAATATCAAGCTTTCAGGCTTTTCAGACAGTGACTTTGCTGGATGTAACACCACAAGGAAGTCCACATCAGGAGGGTGCCAGTTTCTAGGTGATTGCTTAGTTTCATGGCAAAGCAAAAAGCAAGCAGCTGTTTCAACATCCACTGCTGAAGCTGAATACATTGCTGCTGCAAGCTGTACAGCCCAACTCCTGTGGCTTCAAAATCAGTTGCTGGATTTTGGTATCACTGCCTTAAAGTCACCACTCATGTTGGATAGGCAGGTAGCAGAAAATATCATCAAAAATCCAGTTTCCCATTCAACCACAAAGCACATCGACATCAGACATCACTTTGTGAGGGATTGCTATGAAAAAGGTTTGATTTCTCTGCATCATGTTCCAACTAAAGACCAGCTGGCTGATGTGCTCACAAAAGCATTAGATACAGCCACCTTTGAAAGCTTGGTCTCTAGGATTGGCATGCTAAACATGGAATAACAAGCAACATCTTGTTTTTCTATGAATAAAAGCATTAAAATGTTTTCAGAAAATCAAAAATCCATCCTTAAAAATAGTTAAAAATGAAGTTTTCATTAAAATCCTTAAAAGTCTGCCATAACCACTGCTTGCTCAAAAGTCTGCTCTACTTCAAAATGCCTGTCCACTGCTGAAAGCCATCCCCTGTCCTCTCATTTCCTTGATAAACTCTGTTGTTCAAACGCAGTGTCTTATCCACTGATATGCTATCCACTGATAGTGAAAATCCTCCACTGCTTCCATTTGTTACCATTGTAACCACTGCTTTCATTAGTAACTTTCATAAAAGTACTGTCCTTCATTTCATCAGAGGTTGGCATGTGGGCAGTACATAGTGGTCAGTACTTTTGTAACTGCTGCCACGTCAGCATTCACTTTTTCTCTATAAAACCCCCATTCACAACCCAAAACAGGGTTTTACTGTCGAATTGAATTCTCAAAAATTCTCTTCTCAAAGCAGTTTCTTTCTCTCATTTCATCAAATTTCTTCATCATCTTCTTCAATCATCATCTTCAAAATGAAAAAATCGAAATCATCTGCAAAACCCACTTCCAAATCATCTTCGAACGAGGCCTCTCAAAAGGCTAAACCCACTGAAATCCCACAAAAGCCATCTCACAATCTTCTGGGTCTCCTCACAAAACCCGGCACTACAGATGCCTTCGACTCCATCCTTGCTACCATATCTGCATCAAAGTACAAAATTTTGTTAACAGCAGATGCACCAATTTACTTGACAACCCAAAGAGAGTTCTGGAAGAATGCAACCCTTGAAAAACAAGGAGACACTGTTATAGCCATTAACTCTTCTCTAAAGGGTAAAGATGTGAAGATTACACCACAATCCATCTCGGAGGTCTTTCAACTCGACGATCAGGAAGGTAAAACTTGCTTTACTAGAAACGAGTTAAAAACTGACGTTATTGAAAGAGGGTATGCAGACACAATGATGAAGAGGGATACCTTACAAAAAGGTTTCTTCCCTCCTGCAACAAGGTTTTTATTTCATACCCTTCTAATGTGTGTTTCAAACAAAACCACTGCTTTTAATGAAATACCATTAAAAATTCAAAATCTGGGATATGTTATTCTTCAAGAAGAAAATTTTAATTATTCCCGGGAAATTTTTAATGATCTGGTTAAAAATGTTGAAACAAAATCATTCTTACTGTTTCCAAGATTTCTAAGTTATTATTTTGAAAAGAAATTCAGTAAGAATGATATTTCTGCAATAAACCAAGGTGACTCTTTACAAATGCACAGCTTAACTGCTGAAACTTTTACAAGAATGTCAACACCTTGCAAAACACAAGCAGAGGTGCCTGAGCAGAATTTAGCAGCTACCACTGCTCCTCAGGTATCTGCTGCTGAGCCCACTGCTCAAGGTGATCAAAGTGGCAAAACAACTGCTTTGAAACCCACACCTACAATCACCAAAAAGCCAACAAAAAGAAAAACTCAAAAACCCCCCAAACCCATCAAAAAGGCAACTCTGGAGGATGAGATACCAGAGCTACTGCCAGTGACAACACAAAAGTCACAAGAAACCACTGCTGCAACTTCCTCACAGCAGTTGGTACAAATATCTCAACCCATAACCGAAACTCCTCCTGTTTATTCTCAAAAAGAACAGGTTGTACACATAGGGACTCCACAATATGATGCTCTGGAATCACTCGCTTCCATCATCCACAGCCCAATGCCCGGGGCAAATTATCTTCTCACATCCACAATTCCTCCACCAACTAGACTTTTGTTGGAAGCAATTGATTTGAACCAGGCACAAACCAGTCCTTCTCAATCACCTATCAATGAGAACATGCCACAACACATGACTGGGTCTGATGTATCAATCTTTGCTAACCCACCAACACAACCTGAGGAGGTTACACCCCTTGAGTTACAAGTAACTCTGGGTGGTAATCCAAATGAAGCAGTCACTACAAATGTTGAACCCACTGGTTTACATTTGGACAGTGGTTACATCAATAAGACTTCCTTGGAGGCAATTCCTTCCATAGCACCTCTGACATCCACCAGTGGATTTGTTTTGACCACTGGCAACATCAAAAGGCTGTCAAGTGTTGAAGGAAGAAGACCCCAGTACCAAGAAAAAGGGGCATCAGTGGTTAATGTTTGGAGTACACTCCCTACCTCAACCACTGATAAAACCACTGCTAGTGGGAAATCAGATTATCCCATTAAATTGGGTGATGGTTTAAAATATCTGGATTTGACGGAACGAGTTGACAAACTGGATACAGCTGTTGCATATATCAAAGACATGCTACAACAGTTGTTGAAAGTACAAAAGATGCAATCCACTGCTGTTCCATCTCAAGCACCTGCTCCATCACAAGCACCTGCTACAAATGAGCTCTGGACTCTATTTCAACCTTTTCTCCAACAACAAAAAAAAATGGTTGATCAGCAACATGAAATACATGTACAAGAGCTGAGAAACATCATGGAGTCTAGGTTCAAGAACACACAAGCAGACATCAAGGCTCTCAAGGCCCATTTATTGAAAACCACTGGCACTGCTCCTCCAACTGTTCTCTTCATTGATCAATTACCCCCCAGATAATGTCAAAAAGGGGGAGAAAATTCAAGAATGGATAAGGAAGGGAATAGATGATGGTCTTTACATTGAACCAGAAAAGGATGCTATGACCAGAAAAATTCCTTTGCCAGATGGTAGCAAAAAGGTTGATGCTACCCAAGAAGCACTTGATGAAGGAGTAGCAAGTGTAAAAAGGGATAGAGCGGCAAAGGATATTTCAAGGTGGAATGAGGAGAAAAGAGCTTACATGGAGCTGAATGCGCAGGGTTGTTCTGGGCTAAAGGATGTTCAAAATCCTATGCCAAAAAGAAATCGCACTACAAAAGTGAGGAAACCTAAGTCCACACCATCCAGACTCACAAAGCATACTTCAAAACCACCATCCAAAAGCCACCAGCATCAATCCTCCATCCAAACAGCTGTTGTAACTCATGCTGTATCAACTACTGCTAGTACTTCAGAGGTTTCAACATCTGTTACCACTTCAACACACACCGCTTCAACACACACCACAACAACTGCTTTACTACTACCACCATCACCACCAAAAACAACCCCACCACCATCGCCTCCTGCCAAAAAACAGAAGACAACAGATGTTACAACATCTGTTGTAATGACAACAGTGGTTGAAACACCAGTTGTTTCAACAGCTGTTAGTCAATCACAAATCACTGCCACTCAAATCACCCCCACTGATCCACCCAAAACATCATCTGCCTCTCCTACAATAAAAAGGAGAAGGATTTTCATACCATATGATTCACCATCACCATCACCATCACCAACATCTTCAAAATCTTTATCACTTGTCACATTACCAAAGCCGGTTCCTCTCTCATCAGATCCTGCACAACAATCAATCCCTGTTATTACTCCTACAGGTGTCCAATTTCCTCTAGAACTTGAAGTAGTTAGAGAAGAGATCAAATCTTTCTATTATGAGGATGACCCTGCTAAAAGGAAGTTGCCATCAGTCAAAGGATATCCAAGGCCAAACAATATTGAAGAATATTTGAAAGTCAAAGCTAAACAAGCAGAGGATATCTCAAAAAGAAATGCTCAAGGAAAATCTGATAGAGAAATTGGACCGAAGTACCAATTCTTGCTCACACAAGTCAGATCCTTAGAGCAATTTGCAAAAAAATGTGTGTCAACAAATCTCAGAGAGAGCAGATGAATCTTTGAGAAAAGACTACATTGAAAGCATCATGGCAACAAAAAGGTACAAGAGAGAAAAGCACATGTACAAGGAGTGGACCATCCTTGAGCTTGAGCAAGAAGCAGCCAGGATTCAAGAAATGATAAAGAATAAGGTCAAACACACTCCTCCAGAATGGTCAAAGTACAAAAAGAATGTGCCTGAAAAATCACTTGAGCTGAAGAGAATGAAAGAGGAATTAGTTGCTGCTGATTATGGGTCTAAACATCAAGTGGCAAGATGGTAAGAAGATGTAGTCAGGGCCACCTACAAAAGGTTGGAGGAACTAAGAAAGAAAGATCCCACAGTTCCTCAAAAGCCTGACTATCCTGAGGCAGAGGTTTCAAAGAGACCATCAAAAATACAAATCAGGAGAGCCACTGCTCCAGCTGGTGCAGCCATATTTAAAAGAAGGCCACAAAAACGGTTGGATACTGAAACAGTGGCAGAGCTAATGGCAGGAGATGAGCTTGTAAAGGAAGGTATTAAAGAAATGATAGCTGATACTCTTGTCCTGAATCAACCTGCAAGTACTGCTCAGACAGTCATGAATAGGCCTGCATCTCCTAACACCTCATCAAATAAAAATCTCCCAAGAAACCCACCAGGCTCAAAAGTTCTAAAGTGGGAAACTGACAAACAGACCCATGTATTGACTATGTTCAGGTCTGGTGGAGAAGTGAATAAAATAACAAGGGAACAAGCTCTTGGCCTGAGTCTTGAAGATATGCAGGATCTTCTTGATCTTCCACTTGGTAGGGATGAAGATGACACAAATGCCCTAGACTTTGAGTTACAACTTAAAGGTCAGATAAGAGAACTGTTGATGAGGCAATAAAGTTCCACAATAATGAAGAGTTTTGGCATTATCTGTTCCAGGGGGAGATTGTTGGGATTGAACCCTATCAAAGGAACAGATAATTAAAGCCAAAACTGGGTCAGAGTAGTGGATCCATAATAAGTAGGTGTTACATACAAGTCTCTCCCCTTGAAAGTGGTTTCAACATCTACTGACCTCCTATCTACTGATCGTGCAAACTGCTGACCTACAAACTGTTGATCAAGTAAAGGCCTGATGAAAGACTAAAGCTCTGCTGTTCAATCTACTGCCTTAAGTCAAGCACTGCTGATCCGGACAAGTACTGCTGGGTTCACAACAGTGGAAGGATGCAGCAGTTGTTTAGATGTCTTTTATGTAATGAAATGTAATAGCAGTGTTTGTATTGATCAGAGGTTAGAGTTTGTTAGGAGGTTAGATGTCACTTTCATGGTGACGTCAGCTTAGATGCTTCAGTGGTTTGCTAGTACCTATAAATAGAACAGTGCTCTGTACTGTTCTATTAGCTCTTTGCAAAATTCTCTTCCTGCATGAACAAACACTGAGCTCTGGCTGAGGGGGAGTTTGTATTCAACATTGCATTGTAATCGTAATTGAAATAAATTCAATCCTTCAGTTCTTTGTGAAAAATGTTTGATCAAAGCAATTCTCTCGTTTGATTGTGTGCAAAGTTTGTTTCCATCTTAATTCCGCTGCACAACTCATCCATATTTATCTAATTCAAACATAAAAACACAATCAAAACCAAACTCAGATCCAACATTGATGGAGAAAGGTCTGGTGGCAAGAAAAGCTGCTTCTAGGAGGTTGTCAAGTGTTTTCGCTCGACGATTCCATTCTTGGTTGGTTGGTTTGGCCCTTGTTCCTGTAACTCGAATCCTAGCCCGGTATATCTCATTTTAATGTGACACCATTGTGAACCTTACGCCTTTTTTACTCTCTGATCGAGGTTCTCGGCATTGAAAAATCTTCGTAAACTAAATCACACACGTATATGTTGACATTTAAGAGATATAAAGTCAAGAAAATCAAGGGCAATGGTGATATATAAGTGGATTAGACACCAAAAAAAAAAAACACTCAACAAATGGCTACCATTTAAGGAATGTGTTTAGTGACGGCATCAGATTCCTAATTGATGAAGAAAGGTCTGGTGGCAAGAAAAGCTGCTTCTAAGAGGCTGTCAAGTGTTTTCGCTCGACGATTTTCATTCTTGGGTGATTGGTTTGGCCCTTGTTCTTGTAACTCGAATCCTAGTCCGGTATATCCCATTTTAATTTTACACCATTGTGAACCTAACGCCTTTTTTACTCTCTGATCAAGGTTCTCGGCATTGAAAAATGTTTGTAAACTAAATCACACTTGTATATGTTGACATTTAAGAGATATACAGTCAAGAAAATCAAGGGCAATGGTGATATATATGCGGATTAGACACAAAAAAAACACACTCAACAAATGGCTACAATTATAGGAATATGTTTAGTGACGGCATCAGGTTCCTAATTTATGGAGAAAGGTCTGGTGGCAAGAAAAGCTAATTCTAGGAGGTTGTCAAGTGTTTTCGCTCGACGATTCCATTCTTGGGTGGTTGGTTTGGCCCTTGTTCCTGTAACTCGAATCCTAGCCCGGTATATCCCATTTTAATTTTACACCATTGTGCACTTTACGCCTTTTTTACTCTCTGATCGAGGTTCTCGGCGTTGAAAAATCTTCCTAAACTAAATAACACGTGTATATGTTGACATTTAAGAGATATACAGTCAAGAAAATCAAGGGCAATGGTGATATACATGCGGATTAGACACCAAAAAAACACTCAACAAATGGCTATAATTTAAGGAATGTGTTTAATGACGGCATCAGATTCCTAATTGATGGAGAAAGGTCTGGTGGCAAGAAAAGCTGCTTCTAGGAGGTTGTCAAGTGTTTTCGCTCGACGATTCCATTCTTAGGTGGTTGGTTTGGCCCTTGTTCCTGTAACTCGAATCCTAGCCCGGTATATCCCATTTTTATTTTACACCATTGTGAACCTTACGCCTTTTTTACTCTCTGATCGAGGTTCTCGGCATTCAAAAATCTTCGTAAACTAAATCACACGTGTATATGTTGACATTTAAGAGATATACAGTTAAGAAAATCAAGGGTAATGGTGATATATATGCGGATTAGATACAAAAAAAAAACACTTAACAAATGGCTACAATTTCAAGAATGTGTTTAGTGACGACATCAAATTCCTAATTGATGGAGAAAGGTCTGGTGGCAAGAAAAACTGCTTCTACGAGACTGTCAAGTGTTTTCGCTCGACGATTCCATTCTTGGGTGGTTGGTTTAGCACTTGTTCCTGTAACTCGAATCCTAGCCCGGTATATCCCATGTTAATTTTACACCATTGTGAACCTTACGCCTTTTTTACTCTCTGATTGAGGTTCTCGGCATTGAAAAATTTTTGTAAACTAAATCACGCGTGTATATGTTGACATTTAAGAGATATACAGTCTGAAAAATCAAAGGCAATGGTGATATATATGCGGATTAGACACAAAAAAAAACACTCAACAAATGGCTACAATTTAAGGAATGTGTTTAGTGGCGGCATCAGATTCCTAATTGAGGGAGAAAGTTCTGGTGGCAAGAAAAGCTGCTTCTAGGAGGTTGTCAAGTGTTTTCGCTCGACGATTCCATTCTTGGGTGGTTGGTTTGGCCCTTGTTCCTGTAACTCGAATCCTAGCCCGGTATATACCATTTTAATTTTACACCATTGTGAACTTTACGTCTTTTTTACTCTCTGATCGAGGTTCTCGGCATTGAAAAATCTTCGTAAACTAAATCACACGTTTATATGTTGACATTTAAGAGATATACCGTCAAGAAAATCAAGGGCAATGGTGATATATACTCGGATTAGACTCCAAAAAAACACTCAACAAATGGCTACAATTTAAGGAATGTGTTTAGTGACGGCATCAGATTCCTAATTGAAGAAGAAAGGTCTGGTGGCAAGAAAGGCTGCCTCTAGGAGGTTGTCAAGTGTTTTCGCTCGACGATTCCATTCTTGGGTGGTTGGTTTGGCCATTGTTCCTGTAACTTAAATCCTAACCCGGTATATCCCATTTTAATTTTACACCACTGTGAACCTTACGCCTTTTTTACTCTCTGATCGA
Source organism: Helianthus tuberosus (assembly GCA_030545235.1). NCBI lineage: Eukaryota > Viridiplantae > Streptophyta > Magnoliopsida > Asterales > Asteraceae > Helianthus > Helianthus tuberosus. Next base: position 189,904,068 of record CM060354.1, read on the forward strand.
GGTTTATCGGCGTTGAAAAATCTTGGTAAACTAAATCACACGTGTATATGTTGACATTTAAGAGATATACAGTCAAGAAAATCAAGGGCAATGGGGATATATATGCGGATTAGACACCAAAAAAACACTCAACAAATAGCTACCATTTAAGGAATGTGTTTAGTGACGGCATCAGATTCCTAATTGATGAAGAAAGGTCTGGTGGCAAGAAAAGCTGCTTCTTGGAGGCTGTCAAGTGTTTTCGCTCGACGATTCCATTCTTGGGTGGTTGGTTTGGCCCTTGTTCCTGTAACTCGAATCCTAGCCCGGTATATCCCATTTTAATTTTACACCATTGTGAACCTTACGTCATTTTTACTCTCTGATCGAGGTTCTCGTCATTGAAAAATCTTCGTAAACTAAATCACACGTTTATATGTTGACATTTAAGAGATATACCGTCATGAAAATCAAGGGCAATGGTGATATATACGCGGATTAGACTCCAAAAAAACACTCAACAAATGGCTACAATTTAAGGAATGTGTTTAGTGACGGCATCAGATTCCTAATTGAAGAAGAAAGGTCTGGTGGCAAGAAAGGCTGCCTCTAGGAGGTTGTCAAGTGTTTTCGCTCGACGATTCCATTCTTGGGTGGTTGGTTTGGCCATTGTTCCTGTAACTTAAATCCTAACCCGGTATATCCCATTTTAATTTTACACCACTGTGAACCTTACGCCTTTTTTACTCTCTGATCGAGGTTTATCGGCGTTGAAAAATCTTGGTAAACTAAATCACACGTGTATATGTTGACATTTAAGAGATATACAGTCAAGAAAATCAAGGGCAATGGGGATATATATGCGGATTAGACACCAAAAAAACACTCAACAAATAGCTACCATTTAAGGAATGTGTTTAGTGACGGCATCAGATTCCTAATTGAAGAAGAAAGGTCTGGTGGCAAGAAAAGCTGCTTCTAGGAGGTTGTCAAGTGTTTTCGCTCGACGATTCCATTCTTGGGTGGTTGGTTTGGCCATTGTTCCTGTAACTTAAATCCTAACCTGGTATATCCCATTTTAATTTTACACCACTGTGAACCTTACGCATTTTTTAATCTCTGATCGAGGTTTATCGGCATTGAAAAATCTTGGTAAACTAAATCACACGTGTATATGTTGACATTTAAGAGATATACAGTCAAGAAAATCAAGGGCAATGGGGATATATATGTGGATTAGACACCAAAAAAAACACTCAACAAATAGCTACCATTTAAGGAATGTGTTTAGTGGAGGCATCAAATTCCTAATTGATGAAGAAAGGTCTGGTGGCAAGAAAAGCTGCTTCTAGGAGGCTGTCAAGTGTTTTCGCTCGACGATTTTCATTCTTGGGTGATTGGTTTGGCCCTTGTTCCTGTAACTCGAATCCTAGCCCGGTATATCCCATTTTAATTTTACATCATTGTGACCTAACGCCTTTTTTTACTCTCTGATCGAGGTTCTCGGCATTGAAAAATGTTTGTAAACTAAATCACACTTGTATATGTTGACATTTAAGAGATATACAGTCAAGAAAATTAAGGGCAATGGTGATATATATGCGGATTAGACACAAAAAAAAACACACTCAACAAATGGCTACAATTATAGGAATAAGTTTAGTGACGGCATCAGATTCCTAATTTATGGAGAAAGGTCTGGTGGCAAGAAATGCTAATTGTAGGAGGTTGCCAAGTGTTTTCGCTCGACGATTCCATTCTTGGGTGGTTGGTTTGGCCCTTGTTCCTGTAACTCGAATCCTAGCCCGGTATATCCCATTTTAATTTTACACCATTGTGCACTTTACGCCTTTTTTACTCTCTGATCGAGGTTCTCGGCATTGAAAAATCTTCCTAAACTAAATCACACGTGTATATGTTGACATTTAAGAGATATACAGTCAAGAAAATCAAGGGCAATGGTGATATATATGCGGATTAGACACCAAAAAAACACTCAACAAATGGCTACAATTTAAGGAATATGTTTAGTGACGGCATCAGATTCATAATTGATGGAGAAAGGTCTGGTGGCAAGAAAAGCTGATTCTTTGAGGTTGTCAAGTGTTTTCGCTCGACGATTCCATTCTTGGGTGGTTGGTTTGGCCCTTGTTCTTGTAACTCGAATCCTCGCCCGGTATATCCCATTTTAGTTTTACACCATTGTGTACCTCCCGCCTTTTTTACTCTCAGATCGAGGTTCTCGGCATTGAAAAATCTTTGTATACTAAATCGCACGTGTATATGTTGACATTTAAGAGATATACAATCAAGAAAATCAAGGGCAATGGTGATATATATGCGGATTAGACACAAAAAAAAACACTTAACAAATGGCTACAATTTAAGGAATGTGTTTAGTGATGGCATCAGATTCCTAATTGATGGAGAAAGATCTAGTGGCAAGAAAAGCGGCTTCTAGGAGGTTGTCAAGTGTTTTCGCTCGACGATTCCATTCTTGGGTGGTTGGTTTGTCCCTTGTTCCTGTAACTCGAATCCTAGCCCGGTATATCCCATTTTAATTTTACACCATTGTGAATCTTACGCCTTTTTTTACTCTTTGATCGAGGTTTTTGGCATTGAAAAATCTTCGTAAACTAAATCACACGTGTATATGTTGACATTTAAGATATATACAGTCAAGAAAATCAAGGGCAATGGTGATATATATGCGGATTAGACACCAAAAAAAAACACTCAACAAATGGCTACAATTTAAGGAATGTGTTTAGTGACCGCATCAGATTCCTAATTGATGGAGAAAGGTCTGGTGGCCAGAAAAGCTGCTTCTAGGAGTGTAGGTCTCGTGAGCCGTGCGGATCGTAACAGAATCGTCAATCTAACCTAGAGTGCGGAATCCCCTAGATCAGATTTCACAAAAAAGGTGTAGAAACAGAATCACGAACACGATACACTTTCAATCTGGTCTTCTATTGATTATCCAACACGAAGTTTACAATCAATTCAAGACCCACAAGAAATCTCCTAGCCACTCTCTATAGATTTCTCCCAAAGTCTCAATGTCTATCAAATGTCTAACATAAACCCATATGCCAAGCCTTGTTTATATAGGACAAGGTTTGCACATGGGCTTTGGTTTGGGCTAGGCCATTCTCCACGCCCATTACACCAAATAACTCCCTAACTAATAATGCTAAGTCCAATACAAAATATCCAAAGACTAAATAAACAAACTATTAAGCTGTTGTCACAAAACATGCACCAACAAACTCCCCCTTGACAATAGCTTCATAGTGTAACTTTGTCTTCAAACATCTTGCAGTCTTTTGGTCTTTGGATAGCGTCAGCTACACAGTTTCTGACATCAACTAACTCCCCCTTAGATGATGCTTCCAATCTCCAAAACTTTCATTCGTTGTAGATCAGCGAACTAGCAATCTTTGGTTAAGCAAGTATCTCCAAATTTTCCAAATCTCTCTCTGCATTGTAGTAGAAGGATCCTACCATGCATCTTCACACATCTTCACTTCGCTCTCAATCTGCACTTTACTTGTATTCTGCACTTCATTTTGATAACTGCATCAATCTGTTTAGCAACACAAGAAAGTATCTCGAAAAACCATTAGCATTTTTCACATTTAAAGATAAACCAATATTTTATCTTAGTTTGCAAAAACAACTACCTGTCAGTTCAAAATGGGAGATATTTAAAACAAATATTTTTGGTATTTTTGATATTTCAAAACAAACTAACAAACTAAACTGAACTCAAAAATATTTACAATACTTCTTTTTGTGAGTATCAAGTGCAAGAAGATCATATCAGCAAATTCAAACTGTTTTCACACTATTAGATAATTCTTTATTTAATTTTCGTGAAAAGCAGTCCAAGACGATTACCAGTATGTTTATCCACTTAAACAAAATGCATGAACATTTCAAGTACCATTACCGTATGATACGTTAAGGTAATATTATTTCTGATATACTAGTGTGTCCCACTTCAGGATATACCCCCGCGATCAAGGTATGCACAAAGATTCATCGTAGTAGGTGAGTATACTGAATTCATCCGTTTTATTTTTCAACGTTTAGATAATTGGTGAACAGGTCAGTACTTCCGTACAGCAGAGAGACCAAAATATCTAACGAGGGCTAAGACAAATACCAATTTTTGGTACGATTTATGCTTTTTGCATTTTTGAATGACTCTCTATGAGAACTTCTTTATTTTCAGGGTTTTGGCATTTTTTAGCTCTTTTAAGATATCCTGGGTGTGTCTAGGTCAGCATGTATCTGAATGCAGCAGAAGGACACCCCTGATATCCCCAGATGAAATAACAGTATAAAGACCCAAAACTTCAGATTTTGGCAATCTATCAACGCAAGATTTAAGGTCATTAAACCATACACCACTGATGTGTTCCCCACTCATACTCAGTGCATTTATGTTTATATCACTTTGGTAAGTTGATTATTTCATGCTTTTGCCTACTAGTACATCATATGATGAAGCTGCTATCACACTTAAGCATTTTAATTCAGTTTGAGTGTGACAGTCTAACATGCTGATGTACTATCATTTCTTCTTTTTCACACAGTGAAAACTCATTTTTGATTTTCTATTTTTTTATGTTTTTCATTTTTAAAATTTTATAACTTACTCCCCCTAAACACACGCACTAACTAAACTCTTTTTGGCTTAGGGAAATTTCTCCCCCTAAATTTTTGTTTTCATGGAGTAAGTTTCAAAAACACAAATTTAAAAACACAAACAAACTCCCACTTTAAATCTGACAAAAGTTTTTCACGTTTAAAGTTTAAAATAATCAAAATGATCACAGAAGTAAATAGTTCGTTACCCATGTTAACCTACTATTCACCTCAGATGCTTTACAGGAACAACCACTGTCGAACACATCAACAGTCCTTCTTGGTCATCCTGCATTCACTCAACAACTCAGTTAGTCTTGAGAACCCAAGCCCTGATAGTCTTGGGTTTTCCAAATTCATCCATTACAGGAACATCCATCTAATATCCATCACACTTCAGTGGATCATTGGGTAACATTTTATCTTGATACCTTCTTCTCCCATAATCATACCATGAATTTTGAAAAATTTTTGGATGTTGTTGAACATTCGAGTTACTAAAACCCCTATGTCCATTTCTTTGTTGAAAATTTCGATTACCAGCAGTTTGGTATCGATTTTGATATCCAAAATTTTTATTTTGACTTTGAAAACGATTTGATTTACCACTATATTGACTAAATTGTGGAGAAATACTTCTTGGTCTATCAAATCTTTTTGAAGTTGAAGGTTTAGATTGAGATTCAGGTTTATTTGTCTGACAACTAGGTTTTACACTATTGTTTGACCCAACCTGATTCCCATCCTTAACCTCATCAACCTTTTGTTTTCCTTTCTTCAAAGGACAACAACTCGCCACGTGCCCTTTGTTGTGACATGTAAAACAGGATCCTTTCTTATATGTTTTCTTTTTGTTTGATCCCTTTTTAAATGTGTTGGTCTTTTTGTCTTTGGTATCCTCATCCACTTTATGAGGTGTACCGTTAGACCCAACAGATTCTTTCAAAGAAACTGGACTATTTGGCAAGTCCACAGCTATCGGATCCACTACTACTTGTGCAGTGGTTACAAACTCAGTTAGCTCATCTTCAGTTGGTAAAAATGAGTAGTCTTGATTTCCAGAAGATGAAGCTTTAGTAAACCCTACCCCGGTTTTATCATTACTCCTTTTTAAATCTTTTTGAATTTGAGTCCTGACTAACGAAGAACTTCCAAAATTGTTTAACTTCCCCTTAAGTTCTACAATTTTGGCTTGTGCATCAGCCAATTCTGTGCACTTTTCTGAAAGCTCGTTAGTCTTTTCTTTCACAGTTTCACGAGCCAAATCAATGACCTGTAACAGTTCATTGACTTTGCTTGTTAAACTGCTAATTTCTTGTTCATTTGATTTGAGTTTATCTAAACAATTTGACTCTCTTTTAATCAAAAGAACATTTAACTCTTTTCGGTTTTGCAAATCAGCTAACATAATTTTGTTTTGTTCCGATAGTCTGTCAACTTTAACCTGTAGTTCAGCGCAATTAAGACATGCATGACTTACAGATTCTGATGATACCTTTACCTCTGCTATAAGTCCGTTCACATCCTTCAAGCCCTTTGAAACTTCTGCCTCAACCTTTTCAGCATTCTCCTCATCTGCTTCCTTCTTCTCTTCTACCTCAGCAGCTACTTCTCCAATCTTTACAGCTGCAAGCTCAGCTACTAATGCTTGATCACAAGTAGTTACTTGTGAAGAGATCTGATAACGTTTTTCCAAAGCTTCCCACAGATCTCTAGAATTTCCATAGTTCTTGAAGATATGCTTAATGCCCTCAGGTAAGGATTTCTTGATTGCAGCTAAAGCTTTCTTCTCAGCATCAACCACCTGTCTCTCAGATTCATCCATATTCTCATAAGAAATCACCTTAACCCTTCCTTCAACACGACGTGTAGGAGCAAAGTATCCATCTATCATACACGTCCACATTCTCGCATCCTTACTTTGAACATATGCCTCAACCTTCTTTTTCCATTCAGCATATTCATTGACATTTACAAGCTTGGGCTAGTTTTTAACAACCTCACTACCATTATCCATCTTAACCATCTTTAAACTCGCTTTTACCGTAACCGTACTGTCAAAACCGTACACAAATTATCCGAAAACTGTTTTTACCAAATTATACCGTTAGATTCGTCTCGAAATTACGATTCCAATGGTATATAATGTCAAAAACCTATTTCAGGATTTCCTAGAGTCTTTTTTTTTTACCCTAAAAATCCAAGGAATTTAACGGTGCGAACGGTTTTATGGGATTAGTTACGAATAGTTTTCTAAACGCGGAACAGTGAAATTTTTCGTACGCGAGCCAAGAAAAATTCCACCCCGTCCTAAATGGTCCTAGATGGTCCGAAATGGCTATCCGAATTGACTCTTTATCCGAAATGAGTACTCTCAGATCCGAAATGAACTAAACAGATCCGTAATGGGACAGTCTGATCCGGAATCAAGCTTAACTGATCCGAAATGGATCTGTCTGATCCGAAATGCAAGTGGAACTTGTCCGAAATGCAACCTGATGATCCGAAATGCTTGAACTGTGTCCGAAATGCAACTGATCTGGTCTGAAATGCTGATATTAATCCGAAATGCAATACTGATTATTCGAAATGCAGTCTAGATGATCCGAAATGCAAGCAGAAGATCCGAAATCTTGCTGTTTTATCCGAAATGAGTGATTTCTTGTCCGAAATTGATCAGAAATGCAAGATTTCAATCCGAAATCCTTTATTTCTATCAGAAATGGACCAAAATCACCAGCAGAACTCCGAAACAGCCTTCAAACTCGTCCAAAAACTCCGATTTTCTGCAGAAACGATTCTGAACCAAGCCAATCTAGAGCCTAACGCTCTGATACCAATTGTAGGTCCCGTGAGCCGTGCGGATCGTAACAGAATCGTCGATCCAACCTAGAGTGCGGAATCCCCTAGATCAGATTTTGCAGAAAACGTGTAGAAACAAGAATCACGAACACGATACACTTTCAATTCGGTCTTCTATTGATTATCCAACACGAAGTTTACAATCAATTCAAGACCCACAAGAAATCTCCTAGCCACTCTCTATAGATTTCTCCCAATGTCTCAATGTCTATCAAATGTCTAACCTAAACCCTTATGCCAAGCCTTGTTTATATAGGACAAGGTTTGCACATGGGCTTTGGTTTGGGCTAGGCCATTCTCCAAGCCCATTACACCAAATAACTCCCTAACCAATAATGCTAAGTCCAATACAAAATATCCAAAGACTAAATAAACAAACTATTAAGCTGTTTTCACAAAACATGCACCAACAAGGAGGTTGTCATGTGTTTTCGCTCGACGATTCCATTCTTGGGTGGTTGGTTTGTCCCTTGTTCCTGTAACCTAAATTCTAACCCAGTATATCCCACTTTAATTTTACACAATTGTGAACCTTACGCCTTTTTACTCTCTGATCGAGGTTCTCGGCATTGAAAAATCTTTGTAAACTAAATCACACATGTATATGTTGACATTTAAGAGATATACAGTCAAGAAAATCAAGGGCAATGGTGATATATATGCGGATTAGACACCAAAAAAAACACTCAACAAATGGCTACAATTTAAGGAATGTGTTTAGTGACGGCATCAGATTCCTAATTGATGGAGAAAGGTCTGGTGGCAAGAAAAGCTGCTTCTATGAGGTTGTCAAGTGTTTTCGCTCGACGATTCCATTCTTGGGTGGTTGGTTTGGCACTTGTTCCTGTAACTCGAATCCTAGCCCGGTATATCCCGTTTTAATTTTACACCATTGTGAACCTTACGCCTTTTTTACTCTCTGGTCGAGGTTCTCGGCATTGAAAAATCTTCGTAAACTAAATAACACGTGTATATGTTGACATTTAAGAGATATACAGTCAAGAAAAACAAGGGCAATGGTGATATATATGCGGATTAGACACCAAAAAAACACTCATCAAATTGCTAGAATTTAAGGAATGTGTTTAGTGACGGCATCAGATTCCTAATTGATGGAGAAAGCTCTAGTGGAAAGAAAAGCTGCTTCTAGGAGTTTGTCAAGTGTTTTCGCTCGACGATTCCATTCTTGGGTGGTTGGTTTGGCCCTTGTTCCTGTAACTCGAATCCTAGCTCGGTATATCCCATTTTAATTTTACACCATTGTGAACCTTACGCCTTTTTTACTCTATGATCGAGGTTCTCGGCATTGAAAAATCATCGTAAACTAAATCAAACGTGTCTATGTTGACATTTAAGAGATATACAGTCAAGAAAATCAAGGGCAATGGTGATATATATGTGGATTAGACACAAAAAAAAAACACTAAAGAAATGGCAAAAATTTAAGGAATGTGTTTAGTGAGCGCATCAGATTCCTAATTGATGGAGAAATGTCTAGTGGCAAGAAAAGCTGCTTCTAGGAGGTTGTCAAGTGTCTTCACTCGACGATTCCATTCTTGGGTGTTTGGTTTGGCCCTTGTTCCTGTAACTCGAATCCTAGCCCGGTAAATCCCATTTTAATTTTACACCATTGTGAACCTTACGTCTTTTTTATTCTCTGATCGAGGTTCTCGGCATTGAATAATCTTCGTAAACTAAATCACACGTGTATATGTTGACATTTAAGAGATATATAGTCAAGAAAATCAAGGGAAATGGTGATATATAAGCGGATTAGACACCAAAAAAAACACTCAACAAATGGCTACTATTTAAGGAATGTGTTTAGTAACCACATCAGATTCCTAATTGATGGAGAAAGGTCTGGTGGCAAGAAAAGCTGCTTCTAGGAGGTTGTCAAGTGTTTTCGCTCGACGATTCCATTCTTGGGTGGTTGGTTTGGCCCTTGTTCCTGTAACTCGAATCCTAGCCCGGTATATCCCATTTTAATTTTACACCATTGTGAACGTTACGTATTTTTTTACTCTCTGATCGAGGTTCTCGGCATTGAAAAATCTTTGTAAACTAAATCACACGTGTATATGTTGACATTTAAGAGATATACAGTCAAGAAAATCAAGGGCAATGGTGATATATATGTGGATAAGACACCAAAAAAAAACTCAACAAATGGCTATAATTTAAGGAATGTGTTTAGTGACGGCATCAAATTCCTAATTGATGGAGAAAGGTCTGGTGGCAAGAAAAGCTGCTTCTATGAGGTTGTCATCTGTTTTCGCTCGACGATTCCATTCTTAGCTGGTTGGTTTGGCCCTTGTTCCTGTAACTCGAATTCTAACCCAGTATATCCCACTTTAATTTTAACAATTGTGAACCTTACGCCTTTTTACTCTCTGATCGAGGTTCTCGGCATTGAAAAATCTTCGTAAACTAAATCACACGTGTATATGTTGACATTTAAGAGATATACAGTCAAGAAAATCAAGGGAAATGGTGATATATATATGCGGATTAGACACCAAAAAATACACTTAACAAATGGCTACAATTTAAGGAATGTGTTTAGTGACGACATCAGATTCCTAATTGATGGAGAAAGCTCTGCTGGCAAGAAAAGCTGCTTCTAGGAGGTTGTCAAGTGTTTTCGCTCGACGATTCCATTCTTGGGTGGTTGGTTTGGCCCTTGTTCCTGTAACTCGAATCCTAGCCTAGTATATCCCATTTTAATTTTACACCATTGTGAAACTTACGCCTTTTTTACTCTCTGATCTCGGTTCTCGGCATTGAAAAATCTTCGTAAACTAAATCAAACGTGTATATGTTGACATTTAAGAATTATACAGTCAAGAAAATCAAGGGCAATGGGGATATATATGCGGATTAGACACCAAAAAAAACAGTCAACAAATGGCTATAATTTAAGGAATGTGTTTAGTGACCGCATCAGATTCCTAATTGATGGAGAAATGTCTAGTGGCAAGAAAAGCTGTTTCTAGGAGGTTGTCAAGTGTTTTCGCTGGACGATTCCATTCTTGGGTGGTTGGTTTGGCCCTTGTTCCTGTAACTCGAATCCTAGCCCGGTATATCCCATTTTAATTTTACACCATTGTGAACCTTACGCCTTTTTTACTAAATCACACGTGTATATGTTGACATTTAAGAGATATACAGTCAAGAAAATCAAGGGCAATTGTGATATATATGCGGATTAGACACCAAAAAAAACACTCAACAAATGGCTACAATTTAAGGAATGTGTTTAGTGACGGCATCAGATTCCTAATTGATGGAGAAAGCTCTGGTGGCAAGAAAAGCTGCTTCTAGGAGATTATCAAGTGTTTTCACTCGACGATTCCATTCTTGGGAGGTTGGTTTGGCCCTTGTTCCTGTAACTCGAATCCTAGCCCCTTATATCCCATTTTAATTTTTCACCATTGTGAACCTTACGCCTTTTTTACTCTCTGATCGAGGTTCTCGGCATTGAAAAATCTTCGTAAACTAAATCACACGTGTATATGTTGACATTTAAGAGATATACAGTCAAGAAAATCAAGGGCAATGTTGATATATATGCGGATTAGACAAACAAAAAAAAAACACTCAACAAATGCTACAATTTAAGGAATGTGTTTAGTGACGGCATCTGATTCCTAATTGATGAAGAAAGGTCTCGTGGCTAGAAAAGCTGCTTCTAGGAGGTTGTCAAGTGTTTTCATTCGACGATTCCATTCTTGGGTGGTTGGTTTGGCCCTTGTTCCAGTAACTCGAATCCTAGCCCGGTATATCCCATTTTAATTTTACACCATTGTGAATCTTATGCCTTTTTTACTCCCTGATCGAGGTTCTCAGCATTGAAAAATCTTCGTAAACTAAATCACACGTGTGTATGTTGACATTTAAGAGATATACAGTCAAGAAAATCAAGGGGCAATGGTGATATATAAGTGGATTAGACACCAAAAAAAAAAACACTAAACAAATGGCTACAATTTAAGGAATGTGTTTAGTGACGGCATCAGATTCCTAATTGATAGAGAAAGGTCTAGTGGCAAGAAAAGATGCTTCTAGGAGGTTGTCAAGTGTTTTCGCTCGACGATTCCATTCTTAGGTGGTTGGTTTGGCCCTTGTTCCTGTAACTCGAATCCTAGCCCGGTATATCCCATTTTAATTTTAGACCATTGTAAACCTTACACCTTTTTTACTCTCTGATCGAGGTTCTCGGCATTGAAAAATCTTCGTAAACTAAATCACACGTGTATATGTTGACATTTAAGAGATATAAAGTCAAGAAAATTAAGGGCAATGGTGATATATATGCAGATTAGACACCAAAAAAAAACTTAACAAATGGCTACAATTTAAGGAATGTGTTTAGTGACGGGATCAGATTCCTAATTGATGGAGAGAGGTCTGGTGGCAAGAAAAGCTGCTTCTAAGAGGTTTGAAGTGTTATCGCTCGATGATTCCATTCTTGGGTCGTTGGTTTGGCCCTTGTTCCTATAACTCGAATCCTAGCCCGGTATATCCCATTTTAATTTTACACCATTGTGAACTTTACGCCTTTTTTACTCTCTGATCGAGGTTCTTGGCATTGAAAAATCTTCGTAAACTAAATCACACGTGTATATGTTGACATTTAAGAGATATACAGTCAAGAAAATCAAGGGCAATGGTGATATATATGCGGAATAGACAAAAAAAAAAAAAAAACACTCAACAAATGGCTACAATTTATGGGATGTGTTTAGTGACGGCATCAGATTCCTAATTGATGGAGAAAGGTCTGGTGGCAAGAAAAGCTGCTTCTAGGAGGTTGTCAAGTGTTTTCGCTCGATGATTCCATTCTTGGGTGGTTGGTTTGGCCCTTGTTCCTATAACTCGAATCCTTGCCCGGTATATCCCATTTTAATTTTACACCATTGTGAACCTTACGCCTTTTTTACTCTCTGATCGAGGTTCTTGGCATTGAAAAATCTTCGTAAACTAAATCACACGTGTATATGTTGACATTTAAGAGATCTATACAGTCAAGAAAATCAAGCGCAATGGTGATATATATGCGGAATAGACACAAAAAAACACTCAACAAATGGCTACAATTTATGGGATGTGTTTAGTGACGGCATCAGATTCCTAATTGATGGAGAAAGGTCTGGTGGCAAGAAAAGCTGCTTCTAGGAGGTTGTCAAGTGTTTTCGCTCGACGATTCCATTCTTGGGTGGTTGGTTTGGCACCTGTTCCGGTAAGTCGAATCCTAGCCAAGTATATCCATTTTAATTTTACACCATTGTGAACCTTACACCTTTTTTACTCTCTGATCGAGGTTATCGGCATTGAAAAATCTTCGTAAACTAAATCACACGTGTATATATTGACATTTAAGAGATATACAGTCAAGAAAATCGAGGGCAATGGGGATATATATGCGGATTAGACACAAAAAAAAATCACTCAACAAATGGCTACAATTTAAGGAATGTGTTTAGGGACGACATCAGATTCCTAATTGATAGAGAAAAGTCTGGTGGCAAGAAAAGCTGCTTCTAGGAAGTTGTCAAGTGTTTTCTCTCGACGATTCCATTCTTGGGTGGTTGGTTTGGCCCTTTTTCCTGTAACTCGAATGCTAGCCTGGTATATCCTATTTTAATTTTACACCATTTTGAACCTTACGCCTTTTTTACTCTCTGATCGAGGTTCTCGGCATTGAAAAATCTTCGTAAACTAAATCACACGTGTATATGTGGACATTTATGAGATATACAGCCAAGAAAATCAAGGGCAATGGTGATATATATGCGGATTAGACACCAAAAAAACACTCAACAAATGGCTACAATTTAAGGAATGTGTTTAGGGACGGCATCAGATTTCTAATTGATCGAGAAAGGTCTGGTGGCAAGAAAATCTGCTTCTAGGAGGTTCTCAAGTGTTTACGCTCGACGATTCCATTCTTGGGTGGTTGGTTTGGCCCTTGTTCCTGTAACTCGAATCCTAGCCCGGTATATCCCATTTTAATTTTACACCATTGTGAACCTTACGCCTTTTTTACTCTGTGATCGAGGTTCTCGGCATTGAAAAATCTTCATAAACTAAATCACACGTGTATATGTGGACATTTAAGAGATATACAGTCAAGAAAATCAAGGGCAATTGTGATATATATGCGGATTAGACACAAAAAAATCACTCAACAAATGGCTACAATTTAAGGAATGTGTTTAGTGACGACATCAGATTCCTAATTGATAGAGAAAGGTCTGGTGGCAAGAAAAGCTGCTTCTAGGAAGTTGTCAAATGTTTTCGCTCGACGATTCCATTCTTGGGTGGTTGGTTTGGCCCTTGTTCCTGTAACTCGAATTCTAGCCCGGTATATCCCACTTTAATTTTACACCATTGTGAACGTTACGCCTTTTTTACTCTCTGATCGAGGTTCTCGGCATAGAAAAATCTTCGTAAACTAAATCACACGTGTATATGTTGACATTTAAGAGATATACAGTCAAGAAAATAAAGGGAAATTGTGATATATATGCGGATTAGACACAAAAAAAACACTCAACAAATGGCTACAATTTAAGGAATGTGTTTAGTGAAGACATCATATTCCTAATTGATGGAGAATCGTCTGATGGCAAGAAAAGCTGCTTCTAGGAGGTTGTCAAGTGTTTTCGCTCGACGATTCCATTCTTGGGTGGTTGGTTTGGCCCTTGTTCCTGTAACTCGAATTCTAGCCCGGTCTATCCCATTTTAATTTTACACCATTGTGAACCCTACGCCTTTTTTACTCTCTGATCGAGGTTCTCGGCATTGAAAAATCTTCGTAAACTAAATCACACGTGTATATGTTGACATTTAAGAGATATACAGTCAAGAAAATCAAGGGCAATGGTGATATATATGCGGATTAGACACAAAAAAAACACTCAACAAATGGCTACAATTTAAGGAATGTGTTTAGTGACGACATCTGATTCCTAATTGATGGAGAAAGGTCTGGTGGTAAGAAAAGCTGCTTTGTTAGTGCACTGCGTCTATTAACTTCGTGTTGTATCATGTAATAGGATAGGATAGGATTATCAGTGCCCAAGGTTCGAGAAACAGATTTTCAGGTTTAAGGTAGTGATTCCGCTTTAAATGATCAAGTACCATTTCAAGCGAAATCTGAACATTGTGATTCCGCTTGAAATGGACTTGACCATTTCAAGCGAACCCCTTGTAGTATAAATAGGGCAGTTGTTGATTCATTTGGTACGCTTCTGAATTTGTATCGAAGTGCTGCCAAAATCTGTTCAGGTTGTAATCACTGTTATAATCAAAATTAGTGACAGATTTAAGTGTATCAAGCTGTTTCCACATCCGTTTCACTGATTCCGCCTTTGAATCGGATTACAAGCTCTTCTGAACGACTCGTTTGGGTCCAACAACTACAAGTGGTATCAGAGCTCAGGAAGAAGAGTTTAGCTTGATATCATCTATTTTCTGATTTCTACATCTTCTTATTCAATCTGAACAAGTTTCTACGGTCAAAATGGTCTGAGTTTTTCACCGAACATGCAAAACAGTATAATAACAAAGCCTTGAAAGTTTGAGACCAAAATACAGCTTAAAAATGACAAAAACTGGACAGGAACCAGATTCCGCTCGAAAAATTAACACGGTTTTGCTTGAAATGTTGATTCCGCTTGGAATTTGGGTCTGATTCCGCTCGAAATAGTGATTCCACCTGAAAAGTTACTTGATTCCGCTCGAAGTGTTAGTCAAAGTGATTCCGCTTGAAGTGGATATCTGATTCCGCTTGAATTGTTATCAAAGCTGATTTCGCTTGAATTGTTATCAAAGCTGATTTCGCTTTAAGATGTTGTCTTACTGATTTCGCTTGAAGTGTTAGACAAGTGATTTCGCTTCAAAGTGTCAACTTGTGATTTTGCTCGAATTTCTTATTCTGCTTGAAAAAGGATTTTTCGTGTTGAGATCATTTCACGTCAATCGAGTGTCAGTTTGTTTCAAGATATTTGATATTGTGTGTACTGATTGTGTTTGTTTGATTATTTGTTCAGGATTACATCATGGCTGAAGAATTCTACAATACGTTTTCCAATGCGTTCACATCTGAATCTTCCGAGATTACAAATGTTACACCAAAAACCATCACGAAAGCGATCAATGAGAACATCAAGCATGATAATTTCTACGGAACACACTCAAAGCCACCAACTTTGGAAAGCATTGAGGATTATACATGGTGGAAAGAACGGTTCCTTAACTGGGCGAAAGCGTATGCGCATGAAAGCTGGCTCTGTTTAGAATTTGGATACGAACGACCAAAAGATGATAAAGGCGAAGAACTTCCATTCAAGAAATTAACCAGAGAGGATAAATCTGAATTTGCCGCCGAACAGAGAATGATTGCTTTGATCCAGTCGGCAATTAGAAATGATATTTTTGCACTGCTTAATCATGATGGGTCGTCAAAATCTGTTTGGGAAGCTTTACGTGTTAAAGCTGAGGGGGGTAAACAGATTAAAAAGAACAAAATTGCGTTGCTTAAAAAAGAATTTGATTTGTTTGATAGTTTAAAAGGAGAGACAGTAAGGCAAATGATTGAGAGGTTTTGCCATTTAAAAATTGAACTTGAGAGATTTGAGATTGTGAAAACAAGAGAGGAAATTATTGACAAAGTGATTGATTCGTTACCACGAGCTGATCAGTGGCAAACGTTTGTTTTTATTTTGAAAAATGATGCTTTGTATGAAAAAATTTCTCTTGATGCGTTGTTTGAAATGATTGAGAGTCATGATCTGGAGCTACAAAAGCAAAGCAAGATGACTGGTTCTTCACATCAACAGAATGTTGGTCTATACTACAAAGGCAGTGTACCTTCAGAGAAAGGTGTTGGTTCACCAAAGACAACATTCAGTGGAGAGAAGATGAAAGAAACTTAAACAACTTCATCAAATTACAATTCTGGATATCATTCTTCTTCAAAATCAAGTTCTGATGAAACTGAGGAAATTATGTGCAACATTGCTCTGAAACTGAAGAATTCTCCGTCGATGAGTATCAATGCAGCTAAGCAGCAAATGAGTTTCCTTGCATCTGTTCTGGAGTCATATGAAGGTCTTGTAGCTGGCAAAATTGGAAACTCAGAGTTGACTAAAGAAGACTACGACCAGATTTATCCGGAAGAAATGGAGCTCATAGATATTCGTTGGTGTTTAGCAAGCTGCATCCAAAGAGCTCAGAGATACATGGAGATTACCGGGAAGCAATCTTTGGGTGGTCTGTCAACGAAGCTTGGATTTGACAAATCCAAAGTGACCTGCTTCAGATGCAAGCAAAAGGGTAATTTCAAAAGAGAATGCAGAAATTCTGAAGTTGCTGAAGGAAATGAACGTCCTTTCAACGATGATTATTATCGAAAAGCGATCTACCACCAAAGCAAAGAAGAGCCGAAATTTATTGAAGATAAAACCAAATCAAGAGCTTGTTTTGTAATTCACGATGATGAAGGTTTTGACTGGAGCTCAATTTGTCCAGAAGAAGATCGTTTGGAGAATTTTCGAAAAACAGCTCATGGCAGAGCTTTAACAGAGGAAAGAAAGTTTGTTTTTGTTGCTGAGATTCAAGATGAAAACAAAGACAAAGATACAGCTGAGATCAAAGTAAAAATCAGAGAAGAGATTCTGAAAGAAAAGACCTACAGAGAAAGAAACATTGTGTTGAACAGAATGGATGAAATGCAGGAAGAGTATGAGATTGCTGTCAGCAGCAAAAGATGGGATAAGAAGAGAGAATGTTACTTCAACAGAGAAGGAGAACCAGTTGTTCCAAAGAAAGACATAATCTTTGATGATGTTCTTCTCATAATTCCTTTGAGAGCCGAATATTATAGAAATGTGATGAAAGATGACACATATGCTAAAAGGCATGAAAAGGAGATCATATATGCCATGACATCGTGTCTAAGAAAAAGGGATGAAGAGAGAATGAAGAAGAATGTTGAAGAAATGGTAAACAATCTGAAGAAGGTTAATGAAGAGGTTAAGAAAGCTGTTACTGAAGAACAGCAGATTGGAGAAGAGGTGAGGAAAGAAGAAGAAGAAGAAGAAGTAAAGGATAAGAATTTGGAAGCTGGTAATGCTGGTGATGAAGTCGATGTTGAAGAAAAGCAAGATGATGCTGATCAGAAGCAAACTGAGGCAACTGCATCAAACCCCGAAGTGCCAATCACTGAGGTACATTCTGATTCTGAAATCTTAAAAACGATTGATCAGTGCAAGAAATGCATGAAACCGTGCAGAGCTTGTACTGAAAAAGATGAGCAATTCAGAACAAGAGATCTTGAATTCACTAAAATTGAAAACATTTTTAAAGAAAAATGCAAAGAAATGCTAGAAAAAGAAAAAGTTTAAAAAAAATGATGAAAAACTTTCAGAAAAATGTAAAAAGTTAGAAACAGAAAATGAAGTTTTGAAAGAAAATGTTTCTAAAATGATAGAAGAATGTTCACAAAAAGAAATTGCTTGTCAAGAAATGAAGAAAGAATATGACTCAATGAAATTAGCATATCATATTACGAAAGAGTCATATGAAAAAGTGAAAGATGAAATGAAATATGCTCAATCAAGAATGAATTATCTTTCTGAAACAACTAAAGAACTTAAATGAATGTATTCAATAAAACAAGATGTTGTTAATTCCTATATTGAGGATGTTGCTAAGCTAAAGCGACAGATTGCTGATCTAGAACAGGATAACAAGTTAAAAAGTTATCACGTGTCATCATATATGCTTGAACGTATTTTCAATATAAAACCGGGAGATGGTGAGTCTGAGCAAAACAAGAAAGGCATTGGCTCAGAGTTTCATCAAGTTCCACCACCGGAAAAGTTTGCATTTTATGATGAGGAAAAGGTCGAAAAAGCTTTCAACATGGTAGACCAATTGCCAGACAACATTGACATAACCTATTCCAAATCTGATGATTCTCATGATTCAGAGGTGGTAGGTAAAGTCGTTGAAAGTGTGTTGAAAGAAGAGTCGGTTGATACAGGTAAATCTGAATCACAGGATGAAGATGAAGGAAATCTTCATGATAGTTATCTGAAAAACACAAAATCCGAGAAAAGTTTGAATGATGATTCAAAAGGATTGGTTTATACCATGATTGGATCGGACAAATTGTTCATAGATGTTGTATTCCCGATTCAGAATGTGATTTCAGAAAAGTTTGATAAAGTTTTCAAAATGGTTGAGATTGAGAAGTCTGAGATTTCAAAGTTTGTTGGTAAGAGTCATAAAGGTTCGTATAACAAACGTGGTTACAAGAAGAAAAACATGAAGGCTGGGTTGGGTTATAAGAAGAAACAGAATCGAAACAAAAATGAAACGCCAAATTATCAGGCAAAAATGAGTTTTGTTCAAGGAAATAGTTTAGCAGAAGAAAAAGAACTCAAATTGAGACAGTCTAATGATGAGTTCTTTGCTAAAAAGAAAAAGAAACAACCACGGGTCAAAGATGTGTCCATGAGAACATGTTTCAAATTTGATCAAAAAGGACATCTTGCACGCAAGTGTCCTAATCTAAAACCTGTGGATGTTGATATAAAGAAGATTGATGTTGAGAAACAAAAATCTGAGAATGAGATACAAGGTCAACCAGATTTGAATCAAAAAAAACTTGGAGGTACAACACAAACAAGTTTGCTTCGAATCAAAATTGGAAGTCAAACCCGTATAGGTTCGATTCTAGACAGACCTGGAATTCTCATACACCCAGATTTAGAATAACACAAAGCTGGAAAACATCTGTTGATATGACAAAACCACAACAATTCTGGAAACCGAATGTTGTTCAAAAACAAAGTGTTCAAAAAGATTCACATTTTTACAAACGTGGTACTCCTAAAGGTCAAACATGGAGTGCAAAGAAACAGGTGATTCTTGAAAAAGTTGAAGTAAAAGTTGAAAAGATTTTTGTGAAAGATGACAAAGAGTTTCCAACATTGAATGAAAATTATTGTGTTGAAATTCCTAAGGTTCAACAGACCTGGGCTAAATTGTTCAAGTAATTGAGTTTATTACATGTGCAGGTGCTCAACAAAATTAAAGATTGTGAGATTGGAAAATGAAGCAGCCTGGCACAACAAAAGGAGGAGGCTGCTGCTGGACCCTGGTTTGGTTGAACAGGGAGTTTATTTGTTTTTCTGTACATAAATAAACAATATTTTCAAAAAACCCTAAAAATTTGAAAAAATTAAAAACCAAAAATATGTTTTAGTTTGGTAAAAACTTGAAAAACCAAAAATATGTTTGTTTTTAATTTTTGTTAAAAATAGAAAATTTACAAAAATATGTGTTGATTGAATACGCCGAAACCCTCACGGCTGAACAAACATGATTACTTTCACAAGATTGACAAACGGTTTTCAAACTGTCGAAAATCAATGGGTTGTAAATCATGGGGGTACTTTATATTAGTTTTTCTGCAAAACAGAGCATAGTTAGTAGAAAATGGATGGCGAGACAAAGCTATCAGCATCGTGTTGTAAAATTTTCTTTTAATGATTTTGCATTTTAGGGAGAGAAATATTGTCAGAAAATACAAAAACATTTGAAAATTTGAAAATGACAAAAACATGATAAAAACCTATTGGCAAAAAGAAAAAAAATATGATAAAATGAAAATTGAGTTTTTGTGTAAAAAGAGGAAATGATAGTACATCAGTAGACAGTTACAGTACGCTAAAGAACTGGAAAGTTAAAATGTGTTAAACGATCTCACCGTGGATGTGTCGGTAGATTTTTATACATTTAGTAAACTTTTTCGGGATATAAACCTAAATTCAAACTTGCTTATTTCGTGGGGAACACTACTTGGATATATAGGTAACCCCTGAAATCTCGTTTGAAGGACCCCTCTTTCTGAGATACTAGGTCTTTATGCTTAGTGATATCTGGGGTATTATCCCGAGACTTCTGATTTTGCGGAAGCAATGGCCTAGTCCCCGTATAATACTTTACGCTTGCTTGAAATATAGCGCCGCCCTCAGCAAAAATGATGAAACAATAAAATTGATAATCATTGCTGTTGAAGAAAAGATCCTCTAAAGGGGACACACCTAAAGTCGAACCGTCATCTCTCTGCTGAACGGAAGTTCTGACCTGAGCTCTCACGGTTTCGCATCTAACCCCTTACAGATATCATCTAGGTATATTCACCTGTAAGACTGAATATTGGGATCTGGATATGGGAGTATATTCAAGAGGTGGGACACATGAATGAGTTTAAGTTCTTAAAACACCTAATTCGTATCCTGAATCAGTTGAAATTTGTGTGAAAATTTAAGTGGATCAGTATATCGACAATCTAAGTGAATTGTTTAATTCTTAATGTGTAACTAAGCTCAACGGTACTTGTGACTTGTCAAAAACTGATATGATCCTCTGACGCATACTCAAACAAAAATATTGTCTGTAAATATGTTTATACATATTTCTTTACTGCTTTATATTTTTAGAAAAATACAAAAAGATTTTTGATTCTGCTTTATTTTCGATAACCGATGTCTGAAATGCTGAGTTTCAAAATCTAAGTAAGCTAATTGTGTTTCTGAAAATAAAACAAGTTCATTAATTTGAAACTTGAATTAAAAATCAAAAATTTCAAAAACAGTTTGTGATATCTCCAAGGTCATTAATTTGGACTTGGATGATTAACTGTGGGAGGATTTGGATGCTTATATTGTTATAGAGCTAGTTTCCGATTCGATTCGCTGAAACTGCCAAATCAATGAAGTTTGTTGATAGGGGGAGTGGATTAGAGAATTTGATTGATAATATCAAAACATTGTATTTATAGATGTTTGAGTGATTGCAGATAGTCCAGATTACGATCCCGAAAGCAGAGTCTAAGGGGGAGTCTGAAGACAAGCTTGAAGCAAGAGGGAGCTTGTAGATGGATAGCTAGGTGTCGATCCCAAAGCACGGAAGCTTGACGAAAGGGGGAGCCTGAAGCTGATGGAAGAAGAGAAGGATTGATGGATGCTTATAATGTTACAATTTGGACGAGAAGGCAGAATGATCAAGACCGAAGATATGTCATGCTAAAGACTAGACACTAAAGACTTCATCAATATCCGAGGGGGAGTCTGTTAGTGCACTGCGTCTATTAACTTCGTCTTGTATCATGTAATATGATAGGATAGGATTATCAGTGCCCAAGGTTCGAGAAACTGATTTTCAGGTTTAAGGTAGTGATTCCGCTTGAAATGATCAAGTACCATTTCAAGCGAAATCTGAACATTGTGATTCCGCTTAAAATGGACTTGACCATTTCAAGCGAAACCCCTAGTAGTATAAATAGGGCAGGTGTTGATTCATTTGGTACGTTTCTGAATTTGTATCGAAGTGCTGCCAAAATCTGTTCAGGTTGTAATCACTGTTATAATCAATATTAGTGACAGATTTAAGTGTATCAAGGTGTTTCCACGTCCTTTTCACGGATTCCGCCTTTGAATCGGATTACAAGCTCTTCTGAACGACTCGTTAGGGTCCAACAACGATCCTACATGCTTCTAGAAGGTTGTCAAGTGTTTTCGCTCGATGATTCCATTCTTGGGTGGTTGGTTTGGCCCTTATTCCTGTAACTCGAATACTCGCCCGGTATATCCCATTTTAATTTTACACCATTGTGAACCTTAGGCCTTTTTTACTCTTTGATCGAGGTTCTCGGCATTGAAAAATCTTCGTAAACTAAATCACACGTGTATATGTGGACATTTAAGAGATATACAGTCAAGAAAATCAAGGGCAATGGTGATATATATGCGGATTAGACATAAAAAAAAAGACACTTAACAAATGGCTACAATTTAAGGAATGTGTTTAGTGACGGCATCAGATTCCTAATTGATAGAGAAAGGTCTGGTGGCAAGAAAAGCTGCGTCTAGGAGGTTGTCAAGTGTTTTTGCTCGACGATTCCATTCTTGGGTGGTTGGTTTGGCCCTTGTTCCTATAAGTCGAATCCTAGCCCGGTATATCCCATTTTAATTTTACACCATTGTGAACCTTACACCTTTTTTACTCTCTGATCGAGGTTCTCGGCATTGAAAAGTCTTCGTAAACTAAATCACACGTGTATATGTTGACATTTAAGAGATATACAGTCAAGAAAATCAAGGGCAATGGTGATATATATGCGGATTAGACACAAAAAAAAAACACACAACAAATGGCTACAATTTAAGGAATGTGTTTAGTGACGGCATCAGATTCCTAATTGACGGAGAAAGGTCTGGAGGTAAGAAAAGCTGCTTCTAGGAGGTTGTCAAGTGTTTTCGCTTGATGATTCCATTATTGGGTGGTTGGTTTGGCCCTTGTTCCTGTAACTCGAATCCTCGCCCGGTATATCCCATTTTAATTTTACTCCATTGTGAACCTTACGCCTTTTTTACTCACTGATCGAGGTTCTCGGCATTGAAAAATCTTCGTAATCTAAATCCCACGTGTATATGTGGACATTTAAGAGATATAAAGTCAAGAAAATCAAGGGAATGGTGATATATATGCGGATTAGACACCAAAAAAAGACACTTAACAAATGGCTACAATTTAAGGAATGTGTTTAGTGACGGCATCAGATTCCTAATTGATAGAGAAAGGTCTCGTGGCAAGAAAAGCTGCTTCTAGGAGGTTGTCAAGTGTTTTCACTCGACGATTCCATTCTTGGGTGGATGGTTTGGCCCTTGTTCCTGTAACTCGAATCCTAGCCCGGTATATCCCATTTTAATTTTACACCATTGTGAACCTTACGCCTTTTTTACTCTCTGATCGAGGTTCTCGGCACTGAAAAATCTTTGTAAACTTAATCACACGTGTATATGTGGACATTTAAGAGATATACAAACAATAAAATCAAAGGCAATGGTGATATATATTCGGATTAGACACAAAAAAAACACTCAACAAATAGCTACAATTTAAGGAGTGTGTTTAGTGACGGCATCAGATTCCTAATTGATAGAGAAAGGTCTGGTGGCAAGAAAAGCTGGTTCTAGAGGTTGTCAAGTGTTTTCGCTCGACGATTCCATTCTTGGGTGGTTGGTTTGGCCTTTGTTCCTGTAACTCGAATCCTAGCCCAGTATATCTCATTTTAATTTTACACCATCGTGAACCTTACGCCCTTTTTACTCTCTAATCGAGGTTCTCGGCATTGAAAAATCTTCGTAAACTAAATCACACGTGTATATGTTGACATTTAAGAGATATACAATCAAGAAAATCAAGGGCAATGGTGATATATATGCGGATTAGACACAAAAAAAAAAACTCTCAACAAATGGCTACAATTTAAGGAATGTGTTTAGTGACAGCAACAAATTTCTAATTGATGGAGAATGGTCTGGTGGCAAGACAAGCTGCTTCTAGGAGGTTGTCAAGTGTTTTCGCAAAACTATTCCATTCTTGGGTGGTTGGTTTGGCCCTTGTTCCTGTAACTCGAATCCTAGCCCGGTATATCCCATTTTAATTTTACACCATTGTGAACGTTACGCCTTTTTTATTCTCTGATATAGGTTCTCGGCATTGAAAAATCTTCGTAAATTAAAATCACACGTGTATATGTTGACATTTAAGAGATATACAGTCAAGAAAATCAAGGGCAATGGTGATATATATGCGGATTAGACACAAAAAAAACACTCAACAAATGGCTACAATTTAAGGAATGTGTTTAGTGATGGCATCAGATTCCTAATTGATGGAGAAAGGTCTGGTGGCAAGAAAAGCTGCTTCTAGGAGGTTGTCAAGTGTTTTAGCTCGACGATTCCATTCTTGTGTGGTTGGTTTGGCCCTTGTTCCTGTAACTCGAATCCTAGCCCGGAATATCCCATTTTAACATTACACCATTGTGAACCTTACGCATTTTTTACTCTCTGATCGAGGTTCTCGGTATTGAAAAATTTTCGTAAACTAAATCACACGTGTATATGTTGACATTTAAGAGATATACAGTCAATAAAATCAAGGGCAATGGTGATATATATGTGGATTAGACACCAAAAAAATCACTCAACAAATGGATTCAATTTAAGGAATGTGGTTAGTGACGGCATCAGATTCCTAATTGATGGAGAAATGTCTGGTGGCAAGAAAAACTGTTTCTAGGAGGTTGTCAAGTGTTTTCGCTCGACGATTCCATTCTTGGGTGGTTGGTTTGGCCCTTGTTCCTTTAACTCGAATCCTAGCCTGTTAATTCCCATTTTAATTTTACACCATTGTGAACCTTACGCCTTTTTTACTCTCTGATCGAGGTTCTTGGTATTGAAAAATCTTCGTAAACTAAATCACACGTATATATGTTGACATTTAAGAGATATACAGTCAAGAAAATCAAGGGCAATGGTGATATATATGCAGATTAGACACAAAAAAAACACTCAACAAATGGCTACAATTTAAGGAATGTGGTTAGTGACGGCATCAGATTCCTAATTGATGGAGAAAGGTCTGGTGGCAAGAACAACTGCTTCTAGGAGGTTGCCAAGTGTTTTCGCTCGACGATTCCATTCTTGGGTGGTTGGTTTGGCCCTTGTTCCTATAACTCGAATTCTAGCCTGGTAATTCCAATTTTAATTTCACACCATTGTGAACCTTACGCTTTTTTTACTCTCTGATCGAGGTTCTCGGCATTGAAAAATCTTCGTAAACTAAATCACACGTGTATATGTTGACATTTAAGAGATATAAAGTCAAGAAAATTAAGGGCAATGGTGATATATATGCAGATTAGACACTAAAAAAAAACTTAACAAATGGCTACAATTTAAGGAATGTGTTTAGTGACGGGATCAGATTCCTATTTGATGGAGAAAGGTCTGGTGGCAAGAAAAGCTGCTTCTAGGAGGTTGTCAAGTGTTTTCGCTCGACGATTCCATTCGTGGGTGGTTGGTTTGGCCCTTGTTCCGGTAACTCGAATCCTATCCCGGTATATCCCATTTTAATTTTACACCATTGTGAGCCTTACGCCTTTTTTACTCTCTGATCGAGGTTCTCGGCATTGAAAAATCTTCGTAAACTAAATCACACGTGTATATGTTGACATTTAAGAGATATACAGTCAAGAAAATCAAGGGCAATGGTCATATATATGCGGATTAGACACCAAAAAAACACTCAACAAATGGCTAAAATTTAAGGAATGTGTTTAGTGACGACATCAGATTCCTAATTGATGGAGAAAGGTCTGGTGGCAAGAAAAGCTGCTTCTAGGAGTTTGTCAACTGTTTTCGCTCGACGATTGGATTCTTGTGTGGTTGGTTTGTCCCTTGTTCCAGTAACTCGAATCCTATCCCGGTATATCGCATTTTAATTTTACACCATTGTGAACCTTACGGCCTTTTTACTCTCTGATCGAGGTTCTCGGCATTGAAAAATCTTCGTAAACTAAATGACACGTGTATATGTTGACATTTAAGAGATATACAGTTAAAAAAATCAAAGGAAATGGTGATATATATGCGGATTAGACACAAAAAAAAACACTCAACAAATGGCTACAATTTAAGGAATGTGTTTAGTGACGGCATCAGATTCCTAATTGATGGGGAAAGGTCTGGTGGCCAGAAAAGCAGCTTCTAGGAGTTTGTCAAGTGTTTTCGCTCAACGATTCCATTCTTGGGTGGTCGGTTTGGCCCTTGTTTCTATAACTCGAATTCTAGCCCGGTATATCCCATTTTAATTTTATACCATTGTGAACTTTACGCCTTTTTTACTCTCTGAACGAGGTTATCGGCATTGAAAAATCTTCATAAACTAAATCACACGTGTATATGTTAACATTTAAGAGATATACAGTCAAGAAAATCAAGGGCAATGGTGATATATAAGCGGATTAGACACAAAAAAAAACTCAACAAATTGCTACAATTTAAGGAATGTGTATAGTGAGGGCATTAGATTCCTAATTGATGGATAAAGGTCTGATGGCAAGAAAAGCTGCTTCTCGGAGGTTGTAAAGTGTTTTCGCTCGACGATTCCATTCTTGGGTGGTTGGTTTGGCCCTTGTTCCTGTAACTCGAATCCTAGCCCGGTATATCGCATTTTAATTTTACACCATTGTGAACCTTACGCCTTTTTTACTCTCTGATCGAGGTTCTCGGCATTGAAAAATCTTCATAAACTAAATCACACGTGTATATGATAACATTTAAGAGAGATACAGTCAAGGAAATCAAGGGCAATGGTGATATATAAGCGGATTAGACAAAAAAAAAACACTCAACAAATGGCTACAATTTAAGGAATGTGTTTAGTGAGGGCATTAGATTCCTAATTGATGGAGAAAGGTCTGATGGCAAGAAAAGCTGCTTCTCGGAGGTTGTAAAGTGTTTTCGCTCGACGATTCCATTCTTGGGTGGTCGGTTTGGCCCTTGTTCATGTAACTCGAACCCTAGCCTGGTATATCCTATTTTAATTTTACACCAATGTGAACCTTACGCGTTTTTTACTCTCTAATCGAGGTTCTCGGCATTGAAAAATCTTCGTAAACTAAATCACACGTGTATATGTTGACATTTAAGAGATATACGGTCAAGAAAATCAAGGGCAATGGTGATATATATGCAGATTAGACAAAAAAAACACTCAACAAATGGCTATGATTTAAGGAATGTGTTTAGTGACAGCATCAGATTCCTAATTAATGGAGAAAGGTCTGGTGGCAAGAAAAGCTGCTTCTAGGAGGTTGTCAAGTGTTTTCACTCGACGATTCCATTCTTGGGTGGTTGGTTTGACCCTTGTTCCTGTAACTTGAATCCTAGCCCGGTATATCCCATTTTAATTTCACACAATTGTGAACCTTACGCCTATTTTACTCTCTGATCGAGGTTCTCGGCAATTAAAAATCTTCGTAAACTAAATCACACCTGTATATGTTAACATTTAAGAGATATACAATTAAGAAAATCAAGGGCAATGGTGATATATAAGCGGATTAGACACAAAAAAAAAACACTCAACAAATGGCTACAATTTAAGAAATGTGTTTAGTGAGGGCATTAGATTCCTAATTGATGGAGAAAGGTCTGGTGGCAAGAAAAGCTGTTTCTCGGAGGTTGTAAAGTGTTTTCGCTCGACGATTCCATTCTTGGGTGGTTGGTTTGGCCCTTATTCCTGTAACTCGAATCCTAGCCCGGTATATCCCATTTTAATTTTACCCCATTGTGAACCTTACGCCTTTTTTACTCTCTGATCGAGGTTCTCGGCAATGAAAAATCTTCGTAAACTAAATCACACGTGTATATGTTGACATTTAAGAGATATACAGTTAAAAAAATCAAAGGAAATGGTGATATATATGCGGATTAGACACCAAAAAAAACACTCAACAAATGGCTACAATTTAAGGAATGTGTTTAGTGACGGCATCAGATTCCTAATTGATGGGGAAAGGTCTGGTGGCCAGAAAAGCAGCTTCTAGGAGTTTGTCAAGTGTTTTCGCTCAACGATTCCATTCTTGGGTGGTCGGTTTGGCCCTTGTTTCTATAACTCGAATTCTAGCCCGGTATATCCCATTTTAATTTTATACCATTGTGAACTTTACGCCTTTTTTACTCTCTGAACGAGGTTCTCGGCATTGAAAAATCTTCATAAACTAAATCACACGTGTATATGTTAACATTTAAGAGATATACAGTCAAGAAAATCAAGGGCAATGGTGATATATAAGCGGATTAGACACAAAAAAAAAACTCAACAAATGGCTATAATTTAAGGAATGTGTTTAGTGAGGGCATTAGATTCCTAATTGATGGAGAAAGGTCTGATGGCAAGAAAAGCTGCTTCTCGGAGGTTGTAAAGTGTTTTCGCTCGACGATTCCATTCTTGGGTGGTTGGTTTGGCCCTTGTTCCTGTAACTCGAATCCTACCCCGGTATATCTCATTTTAATTTTACACCATTGTGAACCTTACGCCTTTTTTACTATCTGATCGAGGTTCTCGGCATTGAAAAATCTTCGTAAACTAAATCACACGTGTATATGTTAACATTTAAGAGATATACAGTCAAGAAAATCTTGGCCAATGGTGATATATAAGCGGATTAGACACAAAAAAAAAACACTCAACAAATGGCTACAATTTAAGGAATGTGTTTAGTGAGGGCATTAGATTCCTAATTGATGGAGAAAGGTCTGGTGGCAAGAAAAGCTGTTTTTCGGAGGTTGTAAAGTGTTTTCGCTCGACGATTCCATTATTGGGTGGTCGGTTTGGCCCTTGTTCATGTAACTCGAACCCTAGCCTGGTATATCCTATTTTAATTTTACACCAATGTGAACCTTACGCGTTTTTTACTCTCTAATCGAGGTTCTCGGCATTGAAAAATCTTCGTAAACTAAATCACACGTGTATATGTTGACATTTAAGAGATATACGGTCAAGAAAATCAAGGGCAATGGTGATATATATGCAGATTAGACAAAAAAAATCACTCAACAAATGGCTACGATTTAAGGAATGTGTTTAGTGACAGCATCAGATTCCTAATTAATGGAGAAAGGTCTGGTGGCAAGAAAAGCTGCTTCTAGGAGGTTGTCAAGTGTTTTCACTCGACGATTCCATTCTTGGGTGGTTGGTTTGACCCTTGTTCCTGTAACTTGAATCCTAGCCCGGTATATCCCATTTTAATTTCACACAATTGTGAACCTTACGCCTATTTTACTCTCTGATCGAGGTTCTCGGCAATTAAAAATCTACGTAAACTAAATCACACCTGTATATGTTAACATTTAAGAGATATACAATTAATAAAATCAAGGGCAATGGTGATATATAATCGGATTAGACACAAAAAAAAAAAAAACACTCAACAAATGGCTACAATTTAAGAAATGTGTTTAGTGAGGGCATTAGATTCCTAATTGATGGAGAAAGGTCTGGTGGCAAGAAAAGCTGTTTCTCGGAGGTTGTAAAGTGTTTTCGCTCGACGATTCCATTCTTGGGTGGTTGGTTTGGCCCTTATTCCTGTAACTCGAATCCTAGCCCGGTATATCCCATTTTAATTTTACACCATTGTGATCCTTACGCCTTTTTTACTCTCTGATCGAGGTTCTCGGCAATGAAAAATCTTCGTAAACACAATCACACGTGTATATGTTGACATTTAAGAGATATACAGTCAAGAAAATCAAGGGTAATAGTGATATATATGCGGATTAGACACCAAAAAAAAAACACCCAACAAATGGCTACAATTTAAGGAATGTGTTTAGTGACGGCATCAGATTCCTAATTGATGGAGAAAGGTCTGGTGGCAAGAAAAACTGCTTCTAGGAGGTTGTCAAGTGTTTTCGCTCGACGATTCCATTCTTGGGTGGTTGGTTTGGCCCTTGTTCCTGTAACTCGAATTCTAGCCCGCTATATCCCATTTTAATTTTACTCCATTGTGAACCTTAGGCCTTTTTTACTCTCTATTCGAGGTTCTCGGCATTGAAAAATCTTCGTAAACTAAATCACACGTGTATATGTTGACATTTAAGAGATATACAGTCAACAAAATCAAGGGCAATGGTGATATATATGCGGATTAGACACCAAAAAAAAAACACCCAACAAATGGCTACAATTTAAGTAATGTGTTTAGTGACGACATCAGATTCCTAATTGATGGAGAAATGTCTGGTGGCAAGAAAAGCTGCTTCTAGGAGGTTGTCAACTGTTTTCGCTCGACGATTCCATTCTTGGGTGGTTGGTTTGACTCTTTTTCATGTAACTCGAATCCTAGGCCGGTATATCCCGTTTTAATTTTACACCATTGTGAACCTTACGCCTTTTTTACTCTCTGATCGAGGTTCTCGGCATTGAAAAATCTTCGTAAACTAAATCACACGTGTATATGTTGACATTTAAGAGATATACAGTCAAGAAAATCAAGGGCAATGGTGATATATATGCGGATTAGACACAAAAAAAAAAACACTCAAAAAATGGCTACAATTTAAGCAATGTGTTTAGTGATGGCATCAGATTCCTAAATGATGGAGAAAGGTCTGGTGGCAAGAAAAGCTGCTTCTTGGAGGTTGTTAAGTGTTTTCACTCGACGATTCCATTCTTGGGTGGTTGGTTTTGCCCTTGTTCCTGTAACTCGAATCCGTGGCATATCCCATTTTAATTTTACACCATTGTGAACCTTACGCCTTTTTTACTCTCTGATCGAGGTTCTCGGTATTGAAAAATCTTCGTAAAGTAAATCACACATGTATATGTTAACATTTAAGAGATATACAGTCAAGAAAATCAAGGGCAATGCTGATATATATGCGGATTAGACACAAAAAAAAAACACTCAACAAATGGCAACAATTTAAGGAATTTGTTTAGTAACGGCATCAGATTCCTAATTGATGGAGAAAGGTCTGGTGGCAAGATAAACTGCTTTTAGGAGGTTGTCAAGTGTTTTCGCTCGACGATTTCGTTCTTGGGTGGTTGGTTTAGCACCTGTTCTTGTAACTCGAATCCTAGCACAGTATATCCCATTTTAATTTTACATCATTGTGAACCTTACGCCTTTTTTACTCTCTGATCGAGGTTCTCGGCATTGAAAAATCTTTGTAAACTAAATCACACGTGTATATGTTGACATTTAAGAGATATACAGTCTAGAAAATCAAGGGTAATGGTGATATATATGCGGATTGGACACCAAAAAAACACTCAACAAATGGCTACAATATAAGAAATGTGTTTAGTGACGACATCAGATTCCTAATTGATGGAGAAAGGTCTGGTGGCAAGAAAAGCTGCTTCTATGAGGTTTTGTGAACCTTACGCCTTTTTTACTCTCTGATCGAGGTTCTCGGCATTGAAAAATCTTCGTAAACTAAATCACATGTATATATGTTGACATTTAAGAGATATACAGTCAAGAAAATCAAGGGCAATGGTGATATATATGCGGATTAGACACCAAAAAAAAAACACTCAACAAATAGCTATAATTTAAGGAATGTGTGTAGTGACGGCATCAGACTCCTAATTGATGGAGAATGGTTCGATGGGAAAAAAAGCTGCTTCTAGGAGGTTGTCAAGTGTTTTCGCTCGACGATTCCATTCTTGTGTGGTTGGTTTGGACCTTGTTCCTGTAACTCGAATCCTACCCCAGTATATCCCATTTTAATTTTACACCATTGTGAACCTTACACCCTTTTTACTCTCTGATCGAGGTTCTCGGCATTGAAAAATCTTCGTAAACTAAATCTCACGTGTATATGTTGACATTTAAGAGATATACAGTCAAGAAAATCAAGGGCAATGGTGATATATATGCGGATTAGACACCAAAATAACACCAAACAAATGGCTATAGTTTAAGGAATGTGTTTTGTGACGGCATCAGATTCCTAATTGATGGAGAAAGGTCTGGTGGCAGGAAAAGCTGCTTCTAGGAGGTTGTCAAGTGTTTTCGCTCGACGATTCCATTCTTGGGTGGTTGATTTGGCCCTTGTTCCTGTAACTCGAATTCTAACCCGGTATATCCCATTTTAATTTTACACCATTTTAAACCTTACGCCTTTTTTACTCTCCGATCGAGGTTCTCGGCATTGAAAAATCTTCGTAAACTAAATCACACATGTATATGTTGACATTTAAGAGATATACGGTCAAGAAAATTAAGGGCAATGGTGATATATATGCGGATTAGACACCAAAAAAACACCCAACAAATGGCTACAATTTAAGGAATGTGTTTTGTGACGGCGTCAGATTCCTAATTGATGGAGAAAGGTCTGGTGGCAAGAAAAGCGGCTTCTAGGAGGTTGTTAAGTGTTTTCGCTCGACAATTCCGTTCTTGGGTGGTTGATTTGGCCCTTATTCCAGTAACTCGAATCCTAGCCCAGTATATCACATTTTAATTTTACACCATTGTGAACCTTACACCCTTTTTACTCTCTGGTCGAGGTTCTCGGCATCGAAAAATCTTCGTAAACTAAATCACACGTGTATATGTTGACATTTAAGAGATATACAGTCAAGAAAATCAAGGGCAATGGTGATATATATGCGGATTAGACACCAAAAAAAAAACACTCACAAATGGCTACAATTTAAGGAATGTGTTTTGTGACGGCATCAGATTCCTAATTGATGGAGAAAGGTCCGGTGGCAAGAAAACCGGCTTCTAGGAGGTTGTCAAGTGTTTTCGCTCGACGATTCCATTCTTGGGTGGTTGATTTGGCCCTTGTTCCTGTAACTCGAATCGTAGCCCGGTATATCTAATTTTAATTTTACACCATTGTGAATCTTACGCCATTTTTACTCTCTGATCGAGGTTCTCGGCATTGAAAAATCTTTGTAAACTAAATCACATGTGTATATGTTGACATTTAAGAGATATACAGTCCAGAAAATCAAGGGCAATGGTAATATATATGCGGATAAGACACCAACAAAAAAAACACTCAACAAATAGCTACAATTTAAGGAATGTGTTTAGTGACAGCATCAGATTTCTAACTGATGGAGAAAGGTCTGGTGGCAAAAAAAGCTGCCTCTAGGAGGTTGTCAAGTGTTTTCGCTCGACGATTCCATTCTTGTGTGGTTGGTTTGGCCCTTTGTAACACCTCGAAAATTTACGTCCTATAATGTCTTGACACGTGTCATAACCTTTGAACGTGTGAAAGAATGTTCTTGAAGGACTAAAGTTGACAAACTATGAAACTGTGTAAATATAAGGGTTCAAGACGTTAACAATGAATAAATATACTTTACAATAACCCTACATGATGTTTATAACCTTAAACGAATGGATCATGGATCATACGAAGCGAATTGTGAAAGAAAGTGAGAGATTACAAACTACAGGGGTTAAATGTGTCAACAAGTTAAGATATACCTCTGAGTGACCTTTTAGCAAACCCGAAGCTTTGTAACGATAAATTATGCTCACTAGAATGTGTGATAAAAATTTCACCAAGTTTCGATATCGTATGAGAAAGTTATGATAGAATTCGTATTCGAAGGGTTAAAAGTGTAAACGTTGAAATTCACGACTTTTCGGGTGATTAAAGGTTAGCCAAGGACTTAACAAAGATAATATAAGTCTTGGAGCCCTTATAAATCAATTTAGAGGGCTTATAATGCAAGAATTAAAGTGAAAGCGACATTTAGGAGGACCGGGGACTGAAAATGCAATAACTGAAAACTTGAAACCTGAAGACAAGTCTCAGGCGGCCCGCGTACGAATTAACAATATCTCAAGCAGGCCGCGTCCCACCTGCAGATGCAGAAACTCTTCACAGCTGCCTGTACAGCCGGTTTAACCGACTTAACTTTCCATTTTTCGATTATAGGGGCTT
Source organism: Helianthus tuberosus (assembly GCA_030545235.1). Classification (NCBI taxonomy): domain Eukaryota; kingdom Viridiplantae; phylum Streptophyta; class Magnoliopsida; order Asterales; family Asteraceae; genus Helianthus; species Helianthus tuberosus. The sequence continues at coordinate 189,937,913 of CM060354.1, forward strand.
GTTTGATGCCTTATACTAGCCTTGGGACACTTGGGATGATCCCATAACACTTGTAGACTTTGTTTGGCATGATCTTGATCAATCTAAACCCACTATATAAGAACCCACTTTGTGCAAACTTTTGATCATTCATTCTCAATCATCTTCTGGTCATTTCTGGAGCACAAGGACCATCCTCAAGCATTCCAAATCGTTCATAGGACTTGTGTAAGTATCCTCAACCTTCCTTGTTTAAGTTTTGATTAGTTTATAGCCTAGAAGTCAAACCGTTGTAATTACGGTTTGACTTAATGATTAATCGCTAACGGTCCAGCGATTAGGCAAACTTAAGATAGTTATAAGTTGGTATTTATGTGGGCTTTAAACCCTTAAAAGGGCACCCACTGATACCCGTTCTAACTAGGTCGTTTGTCGAGTCAAAGAAGATTAGAAAAAGTCCACAGAATTGTAAACTTGGATTTAACGCATAATTAGCGATGTAAAAGGCGTATAATCTATTTTATCATTCATATAACTTGTTAATAAGTATAAGAACTTGTCTAAGCTTGTTTGATTCGACAACTTTCTGTTTTGAACCGATTCGGAACCGAAAGACGCAAAAGTTTGACTTTTGCTTTGACCTCAGTTCTGACCCGGTTTAGATAGGTTTAGACATGCCTTAAAGTTCCATTAGGACCTAGTTACATGTTGGTACAACCCTCTGCGTTTATACCACTTGGAACCTCGATTGTCCGACGTTTCCGTTAATTGCTTAAATAGTGACCATAATGCCCTTATGACCATACAACGAGAATTTTGGAAATGTGAAAGTACAATAATCTTTGTTACTGATTATAAAACATGTCCCTAAATTTTCACATCAGTCGGAGGTCTAGATTAGGAGTTATGCTTAATGACGTAATTATAACGCTTCTTAGTAATTAATCGGCGTCATTAGCGTAAAGCCTATCTAAACCCCATTTTTGACACCAAACCTTTTACCCACTGATGTAATATAATATTTTGGGATTTTTGAAGATTTTTAATTATTTTTAAACTGATCATAAGCTAGGATTAGTACCTTGATTCGGTAAATACCGATTACACCCTTTTCGGCCATAAAATGAGTTTTACAAGTCCTTTTGCTACCAATCCAATTGCTACTGATTTTAAATAATAAATGAAGTGTTTTGAACCTTGTAAACTGACCTGGAAACTCATAATACTATTTTAACCCGTAAATCGCTTAAAATGGCGTTATACGCGTATTAAGCGCATAGTAAGGGTTTAAAACCATTTTGCCACATAGGACTTAACACCAACTGATATACCTAGTTAAAATAAACTATTTTACTGATTTATTCAGACCCGGATCACAGAAGCTTAATTGATCCCTTTTATAATCTTTAAAATGACCAAAATACCCCTAAGGGGCTTAATATGAGATTAAACTCGTTTTGGGCATAATGGAAGGTATCCTACTGATATCACAACATATTTAAGGCATGTTAATTTAGGAAACCTGTTTAGGACTTTTATGGTTACCCGTTACGCTTCATACGCGTTCGGTTCGGTTTATGTAACTAGTTTACATAAATTAGCCGAAACGGGTCAAACCTTATCGGTTTTATCTCAAAATCCAGAATGTGTATAATATACCCATATTATACAAGTCTCCGAACTTGTTCGGGTCTAAATCACATTCTATTCCAGTCTTCGCCTTATCATGCGTTTGAACCGTATCTTCCTTTTGAAAACTAACCGGTCTAAGTCATGACTTAATTAAAGACCCGTTAGGATTCTAATAGGTTATTAAAAAACATTCGTTCCAGATTTAGGAGCCCAGTAAAAGCTATCTGTACTTGCTGATTTGATACGGCTGGGATTGAATTTATATTTAGCTCAGGTAAATACTTTTAACTTATTTCCCTATACGGGCTTGGGGTACGGTATATAAAATACCGCTTGGTTGGACATTGAATCTTTAATTGTATGATGGTTAAAGTATTGAGATGTTTCGTTTAAATTGTTTTGTTTACTTAAAGCCTTTGGGGGTTAATGACCGTGTCCCGGATATCCCTGGCATCATTTTACGAAATGGCCACGACCTTAGCACTCAGGTGTAGGCGTACACCTGTCAGTGTCTCATTTAAATAAAGTGGTGTGTCTATTGATCTTTAACCCGGCTCGATCCGGGCTACTAAACGCATAAGGAACATGTAAATCCTTTACAAGTTTATATATTTAAATAAGCATCCCAAGTTATAAAATATTTTTGTGCCATGTGCATTCAAATCAATCATTTTTAAAACCTTTTCAAAATGAGTCGGTTAATTGTATTTACCAGTGTAAACTAACGTATTTTCCCAAAAAGGCTAAGTGCAGGTACTAATCGGAATTGGCTGGCTACTCCTAGCATCAATAAAGAGTCTCGCAAGCTTAGATGCCTAAAGTTTGTTGAACAGTGTTATTTTATTTTCGATCCGCCTGTGGATCCCTTACTTCCGTTGTAATATTGTGATGTTACATTATTTCGGATTATAATATATTTATCCTTTTGCTTCCGCTGTGCATCTATATATTGTGTTGTTTGACTATGATGTTGCCAACCACGTCACGTTACTCCCCTACCGGGCCCACCGGTAAAGTGTGGAAATATTGGGGTGTGACAGGTTGGTATCAAAGCCAACATTGAGTAAATTAAACACTATCTTTTTGTGTTTAATCTCAATGACACATTAGCACATACCTTGACCTTCTGAGTCTAGACTTAACATAGGAATATTCTAAATCCTTATCTGGAAATTCTGCTTCCAAATTTTTATATTTTGGATACGTTGCCAAGCGAAGAAGCCGTAATAATAATTCTCCACACCCGGAGCCTTAATTTGCTGACCTTCGTACAGCGGCTAGGACGAAACATGCAACCAAGGAGAAAGCATTCAGAAATAAAATAAAGAAGAAACTCCTTTTGCTAAAAATCGTTTCCTTAATAGTCCTTATAAGGACATAATTACCTTTCAGTTCCTTCGAGGACAACATTATTCCTTTCAAGTCCCGTCTAGGGCACATCTGTATTTTTTAATTTTATAGTGGAATAATTAACTTTAAATTTTCATTCAAACATTCCTTTTATAAGATCTACCTTTATATATAATGGCAAAATCTAAAAAGGACAAGACCTAGCCACGCATTATTTTGAGACAGGGCAAAGATGGTAGTTCCTCAACTAGATTCAGATCCTTATTAACATCCTGAGTTAGGATTGTTTTGCGTTTTTTTATTAAAAATGAATCTTAAAGGTAAACCTAGCCTATATGACAAGGCCAAGATGGTAGGACCTATTCAAGGATTCAAATCCCAGTTAACATATGAAAATATGTTAACACTCCTTGCAGAAGTGATTCATTAAAATCACACACGTCATTCTTATTATTGGATTCTTCAAAAGATTCCTAACCCAATATAATGATCTCTGAATCATGGGTTTAGATCATCCCTTGAGATGATCATATTTTGACCATACGTGGTAATATAGCGCCTACAGGCCCTGCTCATTTCCATATGAACCAAAAGACAGTGGCAGCAATGACTCCCTGTCAGATAAAGGTAATGAACTAGGTTCAAACCTTCATGCTTTGATTCTCTGAAATCATAGCTTATAATTTATAAATGTCCTTGTGACTAGGCCTGTTGTGCCAGTATACCTTCATGCTTTGATTCTCTGAAATCATGGCTTATAAATTAAACTTGTCTACGCGACTAGGCCATTTGTGCTATTACTAACTTATAAATTAGGATTCGTGATAAAAATCCTGAATAAAATAAATATCATTCCTTTCCTGCCAATATAGATATTAAAAGAGAATCTTAAAAGGTTTGACCTAGCTTGAATGTCATTGAAGACCTAGCTAAGATGGTAAAACCTGTTTAAAAAGAGATTCAGATCCTTGTTAACATCTGAAAATGTGTTAACACTCCCGACAACCGTGATGCGATAAAAATCACACTTGTCATCCTTATATTAGAAATTTTTCCAAATCCCTTATGTAGCGTTAATGATCAATAGGAATCTTGGCTGGTAGACGTCGAAAATGATGTACGCATCAAAACATCCATTTGGGATGTATACCTACGGGAAAAGGTGTATACATGAAAAGATAGTTTTTATTTCATAAATTCTTGTCAAGACAATGAACTATGAAAATTTTCCGATCCCAAAGGAATCATCGATTATGTTTTAGATTTTTCCCTAGTGACAAGGCCCAGTGCCATCAAGAGTCCTTGGGAACAAGCTCTTGTGCTATATAAAATGTCAGTACGACATTGACAGTCGTGATTTATGTCCCCTGTCTAATAAATATGAAGGATTATATTCTGTTTACACGCCAAGGATGGTTTATTTAAAAACCGGCAGAACATAATCAATTAACTTAAATACTATCTTTTGGCATATATGGTTTATTTACACCATAGCTATCTAATCAACAAATTCGACAATTCACCATATAATTAAATCAAATATTACTACTGGTTTGTAGCCTTCAAAGCTTCACCATGGTTGACTCCTCTGAAGCTCACAATCATCCAGTTAATCAGAATAATGATACAAGACTGAATTTAACGAGCGCCGAGTTACAGGCTATGTTGGATACAGCTGTAAACAAGGTCGTGAGCCTAGCGTTAAGGGATCATAAGCGAAAGTGCAATAATGCCCCAAATAAAGGTCGTAAAAAGGGTAAGACCGGTTCAAATCATAACCCGTCCAAGCCAAAGGAGGCAAAGCCCAAATGCAATAACTGCAGGAAGCAACATACTGGAAAATGCACAATAGACCCACGTGCTAAATTATGTGGAATTTGCAAAACCAAGGGTCATAAGACCTTGGACTGCAAGAAGATGGAAGACGCAACCTGTTATGGTTGCAATGAAAGAGGGCACATTAAGACTAACTGCCCTAAATATGCTAAAAAGCTTGAGGAAGTTAAAAAGATCAAAGCTGGAAGCTCTCAAATGGGTGCTCAAGAAACTGTTCAGGATAACAATGTCACAACAGGTACTTTCTTTACCAATAACGCTCACGCTAGAGTATTAATTGATTCAGGTTCAGATAAGTCTCTCGTAGATAATAGATATTGTAAATCATTAAATCTACTTGTTAAAACTCTAAGCGTTAAGTGTGAAGTAAAATTGGCCGATAGTACCTCAGAAACTACTTCAGCAATATTAGATGGATGTTTTATATCCATTAAGAATCATTTTTTTTTCCGACGTCCTATTTTTCCGTTAAAATATAAGGACGCAATATAGTGATAAAAATCGATGGGTTGCCTTGAAAATCAAGCCCATATTATGGGTGATAAGAAGCAATTAATTATCAAGACTCCTTATGAGACAACCCTCATCATTACATGTATCAGTACGATTAATTAATATTAAACATAAAAAAAAATGGTGGAATTGGCCGTCCCCGGAATCGAACCTGGGTCTAGGCCGCACCCTTTCGCGCGCCTAGCCAACCGAGCTAGGTGCCTAGTTTGTGAAATTTCCATTTTGATTAAATATAAGCACATGTACAATAACTTCCTTACTTCTTACTATAAGTCACCTACTTATCCTCCTTATGTTGACTAAGTATTAAAATCCAAGATTTTACCTCTATGTTTTAATTACTCTTGGCTTGCTTATGTTGACTAAACACTATAAAGGATGAAGTAGAAACCATTAAGTATATCAGTGGTTATGCTAGAAAGGACATGGTAAGGTATACATCACAGTCATTCGATGGCAATACTTTTAATTAGTAAGGACATTAATGAAATCCTCAAGAAGGATCCTCTTATACATCGTGGAATGGTCCAAGTTTTAAGGACCTTATTAGAAAAACCTAGTATTCATTTCGCGAAAAGGGAAAAGACGAAATAAGAATTTCTGACTCTCGCCATAAAAGTTCTAGACTGTCGACAGTATGTCGCAAATTTTAATTCATTGGCTGAGATAGTACCCTATTCAGTATACCCAAAAATCTAAGCTTAAAGCACATAATTATTAGTGGTTAGCATTGACAATAAGAGGGCACACTAAGGTTTAAAAACCTGCTCATTAAAAAAAAAATCCATTATGGATCTACCTCAGCTACCCACGTTATAATGATTAAGAAGTAAACAGTCAAAGCTGAGACTGCCCTAAATTTATCTAAGATTTTACAGCTAAGTTTAGAAGGATTAATAGTGGAGGCGTTTAGCCCTCCTGTTGAATAATTAGAGACAGCTCACATTAGGAATTTCACCAGATAAACCCTTATTTGTGAATTTATTGCTATAAATTACATGTGGTTTTGGGTGCTGTTAATTCTCTCACAAGACCATAAACTTAGCAAACTTTTAGAAATTTTTCCTGTAAGAACCCCAGATGTTAAGTGTAAGGTAGAACCTTCGAGCAAATCATATGAACCATTTCTTCTGTTCTTGTCAGAAACCTTTAGGTATAAAATTTTAGAAGTATCCTCTCTCTAAGAGGAAGTACGAAAGCATATATAGTTGATATCTCTTTAATCTCTATCGATTCCGAATACCGGATGGTATGATAAAAGCGCCGTATGAAGATTGGTGTATCTTAATAAGTTCCATAGATTGCTTCCATGCCTGATCAGTATGGAGGTTTAATGCATGGGACCACAAAGATATTCCGAGAGGTCATATGGTACTAAAGTCAACTAATAGTATTCAAAGGAGATGTCCAGGATGGAATTGTCCAAGTAAATGTTTCCGAGTAAGGAGTTCTTGGACTCGTAACCTAAATGTGTCACTTAATTGACACAAGCAATGGTGGATGAATTGGAGCCTGAGATTTGTAAAAATCTCTGTAACCTCCTTGTACCTTGATTATCTTCTCCTATTATTACCATGTTTACCCCTGAGAGGCAGGTAGAGTTAAGGTTTAAATTCCGTTTAAGGCTGTGTTATTATGAAATCTCCAAAACGGCTAGTACTATCATTGGAAGAATCGAAACCCTGATTAACTAAGTTTAAAAAAGAGGGTTCATATAGCTTAACTCAATATCCTGGAAATCCGGTATAGTTAATTAAGAAAGACGGTTCATTTTGCTTATGCATTTTCACCGCAACCCTAATTAGGCAACGATTAAGAATTTGCCATCAGCTGCCCAGGATCGTCGAATTGTTCGACTAGCTGCAAGGATTAGCTATTCCTTAATATTAGTTTTGAGCAGTGGTTGGAATAACCATCTCACCTTAAAATAAGCTTTTCTATAATAATTGATATGCAAGTACTAAGGCTACTCCTTCGGAGACTTTGTATAGATGGAATGTTAAATATCTATTGTTAGATAGAGAATTGGTAAGTCCAATTATCAAGATCTGAAAGTTGCCGGGAGACAACAAATAAGATCATACAAATCCATAATCGATTGTAGGTTGCCAGTATACGATAGGAAATCAAGGAGTTATGAAAATAGCAAACTTCCTAAGTTCTTGTTAAGGAATAAGGTTTAACAAAAGATATCACCCAGGAAGGGTGTACCAAATTTGTTAAATTATCAGGCTAGTTAAGCTCTGAATATATGGAAATCATTCGAAGGAAATCGAATGTATCAAGATCAAGTAGCTTGTAAGCTAAAACCTATTTAAGGAGTTTGACGGAGCTCGAAATACATTGCACACTAGTGACTGGAGGATGTGTTCCGCAAATAAGTCAAGAAGCACTATCACATAATGATAAGCATAATTATGATGTGATGAGCATCCTGTATCGATTGAGGATCGACAGGTCAAGAAGCTCCAAAAGGATACATACGCCTAATATAAGAGTCACTTTGGGAGCTTGGAAAAACTCCAAATATGTCATAGAAGTTAAGTCCATTATACTTCCATCATTTTAACAAATCTCGAGGTCGAGATTTCTTTTAATGGGGTGAGGATGTAACACCTCGAAAATTTACGTCCTATAATGTCTTGACACGTGTCATAACCTTTGAACGTGTGAAAGAATGTTCTTGAAGGACTAAAGTTGACAAACAATGAAACTGTGTAAATATAAGGGTTCAAGACGTAAACAATGAATAAATATACTTTACAATAACCCTACATAATGTTTACAACCTTAAACGAATGGATCATGGATCATACGAAGCGAATTGTGAAAGAAAGTGAGAGATTACAAACTACAGGGGTTAAATGTGTCAACATGTTAAGATATACCTCTGAGTGACCTTTTAGCAAACCCGAAGCTTTGTAACGATAAATTATGCTCACTAGAATGTGTGATAAAAATTTCACCAAGTTTCGATATCGTATGAGAAAGTTATGATAGAATTCGTATTCTAAGGGTTAAAAGTGTAAACGTTGAAATTCACGACTTTTCAGGTGATTAAAGGTTAGCCAAGGACTTAACAAAGATAATATAAGTCTTGGAGCCCTTATAAATCAATTTAGAGGGCTTATAATGCAAGAATTAAAGTGAAAGCGACGTTTAGGAGGACCGGGGACTGAAAATGCAATAATTGAAAACTTGAAACCTGAAGACAAGTCTCAGGCGGCCCGCATACGAATTAACAATATCTCAAGCGGGCCACGTCCCACCTACAGATGCAGAAACTCTTCACAGCTGCCTGTACAGCCGGTTTAACCAACTTAACTTTCCATTTTTCGATTATAGGGGCTTGTTTGATGCCTTATACTAGCCTAGGGACACTTGGGATGATCCCATAACATTTGTAGACTTTGTTTGGCATGATCTTGATCAATCTAAACCCACTATATAAGAACCCACTTTGTGCAAACTTTTGATCATTCATTCTCAATCATCTTCTGGTCATTTCTGGAGCACAAGGACCATCCTCAAGCATTCCAAATCGTTCATAGGACCTGTGTAAGTATCCTCAACCTTCCTTGTTTAAGTTTTGATTAGTTTATAGCCTAGAAGTCAAACCGTCGTAATTACGGTTTGACTTAATGATTAATCGCTAACGGTCCAGCGATTAGGCAAACTTAAGATAGTTATAAGTTGGTATTTATGTGGGCTTTAAACCCTTAAAAGGGCACCCACTGATACCCGTTCTAACTAGGTCGTTTGTCGAGTCAAAGAAGATTAGAAAAAGTCCACAGAATTGTAAACTTGGATTTAACGCATAATTAGCGATGTAAAAGGCGTATAATCTATTTTATCATTCATATAACTTGTTAATAAGTATAAGAACTTGTCTAAGCTTGTTTGATTCGACAACTTTCTGTTTTGAACCGATTCGGAACCGAAAGACGCAAAAGTTTGACTTTTGCTTTGACCTCAGTTCTGACCCGGTTTAGATAGGTTTAGACATGCCTTAAAGTTCCATTAGGACCTAGTTACATGTTGGTACAACCCTCTGCGTTTATACCACTTGGAACCTCGATTGTCCGACGTTTCCGTTAATTGCTTAAATAGTGACCATAATGCCCTTATGACCATACAACGAGAATTTTGGAAATGTGAAAGTACAATAATCTTTGTTACTGATTATAAAACATGTCCCTAAATTTTCACATCAGTCGGAGGTCTAGATTAGGAGTTATGCTTAATGACGTAATTATAACGCTTCTTAGTAATTAATCGGCGTCATTAGCGTAAAGCCTATCTAAACCCCATTTTTGACACCAAACCTTTTACCCACTGATGTAATATAATATTTTGGGATTTTTGAAGATTTTTAATTATTTTTAAACTGATCATAAGCTAGGATTAGTACCTTGATTCGGTAAATACCGATTACACCCTTTTCGGCCATAAAATGAGTTTTACAAGTCCTTTTGCTACCAATCCAATTGCTACTGATTTTAAATAATAAATGAAGTGTTTTGAACCTTGTAAACTGACCTGGAAACTCATAATACTATTTTAACCCGTAAATCGCTTAAAATGGCGTTATACGCGTATTAAGCGCATAGTAAGGGTTTAAAACCATTTTGCCACATAGGACTTAACACCAACTAATATACCAAGTTTAAATAAACTATTTTACTGATTTATTCAGACCTGGATCACAGAAGCTTAATTGATCCCTTTTATAATCTTTAAAATGACCAAAATACCCCTAAGGGGCTTAATATGAGATTAAACTCGTTTTGTGATGTTACATTATTTCGGATTATAATATATTTATCCTTTTGCTTCCGCTGTGCATCTATATATTGTGTTGTTTGACTATGATGTTGCCAACCACGTCACGTTACTCCCCTACCGGGCCCACCGTTAAAGTGTGGAAATATTGGGGTGTGACACCCTTGTTCCTGTAACTCGAATCCTAGCCCAGTATATCCCATTTTAATTTTACACCATTGTAAACCTTACACCCTTTTTACTCTCTGATCGAGGTTTTCGGCATTGAAAAATCTTCGTAAACTAAATCACACTTGTATATGTTGACATTTAAGAGATATACATTTAAGAAAATCAAGGGCAATGGTGATATATATGCGGATTAGACACCCAAAAAAAACACTCACAAATGGCTACAATTTAAGGAATGTGTTTAGTGACGGCATCAGATTCCTAATTGATGGAGAAAGGTCTAGTGGCAAGAAAAGCTGCTTCTTGGAGGTTGTCAAGTGTTTTTACTCGACGATTTCATTCTTGGGTGGGTTGGTTTGGCCCTTGTTCCTGTAACTCGAATCCTAGCCCGATATATCCCATTTTAATTTTACACCATTGTGAACCTTACGCCTTGTATACTCTCTGATCGAGGTTCTCAGCATTGAAAAATCTTCGTAAACTAAATCACACGTGTATATGTTGACATTTAAGAGATATACAGTCAAGAAAATCAAGGGCAATGGTGATATATATGCGGATTAGACACAAAAAAAAAAACACTCAACAAATGGCTACAATTTAAGGAATGTGTTAAGTGACGGCATCAGATTCCTAATTGATGGAGAAAGGTCTGGTGGCAAGAAAAGCTGCTTCTAGGAGGTTGTCAAGTGTTTTCGCTCGACGATTCCATTCTTGGGTGGTTAATTTGGCCATTGTTCCTGTAACGCGAATCCTAGCCCGGTATATCCCATTTTAATTTTATACCATTGTGAACCATTCGCCTTTTTTACTCTCTGATCGAGGTTCTCGGCAATGAAAAATCTTCGTAAACTAAATCACACGTGTATATGTTGACATTTAAGAGATATACAGTCAAGAAAATTAAGGGCAATGGTGATATATATGAGGATTAGACACCAAAAAAAACACTCAACAAATGGCTACAATTTAAGGAATGTGTTTAGTGACAGCATCAGATTTCTAATTGATGGAGAAACGTCCGATGGCAAGAATAGCTGCTTCTAGAAGGTTGTCAAGTTTTTTCGCTCGACGATTCCATTCTTGGGTGGTTGGTTTGGCCGTTGTTCCTGTAACTTGAATCCTAGCCCGGTATATCCCATTTTAATTTTACACTATTGTGAACCTTACGCCTTTTTTTTACTCTCTGATCGAGGTTCTAGGCATTGAAAAATCTTCGTAAACTAAATCACACGTGTATATGTTGACATTTAAGAGATATACAGTCAAGAAAATCAACGACAATGGACATATATATGCGGATTAGACACAAAAAAACACTCAACAAATGGCTACAATTTAAGGAATGTGTTAAGTGATGGCATCAGATTCCTAATTGATGGAGAAAGATCCGGTGGCAAGAAAAGCTGCTTCTAGGAGGTTGTCAAGCGTTTTCGCTCGACGATTCCATTCTTGGGTGGTTGGTTTGGCCCTTGTTCTTGTAACTCGAATCCTAGCCTGATATATCCCATTTTAATTTTATACCATTTGAACCATTCGCCTTTTTTACTCCCTGATCGTGGTTCTCGGCAATGAAAAATCTTCGTAAACTAAATCACACGTGTATATGTTGATATTTAAGAGATATACAGTCAAGAAAATCATAGGCAATGGTGATATATATGCGGATTAGACACCAAAAAAAACACTCAAAAAATGGCTACAATTTAAGGAATGTGTTTAGTGACGGCATCAGATTCCTAATTGATGGAGAAAGGTCTGGTGGCAAGAAAAGCTGCTTCTAGGAGGTTGTCAAGTGTTTTCGCTCAACGATTCCATTTTTGGGTGGTTGGTTTGACCCTTGTTCATGTAACTCGAAGCCTAGCCCGGTATATCCCATTTTAATTTTACACCATTGTGAACCTTACGACTTTTTTACTCTCTGGTCGAGGTTCTCGGCATTGAAAAATATTCGTAAACTAAATCACACGTGTATATGTTGACATTTAAGAGATATACAGTCAAGAAAATCAAGGGCAATAGTGATATATATGCGGATTAGACTCCAAAAAAACACTCAACAAATGGCTACAATTTAAGCAATGTGTTTAGTAACGGCATTAGATTCCTAAATGATGGAGAAAGGTCTCGTGGCAAGAAAAGCTGCTTCTTGGAGGTTGTCAAGTGTTTTCGCTCGACGATTCCATTCTTGGGTGGTTGGTTTTGCCCTTGTTCCTGTAACTCAAATCCTAGCCTGGTATATCTCATTTTAATTTTACACCATTGTGAACCTTACGCCTTTTTTACTCTTTGATCGAGGTTCTCGGCATTGAAAAATCTTTGTAAACTAAATCACACGTGTATATGTTGACATTTAAGAGATATATAGTCAAGAAAATCAAGGGCAATGGTGATATATATGCGGATTAGACACAAAAAAAAACTCAACAAATGGCTACAATTTAAGGAATGTGTTTAGTGACGACATCAGATTCCTAATTGATGGAGAAAGGTCTGGTGGCAAGAAAAGCTGGTTCTCGGAGGTTGTCAAGTGTTTTCACTCGATGATTCCATTCTTGGGTGGTTGGTTTGGCCCTTGTTCCTGTAACTTGAATCCTAGCCCGGTATGCCCCATTTTAATTTTACACCATTGTGAACCTTACGCCTTTTTTACTCTCTGATCGAGGTTCTAGGCATTGAAAAATCTTCGTAAACTAAATCACACGTGTATATGTTGACATTTAAGAGATATACAGTCAAGAAAATCAAGGGCAATGGTGATATATATGCGGATTAGACACAAAAAAAAACACTCAACAAATGGCTACAATTTAAGGAATGTGTTTAGTGACGGCATCAGATTCCTAATTGATGGAGAAATGTCTGGTAGAAAGAAAAGCTACTTCTAGGAGGTTGTCAAGTGTCTTCGCTCGACGATTCCATTCTTGGGTGGTTGGTTTGGCCCTTATTCCTGTAACTGGAATGCTAGCCCCGTATTTTCCATTTTAATTTTACACCATTGTGAACCTTACGCCTTTTTTACTCTCTGATCGAGGTTCTCGGCATTGAAAAATCTTCATAAACTAAATCACACGTGTATATGTTGACATTTAAGAGATATACAGTCAAGAAAATCAAAGGCAATGGTGATATATATGCGGATTAGACAGCAAAAAAAACACTCAACAAATGGCTACAATTTAAGCAATTTGTTTAGTAACGGTATCAGATTCCTAATTGATGGAGAAATATCTGGTGGCAAGAAAAGCTGCTTCTAGGAGGTTGTCAAGAGTTTTCATTTGATGATTCCATTCTTGGGTGGTTGGTTTGGCCCTTGTTCCTGTAACTCGAATCCTAGCCCAGTATATCCCATTTAATTTTACACCATTGTGAACCTTACGCCTTTTTAACTCTCTGATCACGGTTCTCAGCATTAAAAAATCTTCATAAACTAAATCACATGTGTATATGTTGACATTTAAGAGATATACAGTCAATAAGATCAAGGGCAATGGTGATATATATGCGGATTAGACACCAAAAAAACACTCAACAAATGGCTACAATTTAAGGAGTGTGTTTAGTGACGGCATCAGATTCGTAATTGATGGAGAAAGGTCTGGTGGCAAGAAAAGCTGCTTTTAGGAGGTTGTCAAGTGTTTTCGCTCGACGATTCCATTCTTGGGTGGTTGGTTTGGCTGTTGTTCCTGTAACTCGAATACTAGCCCGGTATATCTCATTTTAATTTTATACCATTGTGAACCTTACGCCTTTTTTACTCTCTGATCGAGGTTCTCGGCACTGAAAAATCTTCGTAAACTAAATAACATGTGTATATGTTGACATTTAAGAGATATACAGTCAAGAAAATCAAGGGAAATGGTGATATATATGCGGATTAGACACCAAAAAAAACACTCAACAAATGGCTACAATTTCAGGAATGTGTTTAGTGACGTAATCAGATTCCTAATTGATGGAGAAAGGTCTGTTGGCAAGAAAAGCTGCTTCTAGGAGGTTTTCAAGTGTTTTCGCTCAACGATTCCATTCTTGTGTGGTTGGTTTGGCCCTTGTTCCTGTAACTCGAATCCTAGCCCGGCATATCCCATTTTAATTTTACACCATTGTGAACCTTACGCCTTTTTTACTCTCTGATCGAGGTTCTCGGCATTGAAAAATCTTCGTAAACTAAATCACACGTGTATTTGTTGACATTTAAGAGATATACATTCAAGAAAATCAAGGGCAATGGTGATATATATGCGGATTAGACACCAAAAAAAAAACACTCACAAATGGCTACAATTTAAGGAATGTGTTTTGTGATGGCATCAGATTCCTAAATGATGGAGAAAGGTCTGGTGGCAAGAAAAGCTGCTCCTAGGAGGTTGTCAAGTGTTTTCGCTCGACGATTCCATTCTTGGGTGGTTGATTTGGCCCTTGTTCCTGTAACTCGAATCGTAGCCCGGTATATCTCATTTTAATTTTACACCATTGTGAATCTTACGCCATTTTTACTCTCTGATCGAGGTTCTTGGCATTGAAAAATCTTTGTAAACTAAATCACATGTGTATATGTTGACATTTATGAGATATACAGTCAAGAAAATCAAGGGAAATGGTGATATATATGCGGATTAGACACCAACAAAAAAAACACTCAACAAATAGCTACAATTTAAGGAATATGTTTAGTGACGGCATCAGATTCCTAATTGATGGAGAAAGGTCTGGTGGCAAAAAAAGCTGCTTCTATGAGGTTGTCAAGTGTTTTCGCTTGACGATTCAATTCTTGTGTGGTTGGTTTGGCCATTGTTTCTGTAACTCGAATCCTAACCCAGTATATCCCATTTTAATTTTACACCATTGTGAACCATACACCATTTTTACTCTCTGATCGAGGTTCTCGGCATTGAAAAATCTTCGTAAACTAAACCACACTTGTATATGTTGACATTTAAGAGATATATAGTTGAGAAAATCAAGGGCAATGGTGATATATATGCGGATTAGACACCAAAAAAAATAGAGTCACAAATGGCTACAATTTAAGGAAGGTGTTTAGTGACGGCATCAGATTCCTAATTGATGGAGAATGCTCTGGTGGCAAGAAAAGCTGCTTCTCGGAGGTTGTCAAGTGTTTTCGCTCGATAATTCCTTTCTTCGGTGGTTGCTTGGGCCCTTATTCCTGTAACTCGAATCCTAGCCCAGTATATCCCGTTTTAATTTTACACCATTGTGAACCTTACACCTTTTTTACTCTCTGATCGAGGTTCTCAGCATTGAAAAATCTTCATAAATTAAATCACACATGTATATGTTGACATTTAAGAGATATACAGTCAAGAAAATCAAGGGCAATGGTGATATACATGCGGATTAGACACAAAAAAAATCAACAAATGGCTACAATTTAAGGAATGTGTTTAGTGACGGCATTAGATTTCTAATTGATGGAGAAAGGTCTTGTGGCAAGAAAAGCTGCTTCTAGAAGGTTGTCAAGTGTTTTCGCTCGACGATTCTATTCTTGGGTGGTTGGTTTGGACCTTGTTCCTGTAACTTGAATCCTAGCCCGGTATATCCCATTTTAATTTTACACCATTGTGAATCTTACGCCCTTTTTACTCTCTGATCGAGGTTCTAGGCATTGAAAAATCTTCGTAAACTAAATCACACGTTTATATGTTGACATTTAAGAGATATACAGTCAAGAAAATCAAGGGCAATGGTGATATATATGCGAATTAGACATAAAAAACACTCAACAAATGGCTACAATTTATGTAATGTGTTTAGTGAGAGCATCAGATTCCTAATTTATGGAGAAATGTCTGGTAGAAAGAAAAGCTACTTCAGGAGGTTGTCAAGTGTTTTCGCTCGATGATTCCATTCTTGGGTGGTTGGTTTGGCCCTTGTTCCTGTAACTCGAATCGTAGCTCGGTATATCCCATTTTAATTTTACACCATTGTGAAACTTACGCCTTTTTTACTCTCTGATCGAGGTTCTCGGCATTGAAAAACGTTCGTAAACTAAATCACACGTGTATATGTTGACATTTAAGAGATATACAGTCAAGAAAATCAAGGGTAATGGTTATATATATGCGGATTAGACAGCAAAAAAAAAAACACTCAACAAATGGCTACAATTTAAGCAATTTGTTTGGTGACGGCATCAGATTCCTAATTGATGGAGAAAGGTCTGGTGGCAAGAAAAGCTGCTTCTAGGAGGTTGTCAAGTGTTTTCGTTCGACGATTCCATTTTTGGGTGGTTGGTTTGGCCCTTGTTCCTGTAACTCGAATCCTAGCCCGGTATATCCCATTTTAATTTTACAGCATTGTGAACCTTAAGCCTTTTTTACTCTCTGATCGAGGTTCTCAGCATTGAAAAATCTTCTTAAACTAAATCACACGTGTATATGTTGACATTTAAGAGATACATAGTCAATAAAATCAAGGGCAATGGTGATATATATGCGGATTAGACACAAAAAAAAACACTCAACAAATGGCTACAATTTAAGGAGTGTGTTTAGTGACGGCATCAGATTCGTAATTGATGGAGAAAGGTCTGGTGGCAAGAAAAGCTGCTTCTAGGAGGTTGTCAAGTGTTTTCGCTCGACGATTCCATTCTTGGGTGGTTGGTTTGGCCCTTGTTCCTGTAACTCGAATCGTAGCCCAGTATATCCCATTTTAATATTACACCATTGTGAACCTTACGCCTTTTTTACTCTCTGATCGAGGTTTTCGGCATTGAAAAATCTTCGTAAACTAAATCACACATGTATATGTTGACATTCAAGAGATATACAGTCAAGAAAATCAAGGGAAATGGTGCTATATATGCAGATTAGACACAAAAAAAAAAAACTCAACAAATGGCTACAATTTAAGGAATTTGTTTTGTGACGGCAACAGATTCCCAATTGATGGAGAAAGGTCTGGTGGCAAGAAAAGCTGCTTCTCGGAGGTTGTCAAGTGTTTTCGCTCGACGATTCCATTCTTGGGTGGTTGGTTTGGCCCTTGTTCCTGTAACTCGAATCCTAGCCCGGTATATCCCATTTTAATTTTACACCATTGTGAACCTTACGCCTTTTTTACTCTCTGATCAAGGTTCTCAGCATTGAAAAATCTTCGTAAACTAAATCACACGTGTATATGTTGACATTTAAGAGATATACAGTCAATAAGATTAAGGGAAATGGTGATATATATGCGGATTAGACACCAAAAAAAACACTCAACAAATGGCTACAATTTAAGGAATGTGTTTAGTGACAGCATCAGATTTCTAATTAATGGAGAAACGTCCGGTGGCAAGAAAAGCTGCTTCTAGAAGGTTGTCAAGTTTTTTCGCTCGACGATTCCATTCTTGGGTGGTTGGTTTGGCCGTTGTTCCTGTAACTCGAATCCTAGCCCGATATATCTCATTATAATTTTATACCATTGTGAAACTTACACCTTTTTTACTCTCTGATCGAGGTTCTCGGCACTGAAAAATCTTCGTAAACTAAATCACACGTGTATATGTTGACATTTAAGAGATATACAGTCAAGAAAATCATGGGCAATGGTGATATATAGGCGGATTAGACACAAAAAAAAAAACATTCAACAAATGGCTACAATTTCAGGAATGTGTTTAGTGACGGCAACAGATTCCCAATTGATGGAGAAAGGTCTGGTGGCAAGAAAAGCTGCTTCTCGGAGGTTGTCAAGTGTTTTCGCTCGACGATTCCATTCTTGGGTGGTTGGTTTGGCCCTTGTTCCTGTAACTCGAATCCTAGCCCGGTATATCCCATTTTAATTTTACACCATTGTGAACCTTACGCCTTTTTTACTCTCTGATCAAGGTTCTCAGCATTGAAAAATCTTCGTAAACTAAATCACACGTGTATATGTTGACATTTAAGAGATATACAGTCAATAAGATTAAGGGAAATGGTGATATATATGCGGATTAGACACCAAAAAAAACACTCAACAAATGGCTACAATTTAAGGAGTGTGTTTAGTGACGGCATCAGATTCATAATTGATGGAAAAAGGTCTGGTGGCAAGAAAAGCTGCTTCTAGGAGGTTGTCAAGTGTTTTCGCTCGACGATTCCATTCTTGGGTGGTTAGTTTGGCCCTTGTTCCTGTAACTCGAATCCTATCCCGATATATCTCATTATAATTTTATACCATTGTGAAACTTACGCCTTTTTTACTCTCTGATCGAGGTTCTCGGAACTGAAAAATCTTCGTAAACTAAATCACACGTGTATATGTTGACATTTAAGAGATATACAGTCAAGAAAATCATGGGCAATGGTGATATATAGGCGGATTAGACACAAAAAAAAAACATTCAACAAATGGCTACAATTTCAGGAATGTGTTTAGTGACGGCATCAGATTCCTAATTGATGGAGAAAGGTCTGGTGGCAAGATAAGCTGCTTCTAGGAGGTCATCAAGTGTTTTTGCTCAACGATTCCATTCTTGGGTGGTTGGTTTGATCCTTGTTCCTGTAACTCGAATCCTAGCCCGGTATATCCCATTTAATTTTACACCATTGTGAACCTTACGCCTTTTTTACTCTCTGATCGAGGTTCTCGGCATTGAAAAATCTTCGTAAACTAAATCACACGTGTATATGTTGAGATTTAAGAGATATACAGTCAAGAAAATCAAGGGCAATGGTGATATATATGCGGATTAGACAGCAAAAAAAACTCAACAAATGGCTACAATTTAAAGAATTTGTTTAGTGACGGCATCAGATTCCCAATTGATGGAGAAAGGTCTGGTGGCAAGAAAAGCTGCTTCTCGGAGGTTGTCAAGTGTTTTCGCTCGACGATTCCATTCTTGGGTGGTTGGTTTGGATGTTGTTCCTGTAACTCGAATCCTAGCACGGTATATCCCATTTTAATTTTACACCATTGTGAACCTTACGGCTTTTTTACTATCTGATCAAGGTTCTCGGCATTAAAAAATCTTTGTAAACTAAATCACATGTGTATATGTTGACATTTAAGAGATATACAGTCAAGAAAATCAAGGGCAATGGTGATATATATGCGGATTAGACACAAAAAAAAACACTCAATAAATGGCTACAATTTAATGAATGTGTTTAGTGACGGCATCAGATTCCTAATTGATGGAGAAAGGTCTGGTGGCAAGAAAACCTGATTCTAGGAGGTTGTCAAATGTTTTCACTAGACGATTCCATTCTTGGGTGCTTGGTTTGGCATTTGTTCCTGTAACTCGAATCCGAAGCCGGTATATCCCATTTAAATTTTACACCATTGTGAACCTTACGCCTTTTTTACTCTCTGATCGAGGTTCTCGGCATTGAAAAATCTTCGTAAACTATATCACACGTGTATATGTTGACATTTAAGAGACATACAGTCCAGAAAATCACGGGCAATGGTGATATATATGCGGATTACACACCAAAAAAACACTCAACAAATGGCTACAATTTAAGGAATGTGTTTAGTGACGGCATCAGATACGTAATTGATGGAGAAATGTCTGGTGGCAAGAAAAGCTACTTCTTGGAGGTTGTCAAGTGTTTTCGCTTGACGATTCCATCCTTGGGTGATTGGTTTGGCCCTTGTTCCTGTAACTTGAATGCTAGCCCGTTATATCCCATTTTAATTTTACACCATTGTGAACCTTACGCCTTTTTTACTCTCTGATCGAGGTTCTCGGCATTGAAAAATCTCCGTAAACTAAATCACACGTGTATATGTTGACATTTAAGAGACATACAGTCCAGAAAATCAAGGGCAATGGTGATATATATGCGGATTAGACACTAAAAAAAAACACTTAACAAATGCCTACAATTTAAGGAATGTGTTTAGTGACGGAATCAGATTCGTAACTGATGGAGAAAGGTCTGGTGGCAAGAAAAGCTGCTTCTAGGAGGTTGTCAAGTGTTTTCGCTCGACGATTCCATTCTTGGGTGGTTGGTTTGGCCCTTGTTCCTGTAACTCGAATCGTAGCCCAGTATATCTCATTTTAATATTACACCATTGTGAACCTTACGCCTTTTTTACTCTCTGATCGAGGTTCTCGGCATTGAAAAATCTTCGTAAACTAAATCACACATGTATATGTTGACATTCAAGAGATATACAGTCAAGAAAATCAATGGCAATGGTGATATATATGCAGATTAGACACCAAAAAAAACTCAACAAATGGCTACAATTTAAGGAATTTGTTTTGTGACGGCATCAGATTCCCAATTGATGGAGAAAGGTCTGGTGGCAAGAAAAGCTGCTTCTCGGAGGTTGTCAAGTGTTTTCGCTCGACGATTCCATTCTTGGGTGGTTGGTTTGGCCCTTGTTCCTGTAACTCGAATCCTAGCCCGGTATATCCCATTTTAATTTTACACCATTGTGAACCTTACGCCTTTTTTACTCTCTGATCAAGGTTCTCAGCATTGAAAAATCTTCGTAAACTAAATCACACGTGTATATGTTGACATTTAAGAGATATACAGTCAATAAGATTAAGGGAAATGGTGATATATATGCGGATTAAACACAAAAAAAACACTCAACAAATGGCTACAATTTAAGGAGTGTGTTTAGTGACGGCATCAGATTCATAATTGATGGAAAAAGGTCTGGTGGCAAGAAAAGCTGCTTCTAGGAGGTTGTCAAGTGTTTTCGCTCGACGATTCCATTCTTGGGTGGTTGGTTTGGCCCTTGTTCCTGTAACTCGAATCCTAGCCCGATATATCTCATTATAATTTTATACCATTGTGAAACTTACGCCTTTTTTACTCTCTGATCGAGGTTCTCGGCACTGAAAAATCTTCGTAAACTATATCACACGTGTATATGTTGACATTTAAGAGATATACAGTCAAGAAAATCATGGGCAATGGTGATATATATGCGGATTAGACACCAAAAAAAAACATTCAACAAATGGCTACAATTTAAGGAATGTGTTTAGTGACGGCATCAGATTCCTAATTGATGGAGAAAGGTCTGGTGGCAAGAAAAGCTGCTTCTAGGAGGTTGTCAAGTGTTTTTGCTCAACGATTCCAATCTTGGGTGGTTGGTTTGATCCTTGTTCCTGTAACTCGAATCCTTGCCCGGTATATCCCATTTAATTTTACACCATTGTGAACCTTACGCCTTTTTTACTCTCTGATCGAGGTTCTCGGCATTGAAAATCTTCGTAAACTAAATCACACGTGTATATGTTGACATTTAAGAGATATACAGTCAAGAAAATCAAGGGCAATGGTGATATATATGCGGATTAGACAGCAAAAAAAAACTCAACAAATGGCTACAATTTAAAGAATTTGTTTAGTGACGACATCAGATTCCCAATTGATGGAGAAAGGTCTGGTGGCAAGAAAAGCTGCTTCTCGGAGGTTGTCAAGTGTTTTCGCTCGACGATTCCATTCTTGGGTGGTTGGTTTGGCTGTTGTTCCTGTAACTCGAATCCTAGCCCGGTATATCCCATTTTAATTTTACACCATTGTGAACCTTACGGCTTTTTTACTCTCTGATCAAGATTCTCGGCATTGAAAAATCTTTGTAAACTAAATCACATGTGTATATGTTGACATTTAAGAGATATACAGTCAAGAAAATCAAGGGTAATGGTGATATATATGCGGATTAGACACCAAAAAAAAAACACTCAATAAATGGCTACAATTTAAGGAATTTGTTTATTGACGGCATCAGATTCCTAATTGATGGAGAAATGTCTGGTGGCAAGAAAAGCTACTTCTTGGACGTTATCAAGTGTTTTCGCTCGACGATTCCATCCTTGGGTGGTTGGTTTGGCCCTTGTTCCTGTAACTTGAATGATAGCCCGGTATATCCCATTTTAATTTTACACCATTGTGAACCTTACGCCTTTTTTACTCTCTGATCGAGGTTCTCGGCATTGAAAAATCTTCGTAAACTAAATCACAAGTGTATATGTTGACATTTAAGAGACATACAGTCCAGAAAATCAATGGCAATGGTGATATATATGCGGATTACACACCAAAAAAAAAAAAACTAATGGCTACAATTTAAGGAATGTGTTTAGTGACGGCATCAGATTCCTAATTGATGGAGAAATGTCTGGTGGCAAGAAAAGCTACTTCTAGGAGGTTGTCAAGTGTTTTCGCTCGACGATTCCATCCTTGGGTGGTTGGTTTGGCCCTTATTCCTGTAACTCGAATCCTAAGCCGGTATATCCCATTTTAATTTTACACCATTGTGAACCTTACGCCTTTTTTACTCTCTGATCGAGGTTCTCGGCATTGAAAAATCTTCGTAAACTAAATCACACGTGTATAAGTTGACATTTAAGAGATATACAGTCAAGAAAATCAAGGGCAATGGTGATATATATGCGAATTAGACAGCAAAAAAAAAACACTTAAGAAATGGCTACAATTTAAGCAAATAAACCGGTTGGTTGTGTTTTAGAAAGCTTCGGACATGATAAAAACTCGACAAGCAAAATAAATTTTACAAAAGAAAAACCGGAAAGCGTGACAAACAAAGAAAGACTTGAATGATAGTTTTCACACTTTTACCCATTCCTTCCGTTACGTGAGCATATTTGAGCCTTGAAATTGTTATATATTTGTTCATTTCAAAGTAGGAGTGAGCCGGATGTCATGTGTAATTTAGAACTTGTCACTAGTATGCTTGTTAAGACCATGAACTTGCGGAATTGTATAGAAGTGATAGAGGCACTTAGATTACCCCTTTGTTGTAAACCTTGTTCTTTGTGTTGTGCTTCCGGTAAACCTTATATTACCCTTTAGGATTAACCATGTCGAGCCTTCCCGTTTACCTTTGTTTACCCACATTATCGCCCACTTAGCCAAATTTAGCCTTTTTTATGTTTTAAACCTTTTTAGTGTTGAAACTCGGTCAAAATAATCGTTTAACTAGCGTTTGTTGTAGTTTATTGTTTCTTGAAAAAAAAACAGAAAATAAAACACCCTAAAATAGGGTGAAGTCGACGAAAATCGAGCAATTTTGAATGCTTAAATGTTAAAATATAGTTGATGAGCTCGATTGCGCAATAGTCGCCTTTTTAAGGCATATGTATGTATAGTTGTATTGTTTGTTGCTAGTTAAACGCTACTACCGAATTTTAACCATTTTCGCCACTTTAAATATCCATTTCCATACCCTTCGCCCAAGCCTAACGTTACAACCCGTAAAGACCTCTTGATTTACACTTTGTCGCATGTTAGTTGGTGGAGACGAGATCTTATGACAAGCTTATGATATTACACATGTCATTGACGAGGCATTGAGTGTTTGCACGTACACATTTTATGTATGTTTCATAAATAAAACCGAGTGTGTGTGAACATTGTGAGTTGTGTGAAGATTAACATGTTGAGTCAATTAAATGTGAAGTCACGGCTTTTTGGTTGTCGCTACATATTTGCATATGCTTGTTGGGTTTGAGTCTTTTGATGTTGTCTTTCGAAAAACCGGCTAACCGTTTGTAGTAGTTTCAATAAAATATTGTGTAAATTATCGTTCTTGTTTGATTCTATCTTTTATTGCATTTTAGTTTAGCTTGCTTGAGGACAAGCAAGGTTCAAGTGTGGGGAGATTTGATATTCGCTAATTTACACATATTTTAGTCCCCCGTTTTACCCCTATTTTATACGTTTTCGGCCGTAAAACCGTCATTCGGATGCTTAATCATCTACACTTTTGTTTACAGGCCTAAAACAGCATACCAAACAAGTTGATAGCGAAAACGAGGACTTTCCGGACAAAACGACGAAGCTGCGAACATTCTGTTAGAAAACTGACATGGGCGTGTGGAACGGTCGTGCGACCTGATGCACGACCGTGCATCTACGACAAATGAAAGCCAGTCCGGAACTGAATGACCAGTGCGACTCAGCGTGCAAGGCAATCAAGGCCATCCCGGTGATGCACGGGCGTTCCATATCTTGCACCCCGTGCGGATCCGATGATTCAGCCAAACCCCGGTGATGAACGACCAGTGCATCAGTCCGTGCATCAAGATCCCGGAAACGAACGACCGTGCCATCTGAAGAACGGTCGTGCGAGACCGAAGACCAGTCAAGATCTGTGACGTCATGCAGTATGGTGCACCATAACTACAATGGTCGTGCAACAGGACGCACGACCGTGCGACATCGAAAATATATAAAAACTTGCAGAAATATTCTGCTCGGAAGACTTGACATTTTGGAAGCGATTCTGGCGATTTTCAGGCTCCGGAGGCTTCTGCTTTCACCCGGATTCAAGCCACATTGTGCCGATTAGCTTCGTTATCTTCCAGATTCTTAATCTTATGCTTGTTTATGGTTTGGTTTTCTAATCTTTCCATGATTTTGTTAATCTTTCAAGCATTTAGATTAATATTTATGTATTATTGTAGCCTTTGGGCAAAAACACAACAATCCCTTGCTTGATTATAACCATTAGTATGTTAATCTTTGTTTGTAATGACACTTGGAAGTATTTTCTATGTTAATCTTTGATGACTGGTTTGCAACCTTGTTATTGATATTGATTTCTTGATTATAAGTATTTTGTTGGATGATTGGTATTTGGTTAGTTAAGATAGTTGAAAAATGAAGCTTAATTAATCTTGTATTAGTAAACTTTAAACTTGGTTAACTAGTTTAGCTTGGTTAAAATGTGTGCACCATGATACTAGAAATGGTTAGTGGTTTAATAAAATGTAATTATTGTTAATCAAGAAAGCTTGCCGTCACGTAAGGACCTTAACGGGTTAAATGGTGTCGTTATAAATTCTTGCCATGATTTGTTAGCTTAGTTAGTAGTTTAGGCCAAAATTGCTATCTTGGTGAATTTATGTGTAAGATTTGTAAAATGAACTCGGTTGTGATTTAATCTAGTTTATGCTTGTCTCGGTGGTTGCATTGTGTTTATCGGTGTCGCTTTCCTTGTTTAAGTGAGGTTAGAAAACTCCTAACGGATGACTAACTTATTTTTAAGAGATTTTCATAGACATTTATCAATTGCGCGTTAAAGAACAATTTTAGGTGGTTAAAGTGTGTTTATCGTTTTAACTTTCCGAATGATTGTCATGTTAGGATTCCCGAAAGGGATACTAAATGTCTTAAAATTGGAGAATTAATCAAATGCTTCTAGTGCCAAAACCGACTTAGTTGACATACTTTGGTTGTGTATTAAGCAAGGCTATTTATCTATTTTCTACTATGTTTTATAAGTATTTGTTTATGCTTACTTTAGTTTATTAAAAATCACAAAACTTATGTTTTTACCGGTAGTTTAGTGACAAAGGTCTAGTATTATTTCTCTGCCCATTTCCTTGGATCGATACTTGGTTCTTACCGATACTTTACTACATATATGACGGGGTACACTTGCCTCTTTCGTGTGTGTTTTGATGTTAAAGTAATAATCACTTTTATAAATTTAAAACCGAATCGTGTGTAATTTCATTATAAAAATATGTGTAGTCGCGCACACGTGAAGTTTTTGGCGCCGTTTCCGGGGAAATGGCGAGCTTTAGGAACGACCCGAGTCATTGTTTTATCGGTGTATATACTTGTTAATATTTGTGAATATTTTCTTGATTATTTATTTGTTTATTTATTTGTTAATATTTCTTGCTTTTAATTCATTTTATTCATTTTCGAGATTATTTTGTACACTTGTAAATTTTTGTTCCATTTATTTGTTCGAATCCGGATTTATTTATTTATTTATTCTTTGAGTTTTCGGCTTTGAAAAATCATTTTTACATTTAGCCGATTCGATTATTTTTATTGTTGTAATTTTTATAAAATTTCGGGTCCATTTTCGATTTTCTATAAAATTTTCAACCCATTTAAAATAATATTCCGTTTCTTTTCAGCCTAAAAAAAAGATAAAAAAAGAATTGGTTGCGCCTATTTCCAGGAAAACTTCATTCACGTTGGACAGGACCATACACAGTAAAAGAGGTATTTTCTTATGGGACTGTTGCAATAGAGAACGCTGACGGCGTTATTTTCAAAGTGAATGGGCACCTCTTGAAGCTTTACGTTACCGGGCAGATCGAGTCGGCGGTGGAGGTTATCGAACTCCACGCCCCGCACACATCATAAGTGTGGGGACATGAGTCTTGCTATCGACTCGCCGACAAAAATTTAGCATGAGTCTTGCTATCGACTCGCCGACAAAAAATTAGCATGAGTCTTGCTATCGACTTGCCGACAAAAAATTAGCATGAGTCTACGCTACTGACTCGGTGATTAAAAATGTAGCAGGAGCGTCTTTGGCGCTATAAGGATTTTGGCTATCACATCTTGGACCGGAGCACATCACAGATACAGCTTAGAAGTCTCATTGCATCACAATCATCTTGAGGGGAGTATTATTCTCCTTTATCTCTATATTTCGGGTTTCGCATTGGGGACAATGCGAAGTTCAAGTGTGGGGAGGGGTTTAACTTTGTTGACTTTGTTTGTCCTATGCAAAAAAACAAAAATAAAAAAAATCAGAAAAATCATTCAAAAATATCAGTATTTTGTATATATTATAGCAAATAAACCGGTTGGTTGTGTTTTAGAAAGCTTCGGACATGATAAAAACTCGACAAGCAAAATAAATTTTACAAAAGAAAAACCGGAAAGCGTGACTGTTGGTGCACTATTTGTGTGGCCATAGATAGAAATCTAAATGTACATGTAAAGTCTAGTGTCTTGAGTCTGTAAAATACCGGACAGAGGTTTCGCTAGGTTTCACTAGGTGTCATTAGGCAATGTCAGGTCAGTATACGGTATGACACGATACGAAGGAAGCGGATCTGAACAAGAATGATGTCATCATTTTCAATGATGACATCATACTGATGACATCACAATCTTACATCATCACATGTGATTTTGTTTGAACTAACATAAACGTATGCATGGGAATCTGCCTTCACACGAAATAGCTTGCATGCTGGATTATGAGGATTCGATTGAAGACAAAATAGAGGTTTCGCTTGAAACAGAATTTAAGATTTGTATGTTTCGCTTGAAGTTTAATTGGGGATTTCGCTTGAACATGTATGTCAGGCTTCAAGCGAAACCGTGAATGCTATAAATAGGGTTGATGTCTTTTCATTTGAAGCGGACAGGCAGGGGATTAGTGAAATAGTAACAAAGTGCTGTCGGATTTCAACCGTGTATCAGATCTTCATCAAGAACGCTCCGATTTCGTCACGTTGATTAGATTACGAGTGTCTAGTGTGTAGATCGAGTCGAAACTCTGTTCGGTTGTAGTTGATACGTAATAAAACGTTGTTTAATTAGGGATGAGCAAAATGGACCCGGTACCGGTACCGAACCGGTACCGGTACCGAATTTACCGAACCGGGTACCTTTTCGGTACCGATTCGGTACCCACTTTTGACATTTTCGGTACCGGTTCGGTACCGGTCCGGTACGGTACCGGTTCGGTACCGGTATTTTGCTCGTTTTTACCCTCAAATACCGGTACCGAACCGGGTATATTCGGTACCGGTACCGGTACCCACTTTTGAGGATTTTCGGTACCGGTTCTTTCGGTACCGGTACCGGTTCGGTACCGAACCGGACCGAGCTCATCCCTATGTTTAATTACGTTTTCGCGCACGATTACGGTTCGATTTAATGGATTCCGCACGTTAAATCGAATCCACCGCAGATCTAGTGATCGTTTACGATCCGATCCTGTACTCACAAGTGGTATCAGAGCTACGGATGCTCTGCGTGTAATTGTGATCAAAATCGGACGAGTTTCGGTGAAATCGATTTGGATTTCGTTTGATTTTGAACTGTTTTAGGTTGAGTTTCTGTGATTTCGAACTGATTTGACAATATACGGTTGAAATTTTGATAAATCAGAACTGATTTGATAAACAGATCTGATCTGAAATCTAAAGTTTGTGTGTTCATAATCTCATAAAAAACGTATTCAATCAAGTATACAATAAAAATAGTAAAAACTTCATATTTGTGTTTCAACTATGAATCATGTTATAGATCTGAATTGCTGAAGTTCTGAGCGCCATTTCACAATTTGAAATTTGGATCTGAATTGAAATCGAATATGTTGTTTTTGATTCAGTGTTGATAGATAGGTGTAAATTCGATAATTGTTGTTGTGATTGTTTGTTCAATCTGAATTCCGAATATATTTTTGTTTGAACTGATCATTGCTGAATCGTTTCGAGTAAAGTGAATATTGTAGGACTGCTTCGGTTGATTTGTGATGTGTTTCGAACAAACTTTGATCTGATTCAGTTTGTTGATAAAAGTCGTTTGAGATAAGTGAAGAAAGATTTTGTTTCAAATCAGATTTCTGAATGTTTTCGGTGTGATTTCGACGAATTTAGGATCAGTTTGGTTTATAATCGGATCGAGTTTGAACATTTCAGTTGTTTTTAAATCATTTTCGAACAGAATCAGTGAACTTTGGTAAGTGTTTCGACTAATTTCGGTGTGTCATTTGATGATTTCGAACTGATTCGATTTGATTCAGTTGAAGTTTCATACATTTCGAACTGAATTGATTGAATTTTGATTCATTTCGGTGTCTTCGGATCGATTACGGTTGATCTTCAGTGATTTTCGGAGAATTTTGAATTGTTATAGATGAATTGTTTGTGCTTCCTGGATATTATTTTGTTGTTCTTGTTTGAGCTGATCGATACTTGAATCTTGATCTGATTTGAAGTTTTAATATTCAGTGTATAAATTGCAGGTTGTGTTTAAGAGGCTGTGATATTGTTTTGGTTGTTTGTATAGCAGCCAATAGTGTTTGGTTTGTAGCCGTGACTTACACAGATAAAGAAGAATATTAGTGTTTGATTGATATTGTTCATTGAAAAAGGGTAAAAGGGTCAATACACCAAGCTGCAAGTGAATTTGTATTGAAGAGTTGTGCATTGAATTTGGACGAGTGTATTGAAGAGTTTGTTGGCTGTTCATTGAAGTTGCGGTGATTTATCAAGCATTGGATACCCGCCCGAGCGAATTAGAACTGTTACCCGATCCGTTGTCACCAGATTTTTGTCACTCAATCGGATATTCATCTGATTCAGTGTGTTGATACAGTGATTGAATTGATTTCAGTTTGTGATTTGAAAATCTATTGTTGAAAATTCTTTAAAATAACTAAACATGGATTGTGAGTCGTATCGTGTTCAGAGTCCAGCAGATATTGCACATAAGAAATTTGATAGTTTTACGGGTATCAAGGGAGAGTCTATAAAAGAATTATTTGATAGATACTGCCATCTAGTTTTGGAAATGGGAAAATTAGGGATAACCAAGTCTAATAAGGAGTGGGTTGACAAGTTGGCAAATATTTTACCGCGTGATGTATAGGGAACGTATTTGTTAACCTTGAAGGAGAGATATTTAGACTTGAATTTGAGCGGGTTCATTGAGAAGATTGAAGCTCAAGAACTTGAGTTCCAAAAGATTAGAAAATTGAAGACTGATTCAGGAGAGAAGAATCATGAAACAGCAACTGATGAAGTAAAAGTCAAATCTGAGGAAATTGTTCAAGAGGTAGAGGAGCAGGTTAAAGAAATTTCAGCTATCAAGACTGAGAAGAAAGCTGAAGCTGGAATGATGTCTGGGAAGTGCTCAAATTGTGAAGATATAAAATATGAAAATGCCAAACTCTTGAAGGATTTAGAGAGTTTGTCATTAGAAAATGAAAATCTTAAAAAATCAGAAAATGTTTTGAAAAATCAAAAACAAAATTTAGAAAATGAAAAAGTAAAAATTAAGAAAGATTTTCAAAATCAAATAAAGATTTTAGAAGATGATAAAGATATTTTTGGTAAAAATAATCTTGAAAAACAAATTGCAATAATTTATCATCTTGCTAAAATCATTCAGCTTGAAAAAGAAGCTGAAAGTGATCGGAATAAAATTGCTGAGTTAGAAAATAAGTTGAAAGGTTTTGTGACTTCTGCACCATATGTGTGTCCAGAACCGATCAATTCAGTTCCAATAAGTGACAATGTCACAAATTTTGACAAAGTCAAAATTGAAGATTGCGATGATAAAGCTGATGATGAAAAAGAAAAAGAAAAGAAAAGAAAAATATTTTTAGAATTACAAGAAAAATTTCAAAATACTGTTTTGCAATCTACTGAAATAGGTGAATGCTCAAAGCAAAAACCTATTAAAAAAAAGTAGAACAGAAACAAAAATTTAAAAATTCAAAAAATTTTCAAAACAACAATAAAAGATCATCAGTTCAATCATCCAATCAAGATAAAAAACCACAAAAATTGAAAAACCAAAACTCACAAAAAGTTGGTGATATGTGGTGCAGGTTTGACCACAGTGCTCAAAAGTCAAATCAAGCTTATAGGAGAAGTCATGAGTACTACAAATCAAATCAGTGTTATGATCTGAGCGTTTGGTGTGAAGGTGGTACATGGTATGATAACAGGGTGTGTTACAACTGTGGTTTTCAAGGACACATTGCTGTTAACTGCCAGAGACAGAGATTTGAGATGAGGAGATGCTATAACTGCCAAATCAAAGGATATATTGCAAGAGATTGCCCAATGAGATCAATGGAAAGATCGAGGGCTGAATCTCAGAAAAAGGTGACAAAATCATTCAAAGTCGATGAAAAGCCCAGAACACAGAAAAAACAAGAAGTGAATGAACCGAAAGTGAAACTTTCACAAGGGCAGAAAGATCGATTGAGAAAGAAAAGGAAGAAGGCGAGAGAGTATCTGGAAAGGATTTTGTCCTCGGGTACAACAAATAAGAGTGCTGATGAATCGCTTCACTCGACAACAAAGTCAAGTAAACCGAATTCTTCAGATGCAAATCTGAGGACAAAAGAGGAGATAAAGAAGGTTGAAGTGGTTAGCGATGAATTTGTTTCTTCGGAAACAAAGGAGCTACGTGTTGGCGATGAATCTGACTCGTCAAAGTCAGAGGAGCCACAAGTTGAGCTCAAAAGTGATAATTCAGTTCCGCCAATGGATGACACAAACTTTCCACCATTGCGAGCTGAAAATTATAAACAAAAAGTTGACGAAGTTGAAATTTCAAATCAATTTTTTTCTGAAAAGAAAGATTTTGATGTTGGAAAAGCCTTTAACCCCAATGTTCTAAACATTTTTGGAAAAATGGTTGATGGAAAAGTAAAAGGGGTAAAGGAATTTTATGAATCAAAGAGGAAAACTGATACACCTAGTAAAAATAACTCGGATGCACCCAAGGCTGCTCAGGCTTGGGTACCTACATTCTTTGCTTAAAATCCTGACTTGCCGGAGTTCCCAGGTTGGTAAGCGTGGAACATGAATCGTCATCTTTCTTGATAAATTTCACTCTGGTGATTTTTCGCCTTACATGTGGTAAATCAGGGACATTAAGTTGTACTTGATTTTCTACAAGTGATGTTTGAGATATAAAACTGAAATTGTAAAATTTGTCATGTGTACGAAGAAAACAATGTGATGAAGTGACCCCGAATCTACAAATGATTAGTAAACAAACTAATTTTTCCAGAAAAACCATTTTGATTAAAACAAACTTAAGTGTTTTGAAATCATAATGGGAAAATAGTTTGTTGTGAGGGGGAGTTCTGATTGTTTATGCCAGGTGAATGGAGAATTGAAGTGATTCTCATCAAGTTGTCAAGTTTGTACAGTTTGTTTCAAATTTTCCCAGAAAATCAAAATTGAAACATATTTTGATTTTAGGGGGAGAAAAATTTAAAAAAATTTGAAAATTTGAAAATGCCAAAAACTTTGAAAAATTCAAAATGAGTTTTGTTGAGAAAAAGAGGAAATGATAGTAAATCAGTTGGACTGTCACAGCATGCTAAAGAAATGAAATGTCAAATGTGATAAACGGTCTCACTAAAGATGTAACGGTAGGCTCAGCTAGACTAGTAGATTTGCGATAACGATACAAACTTAAAAGAAAAAACCTAGTTCTAGTGGGAAACATGGTTGAAAGCATAGTACTTAGTTTTGTCCTTCGTGATTGTGTACCTATTCAGTAATCGCTGATTGTCAAAAGACATAAAACTGGTTAAGTTTGTGAACTTTCACAACTTTGCTAAAAAGTCGCTGTGATTGTGCATTTCATTTTGCTAAGATTTAAACTTGTTTTATTTCTTTATTTTGTTTAAGCATTGGACATCCTCTGCGTATACGTGAGTATCGACCTGGATGTTATTGCCTAAACGTTCTGCTTTATTTTCTTTGGTGTTTCGTTTAAGCTTTGGACCTCATCTGCGTATACGGAAGTATCGACCTGGTGGTTAAAGCCTAAACAACTTCAACTTGTTTTATTTTTCTTATTTTGTTTAAACATTGGACTTTCTCTGCGTATACGGAAGTATCGACCTGATTGTTAATGTTTAAACATTCTGCTTTGTTTTCGCACAAATCACAGTTGATGAAAGTTTAAAGGCATTACTTGAGTCAGTGTATTGCATGATGAGGGGATATGCTGAGATCGTGGGGTCCATAAGAATTTAGTGCAAAATTAATATACCTTAACGTATCGGTAAGCATTTCGAAAGTTTTTAGATTGAGTTTAAGAGGACAACTATATCGTCAATCAATGTGAATCGTTTAGAACTTAAAGTGTTTAAAGCTCAACGGTGCTAGTGATGTGTCTCAAAAACTGATATGATCCTCTTACACAAACTCACAAAAAGATGTTTGTATATAGTTTATTTCCTTAAATCCAAAAAGAGTTTAGTGTGTTTTAGCATAAATTTTTTAAAATTCAAAAAGATTTTACTTTATCTTATTTTCGACAACTGATGTTGAAGAGTTGATTTTCAAAATTCCGAGTGCTAAATATGATGAACCACATTGAGTTGGGGAGTTTGTTTAACTGAGGAATGTTTTTGAGAATGATTGCATGTTTAGTTAATCAAGGTCATAAATTTGAACTTGATGTAACTTTTAATGTTTGGTGAATGAATGCTCTATATCAGTAAGTTTTTCAAAGAGATATAAATAAAAACTTATGTTTTGGGTAGAGAATGTGCAGGAAGCTAAATGAAAGGGAGAGCAAGATTAAACGTCAAATCTTAGAATTTCAGGGCATCATTCAAGGGGGAGACTGCTGTTTCACTTGAAGATGTTATCCAATGCAGTTCAAGACTAAACATCACAGATTTCTAGCTATGTCCAAGGGGGAGATTGTTGGTGCACTATTTGTGTGGCCATAGATAGAAATCTAAATGTACATGTAAAGTCTAGTGTCTTGAGTCTGTAAAATACCGGACAGAGGTTTCGCTAGTTTTCACTAGGTGTCATTAGGCAATGCCAGGTCAGTATACGGTATGACACGATACGAAGGAAGCGGATCTGAACAAGAATGATGTCATCATTTTCAATGATGACATCATACTGATGACATCACAATCTTACATCATCACATGTGATTTTGTTTGAACTAACATAAACGTATGCATGGGAATCTGCCTTCACACGAAATAGCTTGCATGCTGGATTATGAGGATTCGATTGAAGACAAAATAGAGGTTTCGCTTGAAACAGAATTTAAGATTTGTATGTTTCGCTTGAAGTTTAATTGGGGATTTCGCTTGAACATGTATGTCAGGCTTCAAGCGAAACCGTGAATGCTATAAATAGGGTTGATGTCTTTTCATTTGAAGCGGACAGGCAGGGGATTAGTGAAATAGTAACAAAGTGCTATCGGATTTTAACCGTGTATCAGATCTTCATCAAGAACGCTCCGATTTCATCACGTTGATTAGATTACGAGTGTCTAGTGTGTAGATCGAGTCGAAACTCTGTTCGGTTGTAGTTGATACGTAATAAAACGTTGTTTAATTACGTTTTCGCGCACGATTACGGTTCGATTTAATGGATTCCGCACGTTAAATCGAATCCACCGCAGATCTAGTGATCGTTTACGATCCGATCCTGTACTCACAGTGACAAACAAAGAAAGACTTGCATGATAGTTTTCACACTTTTACCCATTCCTTCCGTTACGTGAGCATATTTGAGCCTTGAAATTGTTATATATTTGTTCATTTCAAAGTAGGAGTGAGCCGGATGTCATGTGTAATTTAGAACTTGTCACTAGTATGCTTGTTAAGACAATGAATTTGCGGAATTGTATAGAAGTGATAGAGGCACTTAGATTACCCCTTTGTTGTAAACCTTGTTCTTTGTGTTGTGCTTCCGGTAAACCTTATATTACCCTTTAGGATTAACCATGTCGAGCCTTCCCGTTTACCTTTGTTTACCCACATTATCGCCCACTTAGCCAAATTTAGCCTTTTTTATGTTTTAAACCTTTTTAGTGTTGAAACTCGGTCAAAATAATCGTTTAACTAGCGTTTGTTGTAGTTTATTGTTTCTTGAAAAAAAAAAGAAAATAAAACACCCTAAAATAGGGTGAAGTCGACGAAAATCGAGCAATTTTGAATGCTTAAATGTTAAAATATAGTTGATGAGCTCGATTGCGCAATAGTCTCCTTTTTAAGGCATATGTATGTATAGTTGTATTGTTTGTTGCTAGTTAAACGCTACTACCGAATTTTAACCATTTTCGCCACTTTAAATATCCATTTCCATACCCTTCGCCCAAGCCTAACGTTACAACCCGTAAAGACCTCTTGATTTACACTTTGTCGCATGTTAGTTGGTGGAGACGAGATCTTATGACAAGCTTATGATATTACACATTTCATTGACGAGGCATTGAGTGTTTGCACGTACACATTTTATGTATGTTTCATAAATAAAACCGAGTGTGTGTGAACATTGTGAGTTGTGTGAAGATTAACATGTTGAGTCAATTAAATGTGAAGTCACGGCTTTTTGGTTGTCGCTACATATTTGCATATGCTTGTTGGGTTTGAGTCTTTTGATGTTGTCTTTCG
The DNA here is from genome assembly GCA_030545235.1 of Helianthus tuberosus. Classification (NCBI taxonomy): domain Eukaryota; kingdom Viridiplantae; phylum Streptophyta; class Magnoliopsida; order Asterales; family Asteraceae; genus Helianthus; species Helianthus tuberosus. The sequence continues at coordinate 189,973,052 of CM060354.1, forward strand.
AAAAACCGGCTAACCGTTTATAGTAGTTTCAATAAAATATTGTGTAAATTATTGTTCTTGTTTGATTCTATCTTTTATTGCATTTTAGTTTTGCTTGCTTGAGGACAAGCAAGGTTCAAGTGTGGGGAGATTTGATATTCACTAATTTACACATATTTTAGTCCCCCGTTTTACCCCTATTTATACGTTTTCGGCCGTAAAACCGTCATTCGGATGCTTAATCATCTACACTTTTGTTTACAGGCCTAAAACAGCATACCAGACAAGATGATAGCGAAAACGAGGACTTTCCGGACAAAACGACGAAGCTGCGAACATTCTGTTAGAAAACTGACCTGGGCCTGTGGAATGGTCGTGCGACCTGATGCACGACCGTGCATCTACGACAAATGAAAGCCAGTCCGGAACTGAATGACCAGTGCGACTCAGCGTGCAAGGCAATCAAGGCCATCCCGGTGATGCACGGGTGTTCCATATCTTGTACCCCGTGCGGATCCAATGATTCAGCCAAACCCCGGTGATGAACGACCAGTGCATCAGTCCGTGCAACAAGATCCCGGAAACGAACGACCGTGCCATCTGAAGAACGGTCGTGCGAGACCGAAGACCAGTCAAGATCTGTGACGTCATGCAGTATGGTGCACCATACCTACAATAATTGCAAAAAGTGAACGGTCATGCAACAGGACGCACGACCGTGCGACATCGAAAATATATAAAAACTTGTAGAAACATTCTGCTCGTAAGACTGGACATTTTGGAAGCGATTCTGGCGATTTTCAGGCTCCGGAGGCTTCTGCTTTCACCCGGATTCAAGCCACATTGTGCCGATTAGCTTCGTTATCTTCCAGATTCTTAATCTTATGCTTGTTTATGGTTTTGTTTTCTAATCTTTCCATGATTTTGTTAATCTTTCAAGCATTTAGATTAATATTTATGTATTATTTTATCCTTTGGGCAAAAACACAACAATCCCTTGCTTGATTATAACCATTAGTATGTTAATCTTTGTTTGTAATGACACTTGGAAGTATTTTATGTGTTAATCTTTGATGATTAGTTTGCAACCTTGTTATTGATATTGATTTCTTGATTATAAGTAATTTTGTTGGATGATTGGTATTTGGTTAGTTAAGATAGTTGAAAAATGAAGCTTAATTAATCTTGTATTAGTAAACTTTAAACTTGGTTAACTAGTTTAGCTTGGTTAAAATGTGTGCACCATGATACTAGAAATGGTTAGTGGTTTAATAAAATGTAATTATTGTTAATCAAGAAAGCTTGCCGTCACGTAAGGACCTTAACGGGTTAAATGGTGTCGTTATAAATTCTTGCCATGATTTGTTAGCTTAGTTAGTAGTTTAGGCCAAAATTGCTATCTTGGTGAATTTATGTGTAAGATTTGTAAAATGAACTCGGTTGTGATTTAATCTAGTTTATGCTTGTCTCGGTGGTTGCATTGTGTTTATCGGTGTCGCTTTCCTTGTTTAAGTGAGGTTAGAAAACTCCTAACGGATGACTAACTTATTTTTAAGAGATTTTCATAGACATTTATCAATTGCGCGTTAAAGAACAATTTTAGGTGGTTAAAGTGTGTTTATCGTTTTAACTTTCCGAATGATTGTCATGTTAGGATTCCCGAAAGGGATATTAATTGTCTTAAAATTGGAGAATTGATCAAATGCTTCTAGTGCCAAAACCGACTTAGTTGACATACTTTGGTTGTGTATTAAGAAAGGCTATTTATCTATTTTCTACTATGTTTTATAAGTATTTGTTAATGCTTACTTTAGTTTATTAAAAATCACAAAACTTATGTTTTTACCAGTAGTTTAGTGACAAAGGTCTAGTATTATTTCTCTGCCCATTTCCTTGGATCGATACTTGGTTCTTACCGATACTTTACCACATATATGACGGGGTACACTTGCCTCTTTCGTGTGTGTTTTGATGTTAAAGTAACAATCACTTTTATAAATTTAATCCGAATCGTGTGTAATTTCATTATAAAAATATGTGTAGTCGCGCACACGTCAGTTGGTTTGGCCCTTGTTCCTGTAACTCGAATCCTAGCCCGGTATATCCCATTTTAATTTTACACCATTGTGAACCTTACGCCTTTTTTACTCTCTGATCAAGGTTCTCAGCATTGCAAAATCTTCGTAAACTAAATCACACGTGTATATGTTGACATTTAAGAGATATATAGTCAATAAGATCAAGGGCAATGGTGATATATATGCGGATTAGACACAAAAAAAAATCAACAAATGGCTACAATTTAAGGAATTTGTTTAGTGACGACATCAGATTCGTAATTGATGGAGAAAGGTCTGGTGGCAAGAAAAGCTGCTTCTAGGAGGGTGTCAAGTGTTTTCGCTCGACGATTCCATTCTTGGGTGGGTGGTTTGGCCCTTGTTCCGGTAACTCGAATCCTAGCCCGGTATATCCCACTTTAATTTTACACCTTTGTGAACCTTACGCATTTTTTACTCTCTGATCAAGGTTCTCAGCATTGAAAAATCTTCGTAAACTAAATCACATGTGTATATGTTGACATTTAAGAGATATACAGTCAATAAGATCAAGGGCAACGGTGATATATATGTGGATTAGACACCAAAAAAACACTCAACAAATGGCTACAATTTAAGGAGTGTGTTTAGTGACGGCATCAGATTCGTAATTGATGGAGAAAGGTCTGGTGGCAAGAAAAGCTGCTTCTAGGAGGTTGTCAAGCGTTTTCGCTCGACGATTCCATTCTTGGGTGGTTGGTTTGGCCCTTGTTCCTGTAACTCGAATCCTAGCCCGGTATATCTCATTTTAATTTTATACCATTGTGAACCTTAGGCCTTTTTTACTCTCTGATCGAGGTTCTCGGCACTGAAAAATCTTCGTAGAGTAAATCATACGTGTATATGTTGACATTTAAGAGATATACAGTCAAGAAAATCATGGGCAATGGTGATATATATGCGGATTAAACACCAAAAAAAAACTCCACAAATGGCTACAATTTAAGGAATGTGTTTAGTGACGGCATCAAATTCCTAATTGATGGAGAAAGGTCTGGTGGCAAGAAAAGCTGCTTCTAGGAGGTTGTCAAGTGTTTTCGCTCAACGATTCTATTCTTGGGTGGTTGGTTTGGCCCTTGTTCCTGTAACTCGAATCCTATCCCGGTATATCTCATTTTAATTTTCAACCATTGTGGACCTTACGCCTTTTTTACTCTCTGATCGAGTTCTCGGCATTGAAATATCTTCGTAAACTAAATCACATGTGTATATGTTGACATTTAAGAGTTATACAATCAAGAAAATCAAGGGCAATGGTGATATATATGCGGATTAAACACCAAAAAAAAACTCAACAAATGGCTACAATTTAAAGAATTTGTTTAGTGACGGCATCAGATTCCCAATTGATGGAGAAAGGTCTGGTGGCAAGAAAAGCTGCTTCTCGGAGGTTGTCAAGTGTTTTCGCTCGACGATTCCATTCTTGGGTGGTCGGTTTGGCTGTTGTTCCTATAACTCGAATCCTAGCCAGGTATATCCCATTTTAATTTTACACCATTGTGAACCTTACGCCTTTTTTACTCTCTGATCGAGGTTGTCGGCATTGAAAAATCTTCGTAAACTAAATCACATGTGTATATGTTGACATTTAAGAGATATACAGTCAAGAAAATCAACGGCAATGGTGATATATATGCGGATTAGACACAAAAAAACACTTAACAAATGGCTACAATTTAAGGAATGTGTTTAGAGATGGCATCAGATTCCTAATTGATGGAGAAAGGTCTGGTGGAAAGAAAAGCTGATTCTAGGAGGTTGTCAAGTGTTTTCGCTCGACGATTCCATTCCTGGGTGGTTGGTTTGGTCCTTGTTCCTGTAACTCGAATCCTAGCCCGGTATATCCCATTTTAATTTTACACCATTGTGAACCTTACGCCTTTTTTACTCTCTGATCGAGGTTCTCGACATTGAAAATCTTCGTAAACTAAATCACACGTGTATATGTTGACATTTAAGAGGTATACAGTGAAGAAAATCAAGGGCAATGGTGATATATATGCGGATTAGACACCAAAAAAAACACTAAACAAATGGCTACAATTTAAGGAATAAGTTTAGCGACGGCATCAGATTCCTAACTGATGGAGAAAGGTCTGGTGGCAAGAAAAACTACTTCTAGGAGGTTGTCAAGTGTTTTCGCTCGACGATTCCATTCCTGGGTGGTTGGTTTGGTCCTTGTTCCTGTAACTCGAATCCTAGCCCGGTATATCCCATTTTAATTTTACACCATTGTGAACCTTACGCCTTTTTTACTCTCTGATCGAGGTTCTCGACATTGAAAATCTTCGTAAACTAAATCACACGTGTATATGTTGACATTTAAGAGGTATACAGTGAAGAAAATCAAGGGCAATTGTGATATATATGCGGATTAGACACCAAAAAAAAGACTCAACAAATGGCTACAATTTAAGGAATAAGTTTAGTGACGGCATCAGATTCCTAATTGATGGCGAAAGGTCTGGTGGCAAGAAAAGCTGCTTCTAGGAGGTTGTCAAGTGTTTTCTCTCGACGATTCCATTCTTGGGTGGTTGGTTTGGCCCTTTTTCCTATAACTCGAATCCTAGCCCGGTATATCCCATTTTAATTTTCACCATTGTGAACCTTACTCTCTGATCGAGGTTCTCGGCATTGAAAAATGTTCGAAACTAAATCACACGTGTATATGTTGACGTTTAAGAGATATACAATCAAGAAAATCTAGGGCAATGGTGATATATATGCGAATTAGACACCAAAAAAAAAAAACACTCAACAAATGTCTACAATTTAAGGAATGTGTTTAGTGACGGCATCAGATTCCTAATTGATGGAGAAAGGTCTGGTGGCAAGAAAAGCTGCTTCTAGGAGGTTGTCAAGTGTTTTCGCTCGACGATTCCATTCTTGGGTGGTTGGTTTGGCCCTTGTTCCAGTAACTCGAATCCTAGCCCGGTATATCCCATTTTAATTTTACACTATTGTGAACTTTACGCCTTTTTTACTCTCTGATCGAGGTTCTCGGCATTGAAAAATCTTCGAAAACTAAATCACACATGAATATGTTGACATTTAAGAGATATACAGTCAAGAAAATCAAGTGCAATGGTGATATATATGTGGATTAGAAACAAAAAAAAATGGATACAATTTAAGGAATGTGTTTAGTGATGGCATTAGATTCCTAATGGATGCTGGTGGCAAGAAAAGCTGCTTCTAGGAGGTTGTCAAGTGTTTTCGCTCGACGATTCCATTCTTGGGTGGTTGGTTTGGCCCTTGTTCCTGTAACTCGAATCCTAGCCCGGTATATCCCATTTTAATTTTACACCATTGTGAACCTTACGCCTTTTTTACTCTCTGATCGAGGTTCTCCGCATTGAAAAATCTTCGTAAACTAAATCACACGTGTATATGTTGACATTTAAGAGATATACAGTCAAGAAAATCAAGGGCAATGGTGATATATAAGCGGATTAGACACAAAAAAAAACACTCAACAAATGGCTACAATTTAAGGAGTGTGTTTAGTGACGACATCAGATTCCTAAATGATGGAAAAAGGTCTGGTGGCAAGAAAAGTTGCTTCTAGGAGGTTGTCAAGTGTTTTCGATCGATGATTTCATTCTTGGGTGGTTGGTTTGGCCCTTATTCCTGTAACTCGAATCCTAGCCTGGTATATCCCATTTTAATTTTACACCATTGTGAACCTTACTCCTTTTTTACTCTCAGATCGAGGTTTCTCGGCATTGAAAAATCTTCGTAAACTATATCACACGTGTATATGTTGACATTTAAGAGACATACAGTCCAGAAAATCAACGGCAATGGTGATATATATGCGGATTAGACACCAAAACAAAAACACTCAACAAAATTCTTCAATTTAAGGAATGTGTTTAGCGACGACATCAGATTCATAATTGATGGAGTAAGGTCTGGTGGCAAGAAAAACTGCTTCTAGGAGGTTGTCAATTGTTTTCGCTCGACGATTCCATTCTTGGGTGGTTTGTTTGGCCCTTGTTCCTGTAACTCGAATCCTAGCCCGGTATATCCCATTTTAATTTTACACCATTGTGAACCTTATGCCTTTTTTACTCTCTGATCGAGGTTCTCGGCATTGAAAATCTTCGTAAACTAAATCACACGTGTATATGTTGACATTTAAGAGGTATACAGTCAAGAAAATCAAGGGCAATGATGATATATATGCGGATTAGACACCAAAAAAAAACTCAACAAATGGCTACAATTTAAGGAATGTGTTTAGTGACGGCATCAGATTCCTAATTGATGGCGAAAGGTCTGGTGGCAAGAAAAGCTGCTTCTAGGAGGTTGTCAAGTGTTTTCACTCGACGATTCCATTCTTGGGTGGTTGGTTTGGCCCTTGTTCCTGTAACTCGAATCCTAGCCCGGTATATCCCATTTTAATTTTACACCATTGTGAACCTTACGCCTTTTTTACTCTCTGATCGAGGTTCTCGGCATTGTAAAATCTTCGTAAACTAAATCACACGTGTATATGTTGACATTTAAGAGATATACAATCAAGAAAATCAAAGGCAATGGTGATAGATATGTGGATTAGAAACCAAAAAAAAAAACACTCAACAAATGGATACAATTTAAGGAATGTGTTTAGTGACGGCATTAGATTCCTATTTGATGCTGGTAGCAAGAAAAGCGGCTTCTAGGAGGTTGTCAAGTGTTTTCGCTCGACGATTCCATTCTTGGGTGGTTGGTTTGGCCCTTGTTCCTGTAACTTGAATCGTAGCCCGATATATCCCATTTTAATTTTACACCATTGTGAACCTTACGCCTTTTTTACTCTCTGATCAAGGTTCTCGGCATTGAAAAATCTTCGTAAACAAAATCACACGCGTATATGTTGACATTTAAGAGATATACAGTCAAGAAAATCAAGGGCAATGGTGATATATATGCGGATTAGACACCAAAAAAAACACTCAACAAATGGCTACAATTTAAGGAGTGTGTTTAGTGACGACATCCGATTCCTAATTGATGGAGAAAGGTCTGGTGGCAAGAAAAGCTGCTTCTAGGAGGTTGTCAAGTGTTTTCGCTCGACGATTCCATTCTTGGGTGGTTGGTTTGGCCCTTGTTCTTGTAACTTGAATCCTAGCCCGATATATCCCATTTTAATTTTACACCATTGTGAGCTTTACGCCTTTTTTATTCTCTGATCGAGGTTCTCGGGATTGAAAAATCTTCGTAAACTAAATCACACGTGTATATGTTGACATTTAAGAGATATACAGTCAAGAAAATCAAGTGCAATGGTGATATATATGTGGATTAGAAACCAAAAAAAATGGATACAATTTAAGGAATGTGTTTAGTGACGGCATTAGATTCCTAATTGATGCTGGTGGCAAGAAAAGCTGCTTCTAGGAGGTTGTCAAGTGTTTTCGCTCGACGATTCCATTCTTGGGTGGTTGGTTTGGCCCTTGTTCCTGTAACTCAAATCCTAGCCCGGTATATCCCATTTTAATTTTACACCATTGTGAACCTTACTCCCTATTTACTCTCTGATCGAGGTTCTCGGCATTGAAAAATCTTCGAAAACTAAATCACACGTGTATATGTTGAAATTTAAGAGACATACAGTCCAGAAAATCAAGGGCAATGGTGATATATATGCGGATTAGACACCAAAACAAAAACACTCAACAAAATTCTTCAATTTATGGAATGTGTTTAGCAACGTTATCAGATTCATAATTGATGGAGAATGGTCTGTTGGCAAGAAAAACTGCTTCTAGGAGGTTGTCAAGTGTTTTCGCTCGACGATTCCATTCTTGGGTGGTTTGTTTGGCCCTTGTTCCTGTAACTCGAATCCTAGCCCGGTATATCCCATTTTAATTTTACACCATTGTGAACCTTATGCCTTTTTTACTCTCTGATCGAGGTTCTCGGCATTGAAAATCTTCGTAAACTAAATCACACGTGTATATGTTGACATTTAAGAAGTATACAGTCAAGAAAATCAAGGGCAATGATGATATATATGCGGATTAGACACCAAAAAAAAGACTCAACATATGGCTACAATTTAAGGAATGTGTTTAGTGACGGCATCAGATTCCTAATTGATGGCGAAAGGTCTGGTGGCAAGAAAAGCTGCTTCTAGGAGGTTGTCAAGTGTTTTCGCTCGACGATTCCATTCTTGGGTGGTTGGTTTGGCCCTTGTTCCTATAACTCGAATCCTAGCCCGGTATATCCCATTTTAATTTTACACCATTGTGAACTTTACGCCTTTTTTACTCTCTGATCGAGGTTCTCGGCATCGTAAAATCTTCGTAAACTAAATCACACGTGTATATGTTGACATTTAAGAGATATACAATCATGAAAATCAAGGGCAATGGTGATATATATGTGGATTAGAAACCAAAAAAAAACACTTAACAAATGGATACAATATAAGGAATGTGTTTAGTGACGACATTAGATTCCTATTTAATGCTGGTGGCAAGAAAAGCTGCTTCTTGGAGGTTGTCAAGTGTTTTCGCTCGACGATTCCATTCTTGGGTGGTTGGTTTGGCCCTTGTTCCTGTAACTCGAATCCTAGCCCGGTATATCCCATTTTAATTTTACACCATTGTGAACCTTACGCCTTTTTTACTCTCTGATCGAGGTTCGTGGCATTGAAAAATCTTCGTAAACTAAATCACACGTGTATATGTTGACATTTAAGAGATATACAGTCAAGAAAATCAAGGGCAATGGTGATATATAAGCGGATTAGACACCAAAAATAAAACACTCAACAAATGGCTAAAATTTAAGGAGTGTGTTTAGTGATGACATCAGATTCCTAATTGATGGAAAAAGGTCTGCTGGCAAGAAAAGCTGCTTCTAGGAGGTGGTCAAGTGTTTTCGCTCGACGATTCCATTCTTGGGTGGTTGATTTAGCCCTTGTTCTGGTAACTCGAATCCTAGCCTGGTATATCCCATTTTAATTTTACACCATTGTGAACCTTATGCCTTTTTACTCTCTGATCGAGGTTCTCGGCATTGAAAAATCTTCGTAAACTTAATCACACGTGTATATGTTGACATTTAAGAGATATAGAGTCAAGAAAATCTAGGGCAATGGTGATATATAGGCGGATTAGACACCAAAAAAAAAAAACACTCAACAAATGGCTACAATTTAAGGAATGTGTTTAGTGACGACATCAGATTCCTAATTGATGGAGAAAGGTCTGGTGGCAAGAGAAGCTGCTTTTAGGAGGTTGTCAACTGTTTTCGCTCGACGATTCCATTTTGGGTGGTTGGTTTGGCCCTTGTTCCTGTAACTCGAATACTACCCAGGTATATCTCATTTTAATTTGACACCATTGTGAACCTTACGCCTTTTTTACTCTCTGATCGAGGTTCTCGACATTGAAAAATCTTCGTCAACTAAATCACACGTGTATATGTTGATATTTTAGAGATATACAGTCAATAAAATCAAAGGCAATGGTGATATATATTCGGATTAGACACCAAAAAAAACTCAACAAATGGCTACAATTTAAGGATTGTGTTTAGTGACGGCATTAGAATCCTAATTGATGGAGAAAGGTCTGGTGGCAAGAAAAGCTGCTTCTAGGAGGTTGTCAATTGTTTTCGCTCGACGATTCCATTCTTGGGTGATTGGTTTGGCCCTTTTTCCTGTAACTCGAATCCTTGCCCGGTATATCCCATTTTAATTTTACATCATTGTGAACCTTACGCCTTTTTTACTCTCTGATCGAGGTTCTCGGCATTGAAAAATCTTCGTAAACTAAATCACACGTGTATATGTTGACCTTTAAGAGATATACAGTCAAGAAAATCAAGGGCAATGGTGATATATATGCGGATTAGACACCAAAGAAAAAACACTCAACAAATAGCTACTATTTAAGGAATGTGTTTAGTGACGGCATCAAATTCCTAATTGATGGAGAAATGTCTCGTGGCAAGAAAAGCTGCTTCTAGGAGGTTGTCAAGTGTTTTCGCTCGATGATTCCATTCATGGGTAGTTGGTTTGGCCCTTGTTCCTGTAACTCGAATGCTAGCCCGGTATATCCCATTTTAATTTTACGACATTGTGAACATTATGCCTTTTTTACTCTCTGATCTAGGTTATCGGCATTGAAAAATCTACGTAAACTTAATCACCGGTGTATATGTTGACCTTTAAGAGATACACAGTTAATAAAATAAAGGGCAATGGTGATATATATGCGGATAAGACACAAAAAAACACTCAAGAAATGGCTACAATGTAAGGAATGTGTTTAGTGACGACATCAGATTCCTAATTGATGGAGAAAGGTCTGGTGGCAAGAAAAGCTGCTTCTAGGAGGTTGTCAAGTCTTTTCGCTCGACGATTCCATTCTTGGGTGGTTGGTTTGGCCCTTGTTCCTGTAGCTCGAATCCTAGCCGGTATATCCCATTTTAATTTTACACCATTGTGAACCTTACGCCGTTTTACTCTCTGATCGAGGTTCTCGGCATTGAAAAATCTTCGTAAACTAAATCACACGTGTATATGTTGACATTTAAGAGATATACAGTCAAGAAAATCAAGGGCAATGGTGATATATATGCGGATTAGACACCAAAAAAACACTCAACAAATGGCTACAATTTAAGGAATGTGTTTAGTGACGGCATCAGATTCCTAATTGATGGAGAGATGTCTGGTGGCAAGAAAAGCTGCTTATAGGAGGTTGTCAAGCATTTTCGCTTGACGATTCCATTCTTGGGTGGTTGGTTTGGCCCTTGTTCCTGTAACTCGAATCCTAGCCAGGTATATCTCATTTTAATTTTACACCATTGTGAATCTTACGCCTTTTTACTCTATGATCGAGGTTCTCGGCATTGAAAAATACTCGTAAACTAAATCACACATGTATATGTTGACATTTAAGAGAAATACAGTCAAGAAAATCAAGGGCAATGGTGATATATATGCGGATTAGACACCCAAAAAAAACACTCAACAAATGGCTACAATTTAAGGAATGTGTTTAGTGACGACATCAGATTCCTAATTGATGGAGAAAGGTCTGGTGGCAAGAAAAGCTGCTTCTAGGAGGTTGTCAAGTGTTTTCGCTCGACAATTCCATTCTTGGATGGTTGGTTTGGCCCTTGTTCCTGTAACTCGAATCTTAGCCCGGTATATCCCATTTTAATTTTACACCATTGTGAACTTTACGCCTTTTTTACTCTCTGATCGATGTTCTCGGCATTGAAAAATCTTCGTAAACTAAATCACACGTGTATATGTTGACATTTAAGAGATATACAGTCAAGAAAATCAAATGCAATGGTGATATATATGTGGATTAGAAACCCAAAAAAAATGGATACAATTTAATGAATGTGTTTTGTGACGGCATTAGATTCCTAATTGATGCTGGTGGCAAGAAAAACTGCTTCTAGGAGGTTGTCAAGTGTTTTCGTTCGATGATTCCATTCTTGGGTGGTTGGTTTGGCCCTTGTTCCTGTAACAAGAAATCCTAGCCCGGTATATCTCATTTTAATTTTACACCATTGTGAACCTTACGCCTTTTTTACTCTCTGATCGAGCTTCTCGGCAATGAAAAATCATCGTAAACTAAATCACACGTGTATATGTTGATATTTAAGAGATATACAGTCAAGAAAATCAAGGGCGATGGTGATATATAAGCGGATTAGACACCAAAAAAAAAACACTCAACCAATGGCTACAATTTAAGGAGTGTGTTTAGTGACGACATCAGATTCCTAATTGATGGAAAAAGGTCTGGTGGCAAGAAAAGTTGCTTCTAGGAGGTTGTCAAGTGTTTTCCCTCGATGATTCCATTATTGGGTGGTTCGTTTGGCCCTTGTTCCTGTAACTCGAATCATAGCCCGGTATATCCCATTTTAATTTTACACCATTGTGAACCTTACTCCTTTTTTACACTCTGATCGAGGTTCTCGGCATTGAAAAATCTTCGTAAACTAAATCACACGTGTATATGTTGACATTTAAGAGATATAAATTTCAGAAAATCAAGAGCAATGGTGACATATATGCGGATTAGACACCAAAATAAAAACACTCAAAAAATTCTTCAATTTAAGGAATGTGTTTAGCGACGACATCAGACTCATAATTGATGGAGAAAGGTCTGGTGGCAAGAAAAACTGCTTCTAGGAGGCTGTCAAGTGTTTTCGCTTGATGATTCCATTCTTGGGTGGTTTGTTTGGCCCTTGTTCCTGTAACTCGAATCCTAGCCCGGTATATCCCATTTTAATTTATACCATTGTGAACCTTACGCCTTTTTTACTCTCTGATCGAGGTTCTCGGCATTGAAAATCTTCGTAAACTAAATCACACATGTATATGTTGACATTTAAGAGGTATACAGTCAAGAAAATCAAGGGCAATGATGATATATACGCGGATTAGACACCAAAAAAAAAAGACTCGACAAATGGCTACAATTTAAGGAATGTGTTTAGTGACGGCATCAGATTCCTAATTGATGGCGAAAGGTCTGGTGGCAAGAAAAGCTGCTTCTAAGAGGTTATCAAGTGTTTTCGCTCGACGATTCCATTCTTGGGTGGTTGGTTTGGCTCTTGTTCCTGTAACTCGAATCCTAGCCCGGTATATCCCATTTAAATTTTACACCATTGTGAACTTTACGCCTTTTTTACTCTCTGATCGAGGTTCTCGGCATTGTAAAATCTTCGTAAACTAAATCACACGTGTATATGTTGACATTTAAGATATATAATATCAAGAAAATCAACGACAATGGTGATATATATGTGGATTAGAAACTAAAAAAAAACACTCAACAAATGGATACAATTTAAGGAATGTGTTTTGTGACGACATCAGATTCCTAATTGATGGAAAAGGTCGGGTGGCAAGAAAAGCTGCTTCTAGGAGGTGGTCAAGTGTTTTCGCTCGACGATTCCATTCTTGGGTGGTTGGTTTAGCCCTTGTTCTGGTAACTCGAATCCTAGCCCGGTATATCTCATTTTAATTTTACATCATTGTGAACCTTACGCCTTTTTTACTCTCTGATCGAGGTTCTCGGCATTGAAAAATCTTCGTAAACTAAATCACACGTGTATATGTTGACATTTAAGAGATATACAGTCAAGAAAATCAAGGGCAATGGTGATTTATAAGCGGATTAGACACCAAAAAAAACACTCAACAAATGGCTACAATTTAGGGAGTGTGTTTAGTGACGACATCAGATTCCTAATTGATGGAAAAAGGTCTGGTGGCAAGAAAAGTTGCTTCTAGGAGGTTGTCAAGTGTTTTCGCTCGATGATTCCATTCTTGGGTGGTTGGTTTCGCCCTTGTTCCTGTAACTCGAATCCTAGCCCGGTATATCCCATTTTAATTTTACACCATTGTGAACCTTACTCCTTTTTTACTCTCTGATCGAGGTTCTCGGCATTGAAAAATCTTCGTAAACTAAATCACACGTGTATATGTTGACATTTAAGAGACATACATTCCAGAAAATCAAGGGCAATGGTGATATATATGCGGATTAGACACCAAAACAAAAACACTCAACAAAATTCTTCAATTTAAGGAATGTGTTTAGCGACGGCATCAGATTCATAATTGATGGAGAAAGGTCTGGTGGCAAGAAAAACTGCTTCTAGGAGGTTGTTAAGTGTTTTCGCTCGGCGATTCCATTCTTGGGTGGTTTGTTTGGCCCTTGTTCCTGTAACTCGAATCCTATCCCGGTATATCCCATTTTAATTTTACACCATTGTGAACCTTATGCCTTTTTTACCCTCTGATCGAGGTTCTCGGCATTGAAAATCTTCGTAAACTAAACACACGTGTATATGTTGACATTTAAGAGGTATACAGTCAAGAAAATTAAGGGCAATGGTGATATATATGTGGATTAGAAACCAAAAAAAAAAAAACACTAAACAAATGGATACAATTTAAGAAATGTGTTTAGTGACGGCGTTAGATTCCTATTTGATGCTGGTGGCAAGAAAAGCTGCTTCTAGGAGGTTGTCAAGTGTTTTCGCTCGACAATTCCATTCTTGGGTGGTTGGTTTGGCCCTTGTTCCTATAACTCGAATCCTAGCCCGGTATATCCCATTTTAATTTTACACCATTGTGAACCTTACGCCTTTTTTACTCTCTGATCGAGGTTCTCGGCATTGAAAAATCTTCGTAAACTAAATCACACGTGTATATGTTGACATTTAAGAGATATACAGTTAAGAAAATCATGGGCAATGGTGATATATAAGCGGATTAGACACCAAAAAAAAACACTCAACAAATGGCTACAATTTAAGGAGTGTGTTTAGTGATGGCATCAGATTCCTAATTGATGGAGAAAGGTCTGGTGGCAAGAAAAGCTACTTTTAGGAGGTTGTCAACTGTTTTCGCTCGACGATTCCATTATTGGGTGGTTGGTTTGGCCCTTGTTCCTGTAACACGAACCCTACCCAGGTATATCTCATTTTAATTTGACACCATTGTGAACCTTACGCCTTTTTTACTCTCTGATCGAGGTTCTCGACATTGAAAAATCTTCGTCAACTAAATCACACGTGTATATGTTGACATTTTAGAGATATACAGTCAAGAAAATCAAGGGCAATGGTGATATATATTCGGATTAGACACCAAAAAAAAACTCAACAAATGGCTACAATTTAAGGAATGTGTTTAGGGAAGGCATCAGATTCCTAATTGATGGAGAAAGGTCTCGTGGCAAGAAAAGCTGCTTCTAGGAGGTTGTCAAGTGTTTTCGCTCGACGATTCCATTCTTGGGAGGTTGGTTTGGCCCTTTTTTCCTGTAACTGGAATCCTAGCCCGGTATATCCCATTTTAATTTTACATCATTGTTAACCTTACGCCTTTTTACTCTCTGATCGAGGTTCTCGGCATTGAAAAATCTTCGTAAACTAAATCACACGTGTATATGTTGACATTTAAGAGATATACAGTCAAGAAAATCAAGGGCAATGGTGATATATATGCGGATTAGACACCAAAAAAAAACACTCAACAAATGGCTACAATTTAAGGAATGTGTTTAGTGACGACATCAGATTCCTAATTGATGGAGAAATGTCTGGTGGCAAGAAAAGTTGCTTCTAGGAGGTTGTCAAGTGTTTTCGGTCGATGATTCCATTCTTGGGTGGTTGGTTTGGCCCTTGTTCCTGTAACTCGAATCCTAGCCCGGTATATCCCATTTTAATTTTACACCATTGTGAACCTTACTCCTTTTTACTCTCTGATCGAGGTTCTCGGCATTGAAAAATCTTCGTAAACTAAATCACACGTGTATATGTTGACATTTTAGAGATATATAGTCAAGAAAATCAAGGGCAATGGTGATATATATGCGGATTAGACACCAAAGAAAAAACACTCAACAAATGGCTACTATTTAAGGAATGTGTTTAGTGACGGCATCAGATTCCTAATTGATGGAGAAAGGTCTCGTGGCAAGAAAAGCTGCTTCTAGGAGGTTGTCAAGTGTTTTCGCTCGACGATTCCATTCATGGGTGGTTGGTTTGGCCCTTGTTCCTGTAACTCGAATGCTAGCCCGGGATATCCCATTTTAATTTTACGACATTGTGAACCTTACGCCTTTTTTACTCTCTGATCTAGGTTCTCGGCATTGAAAAATCTACGTAAACTTAATCACAGGTGTATATGTTGACATTTAAGAGATACACAGTCAATAAAATCAAGGGCAATGGTGATATATATGCGGATTAGACACAAAAAAAAAACACTCAACAAATGGCTACATTGTAAGGAATGTGTTTAGTGACGGCATCAGATTCCTAATTGATGGAGAAAGGTCTGGTGGCAAGAAAAGCTGCTTCTATGAGGTTGTAAAGTGTTTTCGCTCGACGATTCCATTCTTGGGTGGTTGGTTTGGCCCTTGTTCCTGTAGCTCGAATCCAAGCCGGTATATCCCATTTTAATTTTACACCATTGTGAACCTTACGCCTTTTTACTCTCTGATCGAGGTTCTCGGCATTGAAAAATCTTCGTAAACTAAATCACACGTGTATATGTTGACATTTAAGAGATATACAGTCAAGAAAATCAAGGGCAATGGTGATATATATGCGGATTAGACACCAAAAAAAACACTCAACAAATGGCTACAATTTAAGGAATGTGTTTAGTGACGACATCAGATTCCTAATTGATGGAGAAATGTCTGGTGGCAAGAAAAGTTGCTTCTAGGAGGTTGTCAAGTGTTTTCGCTCGATGATTCCATTCTTGGGTGGTTGGTTTGGCCCTTGTTCCTGTAACTCGAATCCTAGCCCGGTATATCCCATTTTAATTTTACACCATTGTGAACCTTACTCCTTTTTTACACTCTGATCGAGGTTCTCGGCATTGAAAAATCTTCGTAAACTAAATCACACGTGTATATGTTGACATTTAAGAGACATACATTCCAGAAAATCAAGAGCAATGGTGATATATATGCGGATTAGACACCAAAATAAAAACACTCAACAAAATTCTTCAATTTAAGGAATGTGTTTAGCGACGGCATCAGATTCATAATTGATGGAGAAAGGTCTGGTGGCAAGAAAAACTGCTTCTAGGAGGTTGTCAAGTGTTTTCCCTCGACGATTCCATTCTTGGGTGGTTTGTTTGGCCCTTGTTCCTGTAACTCGAATCCTAGCCCGGTATATCCCATTTTAATTTTACACCATTGTGAACCTTACGCCTTTTTTACTCTCTGATCGAGGTTCTCGGCATTGAAAATCTTCGTAAACTAAATCACACATGTGTATGTTGACATTTAAGAGGTATACAGTCAATAAAATCAAGGGCAATGATGATATATATGCGGATTAGACACCAAAAAAAAGACTCAACAAATGGCTACAATTTAAGGAATGTGTTTAGTGACGGCATCAGATTCCTAATTGATGGCGAAAGGTCTGGTGGCAAGAAAAGCTGCTTCTAGGAGGTTGTCAAGTGTTTTCGCTCGACGATTCCATTCTTGGGTGGTTGGTTTGGCCCTTGTTCCTGTAACTCGAATCCTAGCCGGTATATCCCATTTTAATTTTACACCATTGTGAACTTTACGCCTTTTTTACTCTCTGATCGAGATTCTCGGCATTGTAAAGTCTTCGTAAACTAAATCACACGTGTATATGTTGACATTTAAGATATATACAATCAAGAAAATCAAGGACAATGGTGATATATATGTGGATTAGAAACCAAAAAAAATAACACTCAACAAATGGATACAATTTAAGGAATGTGTTTTGTGACGGCATTAGATTCCTATTTGATGCTGGTGGCAAGAAAAGCTGCTTCTAGGAGGTTGTCAATTGTTTTCGCTCGACGATTCCATTCTTGGGTTGTTGGTTTGGCCCTTGTTCCTGTAACTCGAATCCTAGCCCGGTATATCCCATTTTAATTTTACACCATTGTGAACCTTACGCCTTTTTTACTCTCTGATCAAGGTTCTCGGCTTTGAAAATTCTTCGTAAGCTAAATCACACATGCATATGTTGACATTTAAGAGATATACAGTCAAGAAAATCAAGGGCAATTGTGATATATAAGCGGATTAGACACAAAAAAAAACACTCAACAAATGGCTACAATTTAAGGAGTGTGTTTAGTGACGACATCAGATTCCTAATTGATGGAAAAAGGTCTGGTGGCAAGAAAAGCTGCTTCTAAGAGGTGGTCAAGTGTTTTCGCTCGACGATTCCATTCTTGGGTGGTTGGTTTAGCCCTTGTTCTGGTAACTCGAATACTAGCCTGGTATATCCCATTTTAATTTTACACCATTGTGAACCTTATGCCTTTTTTACTCTCTGATCGAGATTCTCGGCATTGAAAAATCTTCGTAAACTTAATCACACGTGTATATGTTGACATTTAAGAGATATACAGTCAAGAAAATCTAGGGCAATGGTGATATATATGCGGATTAGACACAAAAAAAAAACACCCAACAAATAGCTACAATTTAAGGAATGTGTTTAGTGACGACATCAGATTCCTAATTGATGGAGAAAGGTCTGGTGGCAAGAAAAGCTGCTTTTAGGAGGTTGTCAACTGTTTTCGCTCGACGATTCCATTCTTGGGTGGTTGGTTTGGCCCTTGTTCCTGTAACTCGAATCCTACCCTGGTATATCTCATTTTAATTTTACACCATTGTGAACCTTACGCCTTTTTTACTCTCTGATCGAGGTTCTCGGCATTGAAAAATCTTCGTGAACTAAATCACACGTGTATATGTTGACCTTTAAGAGATATACAGTCAAGAAAATCAAGGGCAATGGTGATATATATGCGGATTAGACACCAAAGAAAAAACACTCAACAAATGGCTACTATTTAAGGAATGTGTTTAGTGACGGCACCAGATTCCTAATTGATGGAGAAAGGTCTCGTGGCAAGAAAAGCTGCTTCTAGGAGGGTGTCAAGTGTTTTCGCTCGATGATTCCATTCACGGGTGGTTGGTTTGGCCCTTGTTCCTGTAACTCGAATGCTAGCCTGGTATATCCCATTTTAATTTTACACCATTGTGAACCTTATGCCTTTTTTACTCTCTGATCGAGGTTCTCGACATTGAAAAATCTTCGTCAACTAAATCACACGTGTATATGTTGACATTTTAGAGATATACAGTCAAGAAAATCAAGGGCAATGGTGATATATATGCGGATTAGACACCAAAAAAAAACTCAACAAATGGCTACAATTAAAGGAATGTGTTTAGTGACGGCATCAGATTCCTAATTGATGGAGAAAGGTCTGGTGGCAAGAAAAGTTGCTTTTAGGAGGTTGTCAAGTGTTTTCGCTCGACGATTCCATTCTTGGGTGGTTGGTTTGGCACTTTTTCCTGTAACTCGAATCCAAGCCCGGTATATCCCATTTTAATTTTACATCATTGTGAACCTTACGCCTTTTTTACTCTCTGATCGAGGTTCTCGGCATTGAAAAATCTTCGTGAACTAAATCACACGTGTATATGTTGACCTTTAAGAGATATACAGTCAAGAAAATCAAGGGCAATGGTGATATATATGCGGATTAGACACCAAAGAAAAAACACTCAACAAATGGCTACTATTTAAGGAATGTGTTTAGTGACGGCACCAGATTCCTAATTGATGGAGAAAGGTCTCGTGGCAAGAAAAGTTGCTTCTAGGAGGGTGTCAAGTGTTTTCGCTCGATGATTCCATTCATGGGTGGTTGGTTTGGCCCTTGTTCCTGTAACTCGAATGCTAGCCCGGTATATCCCATTTTAATTTTACGACATTGTGAACCTTACACCTTTTTTACTCTCTGATCGAGGTTCTCGGCATTGAAATATCTTCGAAAACTAAATCACACGGGTATATGTTGACATTTAAGAGATACACAGTCAATAAAATCAAGGGCAATGGTGATATATATGCGGATTAGACACAAAAAAAAACACTCAACAAATGGCTACAATTTAAGGAATGTGTTTAGTGACGGCATCAGATTCCTAATTGATGGAGAAAGGTCTGGTGGCAAGAAAAGCTGCTTCTAGGAGGTTGTCAAGTGTTTTCGCTCGACGATTCCATTCTTGGGTGGTTGGTTTGGCCTTTGTTCCTGTAACTCGAATCCTAGCCTGGTATATCCCATTTTAATTTTACACCATTGTGAACCTTATGCCTTTTTTACTCTCTGATCGAGGTTCTCGACATTGAAAAATCTTCGTCAACTAAATCACACGTGTATATGTTGACATTTTAGAGATATACAGTCAAGAAAATCAAGGGCAATGGTGATATATATGCGGATTAGACACCAAAAAAAAACTCAACAAATGGCTACAATTAAAGGAATGTGTTTAGTGACGGCATCAGATTCCTAATTGATGGAGAAAGGTCTGGTGGCAAGAAAAGTTGCTTTTAGGAGGTTGTCAAGTGTTTTCGCTCGACGATTCCATTCTTGGGTGGTTGGTTTGGCACTTTTTCCTGTAACTCGAATCCAAGCCCGGTATATCCCATTTTAATTTTACATCATTGTGAACCTTATGCCTTTTTACTCACTGATCGAGGTTCTCGGCATTGAAAAATCTTCGTAAACTAAATCACACGTGTATATGTTTACATTTAAGAGATATACAGTCAAGAAAATCAAGGGCAATGGTGATATATATGCGGATTAGACACCAAAAAAAAACACTCAACAAATGGCTACAATTTAAGGAATGTGTTTAGTGACGGCGTCAGATTCCTAATTGATGGAGAAATGTCTGGTGGCAAGAAAAGCTGCTTATAGGAGGTTGTCAAGTGTTTTCGCTTGACGATTCCATTCTTGGGTGGTTGGTTTGGCCCTTGTTCCTGTAACTCGAATCCTAGCCCGGTATATCTCATTTTAATTTTACACCATTGTGAATCTTACGCCTTTTTACTCTCTGATCGAGGTTCTCGGGATTGAAAAATACTCGTAAACTAAATCACACATGTATATGTTGACATTTAAGAGATATACAGTCAAGAAAATCAAGGGCAATGGTGATATATATGCGGATTAGACAAAAAAAAAAAAAACACTCAACAAATGGCTACAATTTAATGAATGTGTTTAGTGACGGCATCAGATTCCTAATTGATGGAGAAAGGTCTGGTGGCAAGAAAAGCTGCTTTTAGGAGGTTGTCAAGTTGTAAGTCCCAAATAACCCAAGATATCACTCAAAGGTTTAATCAGACACGGAATATAAGATCAAACCACAAGAACAAAAAGAAAAAATATTATTACCAATCTTTGTGCCGCTGCTTCGATCGTACACGGTTTCAACGATCCGTCTGGTACGATCTCTAGGAAAATTGCACACGTTCTCTAGGAATGTCTAGTACAATCTCTAGGAACCTTGCACACAATCTCTTGGATTGTCTGGTACAAGGTTCTCCATAGGGGATTACATGATTACAAAAAATGAGAGAGCTACCTACCAATGAACTAAACAATACAATATATAGGAGCCTCTAACCCCTTGGCCCACATGGCCTAGCCCAAGCCCATGTCCTAATCTAAGCCAAACAAACATAAACATGTACAATAAAGATAAGCGTAAAACTATACAATTTCTGGGCCTTACAATATCCCCCTAGTTTTATGCTATCTTTATTACATCTTTGTTAAAATAATATCTTCAGCTTTTATGATCTTCAATCTTGGGTCTTTTCTTTCAGTGGTATGATAGTAAACAGGCCCACTTTCTATAAACCTTATGGTCCAATAAATAAACTTAAACAGCCCATCAGACCTGGAATATAGGAGATCCACCAAAAAAATCCATATTCTGCTTCGTTTAAACAAATTCAACCAAAACCCTATTTTTATAAAAATCAGCCGCCAAACACATAACAATTAACTAAACGGATAATGTAAGTCCAGTAAAGATGAAGATGACAATGACCGGTGGGTGATGATTGATGAGTGGTCGAGGTGATCGAATGTGCAGGTGACGGAGGAGGTGAACGATGGTGGTTTGATGAATGGCAGTGGTGATCGGAGTTGATACGATGACCGGAACCGAAGGTTGTTTAGTGTGCGATGGAGGTGTGCAGTTGTTATGGCGGTGTGCGGGTTTGGTGTTACTCGGAGTTGATTCACGATGGTGATGGGAATGTACCAGTCAAGATGGAGTGGTGATGGTGAATCAGTGAAGAGAACGATGATGATGCATGGTTATAGATGATCGATAGGAAGACGGTGAACACCGACCGAGACGGAGATGCGGTATATTCGTGAAGACGGTGATGTTGTTTGACGATGATGATTGGAGATGAGTTGCAGATCGTGACGGAGCAGTGACGACTGTTACACCGGATATGGTGACTGTCGGAGTCGGAGGATGCACGGTAGTTGTGGAGATGTTCGATCGGAGGTATGATGAAGATGGTATGAACGGATGCTGGTGAGATATTTGCAGGTTATGAAGATTTGATCGCACAATTTTGATATAGTCGCACAAGATGTCGGTCGCACAACAACAAATGTAGTCGCACAATTTTTAGTTGCTTCAATCGCAAAATTTCCCAGGTCACTTCAAGAGACTTGATCGCACAAGGATTATTCAGTCGCACAAGTGTTTTTGAAAAGATGATGATGACTGTTGGCCCACTAACTTGATCACACAATACAAGATTTTTCTTAATTTGCACACTTTGAATTTGGAAACAAACCAATCAAATCTTCAATTTATATTATATTGTCACACACTTTAATATTCACAGCTGTACCCACTATAATTTCTCTAAAGTTGGAAACAATTTTGGTAACCAAAATTAAAGATTCTGTCCAACCAAAACACCGAAAAACATGCAATCACAAACTTCAAACCACCAAAACAGATCAAATCATGGATTTTAAACTGTTCTTCAAATCCTTTTCTTCACTCTCGTTCTTCGATCTTCCAAATCATACACATCTATAGTTCAAATCTTGATTCTTAACAATAAAATAAACTATTACCTTGTGAACCGGAGATCTCCCTTTTGACGAACATACATCCCCCGTCACTATGCAAATCCATCTTCTTGTTCTTCGAGTGATATCAAAACCGAGCCCTTGAATGGCTTCAATGGCTCTGATACCACTTGTAAGTCCCAAATAACCGGAGATATCACTCAAAGGTTTAATCGACAGCGGAATATAAGATCAAAAAGAAAAAATATTATTACCAAACTTTGTGCCGCTGCTTCGATCGCACACGGTTTTAACGAACCAACTAGTACGATCTCTAAGAAGATTGCACACGTTCTCTAGGAACGTCAGGTACAATCTCTAGGAACCTTGCACACAATCTCTTACACATAATCTCTTGGATTGTCTGGTACAAGGTTCTCCACATGGGATTACATGATTACAAAAAATGAGAGAGCTACCTACCAATGAACTAAATAATAAAATATATAGGAGCCTCTAACCCCTTGGCCCACATGGCCTAGCCCAAGCCCAAGTCCTAATCTAAGCCCAACAAACATAAACGTGTACAATAAAGATAAGCGTAAAACTATACAATTTCTGGGCCTTACACAAGTGTTTTCGCTCGACGATTCCATTCTTGGGTGGTTGGTTTGGCCCTTGTTCCTGTAACTCGAATCCTGGCCCGGTATATCCCATTTTAATTTTACACCATTGTGAACCTTACGCCTTTTTTACTCTCTGATCGAGGTTCTCGGCATTGAAAAATCTTCGTAAACTAAATCACACGTGTATATGTTGACATTTAAGAGATATACAGTCAAGAAAATCAAGGGCAATGGTGATATATACGCGGATTAGACACCAAAAAAAACACTCAACAAATGGCTACAATTTAAGGAATGTGTTTAGTGACGGCATCAGATTCCTAATTGATAGAGAAAGGTCTGGTGGCAAGAAAAGCTGCTTCTAGGAGGTTGTCAAGTGTTTTCGCTCGACGATTCCATTCTTGGGTGGTTGGTTTGGCCCTTGTTCCGGTAACTCGAATCCTAGCCCGGTATATCGCATTTTAATTTTACACCATTGTGAACCTTACGCCTTTTTTACTCTCTGATCGAGCATCTCGGCATTGAAAAATCTTCTTAAACTAAATCACACATGTATATGTTGACATTTAAGAGATATACAGTCAAGAAAATCATGGGCAATGGTGATATATATACGGATTAGACACACAAAAAAAAAACACCCAACAAATGGTTACAATTTAAGGAATGTGTTTAGTGATGGCATCAGATTCCTAATTGCTAGAGAAATGTCTGGTGGCAAGAAAAGCTGCTTGTAGGAGGTTGTCAAGTGTTTTCGCTCCACGATTCCATTCTTGGGTGGTTGGTTTGGCCCTTGTTCCTGTAACTCGAATCCTTGCCCGGTATATCCCATTTTAATTTTACACCATTGTGAACCTTACGCCTTTTTTACTCTCTGATCGAGGTTCTCGGCATTGAAAAATCTTCGTAAACTAAATCACACGTGTATATGTTGACATTTAAGAGATATACAGTCAAGAAAATCAAGGGCAATGGTGATATATACGCGGATTAGACACCAAAAAAAACACTCAACAAATGGCTACAATTTAAGGAATGTGTTTAGTGACGGCATCAGATTCCTAATTGATAGAGAAAGGTCTGGTGGCAAGAAAAGCTGCTTCTAGGAGGTTGTCAAGTGTTTTCGCTCGACGATTCCATTCTTGGGTGGTTGGTTTGGCCCTTGTTCCGGTAGCTCGAATCCTAGCCCGGTATATCGCATTTTAATTTTACACCATTGTGAACCTTACGCCTTTTTTACTCTCTGATCGAGCATCTCGGCATTGAAAAATCTTCTTAAACTAAATCACACATGTATATGTTGACATTTAAGAGATATACAGTCAAGAAAATCATGGGCAATGGTGATATATATACGGATTAGACACACAAAAAAAAAACCCAACAAATGGTTACAATTTAAGGAATGTGTTTAGTGATGAAATCAGATTCCTAATTGCTAGAGAAAGGTCTGGTGGCAAGAAAAGCTGCTTGAAGGAGGTTGTCAAGTGTTTTCGCTCCACGATTCCATTCTTGGGTGGTTGGTTTGGCCCTTGTTCCTGTAACTCGAATCCTTGCCCGGTATATCCCATTTTAATTTTACACCATTGTGAACCTTACGCCTTTTTTACTCTCTGATCGAGGTTCTCGGCATTGAAAAATCTTCGTAAACTAAATCACATGCGTATATGTTGACATTTAAGAGATATACAGTCAAGAAAATCAAGGGCAATGGTGATATATATGCGGATTCGACACAAAAAAAAACACTAAACAAATGGCTACTATTTAAGGAATGTGTTTAGTGACAACATCAGATTCCTAATTGATGGAGAAAGGTCTGGTGGCAAGAAAAGCAGCTTCTTGGAGGTTGTCAAGTGTTTTCACTCGACGATTCCATTCTTAGGTGGTTGGTTTGGCCCTAGTTCCTGTAACTCGAATCCTAGCTCGATATATCCCATTTTAATTTTACACCATTGTGAACCTGACGTCCTTTTTACTCTCTGATCAAGGTTCTCGGCATCGAAATATCTTCGTAAACCCAATCACACGTGTATATGTTCACATTTAATAGATATACAGTCAAGAAAATCAAGGGCAATGGTGATATATATGCGGATTAGACACAAAAAAAAAAAACAAACAACAGATGGCTACAATTTAAGGAATGTGTTTAGTGACGGAATCAGATTCCTAATTGATAGAGAAAGGTCTGGTGGCAAGAAAAGCTGCTTCTAGGAGGTTGTCAAGTGTTTTCGCTCGACGATTCCATTCTTGGGTGGTTGGTTTGGCCCTTGTTCCGGTAACTCGAATCCTAGCCCGGTATATCGCATTTTAATTTTACACCATTGTGAACCTTACGCCTTTTTTACTCTCTGATCGAGCATCTCGGCATTGAAAAATCTTCTTAAACTAAATCACACATGTATATGTTGACATTTAAGAGATATACAGTCAAGAAAATCATGGGCAATGGTTATATATATACGGATTAGACACACAAAAAAAAACACCCAACAAATGGTTACAATTTAAGGAATGTGTTTAGTGATGGCATCAGATTCCTAATTGCTAGAGAAAGGTCTGGTGGAAAGAAAAGCTGCTTGTAGGAGGTTGTCAAGTGTTTTCGCTCCACGATTCCATTCTTGGGTGGTTGGTTTGGCCCTTGTTCCTGTAACTCGAATCCTTGCCCGGTATATCCCATTTTAATTTTACACCATTGTGAACCTTACGCCTTTTTTACTCTCTGATCGAGGTTCTCGGCATTGAAAAATCTTCGTAAACTAAATCACATGCGTATATGTTGACATTTAAGAGATAAACAGTCAAGAAAATCAAGGGCAATGGTGATATATATGCGGATTAGACACAAAAAAAACACTAAACAAATGGCTACTATTTAAGGAATGTGTTTAGTGACAACATCAGATTCCTAATTGATGGAGAAAGGTCTGGTGGTAAGAAAAGCAGCTTCTTGGAGGTTGTCAAGTGTTTTCACTCGACGATTCCATTCTTAGGTGGTTGGTTTGGCCCTTGTTCCTGTAACTCGAATCCTAGCTTGATATATCCCATTTTAATTTTACACCATTGTGAACCTTACGCCCTTTTTACTATCTGATCAAGGTTCTCGGCATTGAAATATCTTCGTAAACTCAATCACACGTGTATATGTTGACATTTAAGAGATACACAGTCAAGAAAATCAAGGGCAATGGTGATATATATGCGGATTAGACACAAAAAAAAAACACTCAACAAATGGCTACAATTTAAGGAATGTGTTTAGTGACGGAATCAGATTCCTAATTGATGGACAAAGGGCTGGTGGCAAGAAAAGCTTCTTGCAGGAGGTTGTTAAGTGTTTTCGCTCGACGATTCCATTCTTGGGTGGTTGGTTTGGCCCTTGATCCTGTAACTCGAATCCTAGCCCGGTATATCCCATTTTAATTTTACACCATTGTGAACCTTACGCCTTTTCTACTCTCCGATCGAGGTTCTCGGCATTGAAAAATCTTCGTAAACTAAATCACACGTGTATATGTTGACATTTAAGAGATATACAGTCAAGAAAATCATGGGCAATGGTGATATATATGCGGATTAGACACAAAAAAAAAAAAACTCAACAAATGGCTACAATTTAAGTTATGTGTTTTGTGACGACTTCAGATTCCTAATTGATGGAGAAAGGTCTGGTGGCAAGAAAAGCTGCTTATAGGAGGTTGTCAAGTGTTTTCGCTGGACGATTCCATTCTAGGGTGGTTGGTTTGGCCCTTGTTCCGGTAACTCGAATCCTATCCTGGTATATCCAATTTTAATTTTACATCATTGTGAACCTTACGTCTTTTTTTACTCTCTGATCGAGGTTCTCAGCATTGAAAAATCTTCGTAAACTAAATCACACGTGTATATGCTGACCTTTAAGAGATATACAGTCAAGAAAATCAAGGGCAATGGTGATATATATGTGGATTAGACAAAAAAAAAAAAAACACTCAACAAATGGCTAAAATTTAAGGAATGTGTTTAGTGACGGCATCGGATTTCTAATTGATGGAGAAAGGTCTGGTGGCATGAAAAGCTGCTTCTAGGAGGTTGTCAATTGCTTTCGCTTGACGATTTCATTCTTGGGTGGTTGGTTTGGCCCTTGTTCCTGTAACTCGAATCCTAGCCAGGTATATCTCATTTTAATTTTACACCATTGTGAACCTTACGCCTTTTTTACTCTCTGATCGAGGTTCTCGGCATTGAAAAATCTTCGTAAACTACATCACACGTGTATATGTTGACATTTAGGAGATATACAGTTAAGAAAATCAAGGGCAATGGTGATATATATGCGGATTAGACATAAAAAAAAACACTCAACAAATGGCTACAATTTAAGGAATGTGTTTAGTAACGGCATCACATTCCTAATTGATGGAGAAAGGTTTGGTGGCAAGAAAAGCTGCTTCTAGGAGGTTGTCAAGCGTATTCGCTCGACGATTCCATTTTTGGGTGGTTGGTTTGGCCCTTGTTCCTGTAACTCGAATCCTAGCCCGGTATATCCCATTTTAATTTTACACCATTGTGAACCTTACGCCTTTTTTACTCTCTGATCGAGGTTCTCGGCATTGAAAAATCTCCGTAAACTAAATCACACGTGTATATGTTGACATTTAAGAGATATACAGTCAAGAAAATCATGGGCAATGGTGATATATATGCGGATAAGACCCAAAAAAAAAACACCCAATAAATGGCTACAATTTAAGGAATGTGTTTAGTGACGGCATCAGATTCCTAACTGATGGAGAAAGGTCTGGTGGCAAGGAAAGCTGCTTCTAGGAGGTAGTCAAGAGTTTTCACTCGACGATTCCATTCTTGGGTGGTTGGTTTGGCCCTTGTTCCTGTAACTCGAATCCTCGCACAGTATATCCCATTTTAATTCTACACCATTGTGAACCTTACGACTTTGTTACTCTCTGATCGATGTTCCCGGCATTGAAAAATCTTCGTAAACTAAATCACACGTGTATATGTTGACATTTAAGAGATAAACAGTCAAGAAAATCAAGGGCAATGATGATATATATGCGGATTAGACACCAAAAAAAAACAGTCAACAAATGGCTACAATTTAAGGAATGTGTTTAGTGACGACATCATATTCTTAATTGATGGAAAAAGGTCTGGTGGCAAGAAAAACTGCTTCTAGGAGATCGTCAAGTGTTTTCGCTGGACGATTCCATTCTTGGGTGGTTGGTTTGGCCCTTGTTCCTGTAAGTCGAATCCTAGCCTGGTATATCCCATTTTAATTTTACACCATTGTGAACCTTACGCCTTTTTTACTCTCTCATCGAGGTTCTCGGCATTGAAAAATCTTCGTAAACTAAATCACACGTGTATATGTTGACATTTAAGAGATATACAGTTAAGAAAATCAAGGGCAATGGTGATATATATGCAGAATAGTCTCAAAAAAAAAAACACTCAACAAATGGATGCAATTTAAATAATGTGTTTAGTGACGGCGTCAGATTCCTAATTGATGGAGAAAGGTCAGGTGGCAAGAAAAGCTACTTCTAGGAGGTTGTCAAGTGTTTTCGCTCAACGATTCCATTCATGGGTGGTTGGTTTGGCCCTTGTTCCTGTAAATCGAATCCTAGCCCGGTATATCCGATTTTAATTTTACACCATCGTGAACTTTACACCTTTTTTACTCTCTGATTGAGGTTCTCGGCATTGAAAAATCTTCGTAAACTAAATCATACATGTATATGTTGACATTTAAGAGATATACAGTCAAGAAAATCAAGGGCAATGGTGATATATATGCGGATTAGACACCCAAAAAAAACACTCAACAAATGGCTACAATTTTAGGAATGTGTATAGTGATGACATCAGATTCCTAATTGATGGAGAAAGGTCCGATGGTAAGAAAAAATACGTCTAGGAGGTTGTCAAGTGTTTTCGATCGACGATTCCATTCATGGGTGGTTGGTTTGGCCCTTATTCCTGTAACTCGAATCCTAGCCCGGAATATCCCATTTTAATTTTACATCATTGTGAACCTTACGCCTTTTTTACTCTCTGATCGTGGTTCTCGGCATTGAAAAATCTTCGTAAACTAAATCACACGTGTATATGTTGACATTTAAGATATATACAGTCAAGAAAATCAAGGGCAATGGTGATATATATGCGGATTAGACACCAAAAAAAACACTCAACAAATGGCTACAATTTAAGGAATGTGTTTAGTGATGGCATTAGATTCCTAATTGATGGAGAAAGGTCTGGTGGCAAGAAAAGCTGCATTTAGGAGGTTGTCAAGTGTTTTCGCTTAACGATTCCATTCTTGGGTGGTTGATTTGGTCCCTGTTCCTGTAAGTCGAATCCTAGCCTGGTATATACCATTTTAATTTTACACCATTGTGAACCTTGCACCTTTTTTACTCTCTGATCGAGGTTCTTGGCATTGAAAAATCTTCGTAAACTAAATCACACGTGTATATGTTGGCATTTAAGAGATATACAGTCAAGAAAATCAAGGGCAATGGTGATATATATGCAGATTAGACACAAAAAAACACTCAACAAATGGCTTCAATTTAAGGAATGTGTTTAGTGACGGCATCAGATTCCTAATTGATGGAGAAAGGTCTGGTGGCAAGAAAAGCTTCTTCTAGGAGGTTGTCAAGTGTTTTCGCTCGACGATTCCATTCATGGGTGGTTGGTTTGGACCTTGTTCCTGTAACTCGAATCCTAGCCCGGTATATCCCATTTTAATTTTACACCATTGTGAACCTTACGCCTTTTTTACTCTCTGATCGAGGTTCTCGGCATTGAAAAATCTCCGTAAACTAAATCACACGTGTATATGTTGACATTTAAGAGATATACAGTCAAGAAAATAATGGGCAATGGTGATATATATGCGGATAAGACCCAAAAAAAAACACTCAATAAATGGCTACAATTTAAGGAATGTGTTTATTGACGGCATCAGATTCCTAATTGATGGAGAAAGGTCTGGTGGCAAGAAAAGCTGCTTCTAGGAGGTAGTCAAGAGTTTTCACTCGACGATTCCATTCTTGGGTGGTTGGT
This sequence comes from Helianthus tuberosus, assembly GCA_030545235.1. NCBI lineage: Eukaryota > Viridiplantae > Streptophyta > Magnoliopsida > Asterales > Asteraceae > Helianthus > Helianthus tuberosus. The sequence goes on from CM060354.1 coordinate 190,003,234, forward strand.
TTGGCCCTTGTTCCTGTAACTCGAATCCTCGCACAGTATATCCCATTTTAATTCTACACCATTGTGAACCTTACGCCTTTTTTACTCTCTGATCGATGTTCTCGGCATTGAAAAATCTTCGTAAACTAAATCACACGTGTATATGTTGACATTTAAGAGATAAACAGTCAAGAAAATCAAGGGCAATGATGATATATATGCGGATTAGACACCAAAAAAAACAGTCAACAAATGGCTACAATTTAAGGAATGTGTTTAGGGACGACATCATATTCTTAATTGTTGGAGAAAGGTCTGGTGGCAAGAAAAACTGCTTCTAGGAGATCGTCAAGTGTTTTCGCTGGACGATTCCATTCTTGGGTGGTTGGTTTGGCCCTTGTTCCTGTAAGTCGAATCCTAGCCTGGTATATCCCATTTTAATTTTACACCATTGTGAACCTTACGCCTTTTTTACTCTCTCATCGAGGTTCTCGGCATTGAAAAATCTTCGTAAACTAAATCACACGTGTATATGTTGACAATTAAGAGATATACAGCCAAGAAAATCAAGGGCAATGGTGATATATATGCGGATAAGACACCAAAAAAAACACTCAACAAATGGCTACAATTTAAGGAATGTGTTTAGTGACGGCGTCAGATTCCTAATTGATGGAGAAAGGTCTGGTGGCAAGAAAAGCAGCTTCTCGGAGGTTGTCAAGTGTTTTCGCTCGACGATTCCATTCTTGGGTGGTTGGTTTGGCCCTTGTTCCTGTAACTCGAATCCTAGCCCGGTATATCCCATATTAATTTTACAACATTGTGAACCTTACGCCTTTTTTACTCTCTGATCGAGGTTCTCGGCATTGAAAAATCTTCGTAAACTAAATCACACGTGCATATGTTGACATTTAAGATATATACAGTCAAGAAAATCAAGGGCAATAGTGATATATATGCGGATTAGACACCAAAAAAACACTCAACAAATGGCTACAATTTAAGGAATGTGTTTAGTGATGGCATCAGATTCCTAATTGATGGAGAAAGGTCTGGTGGCAAGAAAAGCTGCATTTAGGAGGTTGTCAAGTCTTTTCGCTTGACGATTCCATTCTTGGGAGGTTGGTTTGGCCCTTGTTCCTGTAAGTCGAATCCTAGCCCGGTATATCCCATTTTAATTTTACACCAATGTGAACCTTGCGCCTTTCTTACTCTCTGATCGAGGTTCTTGGCATTGAAAAATCTTCTTAAACTAAATGACACGTGTATATGTTGACATTTAAGAGATATACAGTCAAGAAAATCAAGGGCAATGGTGATATATATGCAGATTAGACACAAAAAAAACACTCAACAAATGGCTACAATTTAAGGAATGTGTTTAGTGACGGCATCAGATTCCTAATCGAAGGTGAAAGGTCTGGTGGCAAGAAAAGCTGCTTCTAGGAGGTTTTCAAGTGTTTTCGCTCAACGATTCCATTCATGGGTGGTTGGTTTGGCCCTTGTTCTTGTAACTCGAATCCTAGCCCGGTATATCCCATTTTAATTTTACACCATTGTGAACCTTACGCCTTTTTTACTCTCTGATCGAGGTTCTCGGAATTGAAAAATCTCTGTAAACTAAATCACACGTGTATATGTTGACATTTAAGAGATATACGGTCAAGAAAATCATGGGCAACGGTGATATATATGCGGATAAGACCAAAAAAAAACACTCAACAAATGGCTACAATTTAAGGAATGTGTTTAGTGACGGCATCAGATTCCTAATTGATGGAGAAAGGTCTGGTGGCAAGAAAAGCTGCTTCTAGGAGGTTATCAAGTGTTTTCGCTCGAGGATTCCATTCTTGGGTGGTTGGTTTGGCCCTTGTTCCTGTAACTCGAATCCTAACCCGGTATATCCCATTTTAATTTTACACCATTGTGAACCTTACGCCTTTTTTACTCTCTGATCGAGGTTCTAGGCATTGAAAAATCTTCGTAAACTAAATCATACGTGTATATGTTGACATTTAAGAGATTTATAGTCAAGAAAATCAAGGGCAATGGTGATATATATGCGTATTAGACATAAAAAAAAACACTCAACAAATGGCTACAATTTAAGAAATGTGTTTAGTGACGGCATCAGATTCCTAATTGATGGAGAAAGGTCAGGTGGCAAGAAAAGCTACTTCTAGGAGGTTGTCAAGTGTTTTCGCTCAACGATTCCATTCATGGGTGGTTGGTTTGGCCCTTGTTCCTGTAAATCGAATCCTAGCCCGGTATATCCGATTTTAATTTTACACCATCGTGAACTTTACACCTTTTTTACTCTCTGATTGAGGTTCTCGGCATTGAAAAATCTTCGTAAACTAAATCATACATGTATATGTTGAGATTTAAGAGATATACAGTTAAGAAAATCAAGGGCAATGATGATATATATACGGATTAGACACCCAAAAAAAACACTCAACAAATGGCTACAATTTTAGGAATGTGTATAGTGATGACATCAGATTCCTAATTGATGGAGAAAGGTCCGATGGTAAGAAAAAATACGTCTAGGAGGTTGTCAAGTGTTTTCGATCGACGATTCCATTCTTGGGTGGTTGGTTTGGCCCTTGTTCCTGTAACTCGAATCCTAACCCGGAATATCCCATTTTAATTTTACATCATTGTGAACCTTACGCCTTTTTTACTCTCTGATCGTGGTTCTCGGCATTGAAAAATCTTTGTAAACTAAATCACACGTTTATATGTTGACATTTAAGAGATATACAGTTAAGAAAATCAAGGGCAATGGTGATATATATGCGGAATAGTCTCCAAAAAAAAACACTCAACAAATGGATGCAATTTATGGAATGTGTTTAGTGACGGCATCAGATTCCTAATTGATGGAGAAAGGTTTGGTGGCAAGAAAAGCTGCTTCTAGGAGGTTGTCAAGTGTATTCGCTCGACGATTCCATTTTTGGGTGGTTGGTTTGGCCCTTGTTCCTGTAACTCGAATCCTAGCCCGGTATATCCCATATTAATTTTACAGCATTGTGAACCTTACGCCCTTTTTACTCTCTGATCGAGGTTCTCGGGATTGAAAAATCTTCGTAAACTAAATCACACGTGTATATGTTGACATTTAAGATATATACAGTCAAGAAAATCAAGGGAAATGGTGATATATATGCGGATTAGACACCAAAAAAAACACTCAACAAATGGCTACAATTTAAGGAATGTGTTTAGTGATGGCATCAGATTCCTAATTGATGGAGAAAGGTCTGGTGGCAAGAAAAGCTGCATTTAGGAGGTTGTCAAATGTTTTTGCTTGACGATTCCATTCTTGGGTGGTTGATTTGGCCCTTGTTCCTGTAAGTCGAATCCTAGCCTGGTATATACCATTTTAATTTTACACCATTGTGAACCTTGCGCCTTTTTTACTCTCTGATCGAGGTTCTTGGCATTGAAATATCTTCGTAAACTAAATCACACGTGTATATGTTGGCATTTAAGAGATATACAGTCAAGAAAATCAAGGGCAATGGTGATATATATGCAGATTAGACACAAAAAAACACTCAACAAATGGCTTCAATTTAAGGAATGTGTTTAGTGACGGCATCAGATTCCTAATTGATGGAGAAAGGTCTGGTGGCAAGAAAAGCTTCTTCTAGGAGGTTGTCAAGTGTTTTCGCTCGACGATTCCATTCATGGGTGGTTGGTTTGGCCCTTGTTCCTGTAACTCGAATCCTAGCCCGTTATATCCCATTTTAATTTTACACCATTGTGAACCTTACGCCTTTTTTACTCCCTGATCGAGGTTCTCGGCATTGAAAAATCTCCGTAAACTAAATCACACGTGTATATGTTGACATTTAAGAGATATACAGTCAAGAAAATCATGGGCAATGGTGATATATATGCGGATAAGACCCAAAAAAAAAACACTCAATAAATGGCTACATTTTAAGGAATGTGTTTAGTGACGGCATCGGATTCCTAATTGATGGAGAAAGGTCTGGTGGCAAGAAAAGCTGCTTCTAGGAGGTAGTCAAGAGTTTTCACTCGACGATTCCATTCTTGGGTGGTTGGTTTGGCCCTTGTTCCTGTAACTCGAATCCTCGCACAGTATATCCCATTTTAATTCAACACCATTGTGAACCTTACGCCTTTTTTACTCTCTGATCGATGTTCTCGGCATTGAAAAATCTTCGTAAACTAAATCACACGTGTATATGTTGACATTTAAGAGATAAACAGTCAAGAAAATCAAGGGCAATGATGATATATATGCGGATTAGACACCAAAAAAAAAACAGTCAACAAATGGCCACAATTTAAGGAATGTGTTTAGTGACGACATCATATTCTTAATTGATGGAGAAAGGTCTGGTGGCAAGAAAAACTGCTTCTAGGAGATCGTCAAGTGTTTTCGCTGGACGATTCCATTCTTGGGTGGTTGGTTTGGCCCTTGTTCCTGTAAGTCGAATCCTAGCCTGGTATATCCCATTTTAATTTTACACCATTGTGAACCTTACGCCTTTTTTACTCTCTCATCGAGGTTCTCGGCATTGAAAAATCTTCGTAAACTAAATCACACGTGTATATGTTGACAATTAAGAGATATACAGCCAAGAAAATCAAGGGCAATGGTGATATATATGCGGATAAGACACCAAAAAAAACACTCAACAAATGGCTACAATTTAAGGAATGTGTTTAGTGACGGCGTCAGATTCCTAATTGATGGAGAAAGGTCTGGTGGCAAGAAAAGCAGCTTCTCGGAGGTTGTCAAGTGTTTTCGCTCGATGATTCCATTCTTGGGTGGTTGGTTTGGCCTTTGTTCCTGTAACTCGAATCCTAGCCCGGTATATCCCATATTAATTTTACAGCATTGTGAACCTTACGCCTTTTTTACTCTCTGATCGAGGTTCTCGGCATTGAAAAATTTTCGTAAACTAAATCACATGTGCATATGTTGACATTTAAGATATATACAGTCAAGAAAATCAAGGGCAATAGTGATATATATGCGGATTAGACACCAAAAAAACACTCAACAAATGGCTACAATTTAAGGAATGTGTTTAGTGATAGCATCAGATTCCTAATTGATGGAGAAAGGTCTGGTGGCAAGAAAAGCTGCATTTAGGAGGTTGTCAAGTCTTTTCGCTTGACGATTCCATTCTTGGGTGGTTGGTTTGGCCCTTGTTCCTGTAAGTCGAATCCTAGCCCGGTATATCCCATTTTAATTTTACACCATTGTGAACCTTGCGCCTTTTTTACTCTCTGATCGAGGTTCTTGGCATTGAAAAATCTTCGTAAACTAAATGACACGTGTATATGTTGACATTTAAGAGATATACAGTCAAGAAAATCAAGGGCAATGGTGATATATATGCAGATTAGACACAAAAAAACACTCAACAAATGGCTACAATTTAAGGAATGTGTTTAGTGACGGCATCAGATTCCTAATCGAAGGTGAAAGGTCTGGTGGCAAGAAGAGCTGCTTCTAGGAGGTTTTCAAGTGTTTTCGCTCAACGATTCCATTCATGGGTGGTTGGTTTGGCCCTTGTTCCTGTAACTCGAATCCTAGCCCGGTATATCCCATTTTAATTTAACACCATTGTGAACCTTACGCCTTTTTTACTCTCTGATCGAGGTTCTCGGCATTGAAAAATCTCTGTAAACTAAATCACACGTGTATATGTTGACATTTAAGAGATATACGGTCAAGAAAATCAAGGGCAACGGTGATATATATGCGGATAAGACCAAAAAAAAAACTCAACAAATGGCTACAATTTAAGGAATGTGTTTAGTGACGGCATCAGATTCCTAATTGATGGAGAAAGGTCTGGTGGCAAGAAAAGCTGCTTCTAGGAGGTAGTCAAGTGTTTTCACTCGACGATTCCATTCTTGGGTGGTTGGTTTGGCCCTTGTTCCTGTAACTCGAATCCTCGCACGGTATATCCCATTTTAATTTTACACCATTGTGAACCTTACGCCTTTTTTACTCTCTGATCGATGTTCTCGGCATTGAAAAATCTTCGTAAACTAAATCACACGTGTATATCTTGACATTTAAGAGATAAACAGTCAAGAAAATCAAGGGCAATGGTGATATATATGCGGATTAGACACCAAAAAAAAAAACACTCAACAAATGGCTACAATTTAAGGAATGTGTTTAGTGACGGCATCAGATTCTTAATTGATGGAGAAAGATCTGGTGGCAAGAAAAACTGCTTCTAGGAGATCGTCAAGTGTTTTCGCTGGACGATTCCATTGTTGGACGGTTGGTTTGGCCCTTGTTCCTGTAAGTCGAATCCTAGCCCGGTATATCCTATTTTTATTTTACAGCATTGTAAACCTTACGCCTTTTTTACTCTCTCATCGAGGTTCTCGGCATTGAAAAATCTTCGTAAACTAAATCACACGTGTATATGTTGACAATTAAGAGATATACAGTCAAGAAAATCAAGAGCAATGGTGATATATATGCGGATAAGACACCAAAAAAAACACTCAACAAATGGCTACAATTTGTGGAATGTGTTTAGTGACGTCGTCAGATTCCTAATTGATGGAGAACGGTCTGGTGGCAAGAAAAGCAGCTTCTAGGAGGTTGTCAAGTGTTTTCGCTCGACGATTCCATTCTTGGGTGGTTGGTTTGGCCCTTGTTCCTGTAAGTCGAATCCTAGCCCGGTATATCCCATTTTAATTTTACACCAATGTGAACCTTACGCCCTTTTTCACTCTGTGATCGTGGTTCTCGGCATTGAAAAATCTTTGTAAACTAAATCACACGTTTATATGTTGACATTTAAGAGATATACAGTCAAGAAAATCAAGAGCAATGGTGATATATATATGCGAATTAGTCACAAAAAAAAACACTCAACAAATGTCTACAATTTAAGGAATGTGTTTAGTGACGGCATTAGATTCCTAATTGATGGAGAATGGTCTAGTGGCAAAAAAAGCTACATCTAGGAGGTTGTCAAGTGTTTTCGCGTGACGATTCCATTCTTGGGTGGTTGGCTTGGACCTTGTTCCTGTAACTCGAATCCTAGCCCGGTATATCCCATATTAATTTTACAGCATTGTGAACCTTACGCCTTTTTTACTCTCTGATCGAGGTTCTCGGAATTGAAAAATCTCCGTAAACTAAATCACACGTTTATATGTTGACATTTAAGAGATATACAGTCAAGAAAATCAAGGGCAATGGTGATATATATGCGGATTAGACACCAAAAAAACACTCAACAAATGGCTACAATTTAAGGAATGTGTTTAGTGACGGCATCAGATTCCTAATTGATGGAGAAAGGTTTGGTGGCAAGAAAAGCTGCTTCTAAGAGGTTGTCAAGTGTATTCGCTCGACGATTCCATTCTTGGGTGGTTGCTTTGGCCCTTGTTCCTGTAACTCGAATCCTAGCCCGGTATATCCAATTTTAATTTTACAGCGTTGTGAACCTTACGCCTTTTTTACTCTCTGATCGAGGTTCTCGGCATTGAAAAATCTTCGTAAACTAAAACACACGTGTATATGTTAACGTTTAAGAGATATACGGTCAAGAAAATCAAGGGCAATGGTGATATATATTTGGATTAGACACCAAAAAGAAACACTCAACAAATGTCTACAATTTAAGGAATGTGTTTAGTGACGGCATTAGATTCCTAATTGATGGAGAATGGTCTAGTGGCAAGAAAAGCTACTTCTAGGAGGTTGTCAAGTGTTTTCGCGCGACGATTCCATTCTTGGGTGGTTGGCTTGGACCTTGTTCCTGTAACTCGAATCCTAGCCCAGTATATCCCATTTTAATTTTACACCATTGTGAACCTTACGCCTTTTTACTCTCTGATCGAGGTTCTCGGCATTGAAAATCTTCGTAAACTAAATCACATGTGTATATGTTGACATTTAAGAGATATACAGTCAAGAAAATCAAGGGAAATGGTGATATGTATGCGGATTAGACACAAAAAAAAAACACTTAACAAATGGCTACAATTTAAGGAATGTGTTTAGTGACGACATCAGATTCCTAACTGATGGAGAAAGGTCTGGTGGCAAGAAAAGCAGCTTCTAGGAGGTTGTCAAGTGTTTTTGCTCGATGATTCCATTCTTAGGTGGTTGGTTTGGCCCTTGTTCCTGTAACTCGAATCCTAGCCCGGTATATCCCATTTTAATTTTACACCAATGTGAAACTTACGCCTTTTTTACTCTCTGATCGAGGTTCTAGGCATTGAAAAATCTTCGTAAACTAAATCACACGTGTATATGTTGACATTTAAGAGATAAACAGTCAAGAAAATTAAGGGCAATGGTGATATATATGCGGATTAGACACAAAAAAAAACACTCAACAAATGGCTACAATTTAAGGAATGTGTTTAGTGACGGCATCAGATTCCTAATTGATGGAGAAAGGTCTGGTGGCAAGAAAAGCTGATTCTAGAAGGTTGTCAAGTGTTTTCGCTCGACGATTCAATTCTTGGGTGGTTGGTTTGGCCCTTGTTCCAGTAAGTCGAATCCTAGCCCGGTATATCCCATTTTAATTTTACACCATTGTGAACCTTACGCCTTTTTGACTCTCTGATCGAGGTTATCTGCATTGAAAAATCTTCGTAAACTAAATCACACGTGTATATGTTGACAATTAAGAGATATACAGTCAAGAAAATCAAGGGCAATGGTGATATATATGCGGATTGGACACCAAAAAAAACACTCAACAAATGGCTACAATTTAAGGAATGTGTTTAGTGACGGCATCAAATTCCTAATTCATGGAGAAAGGTCTGGTGGCAAGAAAAGCTGCTTCTAGGAGGTTGTCAAGTGTTTTCGCTCGACGATTCCTTTCTTGGATGGTTGGTTTGCCCTTGTTCCTGTAACTCGAATCCTAGCTCGGTGTATCCCAATTTAATTTTACACCATTGTGAACCTTACGCCTTTTTTACTCTCTGGTCGAGGTTCTAGGCATTGAAAAATCTTCGTAAACTAAATCACACGTGTATATGTTGACATTTAAGAGATATACAGTCAAGAAAATTAAGGGCAATGGTGATATATATGCGGATTAGACACCAAAAAAAACACTCAACAAATGGCTACAATTTAAGGAATGTGTTTAGTGACGGCATCAGATTCCTAATTGATGGAGAAAGGTCTGGTGGCAAGAAAAGCTGATTCTAGAAGGTTGTCAAGTGTTTTCGCTCGACGATTCAATTCTTGGGTGGTTGGTTTGGCCCTCGTTCCTGTAACTCAAATCCTAGCCCGGTATATCCCATTTTAATTTTACACCCTTGTGAACCTTACACCTTTTTTACTCTCTTATCGGGGTTCTCGGGATTGAAAAATCTTCGTAAACTAAATCACACGTGTATATATTGATATTTAAGAGATATACTGTCAAGGAAATCAAGGACAATGGTGATATATATATGCGGATTAGACACAAAAAAAAACACTCAACAAATGGCTACAATTTAAGGAATGTGTTTAGTGACGGCATCAGATTCCTAACTGATGGAGAAAGATCTGGTGGCAAGAAAAGCTGCTTCTAGGAGGTTGTCAAGTGTTTTCGCTCGATGATTCCATTCTTGGGTGGTTGGTTTGGCCCTTGTTCCTGTAACTCGTATCCTAGCCCGGTATATCCCATATTAATTTTACAGCATTGTGAACCTTACGCCTTTTTTTCTCTCTGATCGAGGTTCTCGGGATTGAAAAATCTTCGTAAACTAAATCACACGTGTATATGTTGACATTTAAGAGATATACAGTCAAGAAAATTAAGGGAAATGGTGATATATATGCAGATTAGACACCAAAAAAACACTTAACAAATGGCTACAATTTTAGGAAAGTGTTTAGTGACGACATCAGATTCCTAATTGATGGAGAAAGGTCCGGTGGCAAGAAAAACTGCGTCTAGGAGGTTGTCAAGTGTTTTCGATCGACGATTCCATTCTTGGGTGGTTGGTTTGGCCCTTGTTCCTGTAAGTCGAATCCTAGCCCGGTATATCCCATTTTAATTTTACACCAATGTGAACCTTACGCCCTTTTTTACTCTGTGATCGTGGTTCTCGGCATTGAAAAATCTTTGTTAACTAAATCACACGTTTATATGTTGACATTTAAGAGATATACAGTCAAGAAAATCAAGGGCAATGGTGATATATATATGCGAATTAGTCACAAAAAAAAAACACTCAACAAATGTCTACAATTTAAGGAATGTGTTTAGTGACGGCATTAGATTCCAAATTTATGGAGAATGGTCTAGTGGCAAGAAAAGCTACTTCTAGGAGGTTGTTAAGTGTTTTCGCACGACGATTCCATTCTTGGGTGGTAGGCTTGGACCTTGTTCCTGTAACTCGAATCCTAGCCCGGTATATCCCATATTAATTTTACAGCATTGTGAACCGTACGCCTTTTTTACTCTCTGATCGAGGTTCTCGGCTTTGAAAAATCTCCGTAAACTAAATCACACGTGTATATGTTGACATTTAAGAGATATACAGTCAAGAAAATCAAGGGCAATGGTGATATATATGCGGATTAGACACCAAAAAAAACACTCAACAAATGGCTACAATTTAAGGAATGTGTTTAGTGATGGCATCAGATTCCTAATTGATAGAGAAAGGTTTCGTGGCAAGAAAAGCTGCTTCTAGGAGGTTGTCAAGTGTATTCGCTCGACGATTCCATTCTTGGGTGGTTGCTTTAGCCCTTGTTCCTGTAACTCGAATCCTAGCCCGGTATATCCAATTTTAATTTTACAGCATTGTGAAACTTACGCCTTTTTTACTCTCTGATCGAGGTTCTCGGCATTGAAAAATCTTCGTAAACTAAATCACACGTGTATATGTTAACGTTTAAGAGATATACGGTCAAGAAAATCATGGGCAATGGTGATATATATTTGGATTAGACACCAAAAAGAAACACTCAACAAATGTCTACAATTTAAGGAATGTGTTTAGTGACGGCATTAGATTCCTAATTGATGGAGAATGGTCTAGTGGCAAGAAAAGCTACTTCTAGGAGGTTGTCAAATGTTTTCGCGCGACGATTCCATTCTTGGGCGGTTGGCTTGGACCTTGTTCTTGTAACTCGAATCCTAGCCCGGTATATCCCATTTTAATTTTACACCATTGTGAACCTTACGCCTTTTTACTCTCTGATCGAGGTTCTCGGCATTGAAAATCTTCGTAAACTAAATCACATGTATATATGTTGACATTTAAGAGATATACAGTCAAGAAAATCAAGGGAAATGGTGATATGTATGCGGATTAGACATAAAAAAAAACACTTAACAAATGGCTACAATTTAAGGAATGTGTTTAGTGACGACATCAGATTCCTAATAGATGGAGAAAGGTCTGGTGGCAAGAAAAGCAGCTTCTAGGAGGTTGTCAAGTGTTTTTGCTCGATGATTCCATTCTTGGGTGGTTGGTTTGGCCCTTGTTCCTGTAACTCGAATCCTAGCCCGGTATATCCCATTTTAATTTTACACCAATGTGAAACTTACGCCTTTTTTACTCTCTGATCGAGGATCTAGGCATTGAAAAATCTTCGTAAACTAAATCACACGTGTATATGTTGACATTTAAGAGATATACAGTCAAGAAAATCAAGGGCAATGGTGATATATATATGCGGATTAGACACCAAAAAAAGCACTCAACAAATGGCTACAATTTAAGGAATGTGTTTAGTGACGGCATCAGATTCCTAATTGATGGAGAAAGGTTTGGTGGCAAGAAAAGCTGCTTCTAGGAGGTTGTCAAGTGTATTCGCTCGACGATTCCATTCTTGGGTGTTTGCTTTGGCCCTTGTTCCTGTAACTCGAATCCTAGCCCGGTATATCCAATTTTAATTTTACAGCATTGTGAAACTTACGCCTTTTTTACTCTCTGATCGAGGTTCTCGGCATTGAAAAATCTTCGTAAACTAAATCACACGTGTATATGTTAACGTTTAAGAGATATACGGTCAAGAAAATCAAGGGCAATGGTGATATATATTTGGATTAGACACCAAAAAGAAACACTCAACAAATGTCTACAATTTAAGGAATGTGTTTAGTGACGGCATTAGATTCCTAATTGATGGAGAATGGTCTCGTGGCAAGAAAAGCTACTTCTAGGAGGTTGTCAAGTGTTTTCGCGCGACGATTCCATTCTTGGGTGGTTGGCTTGGACCTTGTTCCTGTAACTCGAATCCTAGCCCGGTATATCCCATTTTAATTTTACACCATTGTGAACCTTACGCCTTTTTACTCTCTGATCGAGGTTCTCGGCATTGAAAATCTTCGTAAACTAAATCACATGTGTATATGTCGACATTTAAGAGATATACAGTCAAGAAAATCAAGGGAAATGGTGATATGTATGCGGATTAGACACAAAAAAAAACACTTAACAAATGGCTACAATTTAAGGAATGTGTTTAGTGACGACATCAGATTCCTAATTGATGGAGAAAGGTCTGGTGGCAAGAAAAGTTGCTTCTAGGAGTTTGTCAAGTGTTTTCGCTCGACGATTCCATTCTTGGATGGTTGGTTTGCCCTTGTTCCTGTAACTCGAATCCTAGCCCGGTGTATCCCAATTTAATTTTACACCATTGTGAACCTTACGCCTTTTTTACTCTCTGATCGAGGTTCTAGGCATTGAAAAATCTTCGTAAACTAAATCACACGTGTATATGTTGACATTTAAGAGATATACAGTCAAGAAAATTAAGGGCAATGGTGATATATATGCGGATTAGACACAAAAAAAAACACTCAACAAATGGCTACAATTTAAGGAATGTGTTTAGTGACGGCATCAGATTCCTAATTGATGGAGAAAGGTCTGGTGGCAAGAAAAGCTGATTCTAGAAGGTTGTCAAGTGTTTTCGCTCGACAATTCATTTCTTGGGTGGTTGGTTTGGCCCTTGTTCCTGTAACTCAAATCCTAGCCCGGTATATCACATTTTAATTTTACACCCTTGTGAACCTTACGCCTTTTTTACTCTCTTATCGAGGTTCTCGGGATTGAAAAATCTTCGTAAACTAAATCACACGTGTATATATTGATATTTAAGAGATATACAGTCAAGGAAATCAAGGGCAATGGTGATATATATGCGGATTAGACACAAAAAAAAACACTCAACAAATGGCTACAATTTAAGGAATGTGTTTAGTGACGGCATCAGATTCCTAATTGATGGAGAAAGATCTGGTGGCAAGAAAAGTTGCTTCTAGGAGGTTGTCAAGTGTTTTCGCTCGATGATTCCATTCTTGGGTGGATGGTTTGGCCCTTGTTCCTGTAACTCAAATCCTAGCCCGGTATATCCCATTTTAATTTTACACCCTTGTGAACCTTACGCCTATTTTACTCTCTTATCAAGGTTCTTGGCATTGAAAAATCTTCGTAAACTAAATCACACGTATATATGTTGATATTTAAGAGATATACAGTCAAGAAAATCAAGGGCAATGGTGATATATATGCGATTAGACACAAAAAAAAACACTCAACAAATGGCTTCAATTTAAGGAATGTGTTTAGTGACGGCATCAGATTCCTAATTGATGGAGAAAGATCTGGTGGCAAGAAAAGCTGCTTCTAGGAGGTTGTCAAGTGTTTTCGCTCGACGATTCCATTCTTGGGTGGTTGGTTTGGCCCTTGTTCCTGTAACTCGAATCCTAGCCCGGTATATCCCATTTTAATTTTACACCATTGTGAACCTTACGCCTTTTTTACTCTCTGATCGAGGTTCTCGGGAATGAAAAGTATTCGTAAACTAAATCACACGTGTATATGTTGACATTTAAGAGATATACAGTCAAGAAAATCACGGGCAACGGTGATATATATGCGGATTAGACACCAAAAAAAACACTCAACAAATGGCTACAATTTAAGGAATTTGTTTAGTGATGGCATTGGATTCCTAATTGATGGAGAAAGGTCTGGTGGTAAGAAATGCTGCTTCTAGGAGGTTGTCAAGTGCTTTCGATCGACGACTCCATTCTTGGGTGGTTGGTTTGGCCCTTGTTCCTGTAACTCGAATCCTAGCCAGGTATATCCCATTTTAATTTTACACCATTGTGAACCTTACGCCTTTTTTACTCTCTGATCGAGGTTCTCGGCATTGAAAAATCTTCGTAAACTAAATCACACGTGTATATGTTGACATTTAAGAGATATACAGTCAAGCAAATCAAGGGCAACGGTGATACATATGCGGATTAGAACAAAAAAAAAACACTCAACAAATGGCTACAATTTAAGGAATGTGTTTAGTGACGGCATTGGATTCCTAATTGATGGAGAAAGGTCTGGTGGTAAGAAAAGCTGCTTCTTGGAGGTTGTTAAATGTTTTCGTTCGACGATTCCATTCTTGGGTGGTTGGTTTGGCCCTTGTTCCTGTAACTCAAATCCTAGCCCGGTATATCCCATTTTAATTTTACACCATTGTGAACCTTACGCCTTTTTTACTCTCTTATCGAGGTTCTCGGCATTGAAAAATCTTCGTAAACTAAATCACACGTGTATATGTTGACATTTAAGAGATATACAGTCAAGAAAATCAAGGGCAACGGTGATACATATGCGGATTAGACACCAAAAAAAAAACACTCAACAAATGGCTACAATTTAAGGAATGTGTTTAGTGACGGCATTGGATTCCTAATTGATGGAGAATGGTCTGGTGGGAAGAAAAGCTGCTTCTAGGAGGTTGCCAAGTGTTTTCGCTCGACGATTCCATTCTTGGGTGGTTGGTTTAGCCCTTGTTCCTGTAACTCGAATCCTAGCCCGGTTTTTCCCATTTTAATTTTACACTGGTGTGAACCTTACGCCTTTTTTACTCTCTGATCGAGGTTCTCGGCATTGAAAAATCTTCGTAAACTAAATCACACGTGTATATGTTGACATTTAAGAGATATAAAGTCAAGAAAATCAAGGGCAATGGGGATATAAATGCAGATTAGACACAAAAAAAAAAAAAACACTCAACAAATAGCTACAATTTAAAGAATGTGTTTAGTGACGACATCAGATTCCTAATTGATTGAGAAAGGTCTGATGGCAAGAATAGCTGTTTCAAGGAGGTTGTCAAGTGTTTTCGCTCGACGATTCCATTCTTGGGTGGTTGGTTTGGCCCTTGTTCTTGTAACTCGAATTCTAGCTCGTTATATTCAATTTTAATTTTACACCATTGTGAACCTTACGCCTTTTTTACTCTCTGATCGAGGTTCTCGGCATTGAAAAATCTTCATAAACTAAATCACACGTGTATATATTGACATTTAAGAGATATACAGTCAAGAAAATCAAGGGCATTGGTGATATATATGCGGATTAGACACCAAAAAAACACTCAACAAATGGCTACAATTTAAGGAATATGTTTAGTGATGGCATCAGATTCCTAATTGATGGAGAAAGGTCTGGTGGCAAGAAAAGCTGCATTTAGGAGGTTGTCAAGTCTTTTCGCTTGACGATTCCATTCTTGGGTGGTTGGTTTGGCCCTTGTTCCTGTAAGTCGAATCCTAGCCCGGTATATCCCATTTTAATTTTACACCATTGTGAACCTTGCGCCTTTTTTACTCTCTGATCGAGGTTCTCGACATTGAAAAATCTTCGTAAACTAAATTACACATGTATATGTTGACAATTAAGAGATATACAGTCAAGAAAATCAAGGGCAATGTTGATATATATGCGGATTGGACACCAAAAATATACACTCAACAAATGGCTACAATTTAAGGAATGTGTTTATTGACGGCATCAGATTCCTAATTGATGGAGAAAGGTCTGGTGGCAAGAAAAGCTGATTCTAGAAGGTTGTCAAGTGTTTTCGCTCGACGATTCAATTCTTGGGTGGTTGGTTTGGCCCTTGTTACTGTAACTCAAATCCTAGCCCGGTATATCCCACTTTAATTTTACACCATTGTGAACCTTACGCCTTTTTTACTCTCTGATCGAGGTTCTCGGCATTGAAAAATCTTCGTAAACTAAATCACACGTGTATATGTTGACATTTAAGAGATATACAGTCAAGAAAATCAAGGGCAACGGTGATACATATGCGGATTAGACACAAAAAAAAAAACACTCAACAAATGGCTACAATTTAAGGAATGTGTTTAGTGACGGCATTGGATTCCTAATTGATGGAGAAAGGTCTGGTGGTAAGAAAAGCTGCTTCTTGGAGGTTGTTAAATGTTTTCGTTCGACGATTCCATTCTTGGGTGGTTGGTTTGGCCCTTGTTCCTGTAACTCAAATCCTAGCCCGGTATATCCCATTTTAATTTTACACCATTGTGAACCTTACGCCTTTTTTACTCTCTTATCGAGGTTCTCGGCATTGAAAAATCTTCGTAAACTAAATCACACGTGTATATGTTGACATTTAAGAGATATACAGTCAAGAAAATCAAGGGCAACGGTGATACATATGCGGATTAGACACAAAAAAAAAACACTCAACAAATGGCTACAATTTAAGGAATGTGTTTAGTGACGGCATTGGATTCCTAATTGATGGAGAAAGGTCTGGTGGTAAGAAAAGCTGCTTCTTGGAGGTTGTTAAATGTTTTCGTTCGACGATTCCATTCTTGGGTGGTTGGTTTGGCCCTTGTTCCTGTAACTCGAATCCTAGCCCGGTATATCCCATTTTAATTTGACACCTTTGTGAACCTTACGCCTTTTTTACTCTCTGATCGAGGTTCTCGGCATTGAAAAATCTTCGTAAACTAAATCACACATGTATATGTTGACATTTAAGAGATATACAGTCAAGAAAATCAAGGGCAACGTGTAGGATCGATTCGACCGATCAAATGAGTCAATTTGAGTAAAACACACTATTTAAGTGGCGGAAACACTTAAACAGTTTAGAATCAGATAGAAAGAGTAGAAAACAGAAGATTGTAACTTTAATACTTGTTTCTCATTCACTAATCACTTGAAAATCCGGCAGAGTAACAGTACATGGCAGAGCTGACCGTTTGAAATGAGAAACATAAAAGCCTATTTATAGGCAACACCCTTCCGTTTGAAACTGATATGATCCAGTTCAAACGGAACCCTTTCATACCCTTCCGTTTGAAAAAGACATACCACATTTCAAACGGAACCCCTAGAAAACATCATAAAATTACATTTCAGTCCCCTAACCTATACATACTTGACATAATTAGACCCCTAGACTTAAGACGTAGGCTTTAGACATCATGCACTAACAAACTCCCCCTTGGATACAACCGGAGTCTTCAGTCTTGGTCTTCACAGGGACTTGAATGTTTCTTCTCTTGGCTTAGTCTTTTTCAGCAACAACTTACTAAACTTCTTATTCTCATCAATTCTTTTCTTCTGTTCAGCAGCTTCCTAAGCTTCTCATTCTCTTTCTTTATGCTCCCCCTTTCATCAATCTTCCAAGCATTTGGGATCGACACCTGGATTACCAGCAACAAGCTTCCTTTTGTATCAAGCTCGTCTTCAGACTCCCCCTAAGACTCTGCTATAGGGATCTTAATCTGGAATTTTCACCTGCAAATCTCAAACATTTATAAGAATAGACATTTTAAATGTCCAGAATTGATGATCTGGTTCTTTCACATTCCTATAAAGATTTGACTATATAAAGAATCCAACAACTAAACCTAACACTTTCAAAAATTTGATTTTTAACACTTTTCTGATTAAACACCGTCACACCCAGTCAACCAAGTCCAAGTCAATGACCTTGGTCAACTGCTTGATCCACCAAGTCCAAGTTAATGACCTTGGTTGATCAAATTATGAAGTATGCAATTATTTCATTCTGAAAATAGTTCAAATGAATGAACTTTTGCACTTTTCAAATTTTCAAACACATTTTATCTTTCAAACAATATACCAATCACTGTATAGCAATCTCCAGCTTACCCATCCATCATCAAACACTGACATGATCTGCACTTAGGATTTGATCTTCCGATTCCCAATGTCAGTTGTCGAAAATAAAATGAGAAATAAAAATCTTTTTGGATTTTTTTTTTAACTGAATAAAACTGAAAACTGTACACACAATCTTTTTGTGAGCGTGTTAAGGGATCATATCAGCTGCCGACAAGATACAAGTACTGTTAAGCTGTTATTTCATTTTAAGCATTAAACAATTCACGTAGATTGCCGATATACTGATCCTCTTAAATTCTCACAAAACTTTCAATCTGCTCCGGATACAGAATTAGTGTTTTAGGACTTAAACATCTACATGTGTCCCACCTCAGTATATACTCCCGTATCCAGACCCCTGTATTCAGTCTTACAGGTGAGTATACCTAGATGATATCTGTAAGGGGTTAATTGCGAGGGCCGTGAGAGCTCAGGTCGATCTTTCGATACGCAGAGAGATGACGGCTTCGACTTTTGGTGGGTCCCCTTTAGGGATCTTCTTTTCAACAGCACATGATTAACCATTTTGCAATGTGTTATCATTTTTTATGCTGAGGGGAGGCTTATATTTCAAAGCAGCGTAAAGTATTCTCCGGGGACTAGGCCATTGCTTCCGCAAAATCAGAAGTCCCGGGATAATACCCCAGATATCACTAAGCATAAAGACCTAGTATCTCAGAATACGGGACCCTTCAAACAGGATTTCAAGGGTTACCTATATATCCTGGAGGTGTTCCCCACGTATACGCAAGTAAATTTTATGTTTATATCCCAAACTTATCTACTGATTTTGTGAAAACCTATCGGCACATCTTTAGTGAGACTATTTAAATTGCATTTTATACATTCCAATTCTTTAGCGTACTGCACCTGTCTAGCTGATGTACTATCATTTCCCTTTTATACACAAACTCTTTTTTACTTTTTCAAATGTTTTTGGTTTTTGTAGATTTTATCATGTTTTTGTATTTTTCTGCAAACTTTCTCCCCCTAAAAAGAAAAACATATTTTTGTGTTTTTGTTTTTATCGAAAAGCAGAAAATAAACTATACAAACAAAATTTGACAACACGACAAAAGTTCACGTCAGATCGCCGCCCATCTCGGCTTCACATTCAATAACCCTCCCAGATTGCAGATTTTTCATCCCGTTCAATTTCAAAAGATAATAAAATCTCTTTTTGTCAAATGGTTTAGTATAGAAATCCGCTTTCTGATCATCGGTGTGCACGTGTTCAATCCGAATTAACTTTTTCTCGTGACAATCACGAATAAAATGGTGACGGATCTCAATGTGTTTTGTTTTAGAATGGTGAACCGGATTTTTAGTGATGTTAATGGCCGCTTCATTGTCCACATAGATCGGAGTATCTAAGAATTGCAAACCGAAGTCTCGCATCTGCTGTTGAATCCAAAGGATCTGCGAACAACAGCTGGAGGCTGAAACGTATTCAGCCTCGCAAGTAGAAAGCGCGACTGCGGTTTGTTTCTTACACTGCCAAGTAACGAGT
This sequence comes from Helianthus tuberosus, assembly GCA_030545235.1. Classification (NCBI taxonomy): domain Eukaryota; kingdom Viridiplantae; phylum Streptophyta; class Magnoliopsida; order Asterales; family Asteraceae; genus Helianthus; species Helianthus tuberosus. The sequence continues at coordinate 190,022,672 of CM060354.1, forward strand.
CGAGTTCCGAAGAACTGACACCCAGCAGTGGTGGACTTTGCATTTTGCTTGCAGCTCCCAAAATCAGAATCAGCAAAACCAGATAAAGTAAAGTCACCCGATCGAGGATACCACAAGCCGATGCTTGGGCAACCTTTCAAATACCGTAAGATACGTTTTACTATGGTCAGGTGTGACTGCTTTGGATTTGACTGATATCTGGCGCAGAGACACGTCGGGTACATGATGTCTGGACGGGAAGCCGTGAGATACATCAGAGATCCTATGATTGATCGGTATAATGTCTCGTCCATCTTTACACCATTCTCGTCTGGACAAATTCCATGATTCTGTGCGAGGGGGGTTGATGCAGGACTGCAATCTGTCATATCGAACTTGTCAAGCACATCCTTCACATACTTTGATTGATGAATGAAGATTCCGTCAGGCATTTGTTCCACCTGCAGCCCGAGGAAGAACTTCATCTCCCCCATCGAACTCATTTCGAATTTTTTCTTCATCACCTTTTCAAATTCTTTGCACATGTCGTCGTTGGTGGATCCAAAAATAATATCGTCAACATATATCTGCACAATCAACAAGTGGCCTGCTTCTTCCTTGGTGAACAAAGTGCTGTCTACTGTGCCTCTTGTGAACCCGTTGTCCAACAAGTATGTCGAAAGCGTCTCATACCAGGCTCTCGGGGCCTGGTGAAGTCCGTATAACGCTTTGTCCAGTAGATACACCTTGTTTTTGTGTTGTGGATCTGTAAACCCCGGCGGTTGCCCCACATACACTTCTTCTCTAATAGTTCCGTAAAGAAAGGCAGATTTGACGTCAAGTTGATATACTTTAAAGTCTTTCCATGACGCGAAGGCTAGAAAGATCCGAATTGCCTCAAGTCTGGCAACCGGTGCGTAAACTTCATCATAATCTATTCCTTCCTGTTGACTGAAGCCTTGAACCACAAGTCGTGCTTTGTTCCGGACCACAACTCCTCTATCATCTCTTTTGCATTTAAAAACCCACTTTGTTTTAATCAACTTTTGATTCTCAGGCAAATCTACAAGTCTCCAGACGCCCAGCTTCTCGAACTGTTGCAGCTCCTCCTGCATTGCATTCACCCAACTATCCTCGGTCAATGCCTCTTTGTAGGTTCTGGGCTCTATCTGCGAAATAAAACATTTTAATGAGACTTCTTTTTGCATACCAGCAATAGATGAATAAAAACATGTAAGAGCTTGGTCAATTTGGTGTCGGGTTTTAACACCACTTTGTAAGTCACCAATGATCTATTCTGAGGGATGATAAGACAACGTTCGTGGCATAGCATTATCAGGCACATTCACTTCCGATTCCAAACTCGATATGTCCAGATCAACAATAAGATCAATGGATTGATCCTCAGCTTCCGTTGGATCCTTCAAAAGACGGAGCGGGTTCCGCTTCTGAGTCGTCAGATTCATCAAATGATGGAACTGGTTCCTCTGGTGGTTCGTGTGCTGTTCCACTTGGGCCTGCTTCATCATCGTGAGTACCCACGGTGGGTTGAGAAACTTCTAGCGGTCTAGATACTTGCTCTTCTGACACAGTTTGCTGATATAGATACATAAGAGCTAGTTCCTCATCACTCGGCTCGACCGGCAAATGAAACGACTCCCAGAGCTTATCGTAGTCGAACAGGAATCTTTGTCCGGGAAGTTGTGCTGAAGGAGTATGCTTCTGACAATCCACGTGTTGAACTTGAATCACCTTACTCAGACATGGTACGAACACTCTTTTCAAAGGACTTGCATATCCCACAAAGAAACCTTCGTTAGCTTTAGCTCCAAATTTACCATTTTCATCAATAAACGTGCACGGAGACCCAAATGGCTCCAAAAACTCAAGATTCGGCTTGTAACGGTGCAACAACTCAAAACAAGTCTTTTTATACTTCTTGACAGTGAGAACTCTATTTAAAGTGTAACAAGCTGCAGATACTGCTTCACTCCAGAAAAAGATTGGTAACTTGGAATCGGCTAACATTGTACGTGCTGTTTCAATCAGGGTCCGATTCTTTCGTTCAGCTACACCATTTTGCTATGGTGTATACGGCGCACTGAATTCATGAAGAATTCCCTCCTCGTTGCAGAACTCGTACATTTTGTTGTTCTTAAATTCCGTTCCATTGTCGCTCCTAATCCTCCGGATTGGCAGTTTATACACTGTTTCCATCTTCTTGAAAAGCACCATCAAAGACTCAAAAGTTTGATCTTTTCGTTCCAAGCACACTACCCAAGAAAATCTCGTAAAATCATCAGTCACCACCAAGCAATATAAGTCTCCGCTGATACTCTTTACGTTGACAGGCCAGAAGAGATCCATGTGCAATCTCTCAAGAGGTAACCTGATTGTATTCACCATCTTCAATGGGTGTGACTTACGAGTTTGCTTTCCTTTCTTACACGCTACACAATCATCATTTAAGTGAAAATTTTTCAAATTAACACCATCAACTAAATCATTATGTACCAAAAAGTTCATTTTGCGAACATGAATGTGGCCCATCTTACGATGCCACATTATTGAATCTTTTTCTGTCGCTTTAGTCTTTGACACAAAACACTGTTTCTGATGAGTTGTTGGTGTTGCGATGTTCATATCAAGATAATAAAGATCATACTCCCGTGGAGCACGCAACAGCACCATCTCATCAGGGATTTTAAACCCTGGTTTCAAAACCACACATTCAGTTTTTGTAAAATGTACACTAAACTCTTTATCACAGATTTGTGAAATACTGAGTAAATTGTTTGTTAACTCGATTATGTAGTTCACTTTGTCGAATGAAATCACGCCATTTGACAGAGTTCCTTGACCAACGATCCTTCCACCTTGGTTACCAGCAAATCCAACATAGCTTCCATTTACAGATTTGACATCATATAACAAAGCAAGCGTCCCAGTCATATGTCGTGAAGCACCACTATCCATGATCCATTTTGACAATATAGACTTGGGCAGCCCCTGCAAACATCATAACAAATTTATTCAAACAATGAACTCCATGACTTTTTGACTTCTGAAACACTCCCAAACACTACATCACACTTCTCATCAGTCTTAGGAAAGTCAAATGTGACATTCGGAACATCAGTTTTAACTTTTGGTTTTACTTCATTTTTGATTGGTGGAAATTCTGACTCAAAATCTGCAAGAAACTTGTCAAGTTCAAATTCAAATTTATGATTATCATTAACACCCACCTTTGATTCATAAAATTCCTTTACTCCTTTGACTTTTCTGTCAACCATTTTTCCGAAAATATTTTGAATAGTGGGATTAAAAGCTTTTGAATCAAACTTTAACTCATTCTCCATTTTCTTCACCTCAACTGATTGTGATTTAGTTTCAAAAACTTTTGTTTCATTCTTCAAAATGTTTTCCATCTTTTTCTCCTCGACCGATGGTTTTGACTTAGCAACCCATAATTGATTTTCAAAAATTTTTGTTTTTGGATAAATCTTTGAAGTCTTTTGAAACTTTGAAGATTCGCCAATCTCAAATATCGATTTCGGCTTATCTTCCGACTTCAACGATTCACCCCTCTTCAAAATGCGGATTTCTGAAACCATTGGTTTTTTACCCTTTTTGTCAATTGATGACTTAGGTTGAGGTTTTTGAACAACAGGTTTAATGACAGGTTTTTCGAAAACTTTCTTGCATTGTTTTGCCATGTGTCCGATTTCATTGCAGCGATAACAAATTCTTTTGTCATATTCAACAAAAGTTGATTTGATTGATTCTTCTTTCAATTTCTTTGCTGCATTGAAATCGTCAACTGCCTTTTGACTAAAAATGTATTCCTTCTCATCATGCACACTTGGACCAATAACAAAAACATCATTCATTTTATCTTTTGAATTGACAACCTTTTTAGCCATCTTTTTCTCAAAACCAATTCCTTTGTTTTTAAAGTTGTTACCAATTTTCTTGTTACCATTACCTACCCATTCCTTTTTTCCCGAATTGTTAGGATGTAATGTAACAAATGATTTTTTAGGTTTTGAAAAAAATTCTTTGTTATTAACCTCATCAATGTTCATCTCAACCAATTTAAAAACTTTCTCAACATTCTCAATTTTCACATTCTGAAGAGGATACTCGAAATCGGAGTAAAGTTTGTCTGTTCCAATCATAGTGTAAACTACCATAATCGGATCATCATTCGCACTCTTGTCCGATTTCGGTATGAACCGTTCCAAGAAATTACTCTCATCTTCAGAATCAATAGCATCTTTTTCAGATTGAGACTTCTCAGAGTTATCAATCTCTTCATCTAACACCTTATCAACAACGGTTTTGATAACCTGTGATTCGTTGTCGGTGTCGGATGCAGAGAATGTAACATCGATGCTTTCAGGCAAATCATTCTCAATTGATCTCAATTTGAGATTCAAAGCAGCTTCCACCCCATCTGGATATTTCTGTGTGTAATGATTCCACATTGGGGGTGGAACACTTTTAAAGACAGGTGTTTCATCAGGCTGTTTTGGGACAATCTGTTCAATCAATCACATATGAAGATGCTACATAACTCATCAACTTCTTATCAATTCTTTCATTTTCAATTTTTGTTAACTCCAATTCCCTTTTTAATGAAGCAATGGTGTCCAAATGAAAATTGATTTCTTTTTGTTTATCCAAAACAGTTGATTTTAGCAATTTCGTGGCTTTGTCATTTTCAAGACTTTCATCTTGAATCATTTTGATAGAGTTAGCCAATTTGTCATATGCTTCTTTTACTTCGCTCAGATCAAATTTTAGCATGTCTGCATGATGTTTCATTTCCTGATACTTAGTGTCTTTCTCAAGACACTCCATGCACGGTTGTAAACACTTCTGGCATGGTGTTCCAGGAATTGAACCAACTTTCTCAACAACCTGTTCATGACAAACATTTTTCACATCTTGTTTACCGACATTTTCTAATTCAGACTCAGACACTTTGACCTCCTGAACTCCAGATTTCTGATCATACTTCTGTTGGACTGACACAGTACTGACAGACTCTGACTTCTCGAGTTCTGAGTCTACCTCTCTCAGCTTCGCCATGAGAGCTTGATCAGCTATATCTTTCAATGTCTCTTCAGTCAACTCTTTCGACACATCTATCAACTCTTCAACGACTTCTTTCTTCTCCTCATATAGTGGACACAATCCAGTCTTCGGTTCTTCAAAGAAACCTGCAAAAGATTCAAAAATTTTAGGAGGTATGATAGATCTCAAAGAACTAGCTAATACCTCCTGCTCAGGTTGAGAGTAATAAACTTCTGCATCTAACTCCTTTATGTCAACTTCATTATCTACAGAAACATCTTCAGTAACTGTTTCTGGTTCAGACACCATCTCAGAAATTTCAACAACTTCAGCCATCATTACCTGTCCATCGCTACTGGGGATATATTTATCCCAGCTGAACCCTGCAGCTACCTTCTCATCGTCTTGATTTACTATCATCGCTTTTTCCGGTTTATTCTCAATTTGTGGCCTTTGAACAATTTGCTGTTGATTTGGTCGGTGATAAATCGCTTGCTTGTAGTAGTCTTTGGTGAACGGATTCTGATGATTGTTCACTTCACGATTCGGGCATTCTCTCTTGAAATGACCACGTTCTTTGCACTTGAAGCACGTAACTTTCGATTTATCGAACCCTAGCTTCTGATCAGGACCTGAGAGACTGTTTCTGCCTGTGATCTCCATAAACCGTTGTGCTCTTCTCACCAAACTTGCCATGCCCCATTTTATATCGATCAACTCAAGCTCTTCCGGGTCGATCTGGTCATAATCCTCTTTGGTCATATCAGGATTACCAATCCTACCCGCCACTAATCCTTCATACGCCTCAAGAACGGAAGCAAGTAATGCAATGTGTTGTTTCGCGGCTGTTTCAGTAATTTCATTTCCATTCTTAATATTCACCGCGATGTTGCAATGCACCCCAGAAACATAAGCCTGATTATTTGAACTTGTAGAGCTTTGAGGTGAAGACTGCTCTTGAGCTTTGGAGTTTGGATCATAGTTCACAAATGGTGAAGGCTTGTTTGATGGTGGAGTGTTTGTAGAACCACTCAAATTTGTATCAGCACTAAAACCCGTCTGTATCTTTGGACTTTGATTTGTTGCTCCAGGAATACTTCCTTTGTAATACAGAGATATGTCTTGCTGCACATTTGCTGAATTCATTTGTTTAATCTTTGTTAGTTCCAATTCATGTGCCTCAATTTTCTCAATGAAACCACTCAAATTCATACTAGCAAAATTTGTATTGTTCTTTAACACCATCAGAAACGTTCCCCATTCATCATAAGGTAATGCGTCTGCTAATTTGTCGATCCACTCTTCGTTTGTCTTGGTTATCTTCAATCTTCCCATCTCCAAAACCAAATGACAGTATCGTTCAATCAATTGCTTCGTGGTTTCTCCTTTCATTCCCGTAAAAATGTCAAACTGCTTGTTTATCAATGCCTTTTTGCTTTTCATCATCTCTCCACTTCCTTCAAACTTTAACAACAATTTATCCCAAAGGGATTTTGAATTGTCTTCGTGATGTAACAGTACCAAGATGTCCTCCTTAATTGCTTGTTGAAGGATGCTCATCATTTTCTTTTCAGCCTTAAAGTCAGCTTGTTCCGTTTGGGTCAAACTTCCAATCACTTTCGGATGACCCATAGCATTAACAGGAGGTACATACTTATCATCAATCTTCAACCAGCTCTCAAAATGATTAGCTTGAACCCACGTTTTAAATCTTCCTGCCCAACTCGAATATTCGTCGATGTTCATGAGTTTAGGAGGCTTTTGCATTGTTCCCAGTTCGTTTTCTAAGTTGACGTTTTGCATGATGCTAGCTGGACTTTGTACCGCACCAACTCCCGAAAATATGTTGTAAAAATCCTGATTATCCATTTCAAACAAGATACCCTTCAAACGAACAGTATAATTTTCAAAAGAAATGGTTACTTTCAAACAACAGAATCAATTGGTCAAACAACACTTTCAAACAGAAGGTGTGGTTCCTCAAACGGTCTAACTGTTTCACACTATAGGTTCAAACGGTGGGACAGATTTCAAACGGGATGTCAATGTTCAAGTGATGGGACCAGTTTCAAACGGTAGACTAAAGTTCAAACGATGGGATAACTTTCAAACGATAGACTCATGTTCAAACGAAGGATTTCAAATGATAGGTTGAAGTTCAAACGATGGATTTCAAACGATAGGTTGAAGTTCAAACGATGGATTTCAAACGATAGGTTGAAGTTCAAACGATGAACACTACTTTCAAACGAAGGAACAATCTTTTCAAACGGTATGCTGATTTTCAAACGATAGAATAATCTTTCAAACGGACTCCAAGTGTACGTTCAAACGGAAGGTAGTTTTTAGTCCATTTTTATCACTTTCAGGTCAAATCTAGATCTGATATTCTCAAGGATTGGTAAGTATACAGTTTCACACATTCTGTCAAAAATTCAGTCCAAATTAACCGGCCAAACGTTCTGTAGTCCTTTTCGGAGCAGAAACAACCAACTGATTCAAGTGTAATTACTCACAACTGGCTCTGATACCAATTGTAGGATCGATTCGACCGATCAAATGAGTCAATTTGAGTAAAACACACTATTTAAGTGGCGGAAACACTTAAACAGTTTAGAATCAGATAGAAAGAGTAGAAAACAGAAGATTGTAACTTTAATACTTGTTTCTCATTCACTAATCACTTGAAAATCCGGCAGAGTAACAGTACATGGCAGAGCTGACCGTTTGAAATGAGAAACATACAAGCCTATTTATAGGCAACACCCTTCCGTTTGAAACTGATATGATCCAGTTCAAACGGAACCCTTTCATACCCTTCCGTTTGAAAAAGACATGCCACATTTCAAACGGAACCCCTAGAAAACATCATAAAATTACATTTCAGTCCCCTAACCTATACATACTTGACATAATTAGACCCCTAGACTTAAGACGTAGGCTTTAGACATCATGCACTAACACAACGGTGATATATATGCGGATTAGACACCAAAAAAAACACTCAACAAATGGCTACAATTTAAGGAATGTGTTTAGTGACGGCATTGGATTCCTAATTGATGGAGAAAGTTCTGGTGGTAAGAAAAGCTGCTTCTTGGAGGTTGTCAAATGTTTTCGCTCGACGATTCCATTCTTGGGTGGTTGGTTTGGCCCTTGTTCCTGTAACTCGAATCCTAGCCCGGTATATCCCATTTTAATTTTACACCTTTGTGAACCTTACGCCTTTTTACTCTCTGATCGAGGTTCTTGGCATTGAAAAATCTTCGTAAACTAAATCACACGTGTATATGTTGACATTTAAGAGATATACAGTCAAAAAAATAAAAGGAAATGGTAATATATATGCGGATTAGACACCAAAAAAACACTCAACAAATGGCTACAATTTAAGGAATGTGTTTAGTGACGGCATCAGATTCCTAATTGATGGAGAAAGGTCTGGTGGGAAGAAAAGCTGCTTCTAGGAGGTTGCCAAGTGTTTTCGCTCGACGATTCCATTCTTGGGTGGTTGGTTTAGCCCTTGTTCCTGTAACTCGAATCCTAGCCCGGTATATCCCATTTTAATTTTACACCATTGTGAACCTTACGCCTTTTTTACTCTCTGATCGAGGTTCTCGGCATTGAAAAATCTTCGTAAACTAAATCACACGTGTATATGTTGACATTTAAGAGATATAAAGTCAAGAAAATCAAGGGCAATGGGGATATAAATGCAGATTAGACACCAAAAAAAAACACTCAACAAATAGCAACAATTTAAAGAATGTGTTTAGTGACGACATCAGATTCCTAATTGATTGAGAAAGGTCTGATGGCAAGAAAAGCTGTTTCAAGGAGGTTGTCAAGTGTTTTCGCTCGACGATTCCATTCTTGGGTGGTTGGTTTGGCCCTTGTTCTTGTAACTCGAATTCTAGCTCGTTATATTCAATTTTAATTTTACACCATTGTGAACCTTACGCCTTTTTTACTCTCTGATCGAGGTTCTCGGCATTGAAAAATCTTCATAAACTAAATCACACGTGTATATATTGACATTTAAGAGATATACAGTCAAGAAAATCAAGGGGATTGGTGATATATATGCGGATTAGACACCAAAAAAACACTCAACAAATGGCTACAATTTAAGGAATGTGTTTAGTGACGGCATCAGATTCCTAATTGATGGAGAAAGGTCTGGTGGCAAGAAAAGTTGCTTCTAGGAGTTTGTCAAGTGTTTTCGCTCGATGATTCCATTCTTGGGTGGTTGGTTTGGCCCTTGTTCCGGTAACTCGAATCCTAGCCAGGTATATCCCATTTTAATTTTAAACCATTGTGAACCTTACGCCTTTTTTACTCTCTGATCGAGGTTCTCGACATTGAAAAATTTTCTTAAACTAAATCACACGTGTATATGTTGACAATTAAGAGATATACAGTCAAGAAAATCAAGGGCAATGGTGATATATATGCGGATTGGACACCAAAAAAAACACTCAACTAATGGCTACAATTTAAGTAATGTGTTTAGTGACGGCATCAGATTCCTAATTCATGGAGAAAGGTCTGGTGGTAAGAAAAGCTGCTTCTAGGAGGTTGTCAAGTGTTTTCGCTCGACGATTCCATTCTTGGATGGTTGGTTTGCCCTTGTTCCTGTAACTCGAATCCTAGCCCGGTATATCCCATTTTAATTTTACACCATTGTGAACCTTACGCCTTTTTTACTCTCTGATCGAGGTTCTCGGCATTGAAAAATATTCGTAAACTAAATCACACGTGTATATGTTGACATTTAAGAGATATACAGTCAAGAAAATTAAGGGAAATGGTGATATATATGCGGATTAGACACCAAAAAAATACACTCAACAAATGGCTACAATTTAAGGAATGTGTTTATTGATTGCATCAGATTCCTAATTGATGGAGAAAGGTCTGGTGGCAAGAAAAGCTGATTCTAGAACGTTGTCAAGTGTTTTCGCTCGACGATTCAATTCTTGGGTGGTTGGTTTGGCCCTTGTTCCTGTAACTCAAATCCTAGCCCGGTATATCCCATTTTAATTTTACACCCTTGTGAACCTTACGCCTTTTTTACTCTCTTATCGAGGTTCTCGGTATTGAAAAATCTTCGTAAACTAAATCACACGTGTATATGTTGATATTTAAGAGATATACAATCAAGAAAATCAAGGGCAATGGTGATATATATGCGGATTAGACATAAAAAAAACACTCAACAAATGGCTACAATTTAAGGAATGTGTTTAGTGACGGCATCAGATTCCTAATTGATGGAGAAAGATCTGGTGGCAAGAAAAGCTGCTTCTAGGAGGTTGTCAAGTGTTTTCGCTTGACGATTCCATTCTTGGGTGGTTGGTTTGGCCCTTGTTCCTGTAACTCGAATCCTAGCCCGGTATATTCCATTTTAATTTTACACCATTGTTAACCTTACGCCTTTTTTACTCTCTGATCGAGGTTCTCGGCATTGAAAAATCTTCGTAAACTAAATCACACGTGTATATGTTGACATTTAAGAGATACACAGTCAAGAAAATCAAGGGCAATGGTGATATATATGCAGATTAGACACAAAAAA